>CM060561.1:147706394-148306394 GCA_030625065.1 Alectoris magna
CATTTTTGTGGTAAGACTCCAGCTTCTGTCACACCCAATCTCTTCTTTCCATGAACCATTCAATCTTAAACCACCAGCATAAAATGCACTGAATGCCTGATTATTTAATTAATGTCTTTCAAAGCTGACTCTGTGCGCTGTGAACACTTTGCTGCTAGCAATGTAGAAACGAGCTGAGGCTGGAGCTGCAGGATGAACTTATCCGGTGGTAATTATTCTTCCAGGAATAAGAATGATTTGTTATATTGGGAAGGAGCTGTTGTAGGCTATGTAGAAACAATGGAAATCATCTGTATGCAAGTCATGAGAGCATCAGAGGCATGCATGAGAAACTGAGGGTAACCCCATCATGTTTAAAAGAACATATGCCAGGCAGTCGTTTCATTGTTTCAATGTAAATACAGAGAAGGAAGTGGTGGTTCTTCACACTGCGGGTATCGGAGCTGCAGAACTCCGTGATAGTCTGTGGATGCAGGAAGTCTTCCTGAGTTATGAGAGAAACTAAGCAGGACCTGGGGAGGAGTGACCTGTTGAGGATTACCAAGTAGAAAGATCACATAGAATCACAGAATGGCCTGGGTTGCAAAGGCCCACAGTGCTCATCTTGTTCCAACCCCCTGCTATGTGCAGGGTCACCAACCAACACACCACGCTGCCCAGAGCCACATCCAGCCTGGCCTTGAATGCCTCCAGGGATGGGGCATCCACAACCTCCTTGGGCAACCTGTTCCAGTGCGTCACCACCCTCTGGGTGAAAAACTTCCTCCTAAGATCCAACCTAACCCCCTCCACCCCCCCCGTCTCAGTTTAAAAACATTCCCCCTTGTCCTATCACTATCCACCATTCCCCCTCCTGTTTATATGCTGCCTTCAGGTACTGGAAGGCCACAATGAGGTCTCCCTGGAGCCTTCTCTTCTCCAAGCTAAACAAGCCCAGTTCCCTCAACCTTTCCTCATAGGAGAGGTGCTCCAGCCCTCTGACCGTCTTAGTGGCCTCCTCAGGATCCGCTGCAAGAGCTCCACATCCTTCCCGTGCTGGGGGCCCCAGGCCTGGATGCAGCACTGCAGATGGGGCCTCACAGGAGCTGAGTAGAGGGGGACAATCACCTCCCTCTCCCTGCTGGCCACCCCTTTTTTAATGCAGCTCAGGATATAGTTGGCCCTCCAGGCTGGAAGCGCATCTGGTTCAGGAAATTCCCTGAGATGAAATCAGTGGGAAACTGGAAGAGCTGTTGGTGGGGGAAGTGTCACTCTGTCATCTGCTTATGGACACTGCTGGAAAAGGGTCCTGGACTAATGGGTGTTTGCTCTGAATTAGCACCCCTGTCATTTGCCATTATGATCTAATTACTGGCATTAAACCATTAGTATGACAGAATTCAATAATAACTCAGTGATTCCTCATATTATGTTTAAAACAAACCCCATTTCCTGAGAATGTTTATACAAACCATCATTTCATTTGTTAAACACATGTGATGAGATGCATTCAGTTCAGTGAGCATAGCAAGACAAACAAATCACTCCCATTTATCAAATACTCACAGAATTGAGGATTTGCATTACAAATTATGTTGTGGTCTTCTGCAATCCAGTGGAGCTAACGTGGCTTTACCTCCTGTTACAATGAGAGATAACAGTGTTAGAAATTAACAAGTCTACTTTCCAAATCCCTTGAAAATGAAAAAGTAAGACTTTGCTTCTTATCATAGAATCATGTAATCACAGAATAGCCTGAGTTGAAAAGGACCTCAGAGATCATCCACCCTGCCATGGACAGTGTCACCAACTCCTTGACCAGGCTGCCCAGAGCCACATCCAGCCTTATGTTCCTCCACTGTGGATATTTTGGGAAGTAATGAAAAGAACAAGTGATGTTCCAATTTGGGAAGAAGGCTGATGGTGTCCTGGGCTGCGTTAGGCTGAGGGGGTGATCCTGCCCCTCTGCTCAGCACTGCTGAGGTCACACCTGGAGCACGGGGTCCCATTCTAACCCTCCAGTACAAGAGATACCTGGAGGGCAGGGGAGGCCAAGAGAGCTGTGGCTGCTCAGAGGGATCCCAACCATGTCTGTAAAACCCCGATGGGAGGTACAGAGAGGACACAGCCAGGACAAGAGGCAGTGGGCACAAACTGGAGTACAGGAGGCTCCATCTGACCAGTAGGAAGCACTTCCATGCTGGGCAGGGGCCAGAGTGCTGGCACGGGGATCAGAGAGGCTGTGATCCACCCTGGGGATCTTCAGAAGCTCCCCGGACATGGTGCTGAGCACCAGCTCTGGGTGGCCCTTCTGGATCAGGGTGGGACCTGATGGCTACCAGCAGCCAGTGATCCTGTGAGCATTACAATGTAGGTCAGGGACTGGCCTTCCAGTGTTTACACGTGTCTGGATGTAGCGCTCAGCCAGTGTCTTACACTAAGACGGCTGTGATGCAAAATGGTTCATGATATTTCTCTTGACAGCCTGTCACCCTGCTGATAGCATGGGAGAGAAATATGGCAGCTACAGAAGAAACACTGGCTGGAGACCAGGTCTGGTGCTACCTTGGTTTGTGAGATATTATCAGAGGAGCACAGTGAACCAAGATCTCGGGTAAAGTGACTAATCTCATAAATCATATTTTCAGTGAAGCTGTAACGAATGGATATGTATAAAATTGAGCATGTTTAGGTTTTAATCCTACAGATCCTTCCCATTTGAGTAGCTAAGATATACAATAGCTGTTTAGCTCCACTGCTCACATGCAGAAGATGCATCCACATACCACAGATCAGTGGCTGTGAAAAGCACCAAGACTGCTACAGCCTTCTCTTTCAGATGAGGGTATACCCTTCCTTGTAAGCAGAGCTGTGTACTATCAGCTGGGTAACCCACCTGTTTGTCTTGGAACCAGCACCGTGGCTTTCTAAAAACAGGATTTGTGTCTGGTGCTCTTGGTCTGTTAGTATGGGTGAAGGTGTTTGAACTCTGACAAGCTATCATGTCTATTTGTTTTTTTCAGCATCACTGCCAGATGCCAACTTGTTTTATGCAGAAATAACGTCAAGGGCTTTGCATGTCAGATCTCTTAGTCGAAGTTCTAGTATTTGTCATGCACTTTCAAAAGTGCTCTGATCTTTCCTGCCCAGTCATAGCTAGGATCATTAAACCCTATGAAAATCTGGTAGACAAGCAGTCTAACAAAGCAGTTCTTTGTTTTGTGGCTGACGTGGTAATTCAAACAGAAGGTCAGGCAAAGAAAACCATTCTGAATGCAGTGGAGAAACAGTGGAGTATCCTGTCTCCTTCTAACCACCATGTCACAGCAATGAGAAGCAAATTTGCATTTGGTGCATGAGATGGAAATGTAAAAACTCCTTCACTGAATTACCAGCAAGTTATTTCCACAGCAAGGCCCTTCTTGTGAGGTATGGCACTTCCACAGCTTCGTGGGGACTGCAGGATCACTGCCTGATTTTGCACGATCGCCTTTCCTGCCTGCCCCTGAAGGTATCGTGGTGCCATATGTGCTAACCCCAGCCCACATCCCCTTGTGGAAGAAAACCTTCAAATGCACTCCATATGGCAGCTTTATCACCTGTTATCAGCGTGATCGACGTGCAGTTTTCCATCAGCTCAAATTCAGTGTCAGAAAAGTGTCCTGGCTACACGGGAGCTGCTTTGGGTTCAGGCTATGCACTTTTGTGGGGCTGCTTTTTTTTTCTTTCTTTTTTTATTGAAAAAAAAAAAAAAAGTGGAAAAACAGAATAGTCTGAATAGGAGTAAGTAGTTTTCTGTCTGCTTTGCCTTTGCTAACTGTTTCTATCACCACCTCTCAGCAGGTATGTAAAAGAGCTCTTCTGCAGCTGACGTTTTCTCATGCCTTGTGGTGGCTAACCTGAAATGATTCTTCAAACACTGGAGTACTCATTGATGGATGGTTTTCTCTTTTGTTTTCCTAAATACTCAGTCTATGCTTTTGTCTTTGACACGAGGATGTACTGTTCAAAATAGAAGCAAAGATTGGCTTCCATTGCTGGGCAAAGCTTCTCAGATACAGATCATCTCAGCTTATCTGGTTCAAGCCCGTCTGCACATAACGCTGTTTTCTTTGGAAGTTCAACATCTCTGTTCTGTGTTTCATTGTTCTGATTTCTTATAGTTGGAGCTGTGACAAAAGAAAAATCAACTTCTTGTTTCTTTTCTCTTCAGTACCAGTGGGTAAATTGCTGCTGATGCAGATGGAAACATTTTGTCTTCACAATTGTTTGGAGTCGGCCTTCAGACTTCTTGTCTCAAATCCATTGAAAAGAGCAATGATGTTGGATGAGTGGAAGCAGACTGATCAAGCAACAGGAAAGGTACGGAGCGTATGGTGGTCTGAGCAGCCTTACCAACTGAGCAGTTGCACGACAGTATTTTTGCTGGTTGGCCACCTCATTTTGTTCTGAGAGCAGGCAATGGGAAAGAATGGCTGCAGCTCTGCCTGCCAGAAATTGCAGAGGGTTGCCTGAAGGGACCCATGTTTACCAATCTTCATAGCCACTTCTGTGCTGCAGCTTTGTGTGGTCAGTAAGGTGGAGCCCCACAGAGAACTGGCTGTCATTCATCGGGATGCTGCTAAGCAATGGTAACATAAGGAGTTCACTTCTTAATGTACAATTATTCACAGATCAACCCTCCCGTCTTCACAAAGGACAGAAACCCAGCATTTTGTACTGCATTATGAGAAATGGGTAGCAGGAAGCTTTTTGTCTCTCAGTCAAGATGAGTGTGATCAATCATAATCTCTGCTGAGCAGTGCTAACCATCTGACACAGCTTCTGTCTGCTTATCCCTCCTGGGCCAGTAACAATTCAGTCACAGCTTGAGTAACAGCCCTGCGCAGACCTCTGGCCATAGAACATGTTGAATACTGAATAGCTGGAAGAGTAACAGAGAGGAGTGAAGGCTGGAGTCTCTACTGCTTTCAAAGGATGCCTGTCTTGGGATAGCAAATCCCCACTCAGCCAGACTTCAGCCAGCTCCTCTAAAGGACTTGCAAAGCACACAAACAGATTGCGACACCCTAAGATCCCAAACTGGCTTCTCCCTGCCTTATAATAAAGTGCAGCTGCTGCTATGGCATGTAACAGTGATGGTACATGCAGTTCTCCCCATCGCAGGGAGAAGAGCAATGGCTTCAGCCTCAGCACAGCTCCCTTAACACGCCTGGGAGCAGCAATGGAGCTACCTGTTACATTGTGGAGGTCATCAGCTTCCTAATATAGAATCAGAGAATCATAGGTTGGCTTAACAGAGGCCTGGAAACTTGGGAAAACAAATATCGAGCAATACAACTGTTTGTTTTGGTGGTGCTGGTTAACAGAGAGGTGTGTCACCCCCCTGAAAGGCAGCATGAATAAAATGGAGATCAAAACTGCACTATAGGGAGGATGCACGCAGTACACTGCATGGATGAAAGTAACCCATGGAATCAAAGAATGGCTTAGGATGGGGGAGAACTTAAGGGTGGGGAGGAGAGGCTGAAAGCTGCCTGATGGAAAGGGACCTTGGTGTGCTGATGGGCAGTCGGCTGAAGGTGAGCCAGCAGTGTGCCCAGGTGGCCAAGAAGGCCAATGGCATCCTGGCTTGGATCAGGAATGGTGTGGTGAGCAGGACGAGGGAAGTCATCCTGCCCTGTACTCGGCACTGGTGAGGCCTCACCTTGAGTGCTGTGTTCAGTTTTGGGCACCTCAGTACAGAAAAGACGTGGAGGTGCTGGAGCGGGTCCAAAGAAGGGCAGCAAGGCTGGAGAAGGGTTTGGAGAGGGACTGAAGGATCTGGGGCTGCTTAGTGTGGGGAAGCGGAGGCTGAGGGGAGGGAGACCTTATTGCTCTCTTCAGATATCACTGTGAAGCACGCCAGGTCTGCACTATGCGACGACACGCTTTGAAGAGCAGAGGCCATCAGAAAAACAGAGCGCTAAAGCTTATTCGCTAGGCGCGCTGCTAAGCAATGCCGCGATCGTTTAAGAACAACACCGGCGGGACGACGCTCCGCTCCACAACCCCAACAGCTCCGACCCCATCCTCACCCCGCCTCCCCCATCCCGGCGTGCTCCGCGAGCGGCCGCTCTGCCCGCTCTGCCACCGCCTCTGTGGGCGGGGCGGGCCGCGCTGTGGCGACGGAGCAGGCCTGGGGCGGGGAAGGTGAGCCGCGGCCCTCGGGGCGCTACCCTGCTTCCTTCTCCTCCGTCCCGCATTGGGGACAGGATAGTGTTTGGGGGGCGGGGGGATTGCGAGGGGATACTGCGTCCTGAAAGGGGTGGAGGAACCCTGTGGTGGAGGGGTGGGGTGTGTGAGGGTGGTGGGAGGGCTGGGGATGCTGTGGGAAGGAAGGAAAGTTTGAGGGTGGCTGAAGGGTGTGAGGGGGGACGCTGTGGGGCACCACTGAGGGTAGAAGAAGGGGAAGAAGTGAGGAAGGTGTGTGGGGTGGGGGGGAGTGCTGAGGGCTGTGGGGTGGTCGGGAGGAGCTGAGACGCGAGTGAGTGTGTGCGAACGGGGTAGACATGGCAGCAGCTGAGGGAGGTGATCCTGCCCTGCTACGCTGCTGAGCACTGCGACCAGTCATGGGCCTCCGGTACTACAGAGACCTGGGGAGATGCCATGAAGTGCTGCTGTGATGCTGCAGGGCCTGGGGCAGCTGTGCTGGGAGGAGAGGCTGAGAGCTGTGGCTGCTCAGCGCGGAGACTCAGTGACATCCTGCCCATGTCCATAAATGCCATGGAGTCTGGCTGCTGTCAGTGGTGCCCGGTGCTAGGACAGGAGGCAGTGGGCACAAACTGGGGCACGGGAGCCTCCATCTGACATCAGGAAGCACTTCTGTGCTGGGCAGGTACCATAGCATTGCCACAGGGACCCCAAGATTGTGGGTCTCTTCCTTGGGGATCTTCGGAAGCTGCCTGGGTGTGGTGCTGGGTGTCCCTGCTGGAGCAAGGATTTGACCAGATGGACCCAGAGGTCCTTTCCAGCCTCAACCAGTCTGTGGTTTTGTGACTGTGTGTTTGCTTGTGCTTAAGGTGGTTTATATTTTTGAGGGATTATTTAAGGGGAAGAGCTTCAGACCCTTAGAGAGATGTTAAGGTGTGGTTTAGGCAACAGGGTATGGTGGGGCAGGAGGTTTTAGGGGGGAGCTGAATACTAGGGTTTGAGTTCCATGCAATGTGTGTTATGTGTGGTAGTCGATAGAAGTATGTCTGAACGTAATTTGTGATGGCAGGTTTTATATTTGCTTCCCTTTGGTTATGAGTACAAAGCCTGTAGGCTTCGTTGTAGACTATAGGCTCTGGATATCTGTAAACCTTGTTTTAAAGGTTGGCATCCATTGCTTTCTGGTAGGGTTTTTTATTCAGTGCTAAATCTGGAGAGATTTAAGCTAAATCTGAATGTTTCAGGGGTCTCCTGGGCTATGGTAGCATTTATTGCAGCTGCAGTAGGAAGGTCAAAACTTGACAATAGTTGCATGTCTTCAGGTTTACAACTGACCTTTGTTTAGAGAAAAGGGAGATGTGATTCTGAACAGGGAGAGAAAATGAGTGCTAAAGAGAGGTACTGGTGGCAAGATGTTACCCGTTCATGCTGTGCCATTCTTAAAAGGAAACTTCTGCTCGTGAGGGTTAGATAAAATAACATCCTAAAGAATATTATTTTAAAAGTAATCCCTGCTCTATCAGCTGCTTACTGATGTGTGTTTGCTTTCGGAGCCTTTCGCATAGATTCCAAGTACAGAAATTAAAGCAGGAGTTTCTTTAGTGAGTTGGATCTAATCTTCTATGGAGGGGCTTGCGTAACAGTAAGAGACCTGACTCAGGCTGCCTTAATAATCCCTTGGTAGTCACTGGGGAGAGTGAGCTGCTGCTCAGGGAGTGAGGGATGGAGGAGCTGGCTTCTGGAGAAGTTCAGTTAGGTGCCTGTTGTGGGAATGGCCTGAGGAGTCCTGTTTGCTGGAGGGCTGGTAAATAACACAGCTTGGGGGAGTTCTGAACAGTTTTCTGCTGAAGTGTAGGATGTGCAGGTGCTTCAGTTATAACTTACAGCTTGTTCTTTACTGGCTTTGTACCAGTAAAAATGCTGGGCTCCGCTGGGTGTTGGTGATTCATACTCGGGGACATTTGATAAGTGCTTAATCAAAAGGCACAAAGACGTTGTCAGAGTTCAGGACCTGAGTTCAAAGGCCTGCCACGTAAAGTCCAGTGCAGATACTTTGGGCAGCTAATCATACACAAACAGAAAGGGGCCAAAGGAGGAAATGGTAAGTCAAACTGAAATAACAGGATCACGGATTGACTTGGTTCTGTGTACACCTTGATCGGACTGGTAAGTTATGAAAGTATTTTCTTCACAGGGAGAGTGGTGAGGTATTAGAATGGGCTGCCCAGGGATGTGGTGGAATCCCCATCCCTGGAGGGATTTAGGGGATGTGTGGACGTGGCAGTGAGCGATGGATGTGGCGCAGTGAAAGGACTTGGTGGTTTGGGTTGGTTGTTGGACCTGGTGATTCTGAAAGCATCTTCTAACCTAGAAGATCAGAGGGCTGGAGCACCTCTCCTGTGAGGAAAGGTTGAGGGAACTGGGCTTGTTTAGCTTGGAGAAGAGAAGGCTCCAGGGAGACCTCATTGTGGCCTTCCAGTACTTGAAGGAAGCGTATAAACAGGAGGGGGAAAGGCTGTTTGTGAGGGTGGGTAGTGACAAGGGGGAATGGTTTTAAACTGGGACAGGGGAGGTTTAGGAGGAAGTTTTTCACCCAGAGGGTGGTGATGCACTGGAACAGGTTGCCCAAGGAGGCTGTGGATGCCCCATCCCTGCAGGCATTCAAGGCCAGGCTGGATGTGGCTCTGGGCAGCCTGGGCTGCTGGTTGGTGACCCTGCACATAGCAGGGGGTTGGGACTGGATGAGCACTGTGGTTATTCTGGCTCTCCTCTTTCAACAATGCCTGCGTTGCAAGTAAATCACTGAAAACCCTGTGTGTTCTTTTCATTTTTAAGCCTCTCAGAAGTCTCAGGTAATATCTGAGGGTGGCACGTAACTCTTTGCTTCGGTGAGGAGCAGGGTGTTGGCTGAGCAAAGATGCCTTCAGGCGGTGCAAATGGGAGGTGTGGAACGAGTGAAAACATCTCCAGCCATTTTGCTCTCGGATGTCTTAAGGTTTGAGCCTCCACATCTGTGCTGGAGTTGGTAGGGATAGAATCGCTGCGTGTGCTTCACTTCCTTAGGCAGCAAAGCTAAAAAATTAGCAGGCAAGTAAATCTACTTATAAATAAATAAAAAAAAATAATAATAATAATCCAACCTGCTGGATGAATACAGCAATGATAGTGGGCTGCAGCGGCTGCTCTGTCCTCTGGTGGAGCCGTGGCTCCTTTCTCTGCAGCAGTCTGGTGTTTAGTTTGGAAGTGTGCCTGATGGTGACTGATAGATCTCACAGCAGAGCATGGAATCCTGATTGCCAGCTTCCTGAGCACCTGACACCCTGCTGCATGAGGCCTTGTGCACCTTGGGAAGCTGTGTAGCTTAACTACAGGTGATGTTATGTGGACACATACGTATATTTTTTAAGCTTAAGCTCTGTCTGCTGGTGGCACAGTGAGTTGGAAGGTACCTGTTTAATAAATGCGTTGTCTTTCTGTTTTGTTGGTCATCTCCTGGCTGTATCTGAAAGATAAATGAGAACATTCAGCGCAGTCCCTGCGTGGTGTTTGCCGGGTGGGATGTTGCTGAGCTGTACATTGCCAACCATTAATCAGTGACTTAAAGCTCAGGAGGGGTAGATTTAGGTTGGATATAAGGAAAAAGTGAGGGTGGTGAGGCACTGGCACAGGTTGCCCAGAGATGTGGTGGATCCCCCCATCCCTGGAGGTTTTCGAGGCAACACTGGATCAGGCCCTGGGCAACCTGATCCGTTCGTGGTGTCCCTGTGCATCGCAGGGGAGTTGGACTGAATGGCCTTTAAAGGTCCCTTCCAACTCTAAGGATTCTATGATTGTATAAATTGTAGAGCAGCACTGGTGTGTGTGACCATACCTAAAAGGTAACTGTTCACATTAATGCTTCCAAGTTGGCAGTTTCCTTTAGTGTTCTCGTTTCACTGTTATGCTGAAGCTGAAGCAGTTTTCTGTAGTGCTCCATCCATGCTGTTGCCACGCTGGAGGTGGATGTGATGTCTCGAGTTGACGTGCAATCATTCTGATTATTGTTGAAATTCGTTCCGATGCACACTGAAGTGAAGTTGGCAAGCTTAGTTTGATTTTTACAAATAAGATGAGTGCTGGAAAAGAGAACTCAGCTCTTAGGAGACGATAGGAGCTCTGCAGGCGAGGGGGGTGTGAATATGGCTGTGGGGAACGTTCTTTGCTCTTACCTTCTTAGGTAGCAAAACCACTTGAGAGTGAGGTACCTTTTAAAGACGCTTGGAGCATTGGAAATGATTTTTTGATACGGGCTGCTTAAAGCTGTCATCCCCTCTAACAAACGTTTGACTTCACAGTGATGTTTCTGTTTTGTTTTTTGTTTTTTTTTTTCCACCTAATGCTTTATTTATGTGGTTTGCCTGAAGCAGAGTGAACGCCTTTTTTTATTTCTCAGGTTGTTTGCGGTAATCTCTTAACGTCTGCAGATTTAGAGGTGCTTTACAGCAAGCTGGGAGAGCTTGAAATCAGTGGTTGTGGTATCAAAAGTGCTTTGTGTGTCGTTTCATAGCTGATGTCTTGGAGAAGAAAATGAGCTGTTTGTTTTGCTTAAGGCTTTCGAGGATGTGTTCACCCACTGCACAGCAGGGTTTACATATTTATGCAGACAAGGGCCAATTAATGAGTTATCTCAAATTCTCCCTGTGATTCTCTTTCAGTGGTGATGGGAGCTGCGCTGTTGGTCTTCTGGCATCTTGTGCTGTGTGCTGATGGCGTGTCCAAAGGACAGATCTCCTGTGTGATCTGAATGTACCAGGTAATTTCCAGTAACGGCTTATGGTGGGAGATTGTGACCTGATAGAGGACAAGAAGCCAAGAGAGGGCAACATTTGTTCTATGTTTAGCTGTAATTACTTTTCTAAAAAGAGCATGCCAGCTATAAGAGCTATAGCCATTTTAAAAAAAATGGCTGTGTTGCACTGGAAAATCAGGCCTTGCTGCAGCACTAACACAACTGCAGGCCTAGTGAAGCTGCAGTGTCCTTAGGGGTGATCTGGTTTCTGCGAATACAAAGAACTTAACTCGGCATTTCCGATGCTTTAGGTGAAGTAGAAGGAGGGAGAATAGCAAATGTTTTCACCGTCAGATCCCCACCTCACCTGTTTGTTTGAGGGAGGTAGAAAGATGGACACAGCTCTGACCTTTGGGAATGCTTTGATTGCCTTTCAGCAGCAGTGCTCTTACAAGAGGATTTGTTGAGAGCGGTGCCGAGTAACTCCTTGACATGTGTCTGTTTTGTGTAGCAGCCTGTAAAGATCTGAGGTGGCATCCACTGCTGTATCTTTAACCTAAATCAATGGCTTGTTTTCAGGTTGTCCTCATGAGTACTCCAGTGGAGAATGTCCATGATCTTCTTTGCCTGTGTGGTGCGGGTGAGAGACGGTCTTCCCCTCTCAGCCTCCACAGACTTTCATTTCAACCAGGACTTTCTGGAATGCAGAAAGAAATTGAAGGCATTATCCTCAGTTCTGGCACGGTATCCAAGTCGAGGCACAGCAAAAGGACGTGACCTGAGCATACAGTGAGTCCCTACCTCAGCTGGATTGTTTTCTCACTCCAGTTGTTTAAGATGATTGTGCTGGAGGTTAGTTGAACTTTAAGGATGAGGTGAGGTGTATTCTATGAAACCCTATGGTGTGTGTCTGGATTGTAACCTCTTAGCTGTATTTGGAAACTGAATTTCACAGTGCCAGAGCCATGCAGCTCCTACTCAGTTTGGTAAGCATATGTTAAGAGTTGCTTAGTTTGGTTGTCACTTTTTGTAGCAAACCCATTCTGCTTGATGGGTGGTACTTGTCACTATGGGCAGCTGGGGTGGGTTGGACTTCTGAGCCTCGGTGCCTAGGAATTTACTAGCTTTGTCTAGAACTGAGCTCAAACCCCATTCTTAAGCATGCTGACAGTCAGATCTTCCTGATGCCTTCTCAGTAGATGATCTGATATGATGTGATCTGCTTGACCTGGAAATCCCTGGGTTCCTCCAGTTCTTGTCCACGCTTGCTCAGATCTGCCTACAACGGCCTGGAGCTGTATGGAGAAATGAGAAATCTCTGCCTTCTTCTGTCAGAGAAGGATCTGCTAGTCTTTATTTCTAGAAATCAAGGTTCTATGCAGAGAGATTTTGTTTCCTATTCAGTTTAGTTTTAAAAATGAGTTGTAGTTTGTAATTGCATGAAAGCTTACAGTGATCCTAAGCTAGAACTGTGTCTCTTTCTGAGGGGGTTACTGGGGGAACCAGGTACATAAGCTTCAGCTGAATGAATTGGGAAATCAGAGATTATCTTTTTTATTCCTTTTCCTTCAGGTTGTGTTTATGCCCTTTAGTAGTAACACGTTCTGCTGATAAATAGGAATGTGATGAAACAGGAAGGGAAACAATTGTTTACATGAATTCATAGTGGTAGGACAAGGGGGAATGGTTTTAAACTGAGACAGGGGAGGTTTAGGTTGGATCTTAGGAGGAAGTTTTTCACCCAGAGGGTGGTGACGCACTGGAACAGGTTGCCCAAGGAGGCTGTGGATGCCCCATCCCTGCAGGCATTCAAGGCCAGGCTGGATGTGGCTCTGGGCAGCCTGGGCTGCTGGTTGGTGAACCAGGGGTTTGGAACGAGATGAGCATTGTGGTCCTTTTCAACCCAGGCCATTCTATGATTCCTGTGGGGATTGTGGAAGTTCAGCCATTTAAACTGAGTGCTGACACCTGAACAAGGCACCCTGGCTCCCACACTGTTTCATGAAGTCCAGACAAGAGTGATTTGCACTCATCCTTACAAAATGCCTGTTCAGTGTCCAAGTAGGTTTGGGGGCATCTATAAGTGTAAACTTGGATACGTAAACTTGTATCCTGGTCACTTTTGGATGATGATTTTTAATTTTTTTTACAGAATATCATCTTTCTTTGTTATAGGTCACTTAGCATTAATAGTGTTCTTGATTTTTATGCAAGTGAACAAATACCTCTTAATATGAAGTCATTGCATTCAAGGGGCACAAGGAATGCACCTGCTTGCTTCTGGTGAGCAAGCTTCCTTGTTTATGTTTATGGAAAACTACTGTGTTTTCTTGATGAATTTTCTTCCCCATGATGATTTCTGGGTGCCTCTGTAGTTGCTAGCATGATTTGAAGCCAAGCTGGGAAGCTGATATCCTCAGTTCTTACTGATGTAGCAATTAAAAGTAACCAAACTATGTTGTTTTCTTTAATATGCTCAAGCTTAATGAGTGAGCTGAGAACCAGTGATAGATCTGTAGGGTCTGCAGGACTGTCCCAGCACTGTGACCAGTGCATCCCTCGTGCTCTGCTCACTCAGTCACTGCAATCTGTACGTCTTGTTTTGATAGAAAGCACAGCCGACTTCTCACGTTCCGAATGACCCTTCTGCCTTTGTGTGTTGATAATCTTTTTTTCTTTTCTTAATATTTCAGTTTCCTGTCTTCGGGGGAGATTGCCTGCATGGCCATCTGTTCCAGCAGTTACTCAACCATTATGGCATTTTGCTTCCTGGAAGAGCTTCAATGGGAATTTGCTGCTTCCTATGACACAACAAGCATCAGTTTAGCTTCCAGACCGTATGCTTTTCTTGAATTTGGTTTGTACCTTTGTTCTCTACTAAGAATTTATTGTCTGATACTTTATTGATGTTAAATAATGTCTCCTGGATGAAGCTTGGTCATAAAAATGAGTCTGTATGCGTGTGTGCCTTGGCATGCACATGTAGGAGGAGGGGGAGACTTTATAAGTGCATTAAACTATTAGGTTATTGTTCTTCCAGTTCCTGAGAGCCCCAGTAATAGATGAGCAGAATATGATGCTGCTTAATATATAAGCATAGAAGAACAAGAAGTCCACATCTCAAACACTTCGTAATGTAGTTAGAAGGAATCTGACGAGTGAAGACAGATGGATACAGGAAAAAAGGAAGACAAAATAGATTGTTAGGAACACATTCACTTCTAGCATGACTTAGATTCATGTAGTACTTCATAATGGGCTTGTTCAGCCTGGAGAAGAGAAGGCTGCGGGGTGAACCTTATTGCAGCCTTCCAGGACCTATAAACAGGAGGGGAGTCAACTCTTTACAAGGGTAGGTAATGGCAGGACAAGGGTAAATGGTTTGAAGTTGAAGGAGGGCAGATTTAGGCTGGGTGTCAGGGGGAAGTTCTGTACTGTGAGAATGGTGAGGTGCTGGAACAGCTGCCCAGAGAGGCTGTGGATGCCCCGTCCATCCCTGGAGGTGTTCAAGGCCAGGTTGGATGGGGCCTTGGGCAGCCTGGGCTGGTATTAAACATGGAGGTTGGTGGCTGTGCCTGCAGCAGGGGGGTGGAGCTTCATGATCCTTGAGGTCCCTTCCAACCCAAGCCATTCTATGATAATCATGCCTAGTGTTTCTTTTTTTACCCTGATAGAAATGGTTTTCTTGCTAAGTAACAGATGTTCTACTGAACCTCACACCTTTTGAAAATACATTCCTTTGCAGCAAGAAACTGTTCCAGGAAAGGATACAACAGTGCAGTGGGTTAGCACAGCTCTACCTGGATTTCCATGATATCACTATGCTTAGAAAAATTGAGAAATCCTTAAGGAGAGCACATTATACAGCCCTCATATGCTTTGTATGCATTGTCTCTTTAAGTCGTGAGGTCGAATTGCTTCATTCAGGCCTTGTGGGAGTTCAGAATGAAAAAAAAATTCCCAAAGAAAAAAATGTCATGATTTGATGATGACAGTTTATGAGGGTGGACAGCAATAGGACAAGGGGGAATGGTTTTAAACTGAGACAGGGGAGGTTTAGGTTGGATCTTAGGAGGAAGTTTTTCACCCAGAGGCTGGTGACGCACTGGAACAGGTTGCCCAAGGAGGCTGTGGATGCCCCATCCCTGCAGGCATTCAAGGCCAGGCTGGATGTGGCTCTGGGCAGCCTGGGCTGCTGGTTGGTGACCCTGCACATAGCAGGGGGTTGGGACTGGCTGAGCACTGTGGGCCTTTGCAACCCAGGCCATTCTATGATTCTGTGATGAAGTACTAACTGCAGCTGTGTGCAGAGCTAAATCCAAAGATGTTTTTATGTTTCAGATAATGCCATTCAGAAAGTGAAACACCGCTTTAACTACATGAGTGGCTCTGCAATGAAGGTCAGCTGGGAGAAGGTGGAGGAGGAGCTGAGGTTGCAGCCCCCGGTTCAGCTGAAGCTGGAGGATGCAGAGCTGATGAATGGGATGGCTAATGGTGGGCACGCAGGAGTGCATGTGGAGGTTGGTAAGTTACTGCTGTGCACAGGTGACAGTAGACTTGTTGAACCTCACCCTGCAAGTGACAGCAAAGTGTACATGAAAGCATGCAGCAGCAGTTGTTTGTTTGCACTGGGAGATAGATATAATGTGTATGAAATGTGGGAGAAAAGCCTCCCATAGTGTCATGGGGAAGAGCTCATGGCCTTTGGGGCAGATACTCACTCAGGGTAGTGCTTTTTTTTTTTCCCCCCAACCTTCAATAAACTTTTCTTTATGGGCGCATGCTTATAATTGAGCCAGGCATTTTGTGTGTTGAAGTATCCTGCTTTTAAAGCAGTTAATTGCTGAGCTGTATGTGGTAAAAGAAGCTCCTCTGTTCCATTGGTCGGTTCAAATTCACACAGAAGATAGTAATTACCATCTCATTAGGTTACTTCAGCCCCAAGGAAGCCCAAGCTCTGAGCAGCCTGTTCTGGTGGCTGGCAGCCCTGCCTGTGGCAGAGGGGTTGAAACAAGATGATCTTTGAAGTCCTTTTCAACCCAGGCCATTCTATGATTCTATGGAAGAAAGGAAGCTGGTGCATGATAGGGGATATGATAAATCCACTCAATGCCATGATCTTTGGCCCAAGTATTTATAAGGGAATTTTTGAAATGTGTCCCATTATCAGACTCAATTCTTTCTGGGGTGCCATGTCGCCACAGGACTTGTTTCTCAAGACCCAATATGGTGTTTCGGGCCATAGCATGGGGTACTGCGTATGTTTCAAGCCACCTAGTGGTTGCCTCCACCATGGTAAGCACGTAACGCTTACCACTGCGAGATCGTGGCAAGGTGATATAATCAACCTGCCACGCCTCCCCATATTTATACTTTTGCCATTGCCCTTCCCCCCAGAGAGGTTTCATCCTCTTGGTTTGTTTAATTATGGCACACGTCTCACAGTCATGAATAACCTGTGCAATAGCGTCCATAGTTAAGTCCACCCCTCGGTCTCTGGCCCACTTATATGTTGCGTCCCTTCCCTGATGGCCCGAGGTCTCATGGGCCCATCGAGCTAGAAATAATTCACCCTTGTTCTGCCAGTCCAAGTCTATTGGAGCCACCTCAATTCTAGCAGCTCGATCTACCTGATGGTTGTTCTGTTGTTCTTCAGTAGCCTGACTCTTGGGGGTCATCATCACATGATGTTATGATGTGGAATACCAATAGCAAAAATTACAAAACCATGAAACGCTCATTCTCAGACTGTCCATCTTGTTGTTCTCCCATCCTCGTTTTCTGCTTTTACTCTATAAAATTTGGTGCATCTGACTAAAAGCCTGAAAGGTGAGGTGCGCATCTGCATGAAGCAGAAGGGACTTTCGTTAAAAAATGCTGACGTTTTTCCTGCTTTTGAAAGTGCTGCCCTCTGTCGAATGATTGTAAAGTTAACGTTGTCTTGTTTGTGGTTCAGTTCTGTGATCAAAGTCCTGCTTATTTCCTTTGCAAAATAAAGTGATCCTAATCCCATTAGCATTACGGTTAAATACAGCTAGGGTACCACGAGCTTGTATTTCCTCTTTTTTTGTTGTTATTCTTGGCTTACAAAACGCTAATAACGTTAAATTCCAATTGCCTGGTCTTCATGTTTCCGATGGATGAACTGGAATCTGATTTGATGAAGGAATTTGTAATGGATCCGTGACCAGGAGGAATTAAAAACAGAAATTAAAACATTTGGTTTAGGAATCAGACTTGTGGGTGCGCCTCCAAACCATGCTTGGAGGTGAAATATGGTCACGATGTGGCAGGGCTTACAAATCATTTGCACCAGTGTGAACGATTTCAGTGCCAGTAAACATATGCTAACTAATCTGTGTCCACAGAGCTGAAACTCGTTTTCAGTTCCTCCATATTCTCAATTGCTTTCTTTTATTTTCCATCTGCCTTGTGTTGCTGGCTTTTTCTCTGTGGCCTAACCCAAATGCTCAAATTGTTCTACCCTTATTTTAAGGCTCGTGTTGGTGATCATCTGTTTCCATCAGCTGCAGTCAGCTTTCCTGGTTTATTTCTCTCTCTCTCTCTCCTCTCAGCATTACCACAGTGCTGAATCCCACTTAGCAGCTCTAAGTTTAGCTGTGTGCATGCATGGTGTCTGTTTCCTTGTTAGTGTTATTTATATTCAGGCTCTGCTAGACAGGGGACTTGTTGAGCATACGCTGAAGCGTCCTGGTTAAAGGAGAGCAGTATTAGACATTCTAAACTGAACATGAATCCCAGACTGATCAAAACATTGGTCTCCTCACATGGCTGTATATCCTGCCTTCTTTTTAGCTGTACGATCGCATCCTCCGGCTTTTCTTCAGCTTGGTGTGAAAGGAGTCTGAAAAGTCAGGGCAGTTTTGTCTTTGTCACTGTATAGATGGAATACAAAGGGGTTTTTGGTTATTTTCACTTTGCTTTGTTCATTCCTTTGTTAACTAAACCCAGCCTGCATCCTTCTGGAAAGACTTAACGTTGTATCATTGCTCAACAAACATCTGCACAACCTCAGCTTTTGTTGCAGCGGTCTAACCCTGTGTCTCTGTGTGAGTGTAGCTCATCAGGCCTTGCAGACAGTGGGGTGTGGATATAAAAGCAATGTGAAATATAAGGTTTTTCTTTGGTGAAAGCATGATAAAACCTGCACCCAGAATTGTAAGAACTCTGCCCTGGCAGTGCCCATTTCACTCATTCTATGCAATTTACGTTTGTGGATTAAACCTCAGAAGGATGTAAAGCCCCACAGCAAACAGTTTAAAGATCAATTTGCGCAGACTGCCAACCCTGAGCAGCTCAATACTGTAATCTCCCGTGCATCTGTGATGGCAGTTCTTTCTATTCCGCTGAGCAAAATTGTAACTTGCATATTACACTGCGTGTTCTTGTCTTCAGCCTGCAGAAGCGATACTTTGCATTGCTCTTCTCTGAGGTCTGAGAACTCCTGTACAAGATCCTGTACAAAGAATGGCGCTTGTGCTTGTTGGCTTCTCTGTGGAAGATGCAGTCTGCACTCTAAAGCAAATCTTAGCAGCTCAGGGAATAGATACAGTCGTCTTTATCAGGAGATGTCCACGAGATAAATCCATAGCTGCAACATTATCTAACGTATGGAAAATGAGAGGAAATAGTGCTACAGTCAGTGTGTAAGAACAAACGTGCTGGTACAGCTTCTGTCAAGGGTTTTGCTTGGACTTTACATTTCATTGCATAGTAAAACAGCAAAATTGCCTTTAAGTGATTGGATTTCTTGCGTCGTTTATTTAGATGAAAACGTGTGACTGTAATTCACAGTAATGCTAAATAATGCGACATATTGCAAGCAACATTAATACGTTTCCCTCTGCAGCAGTTTGGGGAACAAAATTATGGAGGTATGAATGCGTGTCATGCAAATTAATTTCATAGGCATTTATAAGAGATCATTTCTATCCCTGTGTTAATTTGGCACTGAGATTTTTAAAATCCATCAGTCAAAATCTCCCTTAAAGGAGAAGACAGGGGTGTTTCCCTTTAAGCCCTGCAGCAGGGCGGTGCTTTAGCAGTTGAGGTATTTCATCTGCCACTGAAGCAGGGCTGGAATCGATCTCTGCTGTGTTATGTAGTTTACCTGCAGTAATTAGGGGCTGTTGGCTTTTGGATAGAAGGCAGAAGATCCTGAGGCAGGGGAGGCTTCTTGAGGGCTTCTTCATTCTGTCCATTATCTCATGGATGTTGGTGCAGGAGAGCGTCTGGATTTGATGCTTGAGGTGCAAATTGCCCTTGTTATGCTTAAAGTGTTCTCCTGGTGATGCAAAGATAGAACGTAGCAAGACATGTGGGTGTAGGCTAATGTTGGACTGGCAAGGGTAGCTAGGTTGGGAAATAGGTGAGTTTTTGGTCAAACACAGCCCTTAATTAGGAGTGCCACATTCCACAACTAAGTGCGAATCGATAGTAATTACTTTGACCTAAATTAGGTATGAAGCAATTAGGTCATCCTGAATAAATAGTATTGGGTGCATGGATGTTAAAGAACATAATAGTAGTGGAGGAGGTGAGAAGGGAGAGAGAGTTGGTTTGCTTCTTCTGGAACGTGGGCCAGTTGGGAGACAGGGAAAGAGAGGAATTGCAGTGCAGTGTAAAATAAGCAGCAAAAGCCAAAAACTGCAGCATCCAGTCTGGTTCCTAACCCCTTTTTGGCTGTGTTCTGTCAGTCTGCCCTGAGGACTGGCACTGACAGGAGCAGAGGCAGTATTGTCTGGAGAACTGCCACAGGATCTGTTCTAGCAGCAGAACATCGGAGTCCTGGGCTTCAGCAGTTGTGTGTTACATTCTGGCAGCTGCTTAATTAGGGCACCAAATTCCATATTGCACCCAGGTCTGGGGCCCCCAATGCAAGAAGGATGGGGAGCTGTTGGAGAGGGTCCAGAGGAGGCCACAAAGATGCTCAGAGGGCTGCACACCTCCCCTACAAAGACAGGCTGAGGGAGCTGGGCTTGTTCAGCATGGAGAAGAGAAGGCTGCGGGGTGACTTCATTGCAGCCTTCCAGGACCTAAAGGGAGCCTACAAACAGGAGGGGAGTCAACCCTCTGAAAGGGTAGATAATAGCAGGACAAGGGGAAATGGTTTTAAGTTGTAGGAGGGGAGATTTAGGTTGGATATTGGGGAAGTTCTTTACTGTGAGAATGGTGAAGTGCTGGAGCAGCTGCCCAGAGGGGCTGTGGATGCCCCATCCATCCCTGGAGGTGTTCAGGTTGGATGGGGCCCTGGGCAGCCTGGTCTGGTATTAAATGTGGAGGTTGGTGGCTCAGCCTGTGGTGGGGGGTGTTGGAGCTTCATGATCCTTGAGGTCCCTTCCAACCCAAGTCATTCTGTGATGCCATATGGGAATGGTGCAGGTGAAACTAAACTTCAGGATGCTGGACTGAACCCTTGCACTGTCAGCAGGAAGAAGGGCATGAATGCTGGTTGAGGAGGGAATGAAGTACTCTCCTGCTGTTACAGACATCAGAAATCTCTCTAACTTATCTACTGACCAGGGAAGAGAAGTCAGTCTGTTAATGTGCTGTAATAAACAGTTCAAAAATACCTATATGTAGCACGAAAGAAATCAGTGCCAAATGGCTCAAGAACAATTTCTGCTGCTTCATTTGTTCTAAAAGTATGCAGAGCTGGCACTGATTTCTAGATGTCCGAAGAACTGAGCAGTGCAGTGCAACAGAAAAGTTGCTCCTATTCGTTATTGGTCTTCTCCGAAGCACGCATGAAAATCACGTAAGCTGATTTCAGCTGCTTTCTGTTAAAAGACTCAGAGCAGTACTGCTAACTTTCACTGTCTCTCTTTTCATTCTCTTTTGGTGTGTGGTTTTATTTTTTTTCCAGCTCCTGCTTACAGAATGCAGCGTGTGACCCCCCTGGGCATTCTGTCGCTTGTTCTGAACATCATGTGTGGAGCTCTGAATCTCATCCGAGGAGTTCACCTAGCAGAGCATTCCTTTCAGGTAACCCTGACTGACTTGAAAGCTGTCAGTGAGATGAAGAAGGAGAGTTACTGGGGTAACCAGGTTAAGGGTGGCTGTTCTGCTTTGTAGCAGAACATACATCTCTCCATAGGAAGTGTTTTGTTTCTCCTCTCCTGCTGGAGCTCACATGCCTTGTTGTCTATCCAGCATGCTGTGCTTTATTCCTTTCTGCTGAGATTGAAATGTGGAGGAATACTGTAATCTTTCAGAGCTGGGTTTGTGATGATTGTTTTCGATCTTCGTTTCGTTTTAGGCACTTCTTTGTAATTTTTATTACACAAATGTGAAACCGCAAACAGCTTTAAAAAAGACAAGAAGTGTATCCTGAAGGTTTAGGATACAGAGTTTAACTTAGCAGGTGTTATCACATAAGCCTCAGCTTTTAGAGCCTTGTTCAACCCCATTGATCTTGTTGCTGTTTGGTACTGCTACAGTCAGTTGAGGTAAACTAGGCTGAGAGGTACTTAATGAAGGATAATATTCTGAAATATGAAGTAGTGCTTGCTAACAACGGTAGTTGATGTAGTTCCTTCTTTGTTGCTTTTTTTTTTATCCCAACAGGAGGACTACGAAGGAATTGGAAATGTGGTAGCATTTTTTCTACCTTTTCTAGCCTGTGTTTTTCAGGTATGTTAACTTGAAACAAGTTGCTTTCTGATCTTTGATATTACAGTTTACAATACAAAATAGTTTCCAGCTAAGCAGAGGCACAGCTTGATTGTTAGCATCTCATCTAGTTGATTCCACTGAGGTATTCCAGTGAAGTGGTACAGCTACAGATAAGAGTGTCATGTGGGCCTTGGAAATTGCAGTTGCAAGCTTCTTCAGTGTTTCTATGCTGTTACATGCCAAACTGAGCCGAGTCTGGTAAGTGCTCACCCTAAGGTGGCTTGTTTCCCAAAGGGACCTCCACGATGCCTTTCTGACAGTGGCAGACGTAGCTGATAAGACTTTTGTAACCTGACCACCTTGAAAGGCCAAGTGCGTTTAGAGTAACAGCATCACTGAAAACGTTGCAATTTACGTTGAAAGTTATTTTTAATTACTATTTGTTGTATCACAATAGATAGGCAGCTGAGTGTCTTTCAGCCTTCTTACACCTCTGTTTATGACAGAGCTTCAAAATGGAGGTAATATTCTGGATCTAAAACTAGATGCAAGTATTCTTTGCTGAGGGAGACTCTGTCCTGCTTTTTTCCTGTTAGTACCCGAACCTAGAGAAGCTTAACAATAAACAACCGAGTTCTCTCTTATCCCTACCTGCACAGGTCGTCTTCACAAAATACTTGTGCTTAAATTGAGCTGAAATAGGAAGTGCTTTCTACTTCGTGATCTTTACTTGTGTCATTGGCACAGTAGGAGGCTGTGACCGTAAGTGTGAAAGCCTGATCTGTTGCTGCCAGAGTTTAAAATAAATAACTTGTCTGCCAGCAATGGGTGGGACTTTTAGTTTTCTCCTGTAAGGCTCGTTGCTCTTTGTCCGTACTTAACCAGTGGGTTCCGTCTGAGTGTTGAATTAAAAAAAGAAAAGAAAAAGCCCCAAACGCTTTTTGAGCCACGCATTGACAGAAATGATGGTCTTGCTACCAAGTCAGCTGTAGAGAACGAAGCCCTTCACTTATCCCAAGAGCAAATACAGCAGCAACAGGATCAGGTTTTGCTCGTTTCCTGCTTCTAAGCCTTCGGCTTGCAAAAATCCTCAGTGGGTTTTGCAAACTGGCTCTAACTTCAAACTCCTTTAGTTCCAGGCTGAGGTAGGTAGGAGGGATTGTGCTGACAGGCTGTATTTGATGCATAGGCTCAGCCAGTGCTGTGGGCGGGGGCTGTTGCCCTGCTCTTGTGGGAGGAACTTCCAGCATGAGAGCTGAAAGGAAGCTCTGAGCTTCTTAGTGATCATTGCAGTAGTGCATCCAGCTATGACTGCTGTCTGTATGTACGTCCTTTCATGCTAACACTCTTCCTCTGTTTCTCTTGTAGTGTTATTTGTACCTGTACTACAGCTCGACGAGGAAGGTGAAGACATTTGTACTCTTTTTCTCTGTTTGTTTATGCAATATTTACTTGTATGGATTACGGAATCTCTGGCAAATAGCCTTTCACATAGGAGTGGCATCTCTTTCCTCCTATCAGATACTGACAAGGCAACTTATGGAGAAACAACCTGACTGTGGAGTATGAAAAAGACTTTGGGTTCGCATCTCTCTTTTTACAATTTATTATTTTTTTTTGTATTAAAATGGCCAAAACCAGCTTGGAATATTTTTTAAGTATTTCTGACCTCAAAGAGGATGTTTCAAAGCAACATGAAATGCAGTAATATCCTGCTGCAGTGTCATTTGCAGTGAAGAATTCAGCTGTGTTCCACGTGATGTGTGCTTATTGTGCGTGGTAGATTTTGTCAGGTGGCATCATCGGGTCGAGGCTCTCCTTACCATAAGCAGGCTCTTGACTAACACCATCCAGGCTGCATTTTGCCTTCAGTCTCGTTGGCTTGGTGGCAGTTTGGCAGCCCGGTTTCTTGGCCTGCCAACGCTTCTGAAAATACTAAAAACATAAAGTGAAGGTCAAGCGGTGGGTAACATTTTTGTCTGTGGAATTTATTAAAGGATCTTGGTAAATGTGAGGAAAGGAGTGGTTTGCCGTAGTTAGGTGAGTTCATTATCAAGGGGGAAAAGTGTTAGGGTGAGATTCAGGGTATATTTTTCCTGGGTTTTGAAGGAAAGGAAAAGACCGGCTTCTTTAAAAACCCTAGAGGCTGTAAATATCTCCTGGCTAAACAGCACGTTGTCATTAACTGTGTGCTCGTTGTTTAATCCCAAATATGCTTAGGGCAGCATAAAATGAACCAAGCGAACACAAGGGACCTTTCAGCTCAGGTGGCCTTTATTTCCTTGGTTAAGGTCACTCTCACTGTAAGGGCGATTCCACGTTTTGCTTGGTCTGTACAGGTAATAAACCTTCCAAGCCTCCTTATGACAGACCACTGACTCCTTCACCTTTAGAGCACAGCATAGCTGCTGAGTTGAAAGCCATCTCCAGTAATGGAGAGCGAGAGCAGGTTCTCTTTTTTTAATCTGAAACACCTTCAGTCCGTGGTGTTGAGTTCTTACGCCGAGATGAATTTATGAGCGTGCAAGTTTGGATGTAGTACTTAGGGAGCTGAGTTTCTTCACCTCTGCTGCGCTGGGTGTTCCTGTACATGATGCAGTTTGGATGTAGATGAACGCATAAGGCTGCCTGTGCTTAAAAAAAGCACAGCGTTTTGATGCCGCTGTCCCTGAAGGATTGTAAAAACTCAAACTGAAAAGATACAGGGAACTGTAGGTGTGTTATTGCCCAACTACGGGCATAGCTTTTCTTTTTTATTGTTGGTTTTTTCCATATAAGCCTATTTTCTGGTGACCCCATTTCCTTGATGAAAAGTCTTTCACCAAAGATATCTTTTCTTCTCTCATAGTCTCTACCTCTGGTGGTTGCAGAGAGATTAACGCCATGCAGAGTTGTCTTTCTGAGTTTGCAGGAAAGCACAACAGAATAACTTTCTTGCACGTCTGTGAATTTCCCTGGAACAACGTTGCAAGTGTCAATGGACTGCTAGACCAGAATTGTGTAGCACCTTGGAAGCCCTTCTTTGATGCTTCTGACTGCAGCCTGCAGTGCATTGTAACCCGAATGGTTTCTGACACATCTGTGGTGTAGCAGAGTTTTTTTTTTTTCAGAAGTAAAATAGAAGCATTTCTCTTCCATCCCATGCTGGCCCGATACTGTCGCAACAAATAGCGAGATCCTTTAAAGTGCTTGGAAGTATGCAGTGGAAATGATGGAGGAAGATTTCAGCCAGCCAGTTTAGGAACGCTGCTAAGGCCATGTTCTGTAAGGGGGTGGGCTAACGTTGGTCGTGTGCTCTGGCAGGAGACTGCACCTAAGTGGAAGATGAAGCCAGTATTGAGCCGTTGTCCTTTTGGCACCCAGTGGTCCCCGGATATGGAGGTTTTAGGGCTGTTGAGCTTTTGGTTTCCGTGCTGGTCAGTCCCAGTTTCGCATTGTGATGTGCTCTTTCAGTGTGATTGGAGGCTGCAGGGAACTAAGAAATACGGCTGGATTACGAGTAATTCAAGTAATTATAAAACAAACCAACAAAAAACCCAACCCCTGACCTCCCACTCTCCACATTGTCCCCCAAAAGCTTAAAGACACCCCCAAAAAAATCTCTTACTAGAAATGAATGCTTTGCTAACCCAATCTGGTGGGAACAGCTGCGCCTATGGGAGGGGGGTGGAACTGGATGGCCTTTAAAATTGCTTCCAACCCAAGCCATGCTGTGAGTCTAAGGGAGATAGTGGATCTGATGTGTTTTTGGTTGCCTAAGGTGTGAGCTGGCTATCAGCCTACTGGCTAACTGTGGGAATCTCATCCTGTGGGGAAACGATGAAACATTTCCTACTACAAAAGCTTGGTGAAAGGGACCTCAGTGACATCCTCAAACTCCCATTTCCTACCCCTTTCGCCTCCATCAGGCTTGAGAATCTAAAAGAGCTGTACTGGTTCCCCATAGGCTTCGGTAAAGCTGGTTTGCTATCACATAAGGCATGCAGATCACAGCCAGGGCACGGGGCCAGCGAACCATTACCTTCTTTGTGTTCCACATCCCCTATTTAGCTGACAGGAAGAAACTGTAATGTTCCTGATGGCTCCTGAGCATCTGTTTGCTTTATCATAAAACAAATGTATCCCTGCGCCAGGTGATGTGAGCAACAGCTCACTTCAGTGAGAAGGGTAGAACAAGGTGTTAAGACAGCTCTCGTAATTAACGTCATTAGAGTTGATAAGAGATTAAATTCAGCCGTCCTTTAATGTTTTCTTCCTGAGGATGTTTTTGTCAAGTAAAAGAAGCTGGTGCAATGGAAACACTTTTGTGGGATGGATGGAGGATGTGACTGGGTCCCCTCTGAACGGGCAAAGCTCTGGTTTGCCGCGAGGCTTAATCCCTTTACGACCTTCTTCTTTTTCCTTATTAAGCCGTGGTAAGGAATCCATGTGCATTCACATGAGCATCGTTTCTGTGCACTTCGTAGCTGTGGGTTTTGATTTGGGTACAAAGAAGAGCAAACGTTTGAGCCAGTTTTTGTTTTGCGGTGTTATTTGGAACAGCTGCTGTATCCGTATGGCACCGACACAGTTAAACCTTTTCCTCCAGCGAAGCAGCAGGAGGAATAGCATAGCTTACATTGATTTCAGTGCTTTAAGATTTAATAAAAAAGAATGACTTGCAGTTTGAGTACATGAAATCTGACTCATAGCGTGGGATTCTGGCTGTGTTGAATCAAATCCCCAAACAGGAATCCATCCCTTTTTGTTCAAGCTGTTGAACGCAGGTTGACTCGTATCTCCTTAACTCTGTCAGTTTGTGAGTCCCTGGGAGATTCTTCTCCTCGCCCAGCAGCACAGCGTGAGAAAATTGGCACAGAGGAAACTTCATTAATTTAAAGATTTGCGGTGCGGGATCGCTTTATGAAACCCAATTTCTGTTCTTTTTTGGTCTCCTCCTCCTGAATACCTGTGAAGTTTATAGAAGGTGGGCTGGTACCTTTTTAGACGTTTTTGCACTGTATTAATAATTGAACCTGTGTAAATGCGTATCAAATCGTTTTGCATGCGTATGTATATATGTACATATCTAATAAATGGCTTTTTTTTTTTTTTTTAATGCAATGGCTGCCTTTTCTTACAGTTCTGAAGTGGCTGGCTATGCTGGAAGCAAAGTAGATGGGCTCTTTCAGTTTGGGATGCAGTAGTGTTTCGTATGGACGTATCCGGAATACCTCAGAGCTGAGCTCAGCGTAGTCATTCTCCTTCACAAACAGTTTCAGAAATTGGCGGTTTCGAATGCTCTCACGAGGCAAAAAGCAGCTTTTGTTTTGATTTTTGGGTAGCTGTTACATGCAGTTATCCGCACACTGAAGATTCATTAGTTGAACTGTATAAAAACGCACACACAAGAACTTGCTTTCCCAAGCAGCAGGTTGCAGCAGGCTACGATATCATCAGTCAGTAACAGTCTTGCTCTTTCTTTGCAGAGACCACATCGCAGAGGCTTTTCCTACAAACCTTGCATTCTGAAATATTGAAGTATTTGAAGTCTGATGCAGCAAAGTCCTGTCAGTCCGTTTCCTGCTGCCTGGCAGAGAAATAGGGCTTCTGCAGATAGCTGCTCAGTTTTAGCCTGGTCTCTGAATTGAATCACATCCGTGAGCTTGTCCTGCCTGTCAGTCCCTGCTCAGTGCTTGTGAATATGTGAAATATAATAAAATGTGTATTTTTATTTCAGCCACCTTTTATAGAGGCTCCGAAAACAACCTCATCCGTCAGGCTTTGTTGAAAGGAATGACCGAATGTGACAAAGTTCAGCATTCCCACTGTCTGCAGGCTTGGGTGTCAGTGAGTTAGCTTTGGGAGAGTGGTGCTTTTGAAAGGCATGACTCAGTGGGAATACCTTTTGGGCCATCAGGAGCCAAAGAAACTCACAAAAATCACAGTGCAGGAAGAAGCCAGGCTTGCATCCTTGTGCTGATGTCTTCCTCTTCCTTCACAGGCTCCATACCTAGATGGGCAGTCGAGGAGGCAGCTGTGAGAAAAGCAGGTTTTGGAGAGCTGCAGGTTCATTAGTGTTACTCCTCTGCTACAAAGGTACATCACCCGCTTTGCACTGACTTGGCTGTTCACCTTTGAGCTTGCTTGGATGCTGGCTCAAGGTGCTGACATGTCAGCAGCACATTTGAGACGGTTACAGTGCTGCAGCACTGAGAAGAGACAGAGGAGCCTGTGTGCGCCCCTGTAACGAGGGAAGAGGCAACACACTGTGGGCTGTGCAGACAGTAGGTGGTAAAAAGCAAACGCTGACGGTGCGGGAGGGAGGAAGGAGCCTTATTCTTCTCAACTGCTCTGCCCTTTGAGAGCTGGGAGATGTTATTTTTGTTCTGTAAATAAGCAGTTGCTCAAAGCGTCTTTCTTCTCCGGATGCCAGGGGAGAAGAACAGCAGCTTTACCCTTCTTTTTCTTTTTTTTCTTTTATTTTTTTTCCTTTTTCTAAGGTGAGGGGAGAAAGCAATTATAACTCCCTTTTTCTTTGAAGATGCTGATAAAAGGAGGCGGGCGGATCAGAGGGTCCCCGTGCCAAAAAGAAACGGTTCCTGAGGTGATAGAAACGCATGTTTTTGTTTTAAACAAAGTAACTCAACTTCTGCTGTGTGCCGGCTTGCAAATGTGACCCAATTTCATCCCAAAACTTTGAGGAGGGAGGAAAGGAAAAAGGTCAGCTCTGTCCTCACGTGTGCTGCCTCTGTGTGAAGGTGCACCATAGAATCCTGCAATGGTTGGGTTGGAGGGGACATCAGAGGTCATCCAGTCCCAACCCCTGCCCTGGGCTGGTTGCCCCCACCGGGCCAGGCTGCCCAGAGCCCATCCGGCTTGACCTGGGGAACCTCAGGTTGAGGTGGGAATGGGTACCTCTGGGTTGTCTGCTTCTGATGGCTGCTGCTCTGTGGGCAGGCAGAAAACAGGTTGTGTCCGTTCCCTTGGCCTGACCCACAATGGTATGGCAGCAGCTCTTTACATTCTTGGTGAATGGCAGCATGGATTTGCACTTGTGTGTCTTCAACAGTTAGCTTAAGCCAATTGATCAGTCTAATAGGAGGGGTGATTCCCCATCCCCAAAGCTGCAGGTCTTTCCCTTGAGTAACTTCTAGCTCCTTTTTCTAGCTAGAAATGCTAATTCTGACTACTACAGAACCATTTTTAAGGTTGTCAAAAGGTAACAGGAAATGAGCTGTTCAAAGTCTTTTCTTTCTACTACCTAAGCTGTAAGATTAGCAAAGCACAGAAGCACATTGAATTCCCTTTTGTGGAATAAGTTCCGTTCATATAAGAACGGTAAGGCCTGAAATAATGACCATTAAAAGGTAAAACACCAGTTGGTACAGCATGACATACAGCCACGGAGGCCTGAGATTTATTCCTTTATTATGCAAGCAAAGACATGAATTTAGAAAATCCCTCATTTCATGGGCTCTTTTAGGGAAACACTAAAAAGCAATAACGTGGAAGATTCAGCTCTGAAACACGTTAGTGCTCATTGGTATGCACCATGCAAAACGCAACAGAGGCCTTCCAGGAGGTGCTGCCTCCTTCTGCATGCTTTGGCTGAGCGCTGAGGGCACAGATCTGGTGCACTGAGCCCTGAACTATCTGTGTTTGCCTTCTGCATGGCAACGTTAGCCTCGAGAGCATGGTTCTGAGGGCAGGGGTTGCAGTGGCTCTGCCTCACGTTGGGTTTTGCTGTATCAGGTGTGATTTGAACTTAGGTACAAAAACAGGCATGTGTGAGTTGAAGAAGGCTGGGCATCTGCTTCAGGCATGGCCTGGAACTGGAGTATCCTTCCTAAATGTGGGACTCTTCCCAAGGTGACACTTTCTACTTTCACATGTTTAATTCGCATGAGAAATTCCCAGCTCACAGAACAGAAACCTCTGGATCTCAAGGCATCTTGGCAGCATAGTCAAACTGTGCTGCTGCTGGACTCACAAGCCAAGACTCCCCCAGTGTGTCCCGCACTGCTGCTCTGCGTCCAGCCCATATGCTCTCAAGTCGCAGCATCGTTTTTCTCCCCTTGCCTTGAAGCTTCTTTCTGAGGCTGGTTTGCAGATGCTGAGGTCAGAGGGCTGAACTGAGCAGAGAGAAGCTGTGCAGGCTCTGTTCCACGACTCCCATGTCCTGGCTGTGTTCCCCGTGCTCACGCAGGATCTCCTGATCTCCCTGTATGTGAGCAGGAATGCAGCGAGGAGAAATCGGAACTGAAATGAAAACAAAATAATAATGAAACTACTTTAGTGTGACTCCTCGAGCTCTCTGCTGCTCTCTCTCGCAAGCACTGGGAGGCAGCAGAGCACAGGCTAAGACTGTGTGCCCAGGATGGGAGGGAGGCCAGGGAACCTGCCCAGTTTTCTACCTGCTCGTATGAACGCTACGGTTCTCCCGGTAGCTTTTGCAAAACAGAGATAAAACACCCTGGAGACAGTAAGGGATGCAAATCCACTTACCTAGCGAGGCTGGAACCAATTTGTCAAAAGCGAAGTCATCTTGTTTTCTTTTCTGCCTTGCTCCTTCTTAAGGAGCAAAGTGTGATGCTTTGTGCTAAGTATTGGCTCTGCTGTTCTGAGCTTCGGGGCTTTGTTCTCAGTCTGAAGGGTTTTGGAAGGAACCGGAGGCTTTAGGAGAGGAGAATCCAGCGGCTTAATTAGCAACAAGTCTGGAGGCATGCATGCATGCATACATTGCTAGTGTTTAATCCACCTGCAGTGACTGCTCGGAAAGTTAAGTTGGAAAGAAAGGCATTTGAGGCGAAGCCTCGTTTCTGAAGCTTTGTTAATTAATGGAAAACGGTGATACTGCACCCGCTTCTCCCTCTTGTCTTTTTGCTGGCAGCAGTGCTGATCGCAGTGTTCCCTTCCCAGTGATGGCGGGGGAGCTCGGATGGGTGTGAGAGGGCAGCATGGGGACGTAAAGGATAAATGGACAACAAACAGGCAGGGAAGGGCGGGAATGGGAACACCTGGTGCTGTCTGCTCCATCACCATCCCACAGCCAAGGTGCCCAAGTTCCTTGGGGGTTCGTGGAGGCAGAGGTGACATTGGACACTTCTTCCTGGAGAAACACGTGTGCTTGCAAAAGGAGATGGCACTGCTCGCTTCCAGGGCTGGGCTGGGAAAGCAGGATGGATTTTGCCTCATTTAATCCCGCTGTAAATCTGCTGCAGTTAGGGGTTGAGGAACTGCTTGGCTGGGGAGGAATGCCATGGTGTGGCAGCTGGGACTGGGTACCACCCCCACTGCAAAGGATTTGTCTGAAGTTTCTGGGCTTGCTAGACAAATCCTGGGCCCCCACATGCACTCATGCACTGTGTAGAGCATACACACCCATCCACTAGTGCCTTGCTCTGAAACCACTCTGGGTTACTCGGAGGGTCTTTTGGCCATAATCAGGGTTTGCTGGAGTGGCAGTGGGTCATTGCTGCAGGGTCATTGCTCCTGCCTGGCTAAAGGGTGATGAAGACATCTGAGTTTCCCATGGGAATGATTCCCTTTGGGAACGGCCCTCTCCGAGCCAAGGACTCCAGCTCATGACCCAGTGTCCACTGCAGTAGCTCAGATGTGAGCCTGGAACTGAGCTCCTGGTCAGTGACCCAATGGGACTGTTCTCTGCTGTGACAGCTCCCAGCTGTCTGCTCACTGGGTTTAACCAGGAGCAATCCAACCTGGAATTGCCAGCTGATGTGTGGACAAGAGCTGAGCTCTGGAGGAAAGTTCCTTACAATCTGAAATGAAAGTTGTCCATGCTGCCTGCTCCTGAAGGCATTTCAGTGAGGGACGCTTCTCAGGAGGAGTGAGTTGGCTGGACGGTTGGGTTTCTAAGCTCTTCCTCACTCACCTCACTGCGTTATTTAGCTGTGATAATCCCCTTTTCACACTAGAGATTTGTGCAGTGCCCTCTGCAAATGGACTGACAGGACGAGGTCATCTCATGAGCGTTGTGTGATTCAGCCCCTGCTCCACACCTCTGCGTGGTGCTGGTGAGATTACACCTCCACGGCTGAGTCCACATGGGGCTCTCCAATCCAAAATGAAAGTGGAGAAACTGGAGAGAATCCTCTGAAAGAACACAGAATCATAGAATATCCTGAGTTTGGAGGTGGCCATAAAGATCGTGGAGTCCAACTCCTCACTCCACACAGCACCGCTCTAAAATCAGACCATGAATCATGATGGCCAAGAGCAAAGGTGTGTGATCTACAAGGATGGAGCAGCTCTGCAGTTGGAGAGGTTGGACGCAGATAGAATCCCTTTGGGAGGGAAGCTCTGGAATTGGTCACGTAAGTTGGAGGTTCTCTTTCCCTAGAGGCTGTGACATCCTGGCTGGGCAAAGCCATGACCAAAGTGAGCCAGTGCTGGTGGTGGTCCTGTGTTGAGCAGGTTGAGAAAGTTGGACTTTGTGTCCCTTCCAATGAGTGCCTCTGTGATGCTCTAGGGCAGACTGGTTTAGGATTCTGCTGTTTAGGTACTTCACGATTAGCTCATAAATTAACATAACATAAAAAATATCCTAAACAGCAACCCCAATCAAAACGACCACCCTGAGGACTATCTCACTCTAAAGCAGCTTCTAATGTTATTTGGAAACAGCATGAAGGCTCCAGAGAGTGCTCTGAAGCCCCTCACTGTTATCACTCAATGTGTACATCATATTGCTTTCCTGGTAGGGAGATGTCTGTCCTTACACGTGCAAACAGCCATCCTGAAGCAAATTAACCTTGGCTGGGGACAGCACTGACGTTCAGCACAGCAGATTTATGGCTGACGATACAATCTGGGGGGATTGCTTTTGCTTGAATGATCCCAATTCCTGCTTGGAAAGCTGACCTCAGGGCCTGGTGGTAATGAAGAAGCATCATTACACACAGTTGCTATTTAAAGTTGTCTTAGTTGTTTTCACAAACACACACTTTTTTATTTTCCTTGGGCATTGTCCTTACATCATTTTTTCCAGTCATTAGGAGTATCATAGAATGGCTTGTGTTGGAAAAGGACTTAAAGATCATGGAGCTGTATGTGGGCTAAGTGCCCCCACCAGGTCTGGCTGCCCAGGGCCCCATGCATGTCTTTGAACACAACATCCTGAAAATGAAGCAGTTTGTTCAATTTGGAACAGTTTTTTTTTTTGTCCCAGGAGGCATAGAAAGCTGTGATCAAAAAGTTTAATCACATAAGGATTTTAAAGACGGGGATTTACTGCTCTCTGCAGCTTTTCTGATAGTCTCAAGTAGGTAAAATCCAACAAGGTTCAGCCTTATTCAGACCCTACTACCTTTTAGGATTGAAATATTTAGTAAAAAAAAAGGTTAAGACTGAATTCATTCAGTACTGGCTGATCAGCTGTGTAGTACCCAAATCCACCCATGTACTGAGTAATTATGGGCTTCAGGTGGTTAACTGTGGGACCTGGTGCTCATTCAGACATTCCTGGGTATGTGGTCCACGGAATAAAAGCACTTTGAGAGTTTTTTAGATCCAGCTTCAAAAGCAGACCTTCTTCCCAGATCATATCTATGCACCCAGCTCTGCCTGGGGAGAAAATCATTCATTTCAGTACCAGTGAGTGTATTCAGTGATGCAAACGGTCACAGGATGCAATGTGGTGGGAATAGTGAGCTATGGCTGAATGTGAGTCCGGCTTTAGAAGCAACAGTAACTTTGGACTGCACCACAGTTCAGCAAGCATTGCTTTATGTGGGTGTTTGAGAGGTAACAGAATGGGTCCTGGCTTTGTATGGCTGCTGCACCACGAGGTGCTGAGGGACACAGCCAGTGGGCATGTGGGGTGGGCTGGGTTTGGACTTGGTGGTCTTAGTGGTCTTTTCCAACCTTGGTGATTCTGTGATCCAAAGAGAGACCTGAGGGTTTAAGTGTAGTGAAGATGAAAGGAAAGATGAAGCCCGAGGAACACAAAAAGAGAACCTCGTGCCAGATCATGAGATGCATATTCAAGTACCTGAGCAGCAGGACTCATCTCAGAGTACCTTGACAAACCAGTCCCTTCCTTTAGGTACACAAGTTGAATTTGGGACAAGATTTCCGAGACTCATCTTAGTGAGAGCAGCTCACAACATTTACATTTCAATTTGAGTAAATGTTTTTCTAATGCGAAGACTTAGAAGGTCCCCATTTTGGACTGACCGGTCTATGTCTCAGTAGAGAGTCCTGTAGGCCAAGGAGACGGATGGCCTTTGACACAGTTGTGAAGAACCTGCGCACAATTCTTCCTCCCTACGGATCCTGCATGATGTGGGGCAGGTCACCCGGGACTCAGGCTTGGTCAGGTGGGCATAGAAATCAGCCTTCATGGTTAGCAGAGCAAAGAAAGTGGTGAGGGCATCTGTTCTCCAGGCTCAGGTCCCCTTGAGATCAGAAGATCTGATGTCAATGCAAGAATCTTTTGCACTGTGCGCCACATATAAGACCTCTTGCTGTCTCTGTTCTTGGTTTCCAGCTGCAGAGGTGTTTTTTTTAAGGCTACCGAAGAACAGTTCTGTGGAAATTGGCCTCTTGTGATGAGATTTCTCATGAAAACACCCCACAGAACACTTCGAAACTTCGGAACAATTCCCCCCTCTTCCAGTTTGGTGCTTGAAGAAAAGAAGAAATAAACACCTTGATACGACATTCGGTTTCATTGCTGTGGGAGCATGTGAAGGAGTCCCGAAAGGAGTTCCTTCAGCAAACAACAAGAACAAAATAACACCGTAGCTTTTTTTGCTTCTGTTGCATTGCCTTTTGGAGTCATGCTTAAAGAGAAAGAAATAACGGGGCTCCACGCAGCTATTCTTTTCTCTTACCCTTTGTTTCTCCTTTACTTAAGCACAGCATTTTCACGAGTGCCTTTGACCTGCATGAACGTAGGTCGGGAACGTTTTTATTGCATCTGTCTTATTTGCTCAGAGGGAGGCCGCGCTTTATGGCCGCTGCCTGCGATCTGGGAGGCACCGCTTGGAGAGGAGCTGGGCATAGTTTCAGTGCCTGAATGCTTGAGGGCAAAATCCACAGCCGTTGTGCCAGCAGATGTGTGTACACAGCCGGACTCCTCTCCCAGCTGAGCTTGCAGCTGCCGCTGCGTTAAATCACTGTTGTTTCCACCAGCGGGTTGTTCCCCTAAAAACCATCAGAGTGGCTGTGGAGAGTAGAGATCCAATGGAAGATATTCTACTCATGGTTTAAAGTGATTTCCACCAGGTTAGAATCTGAACACCGGTCTCTTTTGGCTCCTGAGAATGGAGTTAAGCTGGGGTTTCTTGAGAAAAGCCTCCTTGTTTGATTTCTTCCCTCTCTTTTTATTGTTGAGTATAAAATGTTGCTGGGCTGCGTTCGCCACAAGCCTCCCCAGCAGAGGAGTAATCACATTTATTGGAAATGCTTTCTGATCACATATTCATTTAGCAGCTGCTAAAGTTAAATGAACTGGGCAAAGTGCCACCGGAGAGTTGGATGCATACGCTGGAGAAAGTAAATGAAAGAACTGCTCAGTGTGCAGTTGCTTTCCCTCTCCAGCATTCATTATTCTCCTGTTCAGCTGATTTGGGGACTTGAAAAGCAGTCAGGATGGCAGTGTGAGATGCTTCTAAGCGTCAGCATTGCCGTGGGTTTGCTAATTTTTCCTTACACTGCACTATAAAGGGCACAAGAAATACCCTAACTTTATTTTTTTTGTGTGTGAGATATAACAAATAATAACGGTAACAAACCCCCTTGTTCCTATTTCTTGGTTACTCTCTGTCACTCTCATTAGTGCTGAGTTGTCACTGACTGGTTTTCATCCTCCCTGCCATCCTGCTCCCTCCTAAAATCCTCTTTCTGGACACAGCAATCTGTGGTAAACAACCAGCTCCAAATCACCGCATACAGAACCCCAAACCCACTGAAGCATTGTGAAGTAGTGCTGAGACTGCCTGACCCACAGAGGCTGCCCGAAGAGATGCCCCATCCCTGGAGGTGCTCAAGGGGCAGACGGGATGGGACTGAGCTGGTGGGGGTTGCCAATGGGTGGGCCTTGACGGCTGGGCCCATCCAACCCAAACCAGTGCATCATTCTAGGATTGGCTGAGCAGAGACCTCCGATGGGAACACTTCTCTAGTTGGCAAAGGAGCTCCACTCAATCACTGTCTTGGGAGAGCTCTCACCTTCCAAATAGCCTGCCTCAATAGGCGTATCCTAAAAAAGGATTCAATTGAAAGATCTCCTGCAAGTCCCCAGATGTCCCCCTCCATGCTGGCTCAGCTTACAGACTTCAATGAAGGCTCTGGAGCCCAACGGAGGTGAGGAACCAAAGGCAAACTTACCCGTACTTATCCACAAGCACTGTGAGAAATACACCAACAACTGCCCAAACCCACCAAACCCTGTACCAGAATGGGATGTACTTCACCCAGAGTGCCAGCTACCCCCAGAGGCCCCGTGTGTATGAGTAAAAGCAAAAGGGCAAGTGAGTACAAGCAGGAGCACCGCAGCGCCTGCAGGAGAGTATTTTTCATGGGATGACACTTTCATCTCCAATCACTCAATCTCCATCCCCAAGGAAGACCCATAAAATCTGTTGAAACTTGGGCCCATCAAACCAAATATATAAATCTATTAGACGTGAAAAATCAATAGAGACATTGATTTTATGGTAAATTACATTTCCCCCCGCACCGTATCTCATTGCCCCAGCAGTGGCAGGCAATAAGTAAGTAAATAAATAATTCTATCCCTGCTTTCTCCCTTGCCAGCCCGTCGTTTTGAGTCACGTGTAGCCATAGCCAAGTGAGGCCTGCAGGTGCTAACTATGCACTGCTTATGTAAATGTGAAACGTAATCATATTTGGAGCTTTTCCCCTTACCCTATGTTTCATTTCTATACTTCAGGTTTGATTTCAGTCCAAGGAAGGGACTGTGCGTTCAGACAATCCTCTTTGTTTTCAGAGAGGATGGTTGGTCTAATGAAAGGTTTGAGCTCCTCCTCTCTGGCGCTGGTTAACACAAGAAGGGAAGGAAATGCATGGTGTATCTCCAAAGCCTACGGGAGGCTTTTCTTTTTTCACACTGAAAAGTTGCTCGGTGTTCTTCCCATCCCCTTGCACCTCGGGTGCTTTTAGACAACGTGGCTGCATTGCATTCTATCCCAAAATGCAGTCGCTACCTGTCAGTATGGAGATTGCTCGTTAGGCTGATATGGCTCTGGTGGAGCACACGCCAGACGAGCAGGCACTGATGCTGGGCTGACAGAGGCTGGAATTACTTGGAGACAGCTTTGCATAATTGCTGGTTTTCTTCTGCAAGGTTTGTACAGAGCGTATACAAGCAGCTCTTAAAAAGAAATGATTAGTGGTAAAAGTGGTGCAATAAACATCTGAATATTAATGCGGTTCTGATAATAAGACATGTCAATTCGTGTCTTTGAGTCTTTTTGTTCCCCTTACTCAGGCAGGCTGGGATTCAGTTGTTTGAATATTAGCATTTGATGCCTTTTGTGGAGCCCTTGTGTGCTGTGGGGCTCAGGGGCACCGGGTGACTCAAAGCCACACGTGCACACACATAGGCACACGTAGGTGTGCAAAGGTGCAGAGCTGCATGTCCGTGGGGAGTGCATTTGTGTAGCTGTGTGGAAGATGAACTTGTGTGTATCCCTCTGTCACAAGCCCACCAGCGGGAGTGAGAGCCAAGCTGAAGTCTTGCAGTCCCTGTTCGCTTTGCTCTTGCCTACAGCTGCTGTTGTTTTTAAGTTCAAGTGGAAAGGCTGTGTTTTCAGCTGGGACGAAGCAGCTTCGGGCAGGGACTCCCACCTGTGGCTCTGGTGAAGCTCACCTCTCTGTCACAAAACTTTGCTATTGACTCTACTGCCCACGTTTCCTCCTTCCTTTAGGACCGCAGCCAAAACCTGTGTGGATTTCCCAGAATAACTCCTGCTTTTAGTGCCATCATCTCCTGGAACATTTCCTCAAACCAAAGCCAAGCTCCCTGTCCCTCTGCCAAGCTGAGCTGCTGCAAGGCCAACTGTGAAAGACTGCTGTGTATGAAGATGCTTTCTTTTCCCACAGCCAGTACTCAGGTCAGGGTGCTTATGGAAGGACAAACTGACGTGCCGAGCCAAAACTATGCTGTATTGTCTGGTTATGATGATACTGATGTTACTAACCAGATAGGGCTGCTCTGTGCTGGTAGAAGTGTCTCCATTCTTCACAGGTAAATGGCAGTGAGTGTCTTGCAGGGGTTTGGTTCCCTCCAGTTTTTATAGAGTTACCTTAAAAGTGGTTCCCCGCTCTGCTTGTTCTGGAATGTGAGTGCCTTTGCTGCTCCATTCACTGTGGCTGTAATGCTGTGGAACAACCACGTAGTTCATGGCCTTTTGTTGGCTCATCCTCATATATTGTTTGTCTACAAGATTCTGGCACCATGAGTTTTTTGCTGAGAAACTTAGAAAAGCAATTAGTTAATGCTGAGAGGACATGACTAATGAGAGAACTCATCGGTCAACTGATAAAGGACCTCAAACAGCTATTTTTAAAAGAAAATAAACTGAAATAAATCACTCTCTGGCTTGTGCAGATACATCAGCTATGGATGGTGTTGGGACTGGCAGTTTATGTGCCCTGTGGGATGCTGAGGACGTCGGCACCAGGAGACCAGCCGGTGATTCACTCTATTTTTCAGATCCCTGGATGCAAAACTGCATCTTGCTCACGGCTTGTCCTCCATAAATGAAGCCGTTCTTCTGCTGTCTCCTGTTGCTGCTGTTGGGCCTTGTTACATCATAGAATCATTAAGGCTGGAAAACACTTCTAAGATCATCAAGTCCAAACATTGACCATCCCCACTGTGCCCACTGGCCATATCCCTCATTGCCACATCTGCATGGTTCTTAGACACCTCCAGGGACTGATATACAACCTGGACTTCCCCAGTGCAGCTTGAGGCCATCCCCTCTGATCCTAGGTAAGGTTACCACTCCATAAGACAAGTCACTTCAGGCAGTGGCAGCCTGTTAAGAACAGTAGAGCTGTGCAGCACTGGGGCCCCTCCTGATGCCATCAGTTGTCCCAAACAGAAATCCCAGGACAGGGTGAAGCTTGGATGGCCTCAGCCTGCTGGGTTTGCAATGACTTACATTCTCAACAGACTTCAAGTTCTGAAGCTTTAGAAAACAACAACATCAACACAGTCTTATGATCAGACCAACAGGTATTTATGAACCGGCAGCGATGAGAAGATGTATTTTATGATATGGTACACCTTTCTATCTCTGGATTTGTACAGGGAGGTGTTGCAGCATCACAGCATGGTTGGCAGAACCTCTGGGTCCGTCTGCTCCAACCCCGCTCCTGCAGGACCACCTGAAGCAGGGTGTCTGCATCCACGTTCTCCTTAGTCAGGTGGAGTTTCCCTCTGGATGACATCTTTTGCCTTTTCATTTTGTATAAATCCTTTAAAAATGGTGATAAAATAATCAAGCTTTCTGAAGAGAGTTTTGCCAAGGGCATTCTTACATCATCTTTCACACGGGACTTTTGCTTGTTTGTCTTGGTTTAAGTTATATCTATTATCATTTTCAGAGACTGTGAATTCGCTGTAGGAGCCAAAGCAGGCAATTGTGTTGTAATGAAATGTTTTATGCTCTGGAGAATTTGTGTTCACTCTGAGGTATTCTTCTCGTCTAGGAAGTATTGATGCGAGGGGAGAACATTTGATGGAATTGCTGAGTAGTTCCGATCTGTTCAACCAGCATGAATCCAGAGTGAGTCCTTAGAAGTCAATGAAATCACATTGACTCAGAAGTGGTGCAAATAAACGAGTTCATGAAGGAGAACTCAGTGGAGAAAGCTAAATAACATCAGTCTGATCAAACTGGGAAGATAACAAAAGAGATGGACCTGGAGAGTTTGGATTTCTTGGGTGGAGAATGGGGGTGCTTGGGCATATGTTTGCTTGGGTGCTTTTGTTTGCTGCCTGTGGAAGCTCTATGGGGCAGCTGTGTGTGATAGCCATGTGCAAATACCTGTGTGCCTGTGGGAACACAGGAGGGAGAAGAAGGAATGGTGAGATGAACTGATGAGAAAAAACTTCCCATCGTGGTAAATGTAATGGAGCTTCTAGAAGGCAAAATAGAAGGGCCAGGGGTTCACAGAATCACAGAACCACAGAATAGTAGGGGTTGGAAAAGACCTCCAGAGATCATCGAGTCCAACCCCCCTGCCAAAGCAGGTTCCCTACAGCAGGTCGCACAGCTCAGCGTCCAGGCAGGTCTTGAATATCTCCAGAGAAGGAGACTCCACAACCCCCCTGGGCAGCCTGTTCCAGTGCTCCGTCACCTCACCGTCAAGAAGTTCTTGCGCACATTCGTGCGGAACTTCCTATGCTCCAGTTTCTGGCCGTTTCCCCTTGTCCTGTCTCCACACACTGCTGAAAAGAGTCTGGCCTCGCCACTTTGCCCCCCACACCTTAGATATTTACAGACCTGGATCAGGTCCCCTCTCAGTCTTCTTTTCTCAAGGCTGAACAGACCCAGTTCACTTAGCCTTTCATCATAGTTTAATTCACCGCTAGTTACAGGTCTCCAACCAGACTCTGCACCGCCAATGACGACCCTCTGCACTCTGCCAGTCAGACAGTTCTCAGCCCACCTCACTGTCTGCTCATCTATCCCGCACTTCCTCAGCTTTGTTATAAGGATGTTGTGGGAGACAGTATCAAATGCCTTGCTGAAGTCAAGGTAGACTACATCCACTGCTCTCCCCCCATCCACCCAGCCAGTGACAGCATCATGGAAAGCTGCCAGGTTGGTCGAGCATGACCTCCCCTTGGTGAACCCATGCTGACTACTCCTGATAACCTCCTTTTTTTCCCCAGCTGTCTGGAGATGATGGCATCCAGCACAAGCTGTTCCATCACCTTTCCAGGGACAGAGGTGAGGCTGACTGGCCTGTAATTACCTGGATCTTCTTTCTTGCCCTTTCTGAAGACCGGAGTGACATTGGCTATCCTCCAGTCTTCGGGCACCTCCCCCATTCTCCAAGACCTCTCAAAGATGATAGAGAGCAGTTCAGCAATCACCTCTGCCAGCTCCCTCAGCACCCGTGGATGCACCCCATTGGGTCCCATGGATTCATGAACATTGGTGTTGCCTAGGTGCTCACGGACCACGTCTTCCCTGACTAAAGGGAAGTCTTCCATTCCCCAGACCCTCTCACCAACCTCTGGGGTCTGGGATTCCTGAGGGAGAGTTTTCCACTGAAGACAGAAGCAAAGAAGGTGTTCAGTATCTCCACCTTCTCAGCATCCCCCATTACCAGAACACCCCCCTCACTTAGTAGGGGACACACATTCTCCCTAGTCTTCCTTTTACTGTTAACATACTTAAAAAAGCCTTTTTTATTATCCTTTATCACTTTTGCCAGATTCAATTCCAGGCAGGCTTTAACCTTCCTCGTCACATCCCTGCAGGCCCTGACAACATTTCTATATTCTTCCCAAGCAGTCAGACCCTTTTTTCACATTTCATGGACCTTCTTCTTCCCTTTGAGTTTGTGCAGGAGCTCCTTGCTCATCCACGCAGGTCTCCTGCCACCCTTCCCTGATTTCTTGCTCACAGGGACTCACCGATCCTGAGCTTGGAAGAAGAGCTGTTTAAATGCTGACCAGCTCTCACAGGCCCCCTTACCTTCTAACACCCTGGCCCACGGGATGGCTCCAAGTAGGTCCCAGAAGAGATCAAAGTTGGCTTTCCTAAAGTCCAGGGTAGCAATCCTACTTTTTGCTTTGCTTCTTCCACTCAGGATCTTGAACTCCATCATCTCGTCGTCACTACAACCCAAGCTGCCCCTGACCTTTACTTCCTTAACGAGTCCTTCCTTGTTAGTGAGAATGAGGTCCAGTAACACCCCTCCTCTTGTCGGTTCCTCCATCACCTGCATCAGAAAGTTGTCTTCAACACACCGCAAGAACCGTCTGGACCACGCATGCCTGGCCACATTGCTCATCCAGCAAATACCTGGATAATTGAGGTCCCCCATAAGCATCAGTGCCTGGGATCGTGACACTACTTCCAGTTGCTTATGGAAGGCCTCATCAACCTCCTCTTCATGATCGGGGGGCCTGTAGTACACACCCACAACAGTGTCACCCTTACCAGCCTATCCCTTGATTCTCACCCACAAGCTCTCCACAGCTACATCACTCTCCCCCAGGTGGAGTTCAATACATTCTAGCTGCTCTCTCACATAAAGAGCAACTCCACCACCCTGCCTTGCCAGCCAATCTTTCCTAAAGAGCACACAGCCCTCCATGACAGCATCCCATGACAGCATTCCAGTCATGCGAGCTGTCCCACCACGTCTCCATAATCGCAATGAGATCATGGCCTTGCGACCGCACGCAGATCTCCAACTCTTCCTGTTTATTTCCCATGCTGCTCCCCGATTTTGACATCTCCTGCTATGCCTTTCCAAGACTGCAGGTGTGCTTTTGGGAAACACAGAATCATAGAATCACCGAGGTTGGAAAAGACTGCCAAGATCACCCAGTCCAACCATCCACCTATTGTCACTATGTCCCCACTAACCCGTGTCCCTCAGTGCAACATCTAAGCCTTTCTTGAGCACCTCCAGGGACGGTGACTCAGCCCCTGCAGCAGCTGTTTCCCACCAGACAGTGAGTCAAACCTGCAGTGGGACTCATACTCGTTAATGGCACAGACAAGTTTCAGTGCTCAAAAACTCTTCCCATTGCTGTTTTACTGGTATGGGTGTAGCTCTCAAGTCCCTCAGAGGTGACGAAAAGGCTGTATCCAAACAGTCTCACAAATCCTTGGCTTTGAGGGTTACTCATCATGTAAAAAAATGGCAAACCTGGCAGTAAATCACCCCCTTCTGATCCCTGAACTGGGTAATTCTATACTATAAGCATGGCTGAATCCAGCATTCTCCTCCATTTGTGAAATAACTCTTTCAGGGACACTGCTTGTGGTAGCTGAGGCAAAAAGCAGGCCGTGTTTGAAACCTATGGCAGAGGTCTCTCTTTTTGTTCCATGGCTTCACCATGGAGGAGGGTACTGTGCATCCAGAGGAGGAGCCAGGAATTGGACTCGATGATCCTTATGTGCCCCTTCCAATGTGGGATATCTGTGACTCTATCCTTTGATTCTGTGACTCTATGATTCTGTGACTCACAGGGTTAGAGCTGCCAAAGAGCAGATATTTAAGGGTTGGGGGAGACAAGGAAAGGTCCTCGGAAGGAGGCCAAACTGGGTAAAGGAAGTTTTTGAGATCTGGTGGAAAAAAAAAGTGTCAGAACAGCTTATAACCTATTGCCATGTGGGATAAATACATTCGGTGTTGGGGAAGAGAGCAGAGGAGATGCTAGTAGTCTTCAGAAAAGTAATACATAGCAACTGAAGTGAATAAACAGTTTTCTATATCTGAAGAGAAAAGGATAAGAATTGTAGGTTTATGCTACAACAGGGGAGTTTTAGTTAAACGTTAGGAATTTAGGTTTTTAATGGTAAGGGTAGTTCAAACCATGAAGGGATTTTGGGGAAGAGAGTATATTCCTGCAGAAAGCAGGTTGGAAGCACATCATCAAGGCAGATTAGGTAAAACTAACAAAGCCCTGAAGCAGAAGGCAGACAAGTGTCTTCCTGATGTCCTTTCCCATCATGTTTCCCATCATTCCTGCAGCGCTCGGGGCAATGAGTACATCTGTGTCTGTGCACCACTGAGTCCTGCACCCGTCCTTCCCTCTAACATCAAAGGCTCCTCCAAACAACTCAAGGGAAGGCAAGCCATTAGGAAAGGGTGATTAAAGCAGTGACAGGGCCAGCACCACCTCCCTCGGGCTCCCTGAGTGGCCTTCTGCTGGGAGTTCCCTATTGGCTCAAGGCTCCATGTCTCTTCAAGGAGGAAGGCGCTCAAGTCAGATATTATCATCCACGTCTCAGGCCTTTGCTCAGAGCAGAAGAGCTCAGCAGACAGCAGGATGCTGCAGTCCGCTGACGTTTGCTGCCTGGGGTTGAGTTTTCCTCTTTGCTTTGTGCTATAAATTTGGGACAGAGCTCTGACAGAAACCTCCCATAATTAAAATTATCCGATATATCTTCCAGTAGGGATGAAGTCCCCAGCAGCTGACACCAGCACTGGCCCATCCAGGGCCCTGGCCTTGAGCATCTCTGAGGATGAAGATTTCAGAACATCTCTGGACAGCCTGTGAAGTCACCTCATCTTCCTCTCAGTGAAAAACTTCTCCCTGACACTGAATCTAAATCTCCCCTTTTCATTTTAAAACCATTCCCCACTATCCTATCACTATTTACCCATATAAAAGGTTGCTTTCCCTTCTGCTTATAAGCTTCCTCTACGCATTGGAAGGCCGCAATGAGGTGTCCCCAGAGCCTCCTCCCCTCCAAGCTAAACAAGCCCAGCTTGCTCAGCCTGTCTTTGTAGGAGAGGTGCTCCAGCCCTTCGAGCATCCTCATGGCTCTCCTCTGGACCCAACTGAGAAAGCTTCATTTGGATGTGCGTGGGGATGTGTCTGCATGTGACCTCAAGGCAGATTCCACTGCTCAGTGTTTGCTGTTGGAGCTGTTGGTTGGAGATAGATGCCCCAAAGCTGCCTCCAGGTCTTTGTCCCAAAAGGAAGGAAGTCGTGAGGAAGAACATGACAGGTCGTGACCAAGCCAGGGCTAAAGGTGACCTCTGGGTCCAATTGTGGATGTTAGGAGGGTGCCTGTGCTCCTCAGAACTGAATAAGAAGGAGCAGCAAGGAGAGGAGCAGCTTCTGCATGCCCGCAGATGTCGTGTTTAGGAAAAGACAGCCTGAACAGCTTCAGGAGGTGCATGTGGAGTGCCTTGGGATAGCCCTGCTAGTTACATCTATACGGCGTGAGCATAAAAGGCAGCAGGATGCTGGCACTTTCCCTTCTCTTTGCTCTGTAGGGCCAGGCTGATTTTTATGTGACCAAAATAAATGTGCTGCTTGTTTTCCTTCTGCATTCTGACAAGCAAGAAGCAAACACCCATGTCAGACATGACCGAACAGGGAAAGTCTGCTCCTGCTCTGCCTGCAGGGTGCAGCCACTTGTAATTCAAAGTCTGTGTGAAAAGGCGATAGAGCTGAGAAACTGGATGTTAGAAGAAAGCAAATTTAGCCCTATATGCGGGAGGTGGAACAGACCCCTCTGCATTCACCAAGCGCGATGCAAAGCAGAGTGCATGTCCGTAATGAACATACAGGAGAAGATTGCTGCTGCTGAAGACAGACTTAAAAAGCACGTGCCTTTCCTTGGAGGAGTGTTGAATGGATCCAAATGCCCCCAGACACTGCTGTTGTCTTCCCCCCATAATATCTTTGTGATCAGCCAAGGGACCCTGCCAAGAGCAGTGTGGTGATGGAGGGGGTTGGCCCCCAAATACTCAGGGGATGTGTTACCCTGTGTCACTTCCATCAGGAGCTTTCTGCAGCCATGGCCAACACTGTGTGTTTCAAACAGGTGAAACTGAGGCGGAGACAAGATGCACACTCAGAGGTTTGTGTGGTAGAGGGGAAGGAAAAAAGGGAGTCAGCACCTTCGTTGGGCAACCCCCTGAGCTACGTAGCAGCCCAAATTTCCACAGGCTCCCTTTAGTCCCCTTTTACAGAATCATACAATCATAGAACCATTCCAGTTGGAAAAAGCACTCTGAGGTCCATCCCCACCCCCACCGTGCCCACTGGTAATGTCCCCAAGTGCCACATCTCCATGGTTCTGGAACACCTCCATGGACAGTGACCCCATCACTTCCCTGTGCGCTTCCAATGCATCACCACTCTTTTGGAGAAGTTTTTCCTAATGTCCGACCTGAATTTAGGGCCAGTCAGGGGGTCTCAGTAGGAAATCTGGGAAACTAAGGAGCATGTTAAGTCAAATGGCCACCAAAGTCACTTGGGAGGCCTGGGACAAAGCCAGGTGCTGGTGCTGCTCTCCTGTGTTCCCATAGTGTGGTCTTCCTGGTGGCCTATGCTACGGCAGTGCCTGCGGAGAGCTCAGGCTCCTGCTGGTGCCGTGGTACTGGTGGTCCTGGGGAGCTGGGGAGGTGATGGAGCTGGGCTCTGAGCCCCCATTGCCTGTGTGTAATGGAGCTGGGTTCTTGAGGATGGAAGATATCTCTCTTCAGAGTCCTTGGCTAAGGCTTAGCTGAAGCAAAGCAAGTTCTCCCTGTGTTTTGCCCTTCAAGAGACAAGACATCCTTGACACGCCGCAGACACTGTCTTTTTTTCTGTCCTTTGCCAGCAGCTTTCAGCTCTGGCAGACCTGTCAGGGTCTCTTTTTATTGTACCTGTCAGTGCCAAATGACACTTTTATTCCTAATCCAGAGGAATGCTTGAGCCTGGGTGATCTCCAGAGAGCAGACGCTCTAATTAACGACTGTGCAGGGTGGGAGGAAGACGAGTGCTTTGTCACCTCTCAAAAGAGCAAAGCTGAGCTGCCCATCAGCCAGGCACAGCTCTCCTCGTGCTGCCAGAGGACAGCTTCTGCTTGGCAAGAAGGACAGGTCAGATCGATGGGGCCAATTGTCTGAGGTTCAATACCACCACGTGTCGGGCACAACAACCCCGTGCATTTCTACAGGCTTGGGGCAGAGTGTCTGGAAAGATACAAAGGAGGGATTTGGGTCACACCTGCCTTTGGTTTAATTTCATTGCTAAAAAGATGCATTCTTTGGCTTTTTTGGGGGGAGCAGAAAGAGGCAAGGCTTTGTATTTCTCCATGGCATCCATCCCCTCTGTTGATAAAACCCACAGTGTCACTTCTTGATTAAGATTTCATTGCTAACCTAGGCACGTTCACATTCACTTATGTGTTCCATTAAAGAGCAGACTTAGAGCACTAAACACGTCCTGGCACCAAAACTTCCTGCTGAAAATAAAATGTATTTGTACACTGCATGTTGATACAGCATCACACCTATCCACAGGAATGCGTCGGGAGAACTACGTTTTGAATGTTTCTAATGCTAAACATTTGGAGTGTGGCTGGAAGGAATACAAAAGAGAGGAATATCTGGGGAGAAAAAAGGCCCAGCAGCTCAAGCTTCAGTGTCTTGCTGTGAGGTCAATGAGGGGAGATCCTCATCTGCCACATGGTCATCCCATCCTGTGTGATCCTCACCTACAGGTGAGCGTCCCCAGAGAGAGGTGTAAGTTGAAGACCTGCTTAAGAAGAGGTCTGTATGGCGGGTGGCTTGGTCGTGGTTGTAAGAGGGAGCCATCAGGTCCCCGCTTGGTGCCATTAAACCTCCATGTCCATCTGGAAGGGCATGGCCACGGCTAGCAGCCCTGGAGCAGCACTGAAGCAAACCCGTGATGACAGAGCTGTGCACCATGTCCCGCAGGAGCGTGCAACACCAGGTACACACAACTGATCCTTCTTCAGCTGTTGTTTCTTTGCACGCCATTAGGTGGTGTTTGAGGAAATGGGACGGACACAACATTTCCAGCAGGAAAAATATCAGAAAATTCCTTAAACTCGTGGAAGAAATATTCCTTTCTCAGTTGTTCAAATAACTGAAAGCTGGTGGCGGAGGGAGATGCCTGATCACCCTTTTAGCCACTTATTTCAGTGCATCAATTAGTATTTGTGTTACTTTTCATTATTGTTTTTATATTTCTGCTCTGTCTATCTGGATTACATTTCACTGCCTTGCTAAAAGAAATCAGTGAGGGTGTTTTGCAGAGGCTTGCAAGGATTAGGAGCTCTGTTCCTGCAGAATGCCAGCTTCAGAGCTAAGCTGGTGGTGGATGCTGCCACTGCAGCGGTGGGACCAAGCCAGGGTAAGGAACCTCTGCAGTCAGGCTTGCTGTAGAACGTCTGATGGCTTTGCCTGAGCCTTTAGCAACTAGAAATGGAATTAAAGTTGAAAAGAGGGGAGTCAACTCATTGAAAGAACAGATAATAGCAGGACAAAGGGAAATAGTTTTAAGTTCAAAGAGGGAAGATTTAGGTAGGGTATCAGGGGGAAGTTCTGTACTATAAGAGTGGGGAGGTGCTGGAACAGCTGCCCAGAGAGGCTGTGGATGCCCTGTCCATCCCTGGAGGTGTTCAAGGCCAGGTTGGATGGGGCCCTGGGCAGCCTGGGCTGGTATTAAATGTGGAGTTTGGTGGCCCTGCCTGTGGTGGGGGGTTTGGAGCTTCATGATCCTCGAGGTCCCTTCCAACCCAGGCAATTCTATTATTCTATGATTCTGTGAAGTGTTCAAAGCTTCTGGTGCTCTTGAAGAGAATTCAGGAAGGAACCATCCTGCCCATCTGGAGCTGGCCATTAGCTTAACCCCATGGCTTCCCATGGTGTGTCTGTGGTGCCCTCAGTTCTGGCAGGCTGTGTTCTTCCCTTTCTTTCCCCATTCCAGGTTCCACAACAGGAGAAGTTGCTGCTTTTGGCTAGTGAGAACCATGAAATGACCATATTGTTTCCTTTAACTCTGTCTGCTTGGATAAATTGCAGCCCTCTTGTATCAAACCTGGCTTTCCAGAGGCATGGATATTTCTTCTTGGACATTTGGGTCATTCTTAGAGCTATAAAGCACTGACCCTGGGCTGCTCTGTGGAGATGGGTGGCAGGAGGAAGCCCAGGCACTGCAAGTTTAGTGGTTGCCACTGGGTTACTTGGGATCAAGTCTAGGCTGCATTGGGCTTTGAGCAACCTGGTCTGGTGGGAGGTGTCCCTGCCTACAGCAGGGGGGTTGGAACTAGGTGATCTTAAAGGTGCCTTCCAACCCAAACCATTCTATGATTCTATGACTCTGTGATTTGTTTGCATTGGGAATGCCAGGACTGCTTTCTGTTGCTTCCCCCCAGAGAAGGTACACGAGGACATGGGGCACTCGGTGTAATCGCTGCCAGGTTTCTTCTTTTTTTCTGTTGGTAGGCAGTCTCTGCAGCGTGACATAAGACATGATTGACCTGGTTTCTCTTGGAAGGAATGAAATAATAGGAATGCAGGCTACCTGGAGTTGTTAAAAAGATGATTTGATGTTGCTATAGCATTGGCAACGCCACTCTGGCCCAATTGGCATCCTTCTGGAGGTGTTCTTCATGACCCGGAACGAAGCTGCTTCCCCTGAGTGTAGGCTGTTTAAAGAAGAATAAATGCTCAGATACTCAAGTCATGACACCCGGATAAATATTTGGACAGACAGAAGCCTCCTGTTGCAGGGGGACTATGTGAAGAATGCTGAAGACTCAGCAAAGGGTATAAATGGATGGCAGAGCAGCTCACCAGGCTATTCCTCATGTCAGCACGGAAATGTATTTGTAACACAGCGACTGTGAAAGGATTTTCAGTGTTTCAGAGGACTTTGATCCCAGTGCATCCCAAACAAAACAGGTCCGGTGCAGCGGGAGGTCCCAGTGTGACATCTGGACTCTATGGAGCAGTTGCTGCATTTCACTTTGTTCCTGCTTCAGTGGTATTGAGCTCACCCCTCACCCAGCACGTTGCCTTAGAAGTCACTTCTCTGTACCTGCAGCCTTCACTGGCTACACTGGGACAAATACTGCCCCGTCCAAGCCTTATAGTACGTACCAATCAAATCTTTGCTTTTTTAGTCCCATTTGAAAGAAAAGAGATTTTCACCTTCTCTTGTTAACAATTTTCACAAACCAAATGGAAGAAATTACTCCTCTTGGTGCCCTTCGGACCTCTTTCCCTCCTCTGCACATCCAGCAATGCGAAGGACTGCGAGAGGGATGAAGTGGATAAGTACTGAGAGTCCTGATTTTTGCATTGTTTGAATTGTTGATAACTGCTGGCTATGTTCCACTTACTTAGCATGCTTTATCCCAAGGTGCATTTCAGATTCCGTAAGTAAATGCAGTACTGTGCTAATGAGGTCTTAGATCTGTCAAGAACGCAGCCCGGGGCTGTGTAACTAACTGTAGGTATTTCTCATCAAAGCCACTTTGAGTCTTTCTCTGACCTTCATCCTATAGCCAAGTGCTCACAAGGCTGTGTGGACTAAGATGGCCAACAGGAAAGATGGCCACAGTGCCTTTGAGATGCGAACTTATTGACCCCAGAGATAGAGAACAGGACCTAGCAAGCTGTCCTAGGACATAGTGTTAGTCCTTTACATGAGCACCCGTAGACATAAAATCATCTGGAATGTGGACATTTCCCTTCCTTACTGGGCTACCGTAGGGATTAGTGCACTGTGGCCTATGGGCCATCACAATCCTCGGTGTTGGGACCACCTTTGTGTTGCCATAAGTAAGAGATAGCATGACAAAGGGAAAGAGAGAGGTTGTGGTCTATCTTTGAGAGTTTCTCATTTGAAATAATGGTGGATTTGAAACTGAAATGTTATTACTGCCATAAAATCAACGGAGATGATATGATTCCCTTGCAGTTTACTTTCTCCATTTAGGGATGCTTTCACTTACATTCATAGAGGATGTAGCTGTATTAGCAGCTGCTTTCCAGTTATTAGGAGATCTCAGAAGGATCTTTGTGTGCCAAGCAACTGTGCTTCTTATTAGCATCGATGGTATCTGTCCTGGTTGGCTTCTCTTTATGCTGGAATTAACAAGCACTGGGAGGAAGCTGTGTTGTCAAGAGCAAGTCAAGCAGGGATAATGGTACTTGAAACTGTTCTCTGCATCCATGAAGTGATGATGTCTCTGGTCTTTAGCATCTGTTTTATGTGTGTGTGACAGTGAAAATCTTTCCTTGCAACTTTAATTTCATCTTCTGTAAAAATGTTTTCTTTCTGGGGTTAGGAGCTGGTTTTGAGCAGCCTTCACTGCCTTTCTGGATGCAGTCTGTTTTCCAACATGCAAAATCTGGCTTCCAAGTCACAGCAGGATGCTTGAGGTTCAGAATCAGAGGTACCTGAGCAGCCACAAAACACTCTGAGGGTTTCCCTGTGCAACCTCCTCAGTGCCGGGTCACCATCAGTCTGTACTGAGAGGCAAGATGAGTTTTGGGCTCTGGAGAAATGTCCTACAGGGCTCACAGACTTCACATTTCAGATGTGGTAATGTTTCCATTTGCCTTCCTGAAGGATTCATTGCACACAAGTGCTGGAAATTCACAGAGTCAGCTTCTTGCCCTAAGGAATAACCCAAGAAGCACATCATTTTAATTCTTTTAATTTATCTTGGTGCCTTAATTAACCTGAAAGACAAAGATGTATCTAAAGAACTCTGTAGTTCAACCTTTTCCATTATTCTCTGGAGAGTGAATGCTGATATATTCCTCAATTCAGTTCACTGAATCACGGAATCACAGAACCATAGAATGGCCTGGGTTGAAAAGGCCCACAATGCTCATCCACTTTCAACCCACTGCTGTGTGCAGGGTCGCCAACCACCAGACCAGGCTGCCCAGAGCCACATCCAGCCTGGCCTTGAATGCCTCCAGGGACGGTTCTGAATACACGTTGGAAATCTATCATAAGAGAGCTCTGCTGCCCATTTTCCTTTCTTCCTCAACTGACTACCTGTGCAAACTCCCAGACAACACATGTCTCCTAATGCATTTGCTTGAGAAGTTTGAAGAACCTCAGTGTAATTGCTTTTTTTCTGATACTATTAGTCCAAGGAATCAAAGCTCCCACCCATCCTGCCAAACAAGGAGGGTTTATGGTCGAGTCAGAAGCCTCACCCAAGCTCAGTACCACACAAACCCTCCCTGCTGCTAGGAGCATCCAGGTCAGCCTAGGACAGCTGAGGCAGAACTTCATAGCAATGCAGTTTGTTCCACTTCCTCTACTGAAACAGGTCCCAGCCCCAGGAACCAAGACACACATGCTTCTGTAACCAGAACCATGGTTACAGCAACCCACGGCACCATGTGTCAATTGACCATCTAAGATGTAAGTGTGGAGTGACATTCAGATTTACACTTCTGGGTTAGAAATGATTCATCTCAGTGATGCTTCGGGCTTATAGGAATGAGCTGTTTTGACATGCTCACACCTTTGCTGTGATGCCCAAACTGGCCCTAAGGGTGTTAAATTGCTGTTAATTGCAGTGATTTGAAACACCACAACCTTTGTGCATGGACAAGTTACCCTAACCCTAACCCATGGACAAGTTGCCAGCTATCAGCTGAGCGAAGGTCACAGGAGGGTTTTCAGTGGGGAGCAAACATGAAGCGAGGAAAGACAATAGGACAACGTGCATTGGCAGAACCCAAGAATGCATTGATTAACTGGGCGGTTGAGAGGGTGGTTCATTCTCTTATGGCATGTCTGTGGCAGTTGGGTGGCATTCAGCTGTATGGTTTATATCCTTCAGATAAAACGTAGAGGTTGGACTCAACAGACTGTGCATGTCTCACAGGTCCCTGGCCAGGTACTCTCCATGCCTTATCATTTAGATTGCTGCTTTCCAGAGCAGCAATAACTGCCTGCCCCTCTGTTCCTGAGATTGCCGGTTCGTTTCCTTCCTTCATCAGTCATGAGAATGTGTGTCACCCATGCCCTGCTAAAATGCACTCTGATGCATGGCATGAGCTAATTCCTCTGCCTTTGCCTCACAAATCTCTGTTTGTCTTGTTCATTAGCATAATTACTTCCCCGCAATAGCTGACGACTGTAATAAATGTCTCTGTTCCTCCTGTTGGAAGCAGTAGAGGTTGATAGCACGGTAATAAAAGCCAACGGCACGGGTGACTTAACAAATGACTTTCCCTTCAACTATTTGGCTGTTTGGCAGAGCTCCCATGCCCATGCCCTTGGCATCGGGGGACGCAGGAGTTCACATGCTGCCTGCTTTTCTCAGTGTAGGAGACGTGAGAAATTCCTATAGAAAGCTCACCTTGGCTGTTTACCCTATGAGAGCTAAGAGCAGGTGTGGGGTGAGAGGAGACTACTTGCATTGTACGGAGCAGGATTCATTCCTGAGCGTGTGAATGGCATTCTGTGCTAGCAGTGCTGCTGTGAGGGAACAGAAATTGGTCGTTAAAAAGTCTTTGTTGTATGTTTGCAATCCTGAGTCCTGTGAATGATGTGCATTGACTGGGAATTAATTCTTTTAAAGAGCCATTTTCCATTCAAAGATTTTTTTTTTTTTTTGCCCTACGCTGCCTATTTCTGCTGCCCCTGGAAATGATTTCAGTGCTGGGAAGTAGATCTTACAGCAAGACCTCACAAACTCCATCTACCCCACTGCAGTCAATAGGGGGATTGATTGCGGTCTTTAGAAGTACATCACTGAGAGGAAAACGTTGGATGGTAATGGGCTCTTTAATCTCGACAAGAACACAAGGCAGAAAAGAGAGATGCATTAATGGGGAGGGTGGTTCACTTGCTGGAGCAGACTCCTAGGAGAGTACTGTTTTCTTCTTTTAAAGTTTGCAATCAGCTCTATTCAGTTGACAGAATCTATGTGTTTAGTGCCTTTTTATGGGATCTGGAGTATCTGAGATGTCTGTGTGGGGCTGGCAGCACCTACAAGGGACTCAGGTCTCCTGAAGTGGCAGCTAGATGTGAAGTGGGAGAACCCTGTGGGCCTCAAACGACACTAGAAATCTGCATTTAGGTAGATAAATTATACCTCTAGGCTCTGATTAAGGACTTAGGGGAGAAGCTGGTACTTTTAGAGAGTGAAGATGTTTGACATATACAGAGGATGAGGTGAATTGCCCACTTGAGTGACTTCACATGGAACAAGGAGCTCAGAGAGAGGCAGTTGTGCCTACTGAGAGGGCTGCTACTCACATAAGCCTGGGGGAGGGAGTGGAATTGAACCCTGACTTTCATCACAGAATCATAGAATCATAGAATGGCCTGGGTTGCAAAGGCCCACAATGCTCATCCAGTTCCAACCCCCTGCTATGTGCAGGGTCGCCAGCCACCAGATCAGGCTGCCCAGAGCCACATCCAGCCTGGCCTTGAATGCCTGCAGGGATGGGGCATCCACAACCTCCTTTCATGTCCCTTCCTCTCTGACATGATCAACTTTTAAACTAAAAATGCACACTGCTTCTGCCCTGGTTGGAACACCGTGGTGAGCCGTGTGCCTCAGCTATGGCACCTATGGGCTATGGTAAAAGGGCCGTTTGGTACCTCGTGCTCTGAGCAGGCAAATTGCCCTCCCCCTGCAATTAGAACAATTAGATTAAGTGATGTTTTGATCTACTGGCAACTAAGAATAAAACATTTCATTTGGATCAAAGTGCTCTGATCAAAGTTTGAGCGCTGAGATAACAATAGAGCAATTAAGGAAAATTTGAAAAAACGAAAAGCTTGCGTGGGTGGAAATAGTTTCTCTCTAAAATGTCATCAAAACATCTGAACTTTTAAAGAATGCTCCTTTTCCTTTTGTTTTAGAATTGCTCATTTGGAAGAACAACATAGCAGCACGGATGTGTCAGAGGGTGGTGTCACCATTCTCCTCCTGTTTGTCGCCCCGTTTCCCAGCATGGTTTGTGTGCTGACATGGACAGGTCTGTGTCCCACGTGTGGGTTTGAAGCCGAGATCTGCTGATTTTTCCATCAGCCTGCACAGATAAATCGCAGAATCCTTGGAGTTGGAAGGGAGCTCTAAGGGCCATCAGGTCCCGCTCCCTGCAGTGCACAGGGACACCCACAGCTCCATCAGTGCTCGCAGCCCATCCCCTGACCTTGGGTGTCTGCAGGGATGGGGCACCACCGCCTCTCTGGGCAACCTGTGCCTCACTGCCCTGATCATAAAGAACTTTATCCTTACACCACATATAAGGGCAAGCTCAAACAAAAAGTTGCCCAGCAAAGGTTATTCTGTCGGGTCCTCATTCCTTTCTGAATTGAAAAAAAAAAAAAAAAAAAAAAAAGGCTGAAAAGAAAAGGCTGAAAACTTACCTAATGGGCTCCAACAGTGTGCAAATTGTCCCAGACTGCAGTGCTGGTTGTATGAAAGAAAACCTGGGGGTGGAAAACAAAGGAAATCACGCCTGGAAAAGAGCACAGATTGCACCTAGCTGCAGGCAGCAAGGTATTTACCCTGAGACATCCTGTCTGAGGCTGATCAAAAAGGCTCTGTCTTGCTGACAAGTGAAATGATTTCCTGGTACTGAGAAATGAGATGAACTTTTTGTGAATGCCTCTGAGCGTAAATGAATGCGGAGCGCAGGAGTTGCTTTGACTCCGTAATGAGTCCGGCTCAGACTGAAAGCATTCCGGTGAGCTAAGAGGGATCCAGGCATGTTGCCACTGGAATCGTGCAACGCAGAACAGCACTCCCTCCATGGGGTGTGATTCAGCCAGGAGATCCTCTTGTGCAGTTGGGATATCTTATGAACCTATCCCCAAGGGATGGCGGATAGAAAGGCAGGCGATGAAACAAGCAGCCTCCCTTAGGAAGCGCTGGATTTCATTCTATGTTCTTTGAGATAGGGCTTGAGATGCAACTTAAACGCATGTGGCCTGATCTGGTGCAGTCCCAATTGCTTTACTGTACTGATCCAGTGGGATTATTGCGCTCAAATTTACTGTTTTCTTCCCATTGACCTTTAGCTTGTGCTTCTCTTGCTGTGGCTGAACACCCACCCATCCTCAGCACCTTAATGTGGGTTATTTCCTTAACCCTAAATACAAAGAGTAGATAAGAGTCCACATTTGAGGTTCTTGGGCTCCTCCTGAGGTCCTCCTATGACCCGCAGCTGTATGTGAGCCCTCCAAAAGGATCCTTTCCTTACTGACCTTAGGGTCATTTAGGGTGAGCAAATTGCCCTCTGGATGTGCCCATTTCTTCCTAATGACTACAGAAGACTGGAGACTCAAATCTCTGCAATTTAGACTCGTCAGATGCAGAAGGAATCATGGAATCATTGAGGCTGGAAAAGACCTCTAAAATCAACTCACTCCCACCATACCCACTGACTGTGTTCCTCAGTGCCACATCTCCATGGTTCTTGAACACCTCCAGGGATGGTGACTCCACCACCTCCCTGGGCAGCCTGTGCCAATGCATCAGCACTCTTTCTGAGATGAAACTGTTCCTAATATCCAACCTGAAGCTCCCCTGGTGCAACTTAAGGACATTCCCTCTCATCTTATTACTGCTATCTGGGAGAAGGATCTGACCCTACCTCTCCACAACCTCCTTTCAGGGAGTTGGAGAAATCAATAAGGTCTCCCCTTAGCCTCCTCCAGACTGAACGATCCCATCTCCCTCAGCTGCTCTCCATCAGACTTATGCTCCAGATCCCTCACAGCTCTGTTGCCCTTCTCTGGACACACTCCAAGGCCTCAGTGTCTTTCTTGTTGTGGAACCTCCCATCCTCATCTTCTTCACTTTTATCCAGGCTGCATCTATCTTGGCTCCTCAGGAGGGCAATAGCTGCAGAGTTTCTGGTCTGTAGCCTCATCAACGGATTCAATGCATTCACAGTATCTTTAACCTCTTGGGAGCTGTATGCTCATATGTTTCCAGATAAATCATGGCAGCTTCTCACAGGAGAGACATATACTAATGAAAAGGTGCTGAACACTGACTTAACTCCTAATCCATCCCTTGCAGGAATATGCCAAACTGGGCATCTGTGGACAAGTACATCATGACTGTAAATTGGGTTGGCATGTGGAGAGTTGGTAGAAGCTGGAGATGGTCTCTCTGGGCTCTGGACATGTTAAGCCTCTTCAGTACACATTCACTGAATGATCTTCATTGCCATTTTATCTGCAGTCCAGATGAGCAAAACCAGGTATTCAATCTGGCAAAAGAAAAGACTCCTATATCAGGTGGGGCATTCATCTGACTGCACTGTGATGAAGTCTGCCCCTAGGTACATCAGCACCACAGTTCCTAGAGATCCATTATGCCAGCCATGGAGCTCAACCTGTTCTGAACAAGGCACACGAAGTGAGTGAGAAGAACCACTTGCTAACAGTGCCCATTTGTCTCTACTGACTGGAGTCTGCAGTATGTAGCTCAGATGGATATATCCTCACTCAAAATGCCCAGTACTGAATAACAGAATCATAGAATGCCTTAGGTTGGAAGGGTACCCATAGATCATCCAGTTCCAACCCCTTGCCGTGGGATTGTCCAACCTGACCTTGAACACCTCCAGGGATGGGGCATTCATACCTTCTCACACCTGTGTCAACTGAATCCCACTCACAACAATCTGTGGAGCCCTGTTTCTCCCAGCCAGGCTACACCTAGGAAATAGGGCAGATGGTCCCAAATGCCGATGTTGTGATGTTGTGCTTTGACATCAGAAGACAGGGATTGTCTGCTGTCTGTCTTCCTCCTCTCATCTGTGTACTCTGGTTATTAATGACCAAATCTGTGATAGGCTGGGTTTCCTTCTCCTCCTTATTCAAGCAAAGGATCTCTGTACCACCCTGCTAATATGGGCCATGGTTTTCTGGTCAAGAGAGGTACATTCTCTCAAGATCCAATTAGTAACTCTTCCAATTAACTTTATCTATCTTTCATCTGTGTCATGACATAAATCAGTTCCTTTTGGGCCTTGCACTGGCTGTTGCCGAAGCTCAATACATTGCACTAGCTGACACTTGTAAGATTGCAAAAGTTTTATTGATATATATGAGGCATTTTTGCAGCACGATTTTGGACAGAGAAAGATCTTACTGTTATCGTGTCTACTCAAACGTGGCACTCTGCTCGGGCTGGATGGTTATCAAGGTGCAGGAGGAGGGCAGCATTTTGAACCTTCCTGTTCATCTTGATAAAAGCAAGATACAGCGTTCTGCAAATGTTGATAAGTGGTTCGCATGAAAAAGAGCCTAGTCTTTCTCACCCACTTTTTTTCCACTCTGACTGTATAGATACACATTCATCATCCACAAAACATAGAAATCAAGCAATGAAATCCCAATGAATGCAAGAAAGAGCATTGCCAGCGCAACCTGTCCGTCTGGGGTGGAGGTTCTGGATTCGTACACCTTCTGCCCCTTCTTCTGTTTTCCCTTATCTTCACATTAGTAAAACTGAAAAAGGAAAATGAGAACTCTCCAAGAGAGGAAACAAAACATCTGGAATGCTGAATAAACAGCAGCCAGTTCCCTCCTGAGACCTACCATCAGAGCCAGGTTTAAATAGCCACCGCCCAGCCCTCTCCCAGCCAGCTGCTTGGCTCTGTTCAAATTGCATTCAGTTTCATGGTGGAAATTGTGACTTTATTGCTGGAGGCACATCCAGCAGTGATGTAGATCAATCCTAAACTGCCCTTCTCTGCTGCGAATATGAAATGGGCTTATCCATCTTAATAAAAATAAATCTAGAGCCTCCATTTTCAGCTATAGGTCACCCAGTCGCCTTGAAGCTGCAATTTGGGAAGAAAAATGTGATTAAACTTCTGGTAGTTTCACATGTGGGTGTATGTGAAGGAAGAGTGTGTAGGCCCATGGAGTTATACATGGCGTCAATAGGCCATGGAGGCCCCAGTGGAGGCACAGTAAAGCCAATTCTGTTGCCCCTCTGTTAATTGCACTAGAAGAATTCAGGCCTTGCTGAAACCGATGTTATTAGCAGTGATCAGAGACTTTTTGACAGTGGTACCCAGGAGGCAGAAAAACATCCGGTGCTATTTCCTTGATTGCATCAAGCCACGATGGCAGGAAACTCAGGCGAATGCAGAGCAGAAGGGATGGCAGCCATCACAGCTCTGACACATTATTCAGACCTTAAGTTCTCGGAGCTGAAGTTACACTGAGAAAATGAGCCTTCCTTCTGCTTCTAGCTGCTGTCTGAGCATCACCGAGTGAAAACTACAAGCTTCTGTGGGAGGCTGCAAGCAAGTAGGAGACAGCGATGCGCTTGCTGGCTAATAGAGGAAGAGTGCCTACCAAATCTTCACCAAAGAAGTATCTGACTGATAGCAATGCAGCCAGCTCCTGAACACATCCAGTGATAGGAAGATACTGAAAAACTGGATATCTGAAGATGAAGAAGTAGAGGACCGGCAGGGTTGGGCCCCTCTTTGTATAATAAGACATTTGGGGAGAGACAGGGACACTGGGGAGGACAGATCTGATAGAGGGAGAAAAATCATCCCCTTTACTGAGTATGGGTGTAACTGAGAAGGGAAATGATGATAGCAGGACCTAGAGCTAGACAGGGCTTTGTAAAAGCTGCTCAAAATTATGGGGCTTCAGTGAAGGCAGCGATCCTGAGTGGCAACTCCAAGACATCCTCTGGGAATCCTTTGCTCTCCTTTGTGGCTGGAGAGTGGTGCTTAAAGCCTGATTTGAAACCACATCTGATCAAATGCTAAGATTTGTATGGCAATACTTTGACAGGTGGTGCCTGCCTTCTTCCTTTCAGCTTATCCCTGGGCAACCAGACACGGCTGAATTCTGCTTCTCAGTTTCTTTGGGGTGAAAAAGCTAAACACTTTCTTCTCTCTTCCCATAGCCTGACTTGGCTTGGCAAAGGCTACCTTGAAGGTAGGTGCCATCCTTCACTCAAGCAAATGAAGATGAATGGTTTCCTCATAAACAGCTGGAGCTGTCTAATATGCCCCACCTGCTAATGGAAGAGGAGATGATGGAGTCCTGGATGGGGAGGACCCCATTCAGCCTATGTATGTGAGGATACTGTAGGATCCTGTGGTGCTGGATTCACAAATTCATGTTACTGGGTTTCAAACTCATCCAGTTGCCCCGGTGTAGAATTGTTGTGGATTAGTTGAGCACCTGGTCATGAACACAGGGAGGGGTACATGCAGAATAATTTGGGATGGATGTGGTTGGGAAGGACCCAAAAGCCCCTGAAGAGCATCCTGTCATGGAGAAAGGAGCAGTGACACCTATTAGTAGAACACCATTCTCCCCCCTGCTCATGTGTTTAGCACCCAGAGTAATGGAGGCAGCTGATTTGCACCTTCTTGGACTAATACATTTGCACGCATTTCAATTTCAAGTCTGATTTTCTGTTTGAGGAGTTGTCTTCTACCACCCTCGCTGTCCAGTGCTTCAGTTTCCTTTGAGCAGTGCACTTCTACATGGAACCGGGAGCTGGACTTGATGATGCCTGTGGGTCTCTTCCCCTTGGGTTATTGTGTGACTCCATGATCTGTTTCTCACAGAAAGGGCTGAGGGCGATACGTAGATAGCAGGCTGAGAAATGTACTGCAAACTCTATGGACAGTTACTATGATAAGTGCGTGGTTTCCTCGGATGAAAAGTGCTGCCTGTATAGATACTGTCATGATGATGGATGAGTATATGGGCTTACTCTCTTTCTCATTGCTGTTAAGGGCAGGCCCAGAGAGGATTTCCCAGCACAGACTATGCTTCTGATCTCGTGTCTTTGGCTTCGCTTGTATTTTCCCATACCAGCCACCACGAACTGCAGGTCAGTAACCAGGGGCTCCTTCCCCTTCCACACAAACATCCAAGAGTCATTCAAAACAAAAAGCTGTGTCCCATTTCATCTGTGATTCTAGGAGCCACTGAAGAGTAAAAGTGGCTGAAAGATGCATTTATTAGGCAGCACCAGAGAGTATATGGTGTTCAGTCCACCTCTTTGCTGCATCAGAGAGCAGTCACCAGTCAGCTGAGATGAAGGAGAGCACCATCGGCAGCAGGGCTGAGGAATCACCTCCCTCTTCTGGGGCACTGTACATACACCCATTTTGCATGGCATTGGTATACTTTGCAGCACGTTTTTTTTCTTCATTCTACCTGTTTCCAGCATTTTGGAGCAGCATGACTGCCCATGGCTATCACAGTTGACCACAGTAATTACAGGCCTCTGGAGTCCAACGCAAGACAGTCTAAGGTTGTGGCTTCTTGGCTTCTCTCAATTGCTTCGATGAGCTGATTGCGGGCTGCACTATAACGTGTTCGAAGAGACAGTAATGCTACAGCTCAAGTCCAACCCTTCTCAGCTCCATTGCTGGTGAGAACACCAGGGAAGCAGTAGAAATGGTGGATTTTTAAGGCTTCTGAATCTTGACGTACCCACATCCCAACTTTGATACATCAACACACAGAGTTCAAGGAACACCCCCAGGAAAACAATCTCTCGGATAAATAGGAAGGAAAGGAGCATTTGCTTAAGACGTTAAACATAACCTAATTAGTAAATAAAGTGCAATTCAAATAAGGCATGGAGAATTCCTACGTGGCAGTGCTATGCCACTTGTGAATTTCTGTGTAGTAGCAGAGAAAAATAAAAATAAAACAGATGCCAAAGGAAATGAAGCTCTAAATTCGAAACAGAGCCACGGATTCACATTTTTCTTTGGAGATTTACTTAAAATCGAAAGAGAAAAAATCTTCCTGAGCATACCCACATTTAAAGACTAAGTTTCCAAAGAGCTGGGCCTTTGAAGGTAGGAGCATATGCATGGACACAATTGCTGTGCCACAGCAATGGCACCTCAGAGTCCCTTTTTATTATCACTAAGATCGAATCTTCTCCATCTGCGGAAGACAACTGGATGTTATTGACCCTTATCAACCTTCACCTCTGCAAAGTACATTCATATAACTCTTTATTGCACCAAGCTATCTTACTTCGTGCAAGTCAAACTGTTAATCATTGAATTGAGTCTGCTTTCTGACCTGTGAGCAAGGAAAGTCCCTGGCTTGGCTTTTGTTCCTGAACCTTTTGTCCCTGGAAGACGATTTTCTACCACCACAATTAAGGACAAGGGGAAAGTTTATTGTCTCCCATGTTTATTCATGCTCTCCTAAGCCACTGTTTTTTGCTATCTAAATCCATGCTCTGCTAGTAACTATACTAACAGTGCTTATACTCTGCCTGCATGAGCTGGGAGCACACAGGAGTGAGGAGAGAGCTACACCTGGGCTTGTGCAGCAGCCAGGTGGTGCAGCTGGGAAAGGCCTGGAGGTGTCATTGAGGTCACATCCTCTTCCCAGCAGGTGTCTGGTCACCCAGGTGATCTCAGCGCTGGGTGCTTAATGCCTGCTGCAGGTGGCAGGGTGCAGTGCGGAGTGGAGAAGGGAAGCACTGGACTCCACGTCTCATGGCTTAATTCATTATGACTATCAGCTGAAGAGTGGCAGATTATGTTTTATTGACATTCCTCTTTCAGATTAGTGCCAGGCTAGTGGTACTTGAAGCATTTTCATTGTTTTCCCTTTTCAGGCTTGGAAAAACCCTCCTCATTGCAAAAACGAATGCTGTAAATTTCCTAAGGAGATTTGTCAGGAGATATAATTGTGATCATTGCATTATTAGAAAAAAGAAATTTTTTTTTTTCCCCTTTTCTCTGATAGTTATCATGACCCAGACAAAACAGCCATATGTAACCACTCCCCCTCCCATGTGAAAGAAAGAGGAAAAATGGAAAGAGTCATAGAATCATTAAGGATGGAAAGCACCTCTAAGATCACCCAGTCCAACCATCTACCTACCACCAATACTGCCCACTAAACCACATCCTTAAGTGCCACATCTTCACATTCCTGAACACCCCCAGGGACAGTGACTCTACCCCCTTCCCCAAGCAGCCTGTTCCAATGCCTGACCACTCATTTCAAGAATAAACTTCTCATTTTTCCTAATACCCAGCTCAAATTGCTCCAGGGGAGGTTTAGGTTATCTAACTTGTCCTGTCGCTATTAGCTGAGAGAAGAGGTTGACCCCCACCTCACCGCAGCCTTCCTTCTGAGATTTACAGAACCACAGAATCACCAAGGGTTGGAAAAGACCTCCAAGATCATCCAGTCCAACCATCCAACCACCACCAATATTTCTCCACTAAACCATGTCCCTCAATACGACATCAAAATGGTTGTCGAGCATCTCCAGGGACAATGACTCAAAGAAAAAAAGAGAGAGAAAAAAAAGAAATAAGAAAAAGAAACAAAAGAAAAAGAGGAAATAAAAGAGAGAGAGAAGGAAGAAATAAAGAAGGAAAAAGAAGACTCTCAAAGATCCCATTCCCCCCCAGTGTATCTGCGTGTGCCATTGTACTGCATGTGATCTTTAATGTTATAGATATTTATAGATGTTTACCCTTTAATGTATAGATGGGATACTTGCTTACCTCGAATTGAGTAAGAAATTGGTAGACTGGGGAAACATTCAGTAGAAGCAGGCATAGACTCAGCTTGCCTTGTCTTGGCTCCTTACAGATGTGGGGCTGCTGCCTTTGTTGAGTTAGGTAAGAAATGGTGCAGAGCGTAACAAATCCCAGCTCTACAATCAGAGTACTTCAGTTTCTTAGACGCTGCTGCGTGCCCAATACAACCAATTAGCATGCATGTTATGTGCTCGTGTATTGTATTAATATTCAGAAAGCAGCAGCTTGTGCTTCTTACTCTAGAGCCATGCTCTCCAAAAAATGACAAAGCTCACGAGTGCAATGTGTATCTCCAGGCATGCAGTGTTCCCACTCTGCTGAGGGTGTTGTCAGGTACACACACCGCCTGCCAGCCATATGAGAGGAAAAGGTCCATCTCATTGTCCTGGGAAATTAGCAGCCCCGGGAGCTGCCTCTTGGATATCTCTTTGCAGACCAATGGCAGAATCATAGAATCGTAGAATCACAGAATGCCCTGGGTTGCAAAGGCCCACAGTGCTCATCCAGTCCCAATCCCCTGCTATGTGCAGGGTCACCAACCAGCAGCCCAGGCTGCCCAGAGCCACATCCAGCCTGGCCTTGAATGCCTGCAGGGATGGGGCATCCACAGCCTCCTTGGGCAACCTGTTCCAGTGCGTCACCACCCTCTGGGTGAAAAACTTCCTCTTAATCCTAGGCTGCCCCTCTCTTCTCTTGCAGGCCAAAGCTTTCCAGTCACTTCTGCTCCAGCCAGCCGAGCTGTCTAACGGGGCTCTCCAATGCTCATCACTGATTCATGCTTGTAGGCCTGTCAGCTTCCCCGTGCTGATTGTGAGCTGTATCCATACCGTCCCACAGTCAGGATGGTGCTTTGTGTTGTGCAGTGGTGGCCTTTTGCCTGGTCCCTGAGCTGTGAGCCAGAGCTGCATCTGCTGCCAGAGGTGCTGTAAGGTATGCAGGGGCTTGGGAAGGCAGCCCCCAAGCTGCCTGCTGGCACCGTTCCTTGTACTTCATCCTAAACAGGGCTTTTGAAAGATACAGCCCAATAAATTGTGATTCAGAGATCTTCACATGTCAGGGCGGAAGCATGGTGAGGAGTCTGGAGGTCTTCCATGCTATTCACTACTGAGAAACTAGGCCTGTCCAATGTTCCTGCTGGTCTGACGTTAAGGAAACAACCCACCTGAACAAGGTTGAGGGAAGGGACTGTCCCCTCCACTCTGTGTTGCGGCCTGATGGTGAGCACTGGGTGCAGGTTGGGTGCTTCTGGGTCCAAAGGACATGGAGCTGTTATGAAGCATCCAAAGGAGGGCTGAGGAGATGGGGAAGGGTCTACAGGGCAAAGGATGTGAGGAGAACTGAGGGCCCTGGGTTTGTTGGGAGCAGAGGAGGCTGAGGGGAGGGCTCATGGCAGCTGCAGCCCCTCATGGCCCTACAGCCCCTCGTGGCCATACAGCTCCTCATGGGGAACAGAGGGGTGAGGGGAAGGCTCTGCCCCAGGGGGTGATGTGCACGGACTAGGGCTGGAATGTCCTTAGTGGGCATCTTCAAAAGCTGTGTTAGCTCCGACTGCAGTGCAGATAATGAGTTGCTCTTTGAAGCTGGAATCTGCATGCCCGGCATGTCAAGACTTAATAGCGCTGAGGATCCTTACTTTGGGATCAGAAGCTCTTCTGCATCTGTTAATTTGTATGTCGGGCAGGAAGCTGTATCCCTCTTAGACTGGAAATCAGGAAGACTACAACAAACCTGCTGAGGAACTTGGACGAGTCCAAGAATTTGAAGAGGGACAGACTGCAGTGTCTGTCATATCTCTGGTCTTTGCAGAGTAAAAAGGGGAACCTTACTGGTATCTTTTTGCACAACATGCTCTTTTGTCTCCCTAGGACCAGATGAATGTTCAAACATCCCTACTGAAACATTTTAAGGCTCTGCAGAGCTACAACCAGGAGTAGATTCCATCTGCTTCTCAGAATCTCCTTTGAAAAAGTAGTCCTGTCCTTTATAACCCCTTTTAAACTCACTTTTTCTCCACAGATGGAACTGGAATGAGGCTCTGGTGAGGCCACACTTTGAGTACTGTCTTCAGTTTTAGGTCCCTCACTACAAGACATTGAGGCCCTGGAAATTGTCCAGGGAAGGTGAATAAAACCAGTGAGGGGTCTGGAGCACAAGTCCTATGGGGAGAGTCTGAGGGAACTGGGGCTGTTTAGCCTGAAGAAGAAGAGACTCAGGGAAGATGTTACAGCTCTCTACAACTCCCTTAAAGGAGATTTGAGCAAGGTGAGGGTTGGCCTCTTCTGCATAACTATCAATATGACCAGAGGGAATGGACACAAGATGCACCAGGGGAGCTTCAGGTTGGATATGGTTAATACTATGTTTGTGATTCTTTATCCCACTGTTTTTTTTCTGTAAAGGTGAAATGATTTTTCTACAAGTCAGGATATTGGTAGCTTTTGCAAAAATTCTCATAAATTTTTCATGCTAGTAAAGAGCTCAAGTCAAGCATCCTTAAAGAAGCTGAGCTGCAAGTAACTGTGTTGGGTTCTCCTTTAATGTGAAATTCTCCATTCGTTCTCCAACTGAGCTGCAGGCAAAACCACAACGCTTTGGTTATTCTGAGCATCTGTGCATTTGACCCAATTACTGTACGGTATCTGTCAGTTGAGAGGAGCATATAATACAGAAATGTCTGATGCTGGAAGCTAATTACTATTTCCTTTGTAACTGATTTTGGAGGGAGATGAAGAGGAGGTGGGAAGAGGGGGGATGTGTTGAAAAAAGTAGTTCAGGAGCTTACAGTAGTTTCCTTTCCAAGTGTGACTACGGTCATTCCTGCAGTTTAATGCTAAAGTGAGAAAAAAATAGATCTATTTATGTACCTCCCATACATTTACATAACCACGTACGTGCTTATAAAAAGAAAGAAATATATCTGGAAAATCGGTAAAGTTTGGATTGACAGCATATAATTAAAGAAACAATCAATCCATAGCATAATAAGCTAAGCTGCTCTTACTGCCAGTGAAGAGAGCTATTTAACTTTTTCTGAACCAGAAGAATAGCAGTGGTAGAAATCTGCACTATGAAGCTGATTTGTGCAGTAGTGCACTAGGGGATTGCTTTTAAAGTTTGGCTTGAGAAAACAATTCTGGGAAGAGTCAACTTGCAGAAGTTCCTGTAATTTCAGTGGCAATGTCATGTAGAGCTGCTTTGATACCCTAGAGGATATGGAGCACGGCTCATGTGCTATGTATTTAAACCCACGTGAGCAAGGGTGTGTGATGATGAATCCAGGGGATGCATCGTGAGGTGACAGTTGCACACCTGCTGTGTGAGCAGCTCTGCCAACAGGAGGGGTAATGGATTGCATAGCAGTCCCCATGGCTCTATGCTGCAGGAATGATTTGCAGCATGCACTGGAGGATCCAGGTCTGATAGACCAAGTACTGCGCGGTAACGAATCCAGCATGCCCAGGATATGCTGGATTACCATTGCATACAGATCCAGTACAGATCCAGCGTGTGTGTACTGTGTGACTTTTTATCCAGGGTTTGTCCAGGGTTTCTGGAAGGCTCTCAGAAGGACGATGGCCATTTGGCTGAGTTCTGTCAGGTAATCATCCTAAGCACCACTGGAGTCTTGGAGTGACTCTAGTGACGTGGATTCTTGGGTGCTGTTACATTTACTCTAGTTTTGAGCTTCTCTACGCTAGGTAGAGGCAACATTGCAAAACACAGTGGGAATGTCAAGATTTTAGTGTTGCCATCATACGTTGCTCTGAAGTATAGCCATGCTCCAGTTGCAGTTCTGGAGCAAACATCTTGTTCATTCAGAAAAGCCGTTCTGCAGTTCTTGATGCTGTATGGTTTGTAAATGGTGTCTTTTCTCAAAGCCCTGAGAGGACGTGGGTTGATGTTGACAGAGAGCTGCTACATAAGTAGAATTCTGTATTATTCTGTACAGTTATGAAATCTAATTTCCCCTTTTTGATTTCTGCTATTTATATGGAGAGGTGACAAATTTTGCTCTAGGTGATAGAAACTTTTATTCTGGAGATGTCAACGTAAACCTCCTTTTTTTCCCACTGATGACATTAGGAGGAGAAACCTCTTTTTGAGGTTTTGAGCAACGTGCTTGTATTTCCTGGAGTATATCTGAAGGATCAGTAGACCTTAAAATGTGATTTTGCTGGCATTGTTGGCTGTGCTTATAATAAAAACAATGAGGAATGTGTTTCTGGACATGACAGCCGTGCTCATGTAGCTGAGCTTATTTATTCTCCTGATGGCTGCAGTGTGCCCCTTAGTGGAACAGCCATTTGTCAATGGCCCCTCTGACCCATGGGGACTTCTGGCTGTGCCTGGCCAATGACCGGAAGAGTCAACATTTGATTCAACACATCACAACATTTGTAATTCCTCCTCTTGAAAACTCTGAATAATATCCTCTTTTTTTTTTTTTCCCTTCCTTTTCCTCTATGAGTCCTCCCAAACAGGCATCTGAAGGTGTCTGAAACATCCATGAGGGTGCAACAAGAGACTTGTGTGCTTCTGGAGCTGTGCTTGGAGCCTGATGATGATACCCTGGAGCATCTCATTTGGTGCTGGACACTTCTGAGTGGAAAGCTGAACAGAGCTCTTTCATGAGAGCTGTGGTCATAGCCACAACTACATAGCCAACAGGTGAGATTCAGATACAAATTAAGATACATCAAGGCTCTCCAACTACTGACGGAAGGTTGGGCTGTCAAAACACTGGCTGACTTTTAAATTCCCTGAGTGCCTCTATACTTTTTTTTTCTCTGACAAGAAAATCACTTTGCAGAATTCAGCTTAATTCCGGAGCAGCTCAGGCTGTAAAATAGTCATAACAATGCACAATCATTGCCTTGAATATGTTTACGAATGCACAAAATACGAGAAATTTTCTATGGAATAATAGATAGAGGTCACAGATATATTCAAAATGATTCTTCTACCTTTCTTTGAATATGTACTTTTAAGAATCATTTTTATCCCAACTCCCTTAGGACTTTTTTTCCCCATAGGGGAATAAGGATTTTGCCCAGGTTGCTTCAATAAAGAGCTTTTTCTAACACTTGCATATTGATTCCTACAGCATTATAAATTTAATGTATGCACCTCGTTTATATGAATCATTTAAGAGCATAACTCTGTAGGGGAATATCTGAAGATTAGTCTCTATTTGGTCCAACTTCTAATGAGGCCAATAGAGAGACTTTTGTCAGGCATTCCTCCAAGACTATTTCTGCCTTACAGCTGGAGAGGAGATAAAGGTTATTGCCTCATGGCTGCTGTGTTAGAGCTAGGGTGCAGAAGGTACAATAATGATTCCTATCTTTAGCCAGTAGATGAGCTGAAAGCAGTTGGGTTGCTTCTTTATGACTCTGCGAAAAGAAGGACACCACAGTCAGCTCCTTGGAAAATGATTTGGGGTGGACTCCCAACAGGTCAGGTTGATTTACTTATCTTTAATTGAAGATCATCAAGACTAATGGTCAGACAGTGCTTAACACCTGGCGGGTATGGTTAGATGTTGATATAACACAAAGCCTTGATATATAAAATATATATACTTGATATATAAAATATATCAAGGTAGATTTTTGTGCTTTTTGTTTTTGTTTTCTTTTAATTTGAGTTAGCCCTTTTAAGTGCCATATCTTGCTGAGAACTCACTAACCAAACCAGTAAAAAGTGAGTGCCGTTGCTTCAATGGATGGAACCATAAATAGAGAGGGAAATGTCAGTGCTAATTTTGGTACCTGCATTGTTTTCTGAAATCTGAATTTTGCTAACTGATCTTGCTATCTGAGGACACCAGCAGTGAATGTTCTTTGCTGTCCATTCAAGAAGATGAGAAAGACTCAGGGCATGGCAAGATACAACACTATGAGAAGGAGTTCATGCAGAGATATTGGAACTAGTGGTGAGTTCAAGCCTGGAAGCTCACAGAGAACAGGGAAGACCAGGTAGATTGGCTAAGATACGTTGAATCACACTGTTAGCCAGACCAGTTCTCCATTAACACAGTGCGTTAGTGGAGAGTGTATCGTGGGGAGGAACTTGGACTGAGGGCTCTGCCTCTCTGTAGGTGAGTTACATCTATCCCTCTTGGTGGGATCTATCTATTCAGATAGATCTGTGGTTATTGTTGCTCAATAAGGCTCCCTGTAGCGACTGTGTATGGATCAAAACAAAGCATGGGGTGTCTCCTGAGAGCTTTTAAGCTTCCACTTGGCCAAAACACTCTTTTGAGGCGCCTGTGACATCACTGCAAAGTTCAGCCAGTGCTCCAATTAGTGCCATGCGTGCAGCCGACATCCATGAACTGTCTCTTTTGATTAAAAATCATCAAAGACAAGTGGTCTGGAAGGCATAAAATAGGGAAATTACCGGAAAAAGAAATTAAAAAAAAAAAAAGGGCACAGTATGACAGTATGTAACCACGTAGCTCTGTGATACAGCATTGCCATTGCTACTAAAAGACCACCAGCTTCCCAGTGGTTTTTCAGAGGGAAAAACCACTCCCTGGGGAGGGATGCTTCTCCTGCTTGTCTGAACTTTTCTTGACCTGACTGCAGCTTTACTTGGTCGATTTGTGAGAGCAATTGCTCCAGTTGCCTATGCTAGTGTCTATGGCTAATTTATTTCTCTTAACCACAGTTTTATACAGATAGCAGTGACAAGCAGAAAAAAAACAGGAAAAAAAAGGAAAAAAAAAGAAACATAGGTCAGTTGAAGAGCCCTCTCAGGAAACTACACTTTGCTTTCTGAAGTCTTGCTGCACAGCTCAGAAAACAGCTCAGCTTGGAAAACAACTCATAAATGAATCTTTGGTTTCCTGAACTGTGACCCATGGGGCTGAGTCCTCTGTCTGGGATGCAAATCAGAGAGTGCATTCCAAGGCTGGGTGGAGAAAGGTAACACATTGATTATTTTGGATAGGTTTCAGGTATCTATACCTGTCAGATACCTTACTGTCCAGAACAAAGTAAATTTTTAGGGCTCTAAGCTCTTGCTAAAGTCAGTGGAGGGAGGTAGATGCCTCTGGTGAATCACTCAGCTGCCTCAGCTGAGGTCTGGTAGAGCTTATAGCAAGTTGGCGGGTGGGCAGTTCTGTCTGGTCCAGAGGTGGCCTACAAAGTTTGTAGACTTTTAGAGCACCACAGTTAGAGGAAATGAATCCCATGTTTAAGCAACTCAGCCTCTGGAGCTGGACTTCTTGCTTGTTCTTTGCTTGTCCCTGAGGGTGTCATGAGTTGAGAGTCAGCCAGCAAAATACAACAGGAAAGTGGGTCACTGCAGCAGCAAAGCAAGCTTTCCTCTGCGCTGCTGGAAGAGATTTGGGATGCAGCTGCACCATTTGGTGGGTGGAAACCCACCAGTGAGAAGCTGAGGATGCAGAGCTGGGGCTCTGATCAGGATGCCACCTCTCTCAATGCTTGTAAGCATCTGGTGGCATTGCATGAATTTACCAGCACAGCAGATGAGGAAATAATAGTTTTAACACAGTTACTGATGTCAAAACATTTGACTGAAGCGCCGGAGTGCTTTGCGAGGCCTTGGCTCTGCAGTGAATCAGGCCAGTGCTCAAAAAACCACCTGCCCTCCCTTGGGGAAGAGCACAGTTGATATCCCACCGTCTGTGAAAGCTGCCCTGTGGATAATCTCATTTGCATCCCTGCCCTGCTCCTTCATAAACGACACTTCGGAGCTCCCCTGGCCTTGTGAGGGATGTGGACGGCAGACGGGCTGAAGGAGCAATAACTGTTTCCTCTGCTTAAATGGAAGCAAAGAGGATTTCCATGCTCAGCAATAAAAGCACAATTGCCTCAGCTCCAGGTTTGCCTGCAAGTGATTGGCAAAGCTGCAGCTGCCCCGAAATTTTATCAGCGGTGCAGAAAGGAGACAGCAATAGCCTTTATAACGTGCCCAGCAATGGTGGGGAAGAAATGAATGGCCCAATCTGAGCTTGTGGGAGTCCTTGTGGAAAGCAAGGCATGTCAAAACTGTGGGAGCTGGGATTTCGGGATGCTGGTATTACTCTGTAATCCTCCCATGTGTGCAGCAGGGTTGGAGGGATGTGCTCTACCCTAAAAGAAGTATCTGGCACTAAAGGTATTGTGCTCCTTGGTTTGGCGTGACTCAGTTTTGTTCAGCATGAGGCAAATTGCTCGCCAGTTTGCCCATGCCTTCCTCCAGGAGTATACAGCTTTTTCCTTATATCCAACCTAAATCTACCGTCTTTGAGCTTGAAGCCATTTCCCCTTGTTCTATCACCGCAGACCCTGCTGAAGTGTCTGTCCCCTTCTTTCCTGTAGATCCCCTTTACATATTGAAGGGCTGCTCTCAGGTCACCTCAGAGCCTCCTCCTCGCCAGGCTGTGCAGCCCCAGCTCTCATTCTGTCCTCACAGGGAGATGTTCCATCCCTTGGATCATTTTTGTGGCCCTCCTCTGGACATTCTTTAACAGATCCATGTCTCTATTCATCTTCGGCTACATTTTCAAATGTGACACTAGATGCAGCAGATATATGCACCGCCTTCAGAGCATGCTGCAGTGACAAGGCTGAACTCAAGCATCTGTGCTCAGAGGGATTCACCAAGGTGTCTCCCAGCAGGTGCAAGGTAAGTCTCCCTTTCTGCATAGCAGTAATGAAAAGCACATTACTAGACACATCTCCTCACCACAGCCAGCTCCTCTGGAAGCTGTAAGGCATTAATATGCAGAGGATGCTGCTCTCTCCTTGCTGAAGAGGTGCAGAGCCTTGGCTGGGAGCCCACACAAGGAGGAGGGACGGGCAGCTGTTAGAGGCACTTGAGAGCTGACAGTACTAGAAAAAAGAGATCAAAGCATATTTATCTCATTGTCCTTTTTCTGCATCCCTATTTCTTCAGCATCCCAGAATGAAGGAGAACTTTTTTCTTCCCCTGTGCTTTGTTAATTAGCAAGCATCTGTTCATTTTGAGCTTAAGGAGGGAAGGTTTAGATTGGATGTCAGGGGAAAGTTCTTTACTATGAGAGTGGTGAGGTGCTGGAACAGCTGCCCAGAGAGGCTGTGGATGCCCCGTCCATCCCTGGAGGTGTTCAAGGCCAGGTTGGATGGGGTTCTGGGCAGCCTGGGCTGGTATGAAATGGGGAGGCTGGTGGCCCTGCCTGTGGCAGGAGGATTAGAACTTAATGATCCTTGGGGTTCCTTCCAACCCAAGCCATTCTATGATTCTGGGATTCTACGATTACTGCAGGAGTTACCCTCTTTATGGTGAGAGCTTTCACCTGGTCCCTTGCTGAGCCACAATGCAGACACAGTGTGATGAACATGTCAGACATGATTTGGATGAGCTCAGGGGGCTCATGCCTTGCTTTTTCACTTACCTGTTTTATGTGGTCTATGCCACATCTCTGCACAAGCCTCCATTTCCCTATATATAAGAAAAGGAGCACTTACTTTGAAGCTGCTGGCTTGGAAGCTCTGCACTGCATCTCTATTCATACCGTTAAGTCTCCTAGCATTGTAAATGGAGCACAGAGTGAAGTGAGATCTTGCATTTGGAGTGTTGGACGAGATGACCTCAAGGGTCTTTTCCAACACAAGTGATTCTATGATTCTATAACTCTAAGCCTTCTCCAAAGCACGTCCTGTTACTGTAATATTTTTTTTTTCCCCCAACCCCTTTTTTTTTCTGGATGTCTCTCTCCATTTGTTAAGAGAGATATACAGTGCGAAGACCACTATGGCATCGGTCCATTGTCCTGCAGCCCAGCTACAGGGTGTAAGGAATAAGTCTTGGGTATAAGGAGAAAGTCTTTGTGTATAAGGAGAAAGTCTTTGTGTATAAGGAAAAGGTCTGTCACAGTGACTTGCAAGGACAGGCTGGATCAGGTCCTGGGCAACCTGATCTAGCTGTGGATGTCCCTGTTCACTGCAGTGGAGTTGGACTGGATAGCCCTTAAAGGCCCCTTCCAACCCCATCTAGATGTTCATGGATGTAACTACAAAGCACTCAAGTAGCGTTAATCATAATGCTCACTCCTAATGCTCAGTAAAAAAATGATGGCTTTGCATGTCTGTATGGACACAGGTGATTCCTGTGCCCAGGAATAAGAAGGCTTTATTACTAATGGATGTAAAATGAATTAATAATGAGGCCATCAAATGCACCTTTGCAAATGCCCAGAAGTAAGAGCGCTACATTTCTCAGTATTGCATGGGATTCAGGGAAACTAAAAATACGCTGACAAACCAACCCATAAAAAACTATCTATCTGATAATCCCACATGTTTTCACATCAGGTCACAGTTTAACAAGCAGCCGTGACTTAGACAAATGCCTTTTCTTTTGTCCAGCTGTTTGCACAGAAAGGAAGGCTGGTTTGGCCAGCCAGCAGAGCTGCTCCTTTATATTTCTGACTGACGCAGGACAAATAAAAGTAGACTTCTGCTGCAAACACAGACCCACCTTGCTTATCTCAGAGGCAAACAGTGTGACAGGCTGCTTACAGCCCCTGTTCTTCTGCCTTTTGGCTCAGCAGGTGAACATCTCACATTCCCAGATGATGCTGTGAGGAGGTACCCTGGGCTAAAGGGTGCATGGGCTCAGAGCATGGGGAGAAGAGGTGAAAACAGAGGGGCAGAAAGTAGTGAGGCATGGCTGACTTTTTAAAGGTTGGCTTGTGAGCTTGCTCTGTGCCTGTTGTCATTTCATTGTATCTTCCCTTAGATTCTATCATCTTAGCCCTATTAGCGGCCATTATTCATCCACTGGTTGTTACCACCAGGTTGAGACCTTAACAGCAATACTCTTTGAACCTCTGTGTGATCTTGAAGCTGCTGTAAATGACACCATTGCCTTTTTTCCCTTTGGAAACTTCGAAGCCTTAGTGTTACCCTTAGGCTGCCCTGAGTTGTGCCTTTTCCCTATCAGTAAATTAAGATATGGACTGATAAATTCTGCACCTAAAAGTCTCCTCAATATGTACAGTTTGAGGTCACAGTAAAACAAGATATGCAACAGAGGATGAATTGGCCTGGCATAGCTTTAGGCACCTCCGTTGTTGACATCTCGAGCTGAGATAGTCCCAGTAAGCCCTTGGTATTTAAGACGAGAAATAGGAACTCCAGGTGAGGTCCAGCTGTCTAAACAAAGACTCAGAGCTGCTGTAGTTGCTGTGGGTTTTCCTTCCAGGAATAATGTTGCCCTTACAAAGTGATGGGTATATGCTGTAAATCCTGTGTTACATCTTTTGCTCTCATGTAGATGTCTGTAACACCTTAGGTCTGTCATGTGGCATTAGACATGATGTAAGCCTACCATCAAATATGTAATTAATCTGATGAATTTTAGCCATCCACTTGAGATGAAATGATTGCAGATTTGCTGCATTGCTTAATCAAATTATTAATCAATTAACTATTAATCAAATCTCCAGTGACTTTAAGTAGATTTTAGTTAGAAGTCCAGAAAATCAAAATGCCATGACTTCAGCTCCAGTAGATTCAGAGTGAAGTTGAAATTTGGTTCATTCTTTCTTAATTTCACAAACCCTGGGTTGCATTCCTTCAGTTTTCAGTAGTCATGAAATTCAAAGGTGAAGAAGTGCCCCGGTATGGCTCTGCATTTGAGTTCAGACAGAAGGAAGCAGAGGAGCACACATCTCTCGTGCAGGAGGAAAACTGGAGCAAGCAAAGGTCCGATTTGTTGTTGCTCCTATCTGGAGGGTAAACTTGACATTTCTATCTGCCAATAGCAATTTATTGTGAAGCAGCCCTGCAGGGAAGGTTTCTTCATGCTAAATCAACCAGCAAATGAAATGAACCTTGTGTTGCAACCAAATAAGACATTTATTCACAACGTATATGGCTGGATGCATAAATAATTTAAATATAAGCAATTTCAATACATTGAACTAAATCCTCCCTAACAACCCCGCAAAAGACAAGAATTAAAACTCTGTTAGTAATGTAGCTGAACGTACGTGTGTTTTTGTTTTCATTCTCTTTGGTGGAGAGAAGCAATTGTTTATGGCTTGCAAGGAAAATGACCGCTTTAATGATCATCTGGTGAGTGTTCCATCCCAGCTAACATCTCCTTCCTGAAGTTATGGTCAAATTCACTCCCCGATGAACAAAAGTTGCCTAAAAAATGGTTTTATAGAGTACTAGAAATGAACCAAAGTTAGAAGTATTAAATGTATACTGGAGGTGGAAAACACATCCTCTACTTTTTCTGAAAAATTCAATTAATATTCTAATTTCAAAGTAAGTGCTGACATAGTAACGGTAATTACATTCTTAACAAGAGTAAGGTTTTTTTCTGGACTATAGCATATTTTTGGATATAATACTCAAGGTTCCCATGTCCAGTGGTCATGAAAAGGTTCTTATTATAACGATTTGTATTTAACATTAATAGAGAACAAAAATAAATAAATAAAAAAGTGCATTTTAAAAGAAAGAACATTGCATGTCCTGCAAAACTTGCAGCTTTGTATTTCAAGTAAAGCCATAATAGCTGCCTCTTTCCTCTGTGTTTGAATCGAAATGATTGTCATAGCATCTTCATCATCATACCTTGATTGAAATTTCCTCTTAGAACCTGTATTCTTGTTCACAAGATCTTGTTACTGATTTTTGGTGTTCACTGATCTGAGGGGAAGCAGAGAAGCTGTATTGTCAAGGGGAGTTTTGGTGCCATTCATTGAACGTCCAGGTTTCCCTGGGCAATGCCTTTGTAGCCATCACCTTAGACCTTTGCAGGGCAGATCACATTCACTCTGCATCTCATACATCCAACAGTGTACATGAAATGCAGACTGGGAGAAGAGGTCTTTGTATGATGGACCTTTTACTCCTTTCAAACAGGAGAATCAGTCATTTCAATGTCTGCTCTGTATTTAGGCCTGGAGTTCTAATTCAGACAGCTGAGGTTATTTGAGTGTATTACATCTCTCAGCTGCCTCAGTTTGTCTGCTACACCTGGATAGATGAATATCCCCCTAAAGGGAATTCACTGGATTGACAAGAGGTCGCTAGAAATGAGTTCAGTTGAGTGGCTTTGACACTAACAACCGTGTAATAGGTACTGGGTGAGAGAAGTTCCACCCAAAAAGTCAATACTACAATAACAATTGCTTTTTGCTTTCTATTTACAAAGCTGACAATAGTTTTTCACTCTCTGGCCCCCTTCACATAGAGAGAACTTTGATCCTCTATGTGCAATGCAATGTAGTTTTTCAACTTCTTGTCTCCACAGAGAGAATGGCTTTACAGCACGGCTGGGTGGAAGGTTTTTCCTCATTTCGTGGTGAAACTCAACCTGAGGTTGGACAGGGTCTGTCAAATACATTCCCCAGGCTGATGATAGGACTTTTCACCCGTCCCGTTAAGATTATATGAAGAAAATAAATCTATGTAAGTGAACTATTTGTGCCTGAGAAGGTCAGAATAGGTTGAAGTGGAATCAATTGTAATTCCAAATAGTGGAAATCTGTATCGTCCCCCCACTGAGTAGCACTGTATCAACTTGTATTTGCTTTTCAAGAATAAAAAAAAATCTTTGGCAATGAGTTTCTGCACCCAGTTTCTCTCTGCAATAATAGGACTATCATTTATCTTCACTGCCGAAGTGCTTCATACCTGTGTGTCACACTGTGCTGCACCAGCACTTCACAGCTCCTTTGCCTTTCAAGTCCTTTTTTTTTTTTGCTTCTGACCAGAGATATGCTCTAGTTGAGTACATGTGATCCGCTTGGAACCTGCTTGAAACGCTCCCTAGCAATCTCCCCTTCACTGGAGTAATTCTTACCTTGCTCTTTGACTTAGTGATACCCAAAAAGCTTTTTTTAATTTTTTATTTTGTGGTGAAGAGGCCACAGCACTTCAGATGTTCTTGAATCTGCAGAATTTGTTCACCCTCGTTCAAGGCTTGGGCAATTCCAGAACTGGAATATTACTATGGATCCGAGCAGCTCTCTAAACAATGTTGCATTAATTTTCATTATGCGGTATAATTAGACTGACATTTGAATAATGAGAGCTGCTAAATGATGTGCATCTATTTTTGACATTATAAAAGGTACCAACTGGCTGTTATCACTGCTCACCTGCATAGATGTGACCCTTATGCTTCTAATTTGTCACAAGGATTGTGCACTATGAATTACACACCAATTAATCATCGTGCATGTAGAAGTAACGAGATGATGTAGCAGGATGTTGCAGCAGCAAGAATTAATTTTGATCACCATTTTGGAAACATCGCCCATGTAGAAATATTACCGTAGATAAATTATCTTTGCTAAGCCTTCAAAAAAGTTTAATTTGCTTTACAAGTTGTCCCCTTAGACAAAGTTACTAACCTCACCCATGTAATACTCTGAGGTGGCAGCCCAAGCTCCAGGTCTTTGGATTGTGCTGTTCCGCACACCGCTACTCTTAGTTTCAACACCTTCAGTCATGCCCAACTCAGATAAATCATTTCAACAAATGAGTAATGTCCTACACAAGGAAAGAAGGCTGTATGTAAAGAAAAGATGTGCTACTGCCAAGACCTACTGAAGTGGAGCATTACTCCCCAGGCTGGTGGTTAGAAATGAGCAAGCTGGAAAAGGGATGGCAGTGCACAAGAACACAAACCCTGACTTCTTCCTATTACAGAAAGTCACATCAGTGCAACTGAAAGGAACTGAAGGCTTTCAAATTTTCAGCTTTATCCATTTATTTACTTATTTTCATATTCAAGAATATAAACTAGTCTTATTCAACCACACACAATGTAGAAGGAGTTTTGATCTTGCAGTTCCAGGTTGGTGCGCTCACCCTTCCTGGTTGCTCCGGCTGTGAGCTGAGTTAGCAGAAGGGAGGCACTGCTGCCTTTTATTCTTTCTGAAAGTGGATTTGAATTTATCTTGACTTTTTTTTTTTTTTCTTTTTTTTTTTTTTTTTGTAATTACAAAAGACAGAAGTGAAAATGTCCTCTTTCACATCACAAACATTTTTGGTTCTCATTCAAATGGCATTTTGAGATTTCTCTTTTCCAGGGAGAATGAAAAAGAAGCCGTAGCATGTGTATTTTAATGCTTTGTACAAATAAACCGTGTTGTGTTTTTTTTTTTTCCCTCTTCCCTTTGGTCCTCAGCAGCCAAACAAGTGCAATCAGTTATTCACACAAGTCCTATTAACCATCACAAATGATGAAAGCCAAAGATTTCCTCTGACATGGGGAAGCTGTTGAGAGCCCAGCATTCAGGAGTCTCTACCATTTTGATTACAAGCTTTATTGTTGTCCGGCCCTGGCCGCAGTGACAGTAATCCCCTCCAGAACTGCTTGTCCCTGGGCAGTCATGTAAATAGGAAAGGAGAAAAGTGGTCAGTATCCTTTCCCAGAACACAGAAGTCGGTGACTACAAATAATCTTTTCGTTTACAAACAGATCCTCGGAAATGTGATGAGCATGAACCAAGGAAGGGGTGAGTTCAGGCTCAGCCAAGAGGACAAAGCCAGACATGATTTGGCAGTGGGAAGACCAGGCTGAGTAATGTGCACTCGTGATTACTGCTGTCTCGGGGACATCTCTGCGAGCTGTGAGATTTATGTGGACCTTCTCATCATAGACCATCATAGACCAAAACAAATGGCATTTCATCAAAAATCTAAGAGACTTGCTGGAATAACTCCAAAGCAGTCATCTGTTCAGATTCTTATCTGTGAATCAAGTGGGATACACAGAGAGTAGAGTTTAGCAGAGGACTAGATCACACGAGCACTGACTTAGTGGGTCCTATATGATGGGGTGAAATGAAAAGCTGCATGTAATCCAAACCAGCAATCACACTGCATGCAGTGTTCTGTAAGAACTTCCTTCATCACAGCAGACAGAAGCTACATTTCTATCAGATGCTCATAATTATTAGGTGGGAGCAGGCAAAATGTAGTGATATTATGGTTTCTAACTATTTCATGCTAGAGAGCTTAGAGTTAGGTAACTGATAAGAAACAGATACTGATTAGGCATCCCAGCGATGTAAATCTGCAAGTGTTGGAGTAGGCAGATTCTTGGCAGCAGCAGCCAATTCAGTATGGGACTCCTGCTGCCAGTACTTTCCTTCCTTTGTAAAATGAAATTCTCATGTGGATTCAGGTAAAAGGTAATAATTGGGTGCCACCAGTTATCAGAAGGTGGGGGAGGATATACAGACGTGGATGTTGATATAGCACTGTTCTAAAGCATTGCCCAGGTCCTGCCCACACCTCTCTGTTTCTGAGGCCTTTTATGTCATCCGCTGGAAAAATGTAAAATGCTCTATTGCTGTTTTCACTTATGCAGCTTCTTGGCTAGAAAACCAGCTTAGAATCTCCTTTTGCCATATTTTTTAGCTGAAATAAGTAGCAGAAAATACACTTGTTACCCAGGATGTCAAACTATCGAGGTACTGCAGTCCTAAGCTGAATTGTTCTGTTAGTTCTTGGACAACTAAGTGTACTATAGTGTATAATTTTGGTCTTGTTTGTCTAACAAGCTTTTTAACTCTCAGACTTCAAATTAGGGGCTGTTCTTCCTTCTTTCCCTCCTTCTGTCCTGGTCAATGGGCAATAAGTGCATCCTGTAGAGTTGTTCTGAAAATCCAGAGCAGAACAGATGTCAGTTCCTGTACTCTTGGGCTGTGTGTGATAATGGTCCAAGTCCTTGATCTCAAGTGGGCAGAGCAGAGATATCCTTGAGAGGAGAGGTTCCATTAATAGTAGGCAGGGATGGACTTTGGAAGAAGGGTTCATCACTAAGCACGTTGATGGGGAGCTCTAATGTCACGTACACAAAACTCTTTCCTACTTGGCTATAAGGCCAACTTGGCCCTTAGGATACTACTGTGTGGGAAATGATTTTTCTAGGTGACATCTTAACTAGCCTAGTTTGGTTCATATGATCCAGTAGGAAGTTAAGTGCATAGGGAGTTATACTGGTTGGAATGAATCCTCTGTGAATGGTGTTGGAGGAGGAGGTGTTAAGACTTTGAGTGTGAACAGTATAATAGCAGTGACACAATGCCTGGGCACTATATGTCCACACTTTCCTTTGATTCTCAGACAGTCCAAAGCCTTTCTAAGCTTGTCTGAAATCAACTGGACTCTTTCTGTGGGTTGCATTGACAGAATAAATGCAAATGTTTGAATGTGGAGGGAAGGTAATCTAACAGCTAAAATTGATTCACCACACAGGAAACTGCTGTAGTGTTGTGGAGATCACAAATGTCCTCATAGTAGTATTTTGCCATGGAAACCACAGGGGATCAAGGGAAAAATATGTCATTGCCAGTTTTTTTTAATCACATCTGTGGTTTTTTTTTAATCGAGTGATGTTTTTGCAGCCATGAAAAGCCACTTCACCGCTGAACTTACACGATGAAGCTCTCAAAGCCAAGCTCAAAAATCCCAGATATTGGTGGTCACATATTCTATCAAATTCTAAATAGCAGTGAGTGTCTGAGGAAAGCAAAGCTATGCTCATTATAAAGCAGGAGGGGTGGCCCTTGCACGGAGAGAGCGGAGCAGACATTTAAGGGTGGGGTTTAGTGATGAGTTTTGCCTTGGACTTCTTAGGTGACTTTCATCAAAGCTCCTTACATTATTTAATTTCTGGGTAGGGATTTGACATGCTCACATGGAAGATGTTTTTTTGGCAGTATGTGATTACCATTGCCTCTAAAAACACAGAATAAATGCAGTTGGCCAAGCTTCCATTTCCTTGGCCTTGGTATCATGCTTTTTCTGATTTCTGATTGCTGTTTTAATCCACAGAGGGATACAGTAAAAGTCTGTATGCAATATCTTTGCTTCTCAGAATGCCCTAGAGCACTAAACCTTTTGCGTTCAAAAGAAAATGGTTAAGCCACACAGAAAAGAGGGACGGATACAGCAAAGACTTGTCATCACAAGCTGTAGATTTGGCCTTTATCAGCCACATGAACAGTGGGTGTAAACCAGCTTAAGGAGGAGGTGAGCTGTGGAACTCACCCTATGGACAAGGAAAAGCTCACCGATTCCTCACTGCAATGTATTTCTCACTGCCTAATATTCAAGTGCATTAAATAATGTGCCTTTTATAAGAGTAATTACTGTTCGCTTGCATTTGCCTGCTAGGCATTTCTCCAACACAGAGGATGTCTGATGGTTTGTTGAGTAATAAAGACCTGAAAAGACAGCACTACTTAACTGGGCACACAGCAAGGATGAAACACATCATGCAGAGGCAGATGTGACACCCTTGGGAAAGCAGGAGAGGAGGATGCAAAGCTGAAGTCTGGATCTGCTGATCTGGACACTGCACTGCAACGGATGATGCCCCATGTCATTAAATGTGCTTCAGAAGGATATTCCAGTGTCCAACTCTACAGTTGCAACAATTACACGTATGCAAAAGTATACATACCTACAATACAGAAATAATTTAACACCATATGGCAAAAGTGCCATCATTTTGTACTAGTGTGGCTGTTACCACCACGTGTGAGTCTCATCTCCAGAAGACATTCAGCCACCTAGATCCTGCTGTGTTGTGGCCTTCATTGCAGTGGTTTTTGGATCACACGTGGTACTCTGTCATCTGGTTGGTACTGAGTCTTCTGGCACAGATGTTCTCAGAGAAGGACCAATGGATGTGTGAGCAGAGCATGCCTGTGTAACCCAGCCTTCCCTAGGTGAATTGTTTGGTTTCTTGAGGAGCTGGGAAATGAAAGCACTGGAGGACAAAGAGATGAGAATGGAGCATGAGGGAAATGGGGACAGCCTGGACAAAAGGGTTGGGGCTGGTTAGGTGGGCAGAGGGATGGAGGAGAGTGAGTTAAAGAAATCACTGAAACCAACCTCCTGGGTCACCCCATTCCTGGGATTGTTCAGTCTGGAGGAGTCTCAGGGGAGACCTTACTGCCCTCTCCAACTGTCTGAAAGGAGGTTGTAGCGAGGTGGGGATCAGACTCCTTTCCATTAAGTTGTTCCAGAAGAGGTTCAGATTGGATATTAGGAAAAAATTATTTTCAGAAAGAGTAGTAAGGCATTGGCACAGGCTACCCAGTAAGGTGGTGGAGTCACTGTCCCTGGAGTATTAAGAAACACGTGGATGTGGCACTGAGGGAAATGGTTTAGAGGACATGGGGGGGATGGGTAATCGATTGGCTAGATGGCCTTAGAGGTCTTTTCCAACCTTTCTGATTCTGTGACTTTGGGAATCTAGTTGGCTAACCTTGCGAAGCACAAGATCGTTATGCATAACTCTAGGCTCATTACCTCTTAGAATCAAACAATCAGAACAATAGAATCAGAGAATCATAGGATGGCTTCTTCTTCATAGAATGTTTCTTTTCCTCCACCGCCTGTGTCTTCCTCAGAACTGAGAAAAATGAATTAAAACATCAGCTGGAATATCTTAGACACGACTTCTTCACAATGGTTTTATTGCTTGTTTTCAGCAGTGTCAACCACAGAGAAGAACCTCCTCTGAAACAAGGAGATGAACCGAGTACAAAGGAAAAAAAATAGCCATTTCATTGCATTTGTACAGAGTCAGAACAAAATAAATAACGTCAGACAAAAGGCCATGAAACAAGGCGGAGATTTCACCTGTGCCGAGCAAGCAGGCCTGTTCCATATACATCACGAGCATCTAGGTACATAAAAATCCACAGAAATGTGGCTTAACAGTGATTCCCTGTTCACAGCCAGTTTTCATCACTCTTTGCTGTCAAAGCATATTTACAGGAGGGCAGAACAGGGGGGACTTACAGTCTGAGTGAATTGTCAGAGTCACCAAAAGAGTTGGTTGGCACCAACTTCTGAACAAGAACAGCCTGAGCTGCGTTTGAAACAGAGTATGAAAAATGCAGTCTTGAATACATAAGTTTTTTTTTTTTTTTTTTAAGCTTAATTTATTATCCGCAGAGTATAAAAAATGTGTGACTTTTTGCTTTTTAAATGTGCTCTTCAGATTTCCTCTATGTACAAGTTTACAACATCCACAAAATTGGGGTGTAAACCACCAAGTGCTCTACTGGTGCCACATTGTGTGTCCTAAAGGCCTGGCCCTCAGAACACAACAGGCATTAATTTCCCTTAGAGACCTGCTACACAATTTCCAGTCCCGATGACTATCATCTTATCCCTGTGATTCTGCAGTGTGCTAGAAAGAAGTAGGGTTTTGAAGGCAGGACTCTTCAACACAATGCAACACCGTGCTGAGGAGCAAAGACTGCAGACTTCCAGAGAAAAGGAGGTGGGAGAAGTGGTCTGTTGTCCCAGGAAAGCCATGGTTTGTAACTTTATATGTATCTAGGGGAAATAACGAGATCAACTGTAACTGTATTTCATCACACCAGTATATAAATATTGGGTTTGGGAACAGGGTAAGAGCTCGTTGACTGAAAGAAAACAGATTGAATTCCATGCTGCTCTGTGTTTTGGCACGTCTGACTCCAGGTACGAGACTGGGACTTAATTCTTTTCCCTGTAACACCAGTTAGTTACAACCCCACCAGAGTCACTCCAGATTGATATGGCCATACACGAGGCCAAGGGTTTGGTCTCCTGCTCCTTTAGAGTCATCAACAATTGAGAAGCATTATGGTCCCATCCACCATAAATACTGCTATGAGAAAAGTGCAAAGCTGCATGGAGAGTCATGGAGCCCTGGACTGAAGTCCTTGTTGCCAAGAATTTGGCACTTTCACCGTTGGTGCAGAGACAGCTGTGTCCAACCTGACCCCTCCTTCAGCCCAACGAGCTACTTGAAGGCAGAGAGGCCAGGGCATGGCATAGGAAGGTATTTTACACAGGCAGAGGGGTTAGACCCTTCACCTTGCAGGGAAGATGGGCTGATGTCAGGCTCCATGCTTCTCATACCCAATGACCTTCAACCAAACCAAGTGCTACCATGAACTTGTGCAGACAGAATGAAACGTGCTTCATAATGACACATGTTGGCACTCCCAGGTCTGAGAGACCTCCTTCTAGTCCAAAAGTAAATGATTCCTTCAAAAACCCTATGGGTTTTTTTTTGCCTTGTTTAAACACCATGCTGATGGAAGAAGGAATGGAGATGGAGATCACAATGAAACCATTCAGTCCCTGCAACAGAGCCAAGCAATATCCGCTCCTCAGCTTTCATGTAACTTCATTTTGCTTTCTAGAAAGCAACTGGCAACTGCCCATTGGTCAGCCAAAAACAAAACCCACCACAATCTAACCTAATAAAATAAGTAAATGTCAGATGTTTCATCTTCTGAGCTTGTTTGGAATCCCTTTACCATTCCAAAACTGCAGCAATACTGCTGCTGCATATAGCCCCTTTTTTAAAAAGAATTTCAAATTAATGCCCTAAAATTCTGTCACAGCCTAGAATTCCTTTACTGCCCTTTTTCAAGCCCTGAACATGATTATATTCTCATTTCACACTGCTTATCAGAGGGCCACAAAGCCATTCAGGTGGCTGGATAGAAATATCTACAGCCTAAAGTTAGCATTGCACCTTGCACCTCTAGACCTTGAGAAAGTAATTTACTTTTTATTTTTTAATTAAAGGGAGTTAACAATTCCTGGCTGAAGGTAAAGGAATTCTTCTAAAGTCAAATTCCAGTTTCAAGCTTGTGTAAATCAGGACTCACTGTCGTGAACTGAGGAATGCAAGAGGGGTGAGAATTTGGTGTCATTTCTGTAAAGAGTTTTGGGATCATTAAAATCATTATCCTCAGACACATCTAAAAAGCATAGAGCATCCAGGAATGACTCTTAATCATCTTTTTCACTAAATCAACTCACTTGCATTCACCAGAGTTGCTCCTGTCCCACTGGCTAGGCTTGTGCTTGGTGAGAAGCAGCAACAGCTCTGAGCACTGGGTCATTTCCTCAGCATTGCTTTGGGACAATATGGTTGGGGTAGTCTATTCGGGGCTGCAGTGAGGTCCTTGAACTTCGTTTTATTGATGAGTTGGATGAAAATCACATTCAGAGTAGAGGAGGCCAAGCTACCCAGCCAAATTCCTGCACTAAGTACCTAAACAAGGGCCTGATCCAAAAGCCAGATTGGGCAGAGAAACTCTTTCATTCACTTGATTGCTCAGATCCCCAGAGAGAAAAGCTCTGATTTCATCACTGACTCCTCTCTTCTCCCAAAATTTGAAGCCAGCACAGCTGGTCTGGCAGCTCTGCTATGCCCATGACAGCACATTCACTTCGTCCCTTCATCGACCCTTGACAGCCTAATGGTGGTGCAGTTGGATGCGTGGTGATGAACCAATTGTAACAGAGTTGAGTTCTGAAGGAGCTCCTCGGTTCAGCTCAGAGGCTGCAGAAGGCCTTGTTGCATGCGAAAATGAGCAGCCAAACTTTTCCCTGTCAGGTCTCTACCGGGCAAAACGATTCCTGCTGGCTTTGGCATGCGGTTGGTGCTGGCCCATGCTGGCCCAGGGCTGCAAATGAAGAGGAGCAGTAAATAAAAGGCAGAAGTTCCTCTTGCAGATGGAATCACAAGCACAGGGAGAGGAAAAGGAAGGTAAAAAAAAAAAAAACCACCACAGAACAAAAAGGCACAAGGTGTCTCAGGCTCACAGGCACTGACCACCTCCTACTGCCAGCAGCAGTACTCCACTTTATTCTCAACGGCTTTGAGCTTCAGTTCCTCTGTTGCTGGTATGGGAGAATTGACATTGCTTGTGGGAGTCCTCCAGTGCCTTCCGCAAGAGTCCTAACCCAGCTCTGGAAGCACTCAGAGCAGCAGAACCAGCACCAAGCACCAAACCCCTGCCTCTGATAGCCCCATGAGGATGTTTCTCTGTATTTTGGGAACTGGATGGCTGCTGAGAAGACTTTGAACATTTCATGGCACTTGGACTCTGACTGCTAATGATACGGTTTCACTGTAGCATAACCACTTGGAGATCAGCCTTTTACATGGTGGTAGGACAAGGGGGAACAGTTTTAAACTAAAAGAGGGGAAATTTATATTAGATCTTAGGAAGACATTCTTTACTCCTAAGCTGGTGAGGCACCAGCAGAGATTGCTCAGAAAAGCAGTGGATTCCCTATCTTTGGAAGTGCTCAAGGCCAGGCTGGATGGGGCTTTGGGCAATCTGGTCTGGTGGGATGTGTCCCTGTCTATGGCAAGGGAGTTGTAACTAGATGGTCCTTAAGGTCTCTTCCAACACAAACCATTCTATGATTGATTTTCTGATTCTAATGAGAACAAAGATGACCCGAGTCTGGCTAGCCTGGAGTCTTGCCAGCAGTTTAATACCAGGACCATGGGGAACAACACAACCATCTTCACAAGGATCTACCTGCTCTAGGTTTACCAGGCTGAGTAGCCGTGGTTACACCACGACAGGCTGGAAACCCATGGGTACATACCTACCCTTCACAGCAGTTTTATCAGAGTATCTCATGTCAACTGACGTCAGTCCTCTGTGCTGTCCTCAGCCCTGAACGTGGGGAAGTATTTTGGCAGCATCCAGCTCAGACGGCAATGGTACAGCTCTGGGGAGAGGTATGCAATGGAAAAACCACCCCTCAGAACTCAGAAAGGAATGGGATGTCCTGATCTGCAGTTCTCCTGGGCTCAGTGTGGTTTGTTGGCAGTGAATTTGGGATGCTTAAAGCAAGCAAGCGAACAAGCAAAAAAAAAAAACCAAACCCCAAAGATGCTAAATTAAAGATGTTTCCCTTCAAGGAACTGCAATTTAATTTGGAAGAAAGAAGAGTCCAGTCACTGTCAGTGGAAAAGTTGAGATCTCTGAGCTGTGAAAGCATTCATACTTCTTTTCCATGTACACGTATTAATTGGTTGACCCAGACTCCATCCCAAGGACAGCGATGTAACGTGTTGTAGTAGGACAACGGCAGCCCAATTATTCAGTTTACACCTTTGCTTGGCAGAGATTTTCCACCCCCAGTGTAAAACTGATGCGACCTCATACAAAGCAGTTGGGTGGGAAACAGCCATGAAGATCTGCATCCTTGGGCTATTTTCTAAGGTTGGGATGCATGGCTTGGAGATGTGAGCTCATATGATACCCTGTGAACCACCAGCCTGGTGTGTCAGAGCATTTGGTGTCACTCCTCCCCTCTACCAAGGAAAGAAAGGAAAAAAAAAATAACAGTTCCCTCAGTTTCAGCAAGCTCTATGTACATCCTTCAAACAGGGACTGCCCCGATGTGGAAACTAATAGGTCTTCAAAAATGACATAAAATGCACATGCGTCTCTTAAAGATCTAACAGTGCCTTCACCATAGGATGAAAGCTCCCTGCACAAGCTGAAGAAGAAATCAATTTAATAGCTCCTTCACTCCTTTCCGACTCCTGGAGTGCCAGTTACGTGCTGAGCCAACCTTGTTTTGATGAAAGCAATTTTGCTTGCTGCTGTGAAGCTAATTTTTTCATCTGGAGACCGGCTCCTTATGGCGGGCCTGATTCAATTACGGATTACAGGGTCCTACATCTTCCCTTTCCTGGCAGTGTGCGCTACGCAAGTGCAAATGGATTACAGACCAATTGCTCTCCCCCAGTCCCTAACGATGCTGCATGCAGTAATGCACCAAGATCTACAGGTTCAATGAACAAGTACGAAAAACACAGCCGTGCTCCACTGTTGGCATCTGTACCTGGTTTTTATACATGCAAATCGAGTTCCCTGCTCAGTGAAAACAACCAAACAAAGCATGTCGGTGTCCTGAATGCAGCACAGAGAAGGGCATTTTGTGCTTGTCCCTCTCAGCAAGCTGCTCTTCCAGAGGGCACCCAACACACATGGAAAGCTTCTGCTAACGAGGATGGTGAGCAATTAGCAGAATGCACTCCAACATCAGGGCATCCTCCCAAGGCCTTGCCTGGTGCTGCAGCTTCTTTGCACAGGGCAGGGTGACACGCTGGCCTCTCCCCTTCCTGCCTGTGTTCTTCCTGTCCCTTCTCCTTGCAGTTTCCAGCACCACATCACCCCTCCTTAGCGACTGGGCTTTTGGCACATTCGTAAGTTTGGAATTTTCTTCCCCCACTTCTGGTCTCCCTCTCTCTCCTTTACTGGCTCATTTAAAACAAACAAACAAACAAAAAACAAAGTGCAATTTATCTGTTTCAGAGATGCCAGTTCTGGGAAAGCCACCAGTAACTCAGGCTCTTCCCTCCCTTACACGCAAAATTCAGTATTTATAGAACATTAGGATCTCCCAGGCTCTCCTCAAATGACTGGGACCTTTACTCAGAGTTATCATCACCCAAGGGCACCAACTTAAAGAGAAAGGTCTGGAAAGAGGGAGAGGAAAAGTATTTCTCTGCCTCTCAGCTTGTCTGATCCTGTTCTGGATGCCAGTGGCTTTTCCAGTTTTCTGTCCTCTGTTGGCTCAAGTGGAGCATGCCATTTCACAAGGATTTGTCCATAGGTAACTGATTCCCGGGGATCCTTCTCTCTCTTGGATGCTCAGTGCTCAGAGATCCTCTCTCCATCACACCAGAGAGAATTCTGCCTGGAAGCTGGAGCACCGACGTGTCTTTGGTGAGCACTTGGTCAGCATGGAGATCTGGGTGCTGAAGTTGGTGCCGTTGCTGCCCAAGGAAGGGTGGTGGTACTTCATGTCTGAGCCCAGGAACCTCTCCAGGTGCCACCTCCGCCACTTTCGCTTGAGCTCAGCTTGTACCTACATGGTGGAAAGATAAGCAACTCAGCAAAGGAGAGCATATGTAGGGGTAATAACTATTTTACAGAGGTCACTGAACCTGGGAATAACACAGGGGAGAGATAACACTGCAGCAAGTAAATTCCCTGAGCAGAAATCCTTGAGCTTAAGCAGAAAGATGAGCATGGGGGAGTAGGATTCTTCCTACTGCCTTGCTTTTCATAGAGTCGTAGAATCACCAAAGCTGGAAAAGACCCCCAAGATCACTCAGTCCAACCATCTACCTACCACCAATACTTGCCCGCTAAACCATGCCCCTCAGTACAACATCTAAATGTTTATTGTCCCAGTAAAAATTACTTAACTGCAGCTTGTTTGTAAAGCAATCAATACAGCTGTGCTTTTTGATAGAGGTTACTTGTTCCTACTCAGGGGGTTTACACACATCATTTGGTTTACACCATTCATGTTCAAACCCTGCACAAATCTGGCCACAGTCCCCATACCCTCATGCTGGCTTTAAGTGCAAAGTTTTGGATCACGGCATGAATGAGATAAAACATCTCTGGCTGAGGGTCTCTGGGTTCAACAAGCACAAGAACAGGACATCACAAATGCAATCTCCAGTACTGGAAATGTGGGAAAGTCAAGATAAACACCTGTAAGCTGGAAATACTTTCACCTAGCACTGGTCTGTGCATAACAAGATACACCAGTCCTGTTTGGGTTTTGGACCATCAGGAAGTCTGTGTGGCACTGCCCTGCTCCAAGCAGGCTCACTAGCTAAGGTCCCTGCTGGAGCTGGGCTCTGCGTGATGACCGCATGGCATCAGCACAGCTGGAAGAAAGATCAGAGCAATAAGAGAGCAAATTGATTCTGGACAATCTTCCTCTCCTCAGGAAGCTGGAACACAAGCCCAGAGCACAGCTGTTTCGTTCTTGTCAGTTTATTGAGCTGAACGTGCTCCATCTGACAGCAGCTCCAAGTTCCCAGCTGCTCACACCTTCCCAGTAGACTTCGCCATTTGGGTTTAATCAGCCTCTGCTGAGTTTTTTTTCTGGCAGATGGAGCATGGTACAAAAATATCACTGCACTGACAAGACTCCATTTTGGCAGTGGGTCTGATTCTGTTGAGGTTACAGGAGATTCTAACCCTGAGTAGGGCTTGCAAGATGGGCACATCCTTCCCTGTTTAAAGTGCTCCCTTTAATTCAGGATTTATGCAAGGCTTTGCTGATACCATCTCATGAGTAAAGGAAGGACTCAGCAGCAGTTATTAAAGTCCAACTTGTTTATTAATTGTGCTGGCAACTGCCTGGCTAATGGTTGGGTTGTTTTTCTGAGATGAGTGACTTGACTTGGAAGGTTTCCTGAGTGTGGTAACATCAGGAATGGGACACTCCTTAATCTGCTCTCCACAAGCATTCAATTTGCCTCAGCAGCAAATATTAACCAAACAACATTGTTGATCTTACCTCCCCATTGAGAAAACAGTAGAGGACAGCCACCACAAATCCCTAGGGGAAAGGAGAGAACAGGCTTTTAGCAACTCCTAGTTTATATTCTCGTAGATAACAACCCAAGCCCACTGCAGCCCTGGAGAAAGTGGGTACTGTCAGGGAACGGCTAAGGTGCCTCTTACATACCAACTGTTCACATTTTCCCTATAAAAGGAGAAGAGGAAGGTTGGTTAAGGCACCTTGGAGCAGATGCAAGGCTTTGACTTCAAGGCTTGCTCCAGATTGGTGCTTAAATCCATCAGGAGTCACTTCAGCTCTAAGTAGGACACCTGGCCATTCAATCTTAAGCATTGAAGGCAACTTGGGGGGCTACTAGAGGAACCTTTCCTGGGGAAACCTGAACTGTCTGGAGACTGAGAGAACACAAAATGGCTACAGCTGCTTGATGGATGGATGCAATTGCACAAACAAGTGCTTCTGTTCACGCAACAGCAAGGCCAAGGTAAGCAGCCCAACGCTGGGTGTGAATGAGGTGAGGCTTGTGGGAAGGTCTACAAAGCAAACTCCATCAAGAGTTTCCTCTGGATTAATGCATCCTCATGGGGAACCTGCCTCCTACTCCAATAAACTGTAGTCCTACTTGGGCAGGATTTAGAGGCAGAACTTCGTTAGCAGAAGAGAGAGTTCAAGAAAGCCAACTGGTCATAGACTAGGATGCCATTAATGGCCAGAAAGACTCTTCCTGAAGGCTGTTCATCACATCTTACTGTGTTAATGATATCTAAATTGTATGAACGTGCTTGATTTTCTCCCCTAAGTACAAAAAAACCCTGGGGGGACTAGCATATAGAGGTGCATTTCCTTTCCAGGTGCCTAAAACAAGGAGAGAGAAACTCCTGATAAAGTGTATATATATATATATATGTATATATATACATACTTTATATTTATATATATAAATATATAAGAAAAATATAAAATTATTTTCCACTCTCGCCAAGCTGGAGTGAGTAGCTTCTTCTCCAAAGGCACAGGACCAACACTGGGCATGTCTGGGAAAACCCAGGTCACAGGTTTGGTTATTCCTTGGACAGACTGGTGGTCCACTTGGTGACTTACCTGGAACGACCCAACCACGAGCTCAAAGACCAGCTTAACTTCTGCTTTGAAATTGTCAGGGAAGAAAGCAAACATGATGTAGTGAATGCCAAAGAGAGGGATCAGCAGCAAGGTGGACTTGGCCAGTCTCCTGTTGGAAAGACAAACATGAGTCATAAGGGGAGAGGGAAGAAGAGCTAAAGGGTAAACTCGTGACAAATCCTGCAGCTGAACCTTATGCAACCCTGAAACTTTAATTTGCTGCATGCAGTACCTATTTGTTGATTACTAGGACCGTGATGGGGTAGCCATGGACAGTAAATGCTTTTTTTGTTAGGATAAGTGATGTGGGTCACCTACCCTGAGGTCCTGGGAACACCCAGGCTTTCAATTGCAGCCTCAAGCGAGGCAATGTCAGCAGGCTGCCCTCAGCCACTAAGCAGAAATGTCTGGGCTATACCAACAAGGAGGGAGCTGAAATCACTTCCCCATTCCTTACTCTCCCCAAGATCCTTCTAACAACCTGGGCTGGGATGTGATAAAATGTAGAGGCAGACCTTCTGCTGGGCATGGTCAGTTGCTAGATACAGCAGTTCACAGAACCAAGGACTGTGCTGCGAGCGCTTCCACGTGTTCACTTTCCTCCTCATGAGCAGCTCTCAAAGAAATTCACATCTTCAGCTGAGCTATCAGCCCTAGTTTGTTTCCCCTGCAGACTGCAGATGGCTGGTGAATTCAGATGTGGTGACAACATAAAAATGTGCTATCTTTGTTCCCTGTAACTTCAATGGAGGTATTTCTTTCTTCCCTCCTGCTGGAGATCTTTTTTTCATTTCTACAAGCTAAACCATTATCCAGTGTCTTCTTTGTTTGCTTAGGATTTCTAGAAATTACAGCTTCTGGGAGAGAAATGGTATGTTTAGCTCAGAATAATGATAGGCTATTGCACAATGAATATCTCCAAAGGAGGGGGATGAACAGTATTAGTACTTAATGGCATCAGGCTGGGTAATGAGTGGTCGAATTAGGAAGAGATGATAATTTATTAAATCTAATCATTATTAGAATCTAGCTGGCAAAAATAAAAAAAATAAAAAGGAAATCAAGAACTTCAGGATGCTTAAGGGCTCTCTTGGTCACCCACATCCTTCTGCATCCCACTCTCCCAGAGGCTTCTGGAGAAACTGAAGCTTAGGCAAAGGTGTTGGAATTACTTGTTCTTCTACCTACAAACTGTTCAGGTCCCATCTGGCTTAAGTCTCCCCAGACTATCTTCATTTATTGGCCATCTGTATAGACCTGCAGTGAAGGCCAATGTGCCAGCATTATACAGACGATGATCATCTGCTCACCATTGTATCTCCCAGCAGACCTTTCCAGCTTTCCCTGGGCCAGGCCCAAAGACAGTTTGATGTTAAAACTCTGCTTGGAGGTTGTGGTTCCCCATGGAATACCTACTGGCTGCGACTCATTCCAGGCAAATGGAATGCCTGTAGGAAGCAAGGACTGTCACCATCATGAACCAGCCTATGAGCAGGGTCCATAGACTAACCCCTAGGTGCTCCATCCTCCAGTTTGCACAGCACCTCAAACCAGTCTCTTGCTTCCAGCACTAAGCTTCCCAGAAGACTGAGTGATATTTTGGATTTTATGTCATCTTCAAGGCAAGCTCCCTTTGGTCTGGCTCCATAATACTGGAAAAATCCCCCAACAAACTGCAATAAGGAAAATTGTCTTCCGTATGTCATGGTGTGTTTCTCCCAGGAAGCTAAAGACTGGCTGTGCAGTAGACACAAATGTGTGGGAGGCTGTCTAAGGCTGGTTCATGTTACCTGAAGGAAGCCATGCTTCTCAAAAAATTAATTACCTTCTCCTCCTGTCACAGAGTGCACTTCTTATACCCATCCTCTCTGACATGGTGACAGATGATTTGGGAAAAACACATCCCCACTGTTCAGTGCTGCACCCATTCCTCTCCTTAGGAGTGGTAAGAGTTAAACAACACTTTGCTCCTGAACACATAACGGAAAGCTGCCCAGAAAACTTTGATGATAATTTTGAACTACAAACATGCACAGAATGGAATGAGATGAATTTTGCTCAAGATTTCTTCTGCAGAAAATAAGGTGTTTTCTTCTTGTATTTGCCCCAAATATTGCTGTCCTGCTCTTGCACAGATCTCTGTCAGTTGCAGGAAACTGTTTTGGGAGACTTGTTTTCACAATTTCTGACATATTAAAGCCCAGCTCAGTACCTGTAGCATTAATGAGTGAGTGAATCAGCAGTGTACCTGAATTTCCACCCTGCAGCTAAACTGAAACCATTTGGAGCTGAACAATACTATCAGCATATCAACACATTATTTTTTAAACATAAACAATATAAAGTGAACAAGAGGAGGAAAAAATGGAAATGAGAGATTCCTGGTGTTGTCACTATAAAGCCTATTTATCCCAGATGTGGCAGGAGGAACCAACACATATCATTACCAACAGGTTTTGGTAAACTCTCTTAGGTCCTGCAGGCCAAATCCTTGATGCTAGCAACAGCATTTCTGGTTAACAGGGGTATGACTTATAAAAGGATCCAGACTGCAGATTACATGCCTAATCATAGAGTCACAGAATCACCAAGGTTGGAAAAGATCTCTAAGATCATCTAGTCCAACCATCCACCTACCAATTAATGTCATTTATAAAAGGACCTGGATGACCCCAGATGTCTCTACTGCTAGCTGTCTAAATACTAAATGCTGAGGACCCTTGGTGGGATCCAAACTTCAAGTTGAGACTCTTAATATTAATTTCTACAGGATACTAAGGTGCCTCATGTCTCATTGCAGTCAACAGTCAGTAGAGACTATCAGACATACCAGTGAAGTCTGGTTGTATATATACACAAGTTACACACTAGTCTCCAACAGGTGCAGTGTCCTGTATGCCAGATCCAGACAAGCATATCAAACATCCTAAGGCATCTGGTATGGCTTGGACACCTATACGTGACTTATTCGTGCCCGAATGGAGCTGAGATGGATGAGGATTTTCCAGATGGATGAGGAAGGTGAAGAAATGAAGATGTGAAAATCATTAATCCTTCTGCAATTGGTTCCTATTCGGCAGGCCAACACGGGGAAGCCTTTGTTACTTACTGCCCTGTCATACAAAGCTTGTTTATCAGGCAAAGAAGATTTACTGGCAATTCACACTTCACTGGAAAATAAGTAGAAAAAAACCTGTGAGCTCAAAGCTCAGCATGTCCTGCTAGGTAATCTGGGCATAACCCTTCTGATGAGTGGTTGGCAGTACTTCTAGGGAGATGAATGGGAGCCAACTGCCCCAGGCTGCTGCATAGTTAAGTACTAGAACATATTTCAATATGATGATTTAATCTATCCACCTGGCTAAAGCTGCTGCAGTCCTGGTTTTGGGAAGATACATTGACCAACTTGAAATACATAGAGATGCGATAGAAAACACGGGTCTGGTAATGCTGGTATTATGATGATGGAAAAAGAAATCATCAGCTTTGTATGCTGCAGGGAGAAGTCAAGGTGAAATACTTAAATTTTCCTTTATAAATTTGAGAATCTCTAGAAGGAGATGAAATACATAATTTACCATCACTAGAGAAAAAGACACAGAGCTGTGGTTGGTCAGTAGTTAAGGGCTATATTAATTTTAAGTCTTCCATCTTGCTGAAGGATGAATCGAGTTCACATTCTTCAAAGTACACAGCTCCCTCAAAAAGTAGATATTATGAACAGTGAGCAGGTAGACACTGCTCTTTTTCCTTTTTAGTTATTTTCTAGAAATACTTTGATAAATATCCAGGATATTTGAAAGGCTAAGCCAGGACAGTCACAGGAAGTGAAAATGAGATGATGTCTGAACTTTCATTTTATTTGTATTGAAGATATAAGAAATCTGGGTTTCTTGTAGTTTTAAAATGCTGCACCAAGGACCAGTCTTACACACAGAGACAAATTCTGACTTCACTTGCATGTTGTTCATTGCAAAGAGCCCCAGTAAGGTCAACATTATATCCTCGGGACAAAGGCTATATGATAAGCAAAACTTCTCAGACAAATTTATTTCTCAAGAGCAAAGAGGAGTGAGTACATCAGGGATGGATTAATGCAACCTTGTTCAGGAGTCTTCTTTAGGGTATGGAAAAAATTGCCATAGATTCTACTGTTTTTTCAGTAGCAATGGTAATGGGAGGACGGTTGGACTAGATGATCTTGTAGGTCCTTTCCAACCTTGTGATTCTATGATTCTATGATACTGAATGCATGGATTTTCTCAATTTCTACTTTGAAAAAGTGAGTTGAGAGCAACTGCTTCAGATAAAAACACCCCTATACTGTAGATGGATACTCTTTGTTCTTCATCAGGGTCCCCCGGCCTTCAGGATCCAAAAAATAGTGATTAAATATTGAATATACAATGGGAAAGGTCCTTCTGTTTCACAGTCACTACTCTTACTCTCATGCCCATCAGCAAAAAAGCCCATTTCCCGATTTCTGATCATCTTTAGCAAATCAACAAATACACGATTCTGATGAGGAAAAATGCAGACAGATGCAGTACTTCGACTAAGTGTCAAATGGGTTTTGCAAAACCATACAATACTGTAAAAAAAAGCCCAGGACTTACGAATATTGGCTGGTTTCATTGTGTCCAACATCTGGGGAATGCAGCTTCTGAACCAAGATACGGATGATACAAATGAAGAGAATGAAGTTCACCTGTTGGGATGGAGAGAAACAGGAAAAAGAAAGATAAAAATCACGCTCCTGCAGCATTGTTCTGCAGTGAAAAGAAGAAAGTGTTAAAGGGGGGGGGGGGGGGGGTGCCTTTCACTGCAATATTTTTGCCACGGAGCAAGCCATTGTTAAAAAGCCAAGAGCAGAGAACCCCACTCTCTAGGAGCACACAGTAAACCGACACAGGATGGCAGCCATCTTGGGCCTGACATCAGCCTGCTTGGGACTTTGTGTCATACATCCCAAGTATGATGATGTCAAACCCATAGAGCACAGCTATGCACGACGTCCTGCTGCGCGAGGGAGCGCCGACGACAGGGTGGGAAAAAGAGCCTTGGGAGTTAGCGGAGCGACGGACGTCAAAGCCCTTGGGAGACGGTGACATGGGACCAGCTGCTGAGCGTGTCAAAGACCGAGGCAGTGAGCCAAAGAAACCAAAACAAAACACAAAGCTGTATCCACTCAAGCAGGTCTCCGCTCAATGCTGATGGGCATTCTTCTCTGGAGAGAAGTTGGAGACAACGGATAGCAAGTGTTACACCTCACCAGCACAGTGGAAAGTTTCTTCTCCTACAAGTTTAGACCGGAAGGATCTACCTACTAAGCTAGAACTGCTTCATTAAAATACTCAAGCGAAGCTAGCTTTATTTTCTAGCAAAGGTGTAGAGCTACGAATGGCAATTCCTACAAAGTAGATGGCATGAGTTGTATGAAAACTTACTGGCTTCTAAAATCCTACCCATTGAACCATACTGTTATTCATGCAACACATCCAACAGAAAAGTGAAGGTGGATTTTTGTGGCCTTAGTCTAGTTTAGCTTCCTTATAGTCTAGTTTAGTTTCTTTATCCTTTCATGTTTAGTGAATGCACAAAGGATTCTGTGCGACCTGGTGTAGGGAACCTGCTTTGGCAGGGGGGTTGGACTCGATGATCTCTGGAGGTTCCTTCCAACCCCTACAATCCTGTGATTCTGTGATTTTTAAGATATGTAAAGGCTGGAAGGAATTGTGTCAAGCAGTCAATCTGATTTCCTGCAAAAACAAATTATAACATTTCCTCCAGCAATTCTCAGGTTTATATCAACAACAGGTGAATGCAGCAGACTAAAGCCTATTTCTCATTTAGACAACAGCTCTTTTTCCAAGGCTAAGAATGACTGGAAATTAATTATATTTCTTGGTTATGATGCATTGCCTAATCATTCTTTATCTACCCCATGACATTTATCATAGCTTCTGTTCATATTTATTTGCTTATAAAATGTTTAGCATCTGACTTGATGGCAAGTAAAATTTATCAGTCCAAAATAGAATTAGCTAGATCTATTGCTCTAATGAGTACTGATAGCACACAATCTGCACCACTGCAGGTAGGATCAGAGCTGCTTCCCAGTCTACAGCCATAAATTAAATACTGTGATGGCTCATCACGGTTAAGAGCAAACATGAGCACAGAAACAGGTGGAATGTGACTTAGAGGCTTAGTATGGCCTTAGCATTGCATGGTAGAAGATACGGTTATCGAACAACTAAAAGGGTTTAGATTATTTTTTAACCTAGAATAGAATTAAAGGCACTTGATCTATTCTCAGTGTTTAATTCTTCAGGTTGGAAAGATTTTTCTAACTTTTAACGTTATATATATATTTATTCCTTCAGCTGAGGTTTATGCTTTATTCCAGTGGACATGCAGAAATTGCATCATTCCTCCCTGCGGAAATCTGTTATTCATCATATAGCTGTTATCATGGCCTTCCTTTCTGACAGATTTATATGATACCAGCAAAAATAAAATCAGATAATTGCCAGGTAGATTTTGTTTGGTAATGAGGAAATGATTTACTGACCAAAAGAAAACACAGCATCACTGGTCCTGGGAGAGTACAGTGTATTTCTGCACCAAAAGATGATCTCGGGAGAGGGAAAATATAGTTTATGTCTTTTGATGATGACATAAATACTTTGAGCTGTGTCATCTAAGTACTTTATTTCTTTGCAGTGCAGCGAATCGAGTAATAAGTAATTATTCAAACTGTTGCAGTTTGGAATTCCTGTATGACAAACGCTACAGAAAAGGTCTCCTTGCAAAAGGCATAATGTATGTGGAATAAGAAGAATTTATGTCTAAGAAAAGACTTCAGTTTAAAAGAATCACATTTGCTTTGATTTCTGCTGTATTCTTTTCCTTCCCTTCCAACGCGTGTTCCTTGATTTGAGAAAACTCAAAGCTAAGTTTAAGTCAAGTTCATTTTTCAAGTTTTGGCTGTACACTTGGCAGAGGAAACACATAATATTCACCAAGGATGGAAGTACTCAGCTCCTCAGAGGAGTCATGATTTCTGTGTTCAGAACTGATCTGATCTAGAGAAGCAATGAGTTAAGCACCTTTACTGATTCATATGGAAATTAGCCAAGCTTCTTGAGAACTTACTGCAAAAACACATAGCTGGGATCCAGCTTTGTGCTGGATGCTACAACCAGAGGCAAATGCTTGTGGGAATTCATCTAGCTAGGTAGAAGTTTAGGGTAGGACTCATCCCATATTACCCCACACTGTCCACATCTGCAATGGAACAAGTCACTCTGGGCTCTGATCTCAGAGAAACAAAAACTCACGGTTCTAATTTAGACATACGTTGATTCATTAGATAAAGTGACTTTTTCCTGGGTCTCCAAGCATGTTCCTTGATCTCCTCTGGCTATGTGCTCCAATGGCTACTGCACCAGAGCAAATGGATGAGATGGAGCTGGCCTGGCTTACATGAGCTCCACCCCAGATGCCCCATCACTCAAGCTCTTCCCACAACGTTTAAGTCAGTGTTTAAAGATAGAGATGCTTATCCAGAGGCTGATCTTCTTACCCCAAGACGGACGTTCCGTACACAATGCAGTGTTATCTGTCAGTGCATTTTACATGGATTTTTACAGAATACTTATCAAGGCACCTCTACCCCCCCCAACACATTTTGTATTAAAGATGGCTTTGAAAAATATTTTGATACTTTACCAAAATGGACACCAAAATAGGAGTTTTAATGATCCACCAGATTGGGGATTCTATTATTTCCTCCCAGCACCTAAAAAGTAAATAAATAAATAAATGAATCAGTCTTAAAACATCAATTAAAAAAAAAAAAAAAAAAGCAAGCAGCTCTGTTACCTTGCAGGTGCTTTGCCTAAATCAAAGAATCATAGAATTGCTTAGGTTGGAAGAGACCTTATAGATAATCTAGTTCCAATCCCCTGCCATAAGCAGGGCTGCCCCTCACCAGAGCAGGCTGCCCAGGGCCCCATCCAACCTGGTCTTGAACATCCCCAGGGATGGGGCACCCACACTCCCTCTGGACACCAGTGCCAGGGCCTCACCACCCTCTGAGTAAAGAATTTCTTCCTAACGTCTGACCTAAATCTCTTTCAGTTTAAAGCCATTACCCATTGCCTATCCCTATTAGTCTCTGTTAAAATGATAAAACTGCATACACGCGATTATGTGAAAAGGAACAAACCTGGTGTGCATGAACTGGGAAGAGCTGACGACTTTTGTTGCAGTGGCTTTGAGCACTGGTAGATAACATCTGCCCCAGATATAAGGCTGTGGGTGCTTTTCTCCTTGGTAATGGAATGGGCTGGAGAATGTCCCTGTTCGCTGCAGGAGAGTTGGCATAGATGACCTTTAAAGGTCTCTTCCAACTCAAATGGATCTATGAATCTATGCTGTATGAGGGTGAATGTGGGGAAGGATGGAGATTTGCTTAACTTTCCCTGACAGTGAGGTCTCCCCCAAAGAAGTGCTATCAGAATCACAGATTAGTGAGGCCTCTAATGCTGCCCATCATCATGGATGGGGATTTCTTTGAGCACAGAGTAATCGGCACTGCTGGAAATATAAACATCCCCTTCTGAAAGAGATGACAGAAGGTGTGGTGGGATTAGCCCCAGTAAATCCAGCTAGATGATGCATCCAAGCTATGCCCAGGCCGTGACTGGCTTCATCCTGAAGTCAGAATGGTCAGCAAACCACACCGCTCACCTACTTAATCCAGAAGTGCATTATAAAGCCAACAAGCAAATGACAGAACAGAAATAAACTGGAAACAATACTGCTGAAAATTAATACTGCTAGGAACACACATCTGGGCAGCCCTCACAGCAGTCAGGTGATTAAGAGCACATTTTCAAGAGTGCATTTATGTCAAATGGTTGGCATTCATGTTTGAAACAGGCTATTTGAGCCCGTCACTGGTTTGGCTGACTTCAGCTCATCTAACTAGAAATGCTGACAGCACGAGTAAAGGTAGCTGAGAGGCAGAGGCACTTCTAGAGTGCAGTTCCTGAGACCTTTTGCTGGCTAAAGAACTGGTTGGAGGGCTGGACCCAAAGAGTGGTGGTGAATGGAGTTCCATCCAGCTGGGAACTGGTCTTGAGTGGTGTTCTGCAGGGGTTGGTACTGGGGCCTGTCCTGTTCAGTACCATTATTGGTGAGTTTGACAAGGGGATTGAGTGCACCCTCATTTAAGTTTGCAGATGACATCAAATTGGAAGGAAGTTTCAATCTGCCAGAAGTTAGGAAGGCCCTACAGAGGGATCTGGACAGGCTGATTGCTGGGCTGAGGCCAATGGGATGAAGTTCAACAAGACCAAGGGCTGAGTCCTACACTTTGGCCATGACAACCCCTGGCAGTGCTACAGGATTGGGACAGGGTGGTTGGAAGACTGCGTGGAAGAAATGGACGTGGAGGTGTTGGTCGACGCTCGGCTGAACATGAGCCAGCAGTGTGCCCAGGTGGCCAAGAAGGCCAATGGCACCGTGGCTTGTATCAGAAATAGTACAGCCAGCAAGAGCAGGAGGTGACTGCCCCTCTGTACCCAGCTCTGGTGTAGCTGCACCTCGAGTGCTGTGTCCAGTGTTGGACCTGCCACTACAAGAAAGACATTGAAGCCCTGAAGGGTGTTCAGAGAAGGGCAATGGAGCTGAGGGGTCTGGAGTACAAGCATTATGGGCAGTGGCTGAGGGAACTGGAATGGTTCACTCTGGAGAAGAAGAGGCTCACAGGAGACCTCATTGCACTCTACAACTGCCTGAAAGGAGGTTGCGGTGAGGTGTGGTTTGGCCTCTACTCCTGTGTAACTAGCGATAGGATAAGAGAGAATGGGATTAAGTTGTGCCAGGGGAGGTTCAGGTTGGATATTTAGGAACAATTTCTTCTCTGAAAGAGTGGTCAAGCACTGGCACAGGCTGCACAGGGAGGTGGTGCGGTCGCCACCCCTGGAGGTGTTCAAGAAACATTTAGATGTGGTACTGAGGGACGTGGTTTAGTGGGGAAGTGTTGGTGGTAGATGGATGGTTGCCTGGATGAACTTGGTGGTCTTTTCCAACCTTGGTGACTCTACGATTCTATTTTAAGCATCAATTTTAGGCTGAAAAGAATTACCAAAGAATTATCCTCCATGGACTACACTCTCTGAATCTCTGCTGGCTATGAAAGGAGACCAGAGTGATTTGCTCTGATACAGAGGTTTATACCAAGGCAGGTGCATGCTGCCCTTTCATTTAGATTTAAAGTGGCCCTCATTGTATCTAGAACACTTCATTTTTAAAAATTCTGAATGAAGGTCACTTTAATTTGGAGTTCAAATTTCTAAATACAAGCTTAATGCTGTTTAACAAATCTTACTTAATTAGATTTTATTTGATCTGGGTTAGTTTCTTGCACCTTTTCTCTGTCGTTAATTTTAATATGCAAAAATAAATAATCTATGTTAGTTATTAACGTACACTGTAAATTCACACTGTTTTACTTGGCACAAAAATGTAGAGCTTTAAAGTCTCCGCTGCAAAGCAGTCTGCATTTTTATTAAGAATTACTGGAGCAGAGTGGGAATATACAGTAAGAAGAATCAGTAGTCAGAATGGTTAAATCCTTTGGTTTCGATCTCATTTTGGAGGCTATTTATTAACACAGTAAATAAGGTCAGTTTTACGCAGATAGAGTGAGACCACAGAAGAAGTCAGCAGTCCTAAGGAAATGTGTTAGCGTGACTATACATCAAAAACACAAGGAAAAATCTGAGCTGCTTCCCTTACTGAAATAAGGACAAATCAGGACACGTTTGGAGAGAGTCTGCAAGGGAGAAAATGGAATTAACCATGTGCTGTAAATGCATGATGCAAGGGCATGCACAGCGAGTGCATAACGAGCACCTGAATCTGTGATTCTCTGCAGTGTTTTCTCATAAAAGCATTTCAAACTACTCCAGTTTGACTACTTGAGTCAAAGCACGATGGATCAGATCCTGTTTACTTGCAAATATCCTTGGGTAGCTCAAATATGTGCCTCATTTGCTTACCTGTATTCTATCTGTTTCTTACATAAAGTGTAAAAGGCAACTGTCAGGTTAAAGAGGATGAAGAACAGATCCAAAGATCTGCCTGAAAAAAAGATCAAGAGTTTTCAGAGCTTTTCTGCGGGAGCCAATGGATGTGTTTATGAGGTTTCTGCTGTGCTAGAGTATGTAGGGTCAGTTCTGTAGGAGGCCAAGCTATGCTCAGAGCACGGAGCTCAGGGGAAAAAAAGGGGACAATGGGGGGGTCTGCTCACAAACCTGCAAATATATTCACAGCAGGAAAGAAAAGTGAGTCCATGGGCTTACCCAACATTGAAAAAGTAAATCCTGACGACCGTCCAAGCAGTGATGAACACAGAGGGGGCACCTGGTGACAGGAGAGATGGTGTTACTGTCACAAATCATTCTGCATGTTTTCACCACTGCTCCTCACTCCATGATGGTCTGCCTGAGGGGAGCGGTTCCATCTGTGTGGTCCCTTCTTCCTCTTTCTCTGTTTGATATCTTTGTTTAGATTTAGATTGGAAACATTCCAGGAAGGAAAGGTCTCCTTGTTCTGTGTTAATCACAGTATTCTTTATTAACAGTGATTTCCAAATGCAATGGTAGTGCAAACAGAACAAGTATGTCCAAATTATTAATTCTTGCATAATTCATTTCAGATCCACCACTGATGCTCTTGCAAATGATGGACGTTTGAAAGGCCAAAAATCCTTCCAGCACCCATCATTGCCCTTCTTCACCCAAAGAACCTCAGAACACATTACCAATGCAAAATAATATTTCCTTTGATTTAAAATCATACATTTCTCGTTAAGATCTTTCAGATGCACTGTGCTGACAGGATCTCAGCACAAGGCAGGTTTAAAGAAGGTCTGACCTGATGCGTCTGAAACCAGGCCTGCTAACATCACCTCTCCCTACACTTACAGCATGGAGAACTGCCTCTCTTCTGCAGTGTGAACCCAAGCGTAACTCCTGTCACTTTCAGTGGGAGTTACTGTACAGCTAACTGATCAAACCCTGAGTCCAGGCATACCCTTGCAAATGACACAAATGCTTTTTTCTCTTCCTTTTCAAGATTATTCCCTGCTCTAATTATTTCCCAGTTTCAGCTACCGAGAGCACAGAACAGAAAGCCTTTTTAGCTTGCTTATACATACATCTCAAATCAAATAGGGATATCAGTCCAAAGGTCCTTTAAGATACTGAGGTGCTCAACTATCTATGAATTGAGCACAAACTAAGCTCTTAAATACTTTCAAAGGTTAATGCTGTTAAACTCCTCTGACCACTGGGGATTAAATTGCTGTTAAAAATGTCTGCCAGGGTCACCTCCTGGTATTCAGGCTTGAGAAGATGCATACCCCAGCCAATTAAGATGTACCACCAGAAGTACTTCCTCTCTGAAAAGAATGAGATGACCAACAGGGTGTGAAGATACAACCCTTCCACCAGCAGCCAGAAGAAGTTGGCCATGACACAGTACTGGAAGAAAACCATCATGGCTTTGCAGCCTACCTGGAAGAGAAGAAAGGATGAAACAGTGGTGATCTGTAGCACGTTTCCATTGTGAACACCCAAAGTTCCCAGTAAACCTTGCCCTATGTGTAACTCTGAGATTGCTTTTCTGCAGCCCTTGAAGGCCATATGGGATAAGCTCCATGTGAAGAGCCAAAAGGCCTGCAAAGCCTGCACAGGGACATGCTCTGGCTGTTGGCAGGCATTAACCAACACGAGAGTGAGATTCTGAACTGAGATCAACCCAATGGCTCATTTATGGTGCAACCCACAAACCCCTGATTCAGCATGATGGAGGTGATCTGCACTGGAGAGGAAACAAGATGATCATTTTTTATGCTACTTTTGCCACCAAAGTCATTATCTTGATGGACATCGTCTTGAGTGACTTGAGCATCATGGTCCCCCCCATCATTCACAGTGGGGCTGCATCCCTAAACCCACAGAAATGAAATCTCTGGTGAATAATTGATTACACAGGTTAAATAAAAACAATAATAATAAAAAAGTAGCTCTTGGAAACAAAATCCAACTATAATCACTCCATGGCCTGGCATCTATTGCAAAAACTGAAGGGGTCTGACAAAGGACTCTGAAGAAAGTCAAGTCTACAAAGAATTGTGAATGCTCAGTTAAGAAAAGGAGAAAGGGCAGTACATCTTTTTTTTAACTAAAAAGAAGAGGATAAGAAGGGAAAAGAGGGTAAACGCTAATAAGCATGGGCAGATTAAATTGCAAAGGAAGGAGAGAGCTGAAGTGAGAAGGAAGACGACTGCTCTTCCTTGGAAAACAAATAGTTAAACACAGCAACTTGCTGTAGCTCAGAACTAACACTTGCAGATAGTGGGAACAGTCACCTAAGAAAAGAAAAATGAGGAAAAAAAAGTGAAAAGGAAATTTCTCTCCAGCACTCAATGGCCAAAACCACTGCAAAACACCTGAAGGTTGAAATCAGCTGCCCAAAGAGCCCTGTTAGCACCTGCCACTGCCCCAGCACCGTTCTCCAGACTCATTTAGAGGAATGCATCAGTTGCATCTTTACTTGTATACACGTTGCCTAAGCATTCCTGTGATGTTTGGCAATAGCCACATTGGCTTCAGTGGGTCTGCATGGGTTATACCTTGCTTTTTTCTGGGACAGGGCATGAAGATCTGGTTAGCAGCTTTTCCTCGGTGCTCTGCATTTGCACCGTGGTGAATTTAGAGCAATAATTTATTTGCACGAGTGACACGTTCACACATCCCCCCGCTCCTCTCTCCTGCTGAAAACAGTTGCTATGAAACATGATAGCTTAAAAAAAAAAAAAAGACATAAAAAGTGTTTTCTTGATGCCATATGTTTGGAGAGAGACTTGTCCCCACTGATTGCTCAGCATTAACTCACCCCTCCCCTATCACCCATTGGTATGTTGCACTGGGGTCCTTATGGGCTCCTGCCTATCAATTTATATGCACATCAGCTGCCTGCTGCAAGGCAGATGGCACAAGCAGAGACTTGCTGCAGGGTGGCGATGGGGGAAAATGGAGGCAGAGCAGTCACTTTACTCCCAGGCAGGGAAGGTAACACTGAGCTGAGCTGACAAGGGCTAGGAATGTGTCATCCTCCTCCCTAGGTCATCCCTCTGCTCTTTGTTTTTTCTATGACTATGTATGTGTGCATATGAGTGACACTCATTCCTTTCATCCAAAGCCTGGGCCATCTGCAGCCGGTGGGGATTTGCTGATGGGAGTGCATTCAGCAGCATTTAGGAGCTCCCAGGTGAGATGTGAGGTTTAGGGGAGCAAAATTTGATGCATTTCAACCACATGCTCCTCAAATGTGGATTTGCTTTGGGGAATGAATTTTGGGGAAAGCTTTCTGGATGGCTATGATGAAGGGATGGCAGAGGCATGAGGCTGGAGCATGTCATAGAATCATACAATCATACAATGGCTTGGGTTGGAAGAGACCTCAAGGATATTAAGCTCCAACACCCCTGCCACAGGTAAAGCCACTAACCTCCACATTTAATACTAGACCAGGCTGCCCACAGCCCCATCCAGTCACAAGGCACTGGGGCAGTGTATAAGACCAGGAATGACAACTCAAAAAACTCCTTTCGTAAGGGGGCTGTAGCAGAGCAATTCTTCATTCTGTGCTGGGAGATATATGGCTATTTGAGCTACAATCCCAGGCATTTTTCACTTTCCCAGGAAAGAAAGATATATTTATGCATCAGAGTGAGCACAGGCTGATTATGTATTGCAGTCTGAGGTCCTCTGTGACACTGGGATGTCCTGCACTTGAACAGATACGGGTGCCCTAGCATGGATCAAGCCAACAGCATCACAGGATATGCTGAGTTGGAAGTCACCTACGTGGATCATTGGGGAGCTTATAGCAAAGCTATATAACCACAAGCTGACTCTATAGGTAGGGCTCTGACAGCTGATATTTACAAAGTCATCTTTATCACTTTTCCCAGCCAGCGGAGACCCAGACAACACTGTCAAGAACATCCAAGGTGTGATCTGCCTTATCCACTGATAAAGCAGGGCAGATGTATTGTAAAAATACCTCTTTCCCCACCAACTACAGAGGGAACACAGAGAGACTGACTCACCTGGAGACAAGACCACTGCATCAAGCACCACCCACCAATGATTTGTCTTACAAATTAACTGCCTGGGATTCTTGCTATCTTTACTTACGCTGGATAGGTTTCTGCCAGACCAAACATGCCCAAGAGAGATGCACTTCTACTGCTGACTGCAGTGCCATTCTTCCCTTGAACCCCCTCAGCCAGCCAGCTCAGTGGCACATTCAGAAACCAGCCCTTCCTGGCTTTTGAGACGCCTCATCCTTATGCAGCACTTCGTAATGGGTCTCTTCCCTTCTGATCAATCGTGTTCAGACTCAGAATGACTGTTACATTGCTGGGAAGCAAATTCCTTGTTTATCCAAGCTGCTTTACCCTTCAGGTGGCAGGCACTAGGCAGAGATGAGCTATACCACCTCACAGAAGAATTCTTTCATAAAGATCGGACCTCGTGACAGATCAGTGTTGAAAGACCAGTAGGAATGATGTTTAGAAAAGGCATTTTCAGAAGGAAAAGCAGCATTACAACAGTGCTTGCTCGATCTTCTCCCATCCTCTACCTCATTTGCAACCCCATCTCTCTCTAGGTGGCTTGCACTGCTTGTGTCCCTGTGAGATGTTGATCCACTTTTCATTGTGGATGTACAAAACACACGTATCAGGCTGCTTTCTGGTCACAGAGTACTTAGCATTCCCATTTAGCATGTATATCAGGGTGAATGTCTGCCTTCTGGATAGGAACCAGGCTTACGACTTTCAAAGCAAGGATTCATGTCATGTGGGGCATATATTGCCCTGCTAGACAAATGAGCTGTGAGATCACATTGATTTAGATACTGAGAAGCATAATCTGAAAGCTAACAAAGAAATAGAGAAGGTAGAAGAGAGTGCATTTGCTTTGTAAGAGAACACCTTGCAGTCATGTTAGGGCAAATATTTAATAAGCCCTTGATACTTAGGAATGCAGCCAGTCCTTCCAAAAAGGAGAGGGTGACTAGGGTGGTTGGACTGCTGGTGTGATGCAAAGAAAAATGCTTAGCTGAGAAGCTGAGCAGAGATTTTAGGATGTCAGCAGAGGGTCAAATTCAAAGTTTACTGTAATGATGGGAAAAACAACAGGGCTACTCAAAGCCAGCGTGCAGCACAGAGCTCACGTCCTACAGTAGCTGCAAAAAACACAGCCCACTTTGTCAACTGGTATGAAAAATGTTCTCAAGACGTAAGCAGGCTTTCTGAGACAGATGCAGAGGAGCATAAGGGTGGAAAAAACAAGACTGAACAACGACCACAGGCTACCAGGCTCTGCACTTTATACTTTAATGTTAGTCCTGAGAAATACATTTTTCTCATAAAACTGATGTAGCAACTATCTGAGTCACCTGGAGTAATGCAGTCCAGATGCTGGAGGCAGTGATTAACACAGAGTTGAAAATGTGAAATAAGTTGCATTAAATACACATATATCCTACCTGTCAGTGGTATTAACTGCGTGCAAGATATCTCTGTTCATTAATAATTGCTAAGGAATGGAAGTCTCAACCAGCTCCTGAATTTGTCTGGCTCAATATAAGCAGCTCAATTGGATAGGAGTTGGTCTAAGGAGGTTTTGATGGAAGTACACACACAACGCACATGTGTACATGCACCAGCCTACTGGGAATGCAACAAAACTCAACATCAAGAGGTCAGTTAACAAACACTGCTGTGCACCAGAGATCACCACTGCACTAGCACATCTCCCTCTCCTACTTTACTGGGGATATGGTGTGCTATGGTTTAGGATTTAGGTTAAAGAAGTATCTAAATTTGGGCAAAGAAGTACAAAGAGGCATTCTCCCACTTCACACACTGTATAGCTGGCTTGGGAACATGTCCTGATGTAAACATTCTGCCTGACTCCCATTGCCACAAGCATGGGTCTCTCCTGACCTGTCCCTCACTATGTATGACCACTCTTGTGCAGGGATGTGACCCCCTGCAAGTCCCTGTAACTCCCCCCTTGCACCCTCAACCGCTGCATCCTCCGACAGCGTGGAACAGAACTTGAGATGTTTGTGACAGGACATCAAGACATACAGTCAGCTTAAAGATATATTCATGTTGTCACATGCAATCCTGGATAACACTGAAGCTCCTGAGATGGTTTGTGAAGGTGGAACACTGCCCCCAGCCCAGCCCTTACTGCCTCTGTCAAAAGCATGGGCTCAGATTCATCTCAATCCATCATGAAATGTGGAGGCCAATGAATCTCCTTTAAAGTTCTTGGGTCCATTCAACTGGGCTGCCGCCACTGAAGAACAAGGAACAGAATTACACAGACATTTCTGTGATTCTCTTCGACAGGAGACAGATGAAAACTCATTTTCTCAGTGATGGATTTATCCAGCACTTTTATTTTATGTTGCCCAGAGGACACGACCTATCTGGCTGGGTGCTGAGTGACTTGTGTGGAATTTGCCCACAGCAACACCTGTCCTCCCCAACCTGGTCAAGGAGGCTTCCCTGATCTTATTTAAAAGCTTTTTTATGGATCCTCTTTCCAAGACCTGGCTGGAAGACAGAGTAGCAAAGAATCAGAATCACAGAATCATAGAATGGCCTGGGTTGAAAAGGACCACAATGACCATCTTGTTTCAACCCCCCTGCTATGTGCAGGGTTGCCAACCACCAGACCAGGCTGCCCAGAGTAGCCCAGAACAACACCTCCTGCTATGTTGATGGTGAAATTAGGATCCCCAGCCACAGGGATCAGCCTTGCCCTAAATCTCCACATCTACAATGCCATTTTAGATGCTCATGCCTTAATTGTAACTAAATCCAGGAGCCCTGAGCTGATTCCTGACCCACATGCCTAAATCAGACTGAATCCCATTCCAGCTCTTTTGTGTTGAGATGTCCACCTCAGCCAAGGCACAACATCATCTGTGATGAGAAGGTAATAACCAGATAATTATTCTGCTTGTGTGATTACACTATATGATGAATTCCTCATCTCACTATTATCTGGACACCAGAATTCATACAGCTAATCAATTACCAATCATTCTATGACCTAAATATTGCATGCAGTTATCCACAGCTCTGCATGGTCCACTGTTTGTGTGTGTGCTGCATGGAGATGTCAGGATAGACTTAGTTTCCAAACATGTTTTTGTTTTTCATGAGGCATTCCTTTTTCCTTTTAATTTTACTTTTAATATATAAGGTTTTTTGCTTTCTGAGACAAAAATTACCTGATAGGAAGAACAAATATGCCATACAGGCCTAGGTACTGCCTCTGTTAAAAAAGGAAGGGTGAAGGTAGTGTGAGCTTTTCCCTAGGAAGATGTTGCTCACAATGGCATAGTATAAAGGAAACAAAAACTCTTTTTCCCACCCAAATGGGTCTTTTTGTTCCATCTAGAGGCTAGAGCAACCTTCTTTTAGTATTCAACCTCATAAAGAGACCAACTAGAGGCTAGAGCAACCTTCTTTTAGAATTCAACTTCATAAAGAGACCACAGGTGGTTTTTCAGTAGTGACTGCTGATCCGGGCTTAGATGTCTCATGAGGAGGTGGCAAAGACATGATGTTAATGACCTCAGACTACTTCTTGTCTCATTCCCATGCTTAGGGCTCTTATATATTATTTTTTCACTACTTAGTTGGCTTTGACAGAAGAATGGAAAACTAGACAACCTTTGGGGTCCCTTTCAAACCCAAGCCATTCTATTAATAGAGAAGCCATTTCCAGACATCAAGTTGGCAAACTGAAAACGCAAATATCTATCCGTTCTCTCAGCCTTCTGCTACTGTGTCTAGCCTTCTGCAGAGACAATTAGGGTGATGGCCTGACCCTACAGAGGTCAATGGCAAAACCCCTGCTGATTTCAGGGCTTCAGGCTGGAGACCTAATTTGCACAAAATCTGCATGACATCAGTAGGAATCTTTGAAAGAAATGAAACAGCTTCTTACTCGGCGATTCTGTGTCTCTGAAAGTGACTCCTTAGGTCAAGCCAATTCGCTGAGCAACAAAAAAATTAAAGGGAAAGACAAAGTGTTAACTTACTCTGGGCATACTCAGCATTTTGTGTAACAAGAGAAAAACAAAACAAATTGAAAACAAAACCAAACCAGACAGGCCGGTGCAAAAACCACTGCTTTATCTCTCCCTTCTCTTTAATTGCAGTTGTGGCCTAGATTCAAAGAGGTTGCTTGGGTAACTAGGATTCCATTCCTCCTTCCCTATCAGGGAGTCTGAAAAGCAAGACATTTTAAATACTCAATTGCTACACTAATGATTGGGTCTGCCAGCTTTCTTGGGAGATGCATGGACATTTTGGGTGCTGAGTCCTACCTGGCACTATGTTTACCTAAAGAAATTTGACCAGAGAAATCCTTAAGAAGGCATCTTGATAGAAACAACGTGGCTCCTGATTGGAACACACAACCTTCAGTTTGTGAGGACATAAATTGTCAAGTTCAAAGCAATTTCTCACCTATAAGGAGTTAAACCAAAGGAAGAAAATGTCTTTAATAACCTTCAGAGGAATAATAATTTCATGTCTTGATGATGGACCCTTCAGCTCCTGCTGCCCAAGTGGCTTCAATACTACATTAACTCTCTAAAATACATGGCAGATGGATGGACATAACTGAATTCAGAGAGGGCTCATGGTCACCATCTATCTCAGGCACAGGAATAAGATGCCTCAAGGAATAAGATGCCTCAAACACAGATTTTCCCTGTTAACATGCTGCTTTGCATCAGTGATGCCCCAGAAACATGCGAGAGTGCTCTTAAGCTGTAGCAAAAGCAAATTAATTCAATTTATCTTAACCTGCTTTCCTCTTGGTCACAATGCATTACATTTTCATACGCCCATCATTGCCTAATAGCACACACTGGACTACTTACCCCATGTCATCTGTCACAAGCCAATTTATTAAGCCATTATAACCTGGATTTGTGTCTAGGCTTGTTGATTTGTCACCACTTTTTCATACAGTAGAAATGCTATTTCTAGACTGATGAGCTGAGCTGCACAACTGTGTGCTTGCACACACACACCATTTCATCAAGCTATGTCTTGCCTGCTTCCACTGTGACTGTGGAAAGATGGATGCATCAGAAAGGTGCCACTTAGTTCAATCTCTGCATCTCTTTCCTCTGCTACCACATCCTCTGGCACTGAGGCTAGGCCACTGTTGACCCTGTATCATTTCTCTGGATAGAGTATCATTGGTCTAAGAGTAGCCAAACCAATATGGTCCCCAAAGTCCCACGAGGTAGCCTTTGTTTCTCTTTGTGCTTTCTCATCCTTAATGCCAGCTGAAGCCAGCTGAAAACAGCAAGACATTTAAAAGTTCATCTCTGCTAATATGGAAGTTACATAATGCAAACAATAATTTCTGTGCTTCCAACCCAGCAAAGCATGGCAGGGTCAGATCCTCAGCTAGCAGAAACCTTGTGGACTTCTTTAAAATAAATGGAACCATACCAGTTTACTCCAACAAAAATGTGGTCCACATGACTGCATTTTATGCCTAGCCCACGCAGGCCTCCCCAAATACAACATGGTTGAAATCTGCAGGAAGCTCTTATGTCTGCTTTAACTCACATAAGAAGCAAGTTTAAGCCCCGTGACTGTGATCCTCAAGGCTATTTAAGCATTTCTTGTCTGCTGAGTTTAACAGGGGTTATGTAACTTGACAGCTTTGAGGGCCTGGACCTTTCTATTTTGTCTCTTAGAAATATTAGTTTGATTTTTTTGGTGGGGGGGGTGGAGTGGGGGGGGTGGAGTGGGGGGGGTATCTTGTGTGTACTTGTAAGATGGTGATTAGCTCTAGCTGGTCTAGCCTCCGCGTCAGATGACTCACAGTTGAGTTCAGATGTAAAAATAGCATTATCTTGGTAAATGGGGTAACTGTCCCTATTTCATGCTCATCAACTTCAGAATGATAACATGTCTTCAGTGATAAGGAAAGCCGAGCACAAGTTAGCAGCTAAAGGGAGAAGGTGATCAGAGTTTTAATAAAACCCTCATTGGCAATACTGCATTGCTCTAAGATGCTAGCAGTTGACTGGGGTACAGCTGATAAGGTCACTTTTTCAAAGGCAGTTCCTGCTTCGGAGTTCTTCTATAATCTAACTTTTCTGTTACTTCCAAAAGAAAAAGAGAAATCTAGGGTATAATCTGAGCAAAACCACATAAAACCATGTTAGAGCATTATCTCCATGGTATGGACCCTCTCAAGGGCTGCAAGATATCAGCAGTCCAAGGAGCAGAAGGGGCATGACCTGGGGTCTGATACATTCAACCTCAAGGAATGGATCCCCAAATCCAAGAAGCTTCCTCACCTACTCAGCCTGGCAAACCTCCAGCACCACACATTCAACTCCATTCCCCGTGGCCACCCATTGTCTTCCCTTCCCAAAATGATGATGCTTGACCTTCAGTCTCTCTGACAGTCAAGCTTTCCTTCATTCTTCATCGCCTCACATCTCCTTTTTCCCAAACTCAGACCTCAAGCTCATGCTCCCTTCTTACACATCCTTTGGCAGAAAATCAGCAATGAAAGCTGCAAGAGTGCCCGGTGCAAACTGCTGTCTCACCAACCCAGAAGGAAGTTACTGATTACCAGCAGCTCCACAGTAAGTACCTGTGTGTGTGCCCTCTCCCTTTACGATGGATTAGATGGCTCATGTCTCTTTCATAGCCATCAGTGGTGACTTGTACAGGTACAGAGCTCTGCTGTTCTAGAAGAGATGATGAAACTACACTTATGGGTGGGGTGTTTCTGGCTAACTTCAAAATCCAAACAAGAATGTAAGTAAGTCTAGGTGGATAGGTAGCCATCTCCTATTGCTCACAGCTCCTGGCTGGCCATGGGCAGTAAGCATGCCAAACTTCCTTCTAGCCACTCATCACTTTACAAACTCTTCATTTATTGCATTTGCCAGTAAATCCTCAGATCAACTCTAGCACTGATTTTCTCAAAGCACTTGAAGACATTACGTTTTATTTTTAGTTCTACTTACTTTGAGCAACCTGGTCTAGTGGGGGGTGTCCCTGCCTAGAGCAGGGGGGGGGTTGGAACTAAGTGATCTTAAAGGTTCCTTCCAACCCAAACCAGTCTATGATTCTACTTTTGGCTAATACATTTACTATTAGGTCGTGGTTACTTAAGGAGTGTAGCTTTAACCTCTTTGTCTCTTCTTCTCCCCCAGTATCCTTCCCATTTTCTGGTCCTTTTTAGGAGTGCCTCAAAACCTTTGGTGAAGTGAATGTTAAAATGCTGGTGTGAGATCCGAAGGAGAACTGGAAAACATACAGTGACCCCATTCCTTCTCTGTGCTTTCTGGTTGATTTTGTTTGTTTGTTTTTAAATTCTTCATATTATTTACAGGAGCATTCTCTGGTTATTTTTTTTTTCCCCTGTCATTTTCTTTCCAGTGAAGGTTAGACTGTAACAGTGATCAGCAGTTATGGGGGCAACAGCGGACACGGAGATACAAGATGATAGTGTTAAGGATAATGCTTCATCACTAGGTAGATGGAAACCTCTTTCTCTCACCTAATGATAAAAATGTAGACCAAGGAAATGGGTCTGTTAGATTTGTGTTGTGACAGCAACATCAGCAGAGTCTTAAGAAGGAACCAAATGCTGTCAAAAAGCTCAGAAAGAATAAATGAAGCCATTCCGTTTCAACGCCCTGAAGCCATCAAGGTGGTTCAAGTCAGACACGAGTGGAAGAACATAGAGAGAAACAATCCACCGAGCAGTGGTTGCTCCTTTGCTCCCTGTGCTGATCCTTGGAATGAAACCCAACCGTAACTGCTACCTATTAGGTGGGAAGCAAGAGAGTTTCCTTCACCCTAAACAGTCAAGCCAAATTGAGCAAAAAGTGAACTTCACATTTGGCCTTATTTGTACAGCAGGACAGACTTTAAGGCCTTTCCTTATCTCAAGCAGCATCCTTGTGCTTGGCTGGTCTGAGAAATCAATAGATGGTATAGAGTAGCGCAGGAATGGGCTGAGCTTCTGAAACAGTGCCAGTTGATGCTTTCACACATATTGGGGCCTGACCCAACTCCAATTAAAGTCAAGGGGAAAATTCTCATGGTCTACAGGCAGGATTGTGCCAGGCTCTTCGTCCAAGCCAGTCAGCCAAAGTTCATCGAATGCCAGTCCACGGTGCTGGAGAGAGGGAGTAGACATCCTTTCATCAATTTGGCCTGAGGGAGCTCACGTTGAAAAATGCATTTTCCACTCTGAAAGTACGAGACATGTACAAACGCCCACTATTGATAAGAGTCCTGCCCTCCTGTGCAAATGATTTCTCTTTGGATTTGATTGTCTTACTGGTATGCAGGAGGACAAAGAGAAATGATCCCTCCCTTGGCTAGATCCTCAGCAAAGGCAAATTTGCAGAGCTCGAGAAAAGTCAGTCTGAATTCAATCTGCAGAACTGGATCTTTCTTTATATCAAACTGTTGGCTTGTTTGTCTTTGGCTAGGCTACAAACACAAGTTTTACAATCCAGTTATTCCAATCATGAAACTAAACCAAATCTTAGCTATAAAAGCACATGCACAAATCAAATGAAAAGACAAGCAAAGTACTCAAGTCAATCCTTCTGCCATGTTTGCTACTTTGGCTACTGAGCTTCATATGGCATTTTCCAGAGAGAAGTAAAGAGGAAGACAAATGCTAAGATGGAAGGTCAGAAGGTCTGGAGAAAACTAATGTGAAAAGCTAGAGTTTGTTAGGAGGCCTTTTTAGTCTGGCAGTGAAAAAAAACACAGAATGCAAATAAATACAGGCTGGACAGTGAGGCAGTTTTTCATGCAGTTTGAGTAACCACTGGATGCAATGAAGCTTCATGTGGTGAGTTTTCCATTGGAAGTGATTGACTACTGAGACAGAAGGCATTCTGAAAGAATTGGAACAAACAGTAATTGGAGAAGTCAGGATGGGTGACACCACAGAATCTCCTAACTGATCTCATCTACATCTGGATGCTTAAAGCCTGTATCCACTAATGCACTTGAGCATATCCCTATCTGTAAGAAATTTAAGTCATTGTGATGTTTCAGTTTCACATAATCACAGACATACCCACTAACTTATAGGGGTGACAGAGAAACTATGGACTGCTGGTTCGTTGGGAAAGTAGCTGCATATGTATATGGCCATGAGATTTCTCTACTGTTTCTATCCCTCTAAAATACTCAGGATCCCTAGCAGTGCTTTGTTTCCCTTCGGAAAACCCCACAGTGCTTTAACAAGGCTGTCCTTCTCTAGAGGTCAGTCTATGTGCTGCCACGTGAGACAAAGGATCCCCATTGTGCCTAAGAGTGAGCCTAATTGATTTGGGCAGCTGTTCCTTTCTTTGTAGCAGCACAAAGGTTTTGGGGCCACTTTGCATTGGTTTTGGGATCAGTTGTGGAATCATTAAATCACAGAATCATCGAGGCTGGAAAAGACCTCCATGATTATCCAGTCCAATCATCCACCCACCACCACACACCTCAACAATCAGCAGCATCCAGTGCAGGTTGCATGTTGTGATGGCTCAGTGATTGCACTGGCCCTGATTACCTGAAATGCTTACTGCCACATTCTCAGGCTTTGTGGCCTGCAGACAAGCCCAACAAACCTAATTTTTTGGGGCATTCATGTTGTACTCAATGGTAATGGATGGATATAATGATCTTGAAGGTCTTTTCCAACTCAAATGATGCCAAGCAGGTCACTGAGAAAGTAATGCCTCCTATTTATTTCCATGGAAACTACCTGCATGATTCTATGAATCTGTGATTGTATAATCCCAAAGTAGTTGACTTTAAAATGCCTCAGAGTTCACATTGTAACTGAAATTTCCCACACTAGACAAAATAAAGTAGAACTGAAATGCTACTGCACAAAGCCAATGAAGGTAGGTGCTTTTGTCCTTTTTTCCTCAAAGGAACTAAGTGCTGCACTTTCTTCTCTAATAAAGGATGGTTATTGCACTGGTTCTCCCTTCTAAAACAGTATAGTGGCGACAGCATTCAGCAAAGTGAACTGCTTGTTCAAAGCTCACTTCAGACTGAATGAGCTCAAGGCCAATATCTTGCATTATCAGTAGAAACATGAAACCTTCCATAGACCCTTTATCTGGCCCTAGGTATACGCACTAGTTAGTTCCCGTGCCCCCGAAGGCAAAACTTTATCTCGCAAGTTCAAAGCACAAACAACACAATTATTTCACCTAACTCAAGCCAATCTAACACAGCCAAACCCAACACAAACAATGGATTTTATGTCTTCAAGCAAATGAATGCTAGGAGAGGCGCTGCAACTGCATTCTATGTAGGTATGTTTTCCCTACGACCCAAAATGTTGTCCAGATTGTTGGGTCAAGTTGTGTGCAGATTCTGCAAGGGGTAAGTTCAGCCCTGTGCAGTGGAGACGGATTTGTCCCACATAATTTGTAGCCCTTCTGGATGATGCAGCCATTCACCCTCAACTGGCATTTATCACAAAAAATCCTCTGCCTGGGGAGAAACACACACAATGCTGGTAGCCATGACCTGCCTGAAAGCACCCTGACTTCCAGGAACTGCAGATTCTGCAGGACAACATCCAGTATTTATGCACAGAAGTGTTTCAGCAGACACTTCTCACACCATTTTCTGTAATCATGCCTGAGTCATGACCTGGTGCAAACTGCCGCAGGGGTGAGAGGTTACGTCAAACTCCACGGCTCATTGGGTTCTTGGCTCCTCTGCCAATTAGCACTGGCAGTTATCTGTGGCAGCAGACACCAGCCAATTGTTCATCCCAATTTCTGTGTCACTGCGACCATTCACGGGCCTTCACAATGAAGCCTCACTGCCAAAGGATACAGATTCCAGTGAACCACAGAGGGAAAATAAAAGCAGAGGGTGGTATGTGGTCACTGCGATGGGAATGTGTCGTGCTGTGGATGGGTCTCAGGGAAATACTGGGAGGTGCTCAAGCATAAAGGCTATTATACCAGCAGGGATGGCACTTGGGGTACTGATACAGAGAGGTCAGAAAGCAAGGAAGAAACTGGGTGGATAGCAAAGACAGTCTATTCTGTTGCTTTATGATGCAACGAAACATAAGTCCAGAAGAGATCCTGCTGGACTGCTGTGCCCAGCCACCTGCTATTACCAGCAAGTAGATTGTATATTATTATGAATTTATTATGGAGTATTTCATTTAATGTAATTTTTGGATGACTTTTGATCAACCTGAGGGTTGGAACTCGATGACCTTTAAAGATGCCTTTCAGCCCGAGCCATTCTATGATGCTGTGATCACATCTCCTGTTTAGGAGATTAATTCATGACTAGCGTCCTCCTGCATCAATACAGCCCTTAGATAAACAGCTCTTGTCCCACCTTAATGTTAACTCCATCTGATTGCACTCAGTTTAAAAGCAGGGAAAACATACCAATTCCTTTATACCCTTCCTTTATCATCCCGGTGGGGAGATTTCACGGTTACACAGCATGGAACAGAGATCCAGATGAAAAACAGACAGTTACGTATCTATATAGATTTCCTGCCTAAACTCCTGCAGGGACCTGGTCAGTGCAATCAGAGGAACCCAGAGAGCCCTCCAGCTCACAGAGAGACCTCCTTCAAAGTGAGGCAGACAGCTCACAGCTCCAGCAAATCTATTAATTAGATCTCAGCTGACTATGATTGCGTTTAACGAATGTAGATCATGTATAGGTACTGCCCTGCAGATATTTCAGTGGAGTTATCTGACTCTGGATTTTTTTTTACCATCACTGAGGGGGAAGGCTTTATTAAATCCTTAAGCAGAAGACTACAAGTCTTCTTTGATTGGGATATCCAACAAATTAATCCAAAACCCTGGTCACTTACTTCACGCCTTTTAAATTAAACTTCATCAATCAGGTTTTTGTTTCTCTTCAAGTGAGAATAAAACAAAGTCTTCCCAAGATAATGTTTCCCATCCCTTTGCAAGGCAATTTTTGGTGCACTGTTCAAGAAGTGCGACAAAACAATGCGGAAAATTCAATATACACAGCTACTTACTGAGCTCACAAAGCAATGTTCGGGTTCTCCACTTTCAAACAGGATGACATCTTTTATGAAGACTGCGATGGCTCTCATTATAAAGGACATGAAGAGGTGCATATGAATATAATTTCGAGTACAGTGTAGTTTTCTGTTGGGAAGAGACGAAACAACATTTCTGAATAGCAAGACTTCTCTAAAACGTTATTTACCTATTTACATGTTTCTTCTGCTGAGATATGGACTTACAATGAAACATCAGAAACCCGGAGACAGACAATGTTTCTGATATAAATCACAGCAAATCCACTTAAGCCCCTTAAAAGCCACAAAAGACGTGGCATTCCATATATCTGCGGCAGCACTGCTGCTTTTCCAGTTCTGAGAAAAAAAGCTCAAAACACAGAATGATAGAAAAAAGGTTCATTGTACCTCTTTCCATTGGAAAAGTGAGGTTTTTGACTCAGTAAAGTACGTTCATGAGAAAGGTCTATTATGTACAGAACGCTTGTACCATAACAATTCTTTTCAAAGCAAAATGTTTCTTTGGGAGGAGAGATAGATTCTTAGCAGCTGCTGCCCAAATTAACTCATACTGCAGGCATCCTGTAGCAATGGGGATAATATTTTCACTTAAAAATTACTAGTTATTCATTATTTTGCTGTTTTTGCCATATACTTAAACAAGACTATGACAGGAGATTGCCTCATGCGTAGACTTGCTTGGCAGAGATACCCAAATACAGATGTCTGAATTTAGGATCAACAACGGGGACTGAGGATGAATTCAGCTGCCGACAGTTAGCCACCCAATGCCACTTAATTTGCTGTACTGTATCTGCCTGTCAACCCGTGAAGCCTGAGTCTCCTGAAGGAGCTGGTGCTCTTACCTGAAGAGACATAAAATGATCATAGCAGCTGTGAGAGCAATGAGCGATAAGGTATGTCCAATGGTGTAGCCGGTCTTGACTGTGCCATAGAATGCTGTTTGCTAAGGGGAAGGAGAGAAACAAAAACAGACTTTCAAAGAGCTGCCAAAATCCACCTAAATATACCATTGCTGAGCTTGTTCCCACCTCCTTGCTGAAGTTAGGAAACTGTCCCACTCCATTCTCTTAAAAAACACTCTTTAGAATCATATCCAGTAGAGGACATAGAATCATAGAATGGCCTGGGTTGAAAAGAACCACAATGTTCATCTTGTTTCAACCCCCCTGCCATGTGCAGGGTCGCCAACCACCAGACCAGGCTGACCAGAGCAGAACATGATTCAAACACAGCTGGTGTGAATAAAAAGGAACGTGCCTGTCTGCCTTAGAACCTGGATCACACCAAGACCAGTTCACAGCTACGCGAGGGAAAATCGCATAGAGGATGGAGTCTGAATTTGACACTTGCAGAGACAGCTACATGGTTGTAACCTCGTGAAACAAGAACGGCTAATGTTCACTTAAACAGTGCACTGACATGTCAGCTCCGAGTATGATGAGCTTCGTTACGTGAAAGGAATTTTAGGGACAGAACTGGTCTGGTTTTGCTTTTGTGTAAGCGAAACATTGTGTTTTAGTAAGAAAAAAAACAAACCAACTCAGGATGTTCGCACTGAATGCACAGATACGTTCATTCAGAAATATATTTTAATTTGCAAATTAGTCCATAGCTTTTCTCTTTGACTGCACACAGAGGGATTCTCTGAGCATGGAGCACCATGGGATTTAAACCCAACAGGGGCTCCTGGTCTAAATAAAATGAGGAAATACAGCAGCAAGATTCCAGCTCTCCCAAGGCTTTCCAGCAACACTCCAAATGAGTATATTTTGATTTTCAGCTTAAAATGAAACGTTTGTTTTCAAACATTTGTTTTATCAGTGATTTTTTTTATTTTTATTTTTTACTAATGTGAGATTTTTTAACAGGAAAGAGTGTTTTCCCAAATAAAATCTAATTTTCCTAGCCCTTGATTGACCCTCCTCTGCCTTCCTTGCCACCACCTTCTGTTAAATAAAACAAACAAAACCACAAAAAGCCATACTGATGGATAATCCAAGCCCAACCTTATCTGGGAAAACACTCTTGACTAACAGTAAGGGCTGACATGTCTACAGGTTATTTTCATAGGCCTTGACAAGCACTCGGTGCTTTTCAGGACCAGTGAAGCTGAGATGCAAGGTAATCCTCTAGCATTTACACAAGGCAGCTTGGAGGGGTGTTAACACAGAGGTGCAGGGATTAGACTGGTTGTGTCTACACTGCTTCTTGGACCATGGGTCTCAAAGAAGGACAAAAGCAGAGTGTCTTTATAGCCTTGTTATGTGAATCTACATCACTAAGAAATTTGGGTCATAATTCGTGGTAAGGGCTCTAGGTCAGTGGATGTACCTGAGACAGTGATGGAGTCTGTCACATGTACCCGTGCCTCACCAACCTGCAGAGCATGGGGGGATTTGCACTGCATTAAAGAACAACGGTTCCACTTTGCTGTACTTGCTAATGGCAACCAACTCCTGTTTTACAGATATCAAACCAGAGAATTTTACCCAAGGTCATAAATGGAATGGGAATTTCACCGCTGCTACTTCGATTATTAAAGAAGTAGATTAAAGAAGTAGAAGAAACAAAGGGATTTAGAGAAATGAAGGAAATGAAATAAATGCCAGAAGGTCTATGTACTGGCTCAACCTAGACTGGCTTACTGAATAAAATCAGACAATTTTATCATTCTCCCGCTACCCGTTCTTAATTTTATACAAACAATTTAAGAACAATTAGATAACACTGATGCTAAACTAAGCTTAAATGAGAATTAGCTTCCTTCTCTTTTGGCCAGTAGACTCTGTGTTTGACACCTGTAAATGGAATTAGGATGTGAAATATTCACCTTCTTAAGTGTAAAACAACAGAAACACTGATATTAAGTCTTCCAGTAGCCCTGCACATAGGCTTGATTTGGGATAACATCACATGTGCTGAAGTCATCTGGGTTCTTCCTCATAAATGCAGATTCTCTCTCTTTGGAGAGAAAAGTGGGGTTAGTATTTTTTTATTGCCTTCACATAGGGCCTACAGGGACATATGGGTGGCTCCTCTCTGACCAGATGATGGGGAAGCTGTGTATCACATCTGATAATGGGGCAGGAAAACAATCCCCCATTTCCTACTATAGGGTTTTCCAGAGTCGGTCTGGAGAAGGAATCATTACCACTGCAGAGATCATCAGCACACTATTTTGGTGCCTCTGACTGCTTCCTAAGGACTGCCAGAATTCGCATATAAATTTTCACGCACACTCTTTATTTGTTTCTCATATTTTCTTGCAGTTCCTGGTATAAGTGGTATACGGTTTAAGTTCACGAAGCACTTTAGGCATGGATGATGATCAGTCTGCTCTGCACTGCATGTCCCATACAGCCTGCTGTTCTTGGTTTTCCTATTCCTTTTACTTCCTCCTCCCTAGACTGACAGCCAATTCAACAACAATCCTTTCTTCTTCACAGACTTGTACTGCATGTTCACCCCCCTCTGCCACCTTTCACACAAATTAGTCTTAAACAGCATGACAAAACCATGGCAATCAAGAGAAAATAATTAAGAAAGAATTAGAAGAACACAATATATGTTCTCTTGGTAACGCAGTGTTCTGGCAGTGCTGCAATCCATTGGGTCACCAAACCACGTCCCAGGAATTCCCAAATCCCTTTGCAGATGGAAAATAAACTAGAGCTCTTGTGGGAGGGCCTTTCCAAGCAGACCTGTAACGATGGCTCTTAAAACGTGCAACCAGTGCTACTCAACTCAATGTTAGGAACAGGACACTCGAGGATGTGAAGGGGTGGCTGACCACGAAGGCTCTCTCTTTGGTCTATCTCTCTTTCTTTGTTGTGTGTGTAATCTTCCCTTTGGTATTTTCTGTGTCGTATTACTATTAAGGCTGGTTAAGCTCAGCTCAGATTTTCTGTTAACACTTTGTGTGCCTTTGTAATGGGTGACTGTACACAAAGACCTCATTACAGGCATTTACTCATTATTACAATGCAACATTCACAATACTGATTTCTGTCATACAGTAGGGAAAGAACAAAAAACAAAACACCACCAACAACCAAAAACAAAAACAGAAAAACGAACCAACCAAAAAGCCCCACCATGGGCACAGGTTTAACATCAATATATGGTTGCAGTAAAAGAACATGAGCTCTTTTTAACTAGCACAAACATTTTCTTGTTCAGTGGAGGAAAGCTATCATAGAATCCTTTCAGTTGGAAGGTACCATTCAAGGCCATCTGGTCCCAATCCTTGTGATGCACAGGGACACGCACAGCTCCATCAGTGCTCAGAGCCCTGTTCCCTGACCTTGAGTGTCTCCAGGGATGAGGAACCACCACCTCTCTGGACAACCTATGCCACTGCTTCACCACCCTTTCATAAACAACATTTTCCTTATACCCAGTGGAAATCTCCTCTCTTTTAGTTTGAAATCATTTCACTTTAATGGAGACACGGGTCTGATCTTCTCAGGTGCTGAGTTCCTGTCACTATGCAGGGAAGATTGTCTCTTTGGTGAGGCACTTCCCAAGAAGATCCCTCCTTTTTGAGGAATTAAAGCAGGAATGAAAAAATGGATGATCAGAAGGTCGTGTGACTCTGCTATCTATCCCGGGTAAATCATGATGTCCACCCATCTATCCGAGTTTACAGACCTCTTCCCCTGGTGTGCTGTTGGAATCGTATCCACAAGCGACAGCATACGGTGCAGGGTACACATCCGTCCAGCCCTGACTTGTGCAATTCCTGCTCACGTTTCCTGGAAGAAAGAGAAATGGAAGATTAAAACACGACACACTGGGCACACTCTTAAACAAACGCTTGCCTTTTGTTAATTCAAATACCAGAGCACATTTCTTGTAACACTTGCAGTAAGTCTCATATTTCTTTTTTCTCTGTTAAAAAGTACTCATCTTACACAATGCAAACAAGAAGGACCAAATGGGTCATAAATTCAGGCTCCAGAAAATAAGCAGATTTTAAACTGAGATGCTCACAAAGCACTCTTACAATGGTAACATAATTCAGCTTGGACTTGGTTCCTTGGTTGTGGGCAGTGCAAGGACATTGTTTGAGAACATTATTATCTCTATTCCTAGAATTATTTATTTTTCACCCAACCAGAGCAGCAAAGTGTTTCCATCTTTCACTTTGCTTGTGAGAAGCCAAGTGCTCACTGAATTGCTGTGCAAAGAAGGTGGGAGGGCTGGGAACTAAACACACCCCTCAAAGCCCAGACCTTGCCCATAAGACAAGCCATGAACTTTATTCAAATGTGATTCCCAGGAAATCTACTATACTCTTGTTTGAGAATGAAATGCTTCAAAATTTGGCTACGAGGAACAGTGACCAAGTGTGCTGCCTGTTTTAGCACGTACACAAGGCAGGTGTTCCTCAACAAAGAAGCGATTCACCAAGAAATAAACTGCACACTTCCCCAGCACCTTCTCTGACCACCAAACAAACCATTCTCAGTTCATCTCATGTGAATCCCACCACTGTGCTGTCAACTTCCAAAACTGTACTCATTGGCTGGTTGGCATTCCTTGGGTGTCATTTGTCACATAAAACTGCCTGCCATCCCCGACTGGAAAGCTGGTACAATAAACCAGAAGAAGCAAATGGTAAACAGTCCAAACTTGCTTATGACTTCTCAGATGAAGAATTACATCAGTGCAACTCAAGAGCTTTGCAGACATTTCCAGAAATGGGGATCTTTGCACACAGGAATGATAAAACTACTGCAAACAGGAGAAAATCAATTCTGCTGCTATGAGTCATGAAAATATCTAAGCATCACCTCCAGAAATTTCTGCCTATTGAATCATCTGAACATCTTCCTTACTGTAGACCTCTCCCACACTGACATCAGCAGCAGCCTATCCCCTGACTTCATTCAGTTCTTGAATCCTTCATAGGTGGGTTTTCACCCTAAAACTTGTCCATGTAATTCATCCTTACAATCAGCCTGAACACCATGAAGGCTCTGCTACCTTTGTTTTTTTTTTTTTTCAAAAGGAGAAAGTAGTTAACCACTGCTCCAGAAGCAGCTACCTGCAGCATAGTTTGCAGGGTTGCTGTTCCCCAGGCTTTTATGCATGGTCACTGTTTGCATTCGTTTTTTATTTACCTGGGTTTACATCAAGATCATGAGAGATCATATGCAAGCAAACCAAGGACACGACTGCTCAGTTTTTGATGTTTATTTTCTAAGGTGTTATGTAATTTATGTTATTTCTTCTTCTTTACAATGGATCTCATTATTTGATCTTTTTCTGCTTCTTATTTCCTGCTCGTGACTCCTCCCTTCTGTTTGGGAATGCCTTTGGCTTTCATGGTGGTTTTTATTCTTAGCTTCTCACTGTCAGCAAACTAAGGAGGCCAGTTTCAGCTTAATTCATTTCCTCATATTTCTTGTATTTCTACTTTTAAAGTGTACTTCCCCTTAACTGTTTGACACTTCCGCAGTTCTTCTCACGGCTCACAACAGTTTTCAAAGCTGGCTTCATGCTTCAACTGATGGTAGACGGAAACCAAATGGTATACAAAAAAACAACCAACCAACTGACCAACCAATCAACCAACCAACTCCCTGATTTTAGGGAATTTCACTGATAAGTCTTCTACCACTCTTCGCTGCTCATGTCAGTATTTGATGCAAGATTGGAATGCAACAAATCTGATAAAACAAATGCTCATAGTTCTCAGATTCTGTGCTAGATGCCTGGGAGGTGCAAAAATGCAAGGTTAGAAGATCCAGATTTTACCACACAAAAATCTTGGCCCAAATGATGGAGCAAACATTTCTAATCACTATGTGAAATGAGGATGATCACTTCCTATACTGAAGTTAAACATTAATGTTGGGTATTAGGAATAATTTCTTCTCTGAAAGAGTAGTCAGTAGCTGGAATGGCTGCCCAGGGAGTGGTGCGGACACTATCCCTGGTGGAGTTCAAGAAGTGTGGGGATATTGCACTTAGGGACATGGTTTAGTGGGGAAATATGGACTAGATGATCTTGGAGGTCTTTTCCGACCTTGGTGATTCTATGATTCTATGACAAAACTTCTTAGAAAAAGCTTAGCTCTTACTCTGAGATTTACCTAATGAACCAACAGCAAGCTAACTGAAGCATTTAACTGAGGTTTCTATGCTACAAGCCCAAAGCTCAGCTCTGTCACAGAGCCCCAGTGAAAATACAGCAGTTCCTGTGTTCTCTCTAGGTTGCAGTTTTTCCACCAACAGCATGGTTTAGTAATAAGGTCTGCCTTTCTGCCAGTGGGAAGGCAAGTGTTCAAAGCACCAAGAGATTTTTAGGTTATTTTCCAGAACAGTTTCCTATTTACTATATGTAATTCTCCCTGGAACAATGTGCTAATGAAGTACTTTAGAATATCACTTATGCACGAGAGCCTTGCCTGTAACAGGAGTCCTGTGCTGGGCACTGCCTTTTCTCTCTGCAGTTCATAGAATCATACCATAGAATCACAGAACCACTAAGGTTGGGAAAGATCTCTAAGATCATCCAGTCCAGCTGTCCACCTATCACCACTAGTTCTCACTAAACCATGTCTCTCAGTACAATGTCTGAACAGTGACTCCATCACCTTCCTGGCAGCCCATTCCAGAGCCTGACCACTCTTTCAGAGTAGAAAGTGTTCCTGACATCCAACCTGTCCAGTTATCACGACAAAGATGTTTAAAGAAGAGTTTTCAAAGGAACCACAGCTATGACCTTTCCACAAGGTTCCCTGAGAGGCAGGAGGGAATGGATTCACAAAAGATGCAAAATAACAGTGCAGAAACCTGAAAATAAATAAACAAACAAATCCTCAAGCAGGCAAATCTGAGGTAAAGAGGTGGTCCTTAATCTTGGATTTGCACCTTCTGGGACTATAAGCCCTACCATTTCTTCATATGTTGTGTAACAACATACCCCCTTTCCTTATTTTAAATCTGATGATGCAGTTTCATTTTGTACCTCTTCTCCTATTCACCATGAAATGACTGTTCCCCACCTGCTTTCTCCACAACATCATGACCTACACCTTCTGAGCCCACATTTCTCTAGTCTGAAGTGCTTAAAGCCAGCTAGCTTCCACCCACACCTTTATTCATGCATTGCTCCAATGGTGGGATTCTCCTTGAGATCTGAGACCACCCAGGATCACCAGTTTCATCTTCCATGAAAACTTCTGGCCTTTCTGTTGCTCCCTCTGATGCCCACAAAAGCAGAACAGTGGGACAACTGCAAGGCCTCCTCCTGTCTCCAGGATCCTCAAAGCCCTATACAAGGTGTCTAACTCAAGCTCTGCAGTGAATGTTCATCTTCACTGCCATTCCTCAGGAAAAGGGGATGATCTTCTACAGCAAAACACTGAACACAATTCATTAATTGGGACAGACTTTCTTGGACAACAATACAGGCAAACTTTAATTCAGTTTCCTGATGTATAAATGTATTTGGGAGTGACATGAAGAGACATGAATCTAAACAACTTTTAAGATTGAGTGATACCTACCAGTAAAGGCCTGGTAGAGGAACTACACAATATATTTGTGGCGTAGTGAAGGAGGAGTGAGTGAAATTGAGGTGGAAACAGAATATTTTCTTCAAAAAAGAAGGCTGTTTGATCTGCGTAGGAGTTACATACTGAACAGGTGAACCAAATAAATACAAAGAGATAACTGTATTCCAAGCAATCTGTCGCACACATCTCCAACTCTCATAAGGTTTTTCTCTTCATTATTTTTATCTTCCATCTATTTCAAATACACTCTTCAATCTCAGAAATGCATCTGAAAGTTTGTGGCATAGGTGAGATTTTAACTCTAATTGGCCTTAATGGCAGAGCACATCTTTTAATGGAAGCCTAAATCCGTACAAAGAGGTCTGAGTCTTCCATTGCTAAGGGATGCTCTCCCTCTTGTTTCCCTTGCCCGTGCCTGTATCAGCTTCAAAAAGAGAGGGAAAGGTCTGCTCCATGCATCAATCTGTCCTGTTTCTGTGCCATTGTATTCCATGGTCAGAAATTGATTTTTTCAAGCAGGAGCTATTAAAGCAATAGCAGTTCTTATTTACTATTCTTGAGATGCTACTGAGCTCCCCCAAACACGTACAGTTCCATTTTTATTATTGATCAGTCCTACCATTACTGGGAAACACCTGAGACCTCCAGACACAGCTACAGCTTGTTCTTAATTGGATACAGAGGTGGCTGGATCTGGGAGAAGCTTAAGTGGTAAGGCACAGTAAAAATAGTTTCCAAACTTGCTATATCTGCCCCAGTCCTGACCTTGTCAGATCATTCTTTCAGTACGGTTTCTGCCAGCACAGTATACAATCAAATTGAGGCATGGTATCAACACATCCTATGACAGTCGCTGCCTTCAGTTTTCTTCTCTTTCTCTTCTTTTGCTCTTATTCATGTCTTTTGGTCTGTGGTTCTGACTTACACGCTGCTTTGCCCTACATTCTTAATTTTGGGAGACCTCCCATTTCTCTTTCCCTTTCCTTCCCCTTTCCCCTCTCCCCTCTCCCCCCTCCCCCCCCTCCCCCTCTCCTTCCCTTCCCTTCCCTTCCCTTCCCTTCCCTTCCCTTCCCTTCCCTTCCCTTCCCTTCCCTTCCCTTCCCTTCCCTTCCCTTTCCATTCCATTTCTCACTGCAAAGATCCTGATCCTTAGTAAGAACAGGTAATTCCTCCCTTCTTAACACCACATATTCCCCTTTATCAGGCACTTTTTTGCAAACCCTGTTTTGTCTCACAGTGAAAGCAGAGTTGTCAATCTCTAGGACAAATTTCTCATTGGATCCTTAGACATCACAACCATTAGTACAGCAGGAAATATTTACAAGAATAAAATGCACAGTTCAGCATAAGTGGTGGCATTAATCCCATGAGGCATCAGCTGACAGCAGGCTTTCAATGTGAGGATCTCACAGCACAACATCGCTGGGTGTACACAACCTTCTCAGCGCCAGACCTTCAGAGGAGCAGTGCAAATGTGTCATGACATCCCAGCTGCAAACAAATCTCAAAGGGCTGGAGCAAGACTAAGCCATAAATAAGCCGTACATCCAGATAGCCACCTGTTTCTTCTGTCAGTTACAGCAGCACGCATTGCTGGAGCTTGCTAACACAGGGGGGTGCATTCTTTAATGCAGAATAAAAGATCGCCACTGTCCTATGAGTAACCCAGCAATGATTTCTGAGTTGGGACTTCTTTTCTCCTGACAAATGAGCAAAATGGATGTTAAAGAGTGTGTGGAGGCTGCCCTGACCAGTATAAGGAGCAAGAGTGCTGGCTGTCTTGTCCCCTGTCCCATGACTTCCAGGGTGGTCTGTGCAAATATCTGTCCCAGTTCCATGTAAAAGAGAAGGCTTCCTGGCAATGTTGTCTTTGTGATAGGAAGACAGGCTGAAACAGGCTGCCCAGAGGGGTGGTGGAGTCACTGGTCCTGTAGGTGGTCAAGAAACATGGAGATGGGGCACTGTGGGACACGGTTTACTGGTATGGTGGTGATGGGCTGATGGTTGGACTAGATGACCTCAGCTAGCTTTCCAACCTTAATGATTATATGATTCTAAGACACATTTGAACTGAAGATGCTAGGTACCTGAAAAGGCTGAGGGCTCTCAGTGAAACAAACCTGCATAACAGATACACTCAATAGCTCATTTCCCTGTAAATGAACACTATAGTAATAGTGGTTCCGATTCACTTTTGGGTTCTCAATAACAGTGGTAATATCTTCTACTCATCTATCATCTGCTCATCCCTCTCTCCATTTTCTTCTGTTTCACAAGAGAGGTAGAGAAAAGGAGGGAAGAAACTGAGGAAAAGAATGCTGGTTCAAGAGAGAGAAATCAAAAAGTAAATGAAAATCATTTTTAGAGGCTGGGGAAATGAGCACGATTCTGAATTTTCCTTTGTTTTCACCTACTCATTATAGAGCTACTTTGCATGAGCTTGAGGTTCATCTTGCTTAGCTTTTGCCATGGAAATGTAGGGACTCTAGTCTATAGCAGACACTCAGGTTCCCCACAGAGGCCATACCACACCTCCAAAGGTCATCTCATCCCTTCCTAAGGCATGTTACACAACAACCCACTCCCTGCAAGTGACTCCTTTTCTCATTGGCTTGAGGGAGAAATTAGAAAGGAGTTTAGCTTGGATGCTTAACTACGAAGTGCCTCCAGTTTGGTGGAACGACTCTCAACTGTATATTTATAATAGATCCCTTGGTGTGTATTCATGTCCTACCTACAGATTTCCATTGACTATCCCAGGACATTGCTATACTCTGCTCCAAGACTCACCCTAAGCCAACAGGGTATTCAGGTGCTTTGAAGGACTCCTTGCAGGGCATGTGAGGATTCTGCAAGCTTGCTGGTGACATCAGTGGAGCTACCTGCAGTAGTGTGTTTGACCACTTGCTTCAACGCCTGCAGGTGGCTTGTTCTCATGTTATTTCACGGGGAGCTCTTCTCTTTGCTCTGTGCAGTTGTATAGGATTGTGTGAGTGCCAGAACTGTCCTCTGATAGCTGGATACTGCACCATTAAAACCTGCATCTTAACAGTAAATGACAGACATCCAATGGATTTGACTTGATTGCCTCTGCCCTAATGAAGTGAAATAACGCTACAAGGGATTGGTCAATGTCTTTCAAAGCAGAGGTATGAAGAAAGGGTGCTGTTTCCAAAGCTCTCTACAAGTAAATCAAGAAGACAAATGACAGAGTTAAATCTCTGCTGCCCATCATACTAAATTTATTAATGGGCCATCAGTCAGAGGCCAGGAATGATATGAACCATGTCTTGTTTAATGCATGCAAGAGGTACCTAGGGTCAAACAGTAGTTAAAATAACTTTGGACACAATATAAAAAAAAACAGAATGACAAAAGGTAACACAAAAGCTCTTGATTGATATTGAATTGAAATATGCCACAGAGAGAAAGATGTCTTTTAAATTTGAAAGAAAAAATGATTTGACAGAAGACTGTGAATGTGTAAATTTAAAATGATAGAGTGAAAATCCAAAACCAAATGAAGACTCAGTCTTCATGATGGATGTTACATCCACTGTAACATAATAAGATCCATAATTCTTCAGGCAAGTCTTGGGGCTCTACTTATGCAGAAAAGGGCTTTTGGGTCAGATTCTGAATTATAATGCTGTTATAAACTTGAGTTAATCCAAGATTAAAAGATTGTAAACCCAAAGAATTTCATAAATTAGAATCATAGAATTGCAGAATCATTATGCTTGGAAAAGACCTCTGAGATCATCTAGTCCAACTGTCCACCTAACACCGATGTTGCCCACTAAACCATGTTCCTTGGTGCCACATCTTCATGTTCCTTGAACACCTCCAGGGATGGTGACTCCAACACATCCCCGGGCAGCCCATTCCAGTGCCTGACCACTCTTTTGGTGATGAAGTTGTTCCTACTATCCAACCTGAACCTCTTCTGGTGCAACTTGAGGCCGTTCCTTCTTGTCCTATTGCTGTTATGCAGGAGTAGAGGCTGACCCCCACCTCACCACAACCTCCTTTCAGGCAGTTGTAGAGCATGGGAAGGTCTCCCCTGAGCCTCCTCTTCTCCAGACTGAACAATTCCAGTCATACAGTTCTTTAAATATAAGTCAATACTGGCATAAATCCTGCAATGATATTAAGCACACAAATCATTCAGATAAATCTGAGAACTTGACCTAATGTCTGTGGATGGGCAGATTTGGACCATCTATAGCTGACATCCTACATGTCAACTCTCAATTACTTCATAGAGCAGTGGGAAAATCAAAGGTTGACTCAAACCACTGAGAATCACCTCCAGGATAGATGGGGTGTGTCTCTCTGCTGGCTTCAGAAGAAAATCCACACACTGGACGTGATTAAATGATTAAATATTGACCTTTCATACAGCTGACAAGAGGTGAGATGATACTGCCTGTTCCACATAGAGAGAAGCAAGGCTGAACAGGCAGAAACCCCATCTCCATTGACACATGTACTTTCTTAAATTCAGGGAACTGCTGTGACTTGGTAGCTCCAGAAGCAGGTTCTACCCACCTGCATGCCTCTTCTAGACGGCTTGAAAATACAAGAATGTACTAGAATTAATGATGAACTGCAGTCCTTGCAATCAGTAAGCTTTTTCAGCATGATGATGGGAAGTGGAACAAGGAACAGAAGTAAAATGCATTTACGAAGGAGAGGAAAGAAGAGCAGAAGGAAATTTAGAGTTCCGGAGGTGAAGAGGTTCTCACTCTCATTGAGTGGGTCTTGGTTATTCCCACAGCATATCATGGCTGGAGTCTAAAAAAACATCAGTGCTAGTTTTTTTTTTTACTGCTAACTGCAGCGTGGCTAGTTTGCTTTTGCAGGACACAAATCCCTCGCACAAATGTCACCTTCTGTGTATTGAAAAGAAGCTAGAACATGCTGGTAAAGACACATCAAACAGTGCACTTTCATTATTAAAGGTGCCAAAAATATTCACATCCATCTCCTTCACATGGTACTGATGAATGTCATAAAATAATGAAAATCTTCTGGATTTGTGAGTAGCATAAAAATTTAATGTCAAATGACATCAGAACTATGATAGGCATTTTAAGGTTTCTAAATGCCGTCAGATATTTTATCCTTTATTTACCATGAGATATATTAGTCATTTGAAGAGCATATTTTCCACTAAGCAGGAAAATCACTTTAACTCTTCATTTCCCAATCTCCTTCTCTTTTATTGCTCTAAATTTAGAGATCTGTAATTGCTCACAACTTTGGTCTAAGCTTTTATATTACTGCAAAGGGATCAAAGAGTAAGACAGAAACATTTACTAAGTGATTCATTTCCTTGAAAGTTATTCAGTGATACTCACTACTACGAAGGAAGAATGCCTTCACAAACTTTAATAACATTATTTTGCAAGAAATTATGCAAAACAAGAGGCAAACTTCCCTTTGCTTTACTTATGTCCATATCCGCTTTCCACCATTTGCATGTGATTGTACAAAGTGCATAGCTCAGAGAAAACCAAATCATAGAACCATAGAATCATAGACTTACCAAGGTTGGAAAAGATCTCCAAGATCATCCAGTCCAACCATCCAGCCATCACCAACAGTTCTCACTAAACCATGTCCTTCAACACAATGTCTAAACGTTCCTTGAACACCTCCAGGGTTGGTGACTCCACCACCTCCCTGCAACACAAGGGTTCCTCTGTCCCTTATCCACTATTAAGCTGTTGTTTTTGCTTTGAAAACAGCATCAGTTTCTTTGTGCACAGAGGGAGTTGCTTACACGTATTGTCTGCAAAGGCAGGATTCATCCATGCTGCCACCGCCACTCCACAGTCATTCAATTGCAAATGAAGAGAGGCAGTTTTAAGATGTTATTCAACTCATCTCAGTGTCTAAAGGTCAACTGAACTGAGCCTACTCCTCAGCACTGTAAAACATGCTCAGAGATAGGCTGTCATATGGAAGACCCTAAAATCAGTATGAATGCTATTCCATGTTAGAAATGAGCTCCTTAAATTTCAGTATCTTAGTGCCAGCTGAAGCAACCTTGTGGATTTCTTCTATCCCTTAAGGGCATCTCAAATGGCACCGGATGCTTACGTTTAGGAAACTGAAGTAGGTGCCCGTCTATGAAATTAGTGTCCAAAGAGCTGTTCATGCTTCTAAATACATAAGTCTGTTGGTGGCAATGACTAAAGTGCTGTTCAGAGGAAGTTCAGGTTGGATGTCAGGAAGAGGTTCTGCCCCACAGGATAGTGGGCATGGCACAGCTCCCCAGGGCAGTGGGCATGGCCCTGTGCTGTCGGGGCTCATTGAGCATTGGGACGCTGCTCACAGACATACAGTTTGATTTTTGATATGTCCTATGTGGAGTCAGGGATTGGACTCAATGACCCTTATGGGTCCCTTCCAACTTGGGATATTCTATGCTTCTATGATACGAATGGAATCCTGTCTCGTATAGAAACACCTGCATTAGAAACAGAAGAAATAAAAAATGTGGAACCTCCTTTCTCCAATGAAGCAAGTCTCCATGCTCCACCTTACAAAATGAGGAGAAACAAGTATTTTCATGGTAGTGCTCATCTGGTCTCTTTAAGTAACTGACTTATGATGAGTTTAATCATGTCTTAGCCATCACTGACCAAACCAGTTAACTCTCCGGTGACTGGAAGACTCTAATGCCACACACATACGTATCTATGTACGTATGTTTGCATATGTACATCATGCCTTCCTCACTGATCTGCTCTGGTGGAATGAAGTATGAGGTAAACTTCTCAGAGAGGTCACAGCACTAGGATAAGAATCCAGGACTTCTGATTTTCCCCTCTGGCTCTGCCCAGGATTTAGGTCTTGGGCAAGTCACGTAATCAGCGTGTGCTGGTTAATCAGTGTCATGTCCTGCTCTGCTAAACAGAGACAATATTGCATCCTTATTCCTATTCACACCCCATCATGTGTGTTTGCACAGTAAGCCTGTGGAAGTGAAGGCTTACCAGCTCAGTGCATAATGTCCAGTGCCAAAATGCTTCCTTCTCAGTGGAGGATTGCAGAACTACTATAATGAAAATAGTAAATAACAACTATGAAGAGACAGAGTCCTGTTGCTGCACTGCCCCTGAGATCTGAGTTTTAAATTAAAGCCTTCCAGGATATGCTAACCTGTGCGTTAAGCTGCTTTCTCCATTAACCTCTCCTGTCCATTATTTGTCAGATTAATTTCTTGGCTACTGGTCAAATTAGTCATTTCAGTGGAAAAATACTTGATTACATACAGTTTCAGCTTGCTTATTTTATGTCAGAGACTTAATTAATTACAGTGCTAAGCTGTCCATTTTGAACAACAAACATACTATCACAGAGGTTGATTAAGTTTTTGCTGCACAATCTCTCAATTACTGGATTTCACAGGAGCTGCTTTTGCACCTCTATGACACAGAGTAGTGCACTGTGCTGGAAGAAGATGGGGGAGGATGATCTAATGGTTTGGGCACACATATATGGCTTGGAAACCTCTTGTAAATCCTTAGCCCTACTGAGTCTGTTCTTCCCAAGAATTACCTTTTCTCCCAGGTAAATAGTGATAGGTCAAGAGGGAATGGCCTTAAGTTGCACCAGGGGAAGTTCACATTGGATATAAGGAAGAATTTGTTCTCTGAAAGAGTGTTAATGCATTGGCACAGGCTGCTAAGGGAGGTGGTGGAGTCACCGTCCCTGGAGGTGTTGCAGATGTGGCACTGAGGGACGCGGTTGGTGGGCACAGAAGGGGTGGGCTGGGGTTGGACCTGGTGACCTCAGAGGTCTTTTCCAAGCTTAACAACCTATGATTCTTAGTGGTATAATGTGACTACGTAATGTGATGCAATGTGAAATCCTAGAGGTGGCAAAGTCATAAAAGCACTTCAGCAAGATGAGCTGTCTTACCGAGAAAAGTGGTGAGGAACCTGAAGTACTTTGGGCATGGCTTCACCACAACCGCTCCCACCTGCGCTTCAGGCCAGCACGTGATGTTGTCCCACTGCCTCCTGCAACCTGGGGGAAAGAGAAAAGCTGGTGGTAGAACAAGCACGAGTGACTCTGTAGCATCTGCTGTATGGAGCATAGGAGAGCAACTCTGCTGGGGTGCACTGAGTCTCAGTGGAAGCATCTTTTTGTAGGGGAGAGCAAGATGGTATGAAGCCCTGTCTGAGCTAGGAATGCAGGTGTAGCAAACAGAGCTAACTTTAGGGAAGAAGCTGAAAATTTTATGACCGTTCAACATTTTTCATGAGTTTTTGAATAGAATGAAATACTTTTTGGGTTAAAATACAGCCAGGCATGCTTTTTTTTGCGCAGCTGTAGTACACTGTTCTGATTTTGTCCTTTCATTTCTGCTTTCTCAAAATACATTAATGATATCACACAGGTAACACAGGATTGAGTAACGCAATACCAGTGCTGAAGACTACACACATTTGCAGGCTTAGACAGATGGGTTGTCAACAGGCCTCCCTAAAAGTCACTTCTTTCTAGCACCTCTACTCTATGGTAATTTGTCACATCCCATTACATTGCAACCCTTCCCCAAATGTGAGTAAAGTGTTGCTGTTAAGGTCAACAGCCTAACAAGAGAAACTGGAATGTGAAGAAGAAAGCCTTAAGTACTTTCCGCTTGCAAGTAAAGGGAACTATGAAAACCACTGCCAAGCTACACTTCTTAGTAATTATAGCCTGATCTGCAATTCCTCCTTTAAGTCATCTTTTAGCCCTTCTGCTGAGAAAAAGGCTGGTGTCATCATCAAGTCTGCTCAGAGCGAGGGAGCTTGCTGTCTCAGATCAATAAAGGGAGCACATAAAAATGCTTTGAAGCTGAAAAAAGAACTCTCAGCTCTCTTTCAAAGTTATTTCACAAGCTTCTCCTTCATTCTTTCATGAGCAAACAGAACTTTTCAGACGAAGTCCTAGGGTGAGTTTACCAGAGCCTAAAATACGGAATAACCGGCGGTATCTTCTACGCGCACGCTCTTCTGTAGCATTCATTAAAATTCAATTTTCTGATTTCTAGTATCAGTTGCAAAGCTCAGTTTTCCCATCATCACAGTTATCTGCTACCAAACAGCCAGCAGCTCCAGTAACATTAAGATATAAAGTATTCTGCCCTTGGAAAATAAACGATTTCTTGACAGGACCTTTCATGTCCTACAATCTTCACCTCCATCACCATCAATAAATTAACATGCACCCATTACCCCAGGACAGGTTATAATGCAAAATAATAATGAAATACAAGGTGTTAGTATCAGATGGCTTTCTAAATGTTCTGAATTGCGCGCTTTGAGAATTTTTCTGACCCTTGTCTTTCTTCTGTGATAGCATTCATCACCACCACTTGTAATGCATAAAGAAAGCTCATAGATGTTTTCATAACAGAAGGTCCCTTTGATTAAAATAAGGTGAAGTCACACAGAATGGACCTTTAATAATTATTGTCTCTGAAAATATCTCTCTTACCCACCTATTAGCTCTTCTAGCATCATGATTCTTACTGTCTGGTGCTATTAGTGTGGCTGCTTGGAAGGGTCCAGGTTTCAAAGGTGGGGTTCATATCCCTACTTTTACGCACATAGTAGTCACATGTGCAAAGATGTCACCGTAGGATGGTTATCTGAAGGGCCAACAAGTCATTCTTTGAAGTGTCCTCTTCTCTCCTATGCCTAGAAGAGGGCTTGAATGACTAACTTGAGTTTAAATATCTCATTTTGAGGCACCTGAAGATCAGTGAGATACAATTCACTCATCATAGGTCTAAGGCAGAGAAAAGCCCAAATGATTTGAATAATTTATAATAATTTTACTTGAAACATACAGCAGAAAGAAGAGAGATTCACCTTTTAAATTAATTGGAACAATCTAAAGATCTGATATTTGCAAGACGTTTAGTATTCAGTAACACAAGCAATTACTGTGTGCCCTGCAGTCAGCCCATTACAACATTAGGGAAAAGTTTGTGCCTGTCCAGGACATGGAAACCTTAAGGAAATAACATTAGAGAAAACTGTCTTATTTCTCTAAAACTTATAGACCATACCCTGACAAATTATTGCGGTCAAGATTCAGTATCTAAATGGCAGCTGTAAGAAAGAAGGGGACACTCTCAAGCATGGTCTGTTGTGACAAGACAAGCGAAAACAGTTTCAAAGTAAAAAGGGGGAGATTAAGACTGCATATAGGGAAGAAGTATTTTACAATAAGAGTAAGCACTGGCACAGGTTGTCCAGAGGGGTGGTGTCCCTGGACACAGTCAAGACCAGGGGACAGGGCTCTGAGCACCTGATTGAGCTGTGGGTGTCCCTGTTTATTGCAAGGGAAGTTGGATCTGATGGCCATTAAGGGTCCCTTCCAGCTCAGACTGACTCTATGATTCAATCATATCACTGACAGATCACTATCTGAGAAAACTATTTCTGGGTAGAAACAGCTGCAATAAGACTTGGAGAAGGGAAATGCCCGTCTTCCCTGTGGCATCACTTGGCTTTAATAGATGGGAGGAAGATGACTGTTTTGCAGGATCAAATCATGTTTGGTGATTGCTAAATGTTTCTCCATTAATTAATTATAAATATTGTTCTCTCAGTTGCACTGGATATCTACAGGAAGGATGAAAACATATTTATCAGCCCTCTTTCACGGTAGCAATGACCCATGGGACCCATGCATTGTGTGGAGCTGCAGGCCATCATGAGGAGCTATAAGGCCATAATGAGGAGCTATAGGGCAAGGAGGAGCTGTAGGGCTGCCATGAGGCTTCCCCTCGGCCTCCTCTGCCCTGGGCCCAGCAACCCCAAGGCCCTCAGCTGCTTCACACTATTTTAAACACAGTCCTATGTCCCAGGACAGAGATTTTATCACAGTTCATCATTAAAGCAGCAGTTTGGTTAATATCTACATGGGAGACCTCTGCAGAAGCCTTTACATTGGCAGGAAAAGCGGTATATATTTGTGCCTTAGCACTTACTGCTGCTTTGGCAAACAGCACTCTTCTCCTGAGCTGTGACTGAGTCCAAATTGGAAGTCTTTGAAGTAAAGTATTTTCCAGAAAAACAAAGAAAAAAAAAAAAAAAAGATCTGGGTTCAGCCCAGATACTTCAAAATCGTACTCCGGCTTGAATACAAGATGGCACTCTTCTTCCAAGGTCTCAGTCATCTGTATCCATGGGAGGGAAAAGGCATCAAATGCTTTAAAAACTCATGAAGTGCTCTCTGGAGCCAAGGATCTTTTTCTGGAGTGCTCCTTTACAACCCTAGTGTAGCTGCCTTTTAAGCCTCCTTCAGATAAGCAGCTCTAACTGCTCATCCCCCTCTATAAGCCATGCAATTAGCATAATTGCTAGCAGCCAAGTCTCTCCCATCTTGAAGCAGGCTCAAGGAGTATGGTCAAGGAACAAGCTGGAGGCTGACAGCAATGTGCTGGAGCTTGGATTTCCACATCCAACACTTCAAACTCCCCTCTGTGCAAGCCATGTGTCTGGGCTGTACCAACCACAGCCCTCTGAGCTTTGGGGAGTCCTCCTATAATAGAGGCTGATGTTGGGGTGGTGTCCACCATATAGTTCTTGCTCTTGGCAGGCCAGGCCTGACTGCCACACTAGTGGCCAGAGATGCTGATAGAGTCCACGCTACAGCGGTGTAGGACAATCCAGCACAGCTACAGGAGGTGATAACCTTTCCCACTGTCACTGCTAAATGCGATTCAAAGCTCAGGCCCTCATTTTCTCTCCCTTTAAAAGGTCAATAAACACAAAACATGACAATTCATATGAGGCACAGATATCTGGCAGTTTGCAGATCTGCCAGATTAGAGCTCAAAGAACATTTATTTGAGCTATATCTACGCTTACAGAAATTATACCATCAAAGCTTATCTAGGAAGAAACAGAGTATAACTTCCCCTTGTGAATAAAGACGAATCTCCATAGCTGTCGGCGCTGAGAAATGACTAGGTTTGGCTGAGGAAAGAGATTAATGGCAGTAGGATGCTTTCAAGGCATGGTCTTAACTCAGGCGATCACACAAGTAAGAGAAAAAGCCTTTCAGCATTATCTGTCATTCACACTGATCACCCCCTAACAAATGCAATCACTTGTGGTCTCTTCCTCCCAAAGGTCCTCCAGAGTTTTGCTCTCCAAATCCTTATTCAAATGCAAAGATACCCATTTGTTGCCTGGTAGATCTGGGCAGCTCTTTTTCCTCTCACTACCTACATGCAGATCACAGCAAGCCAAAGGTTAAGCTAAGCCAAGGTATCACCCAGTCCCACCACAGTGGTAACCTGATGGAGACTCTTTTCACTCCAATTTCATATCACCAGGCACTTTCTATCTTCCCAGAAGTTAGGGCTGTAAGTTAACTGTCAGGTGACATTTACTCTCCCACTGACAGCTTGCACAGAAGTTACACCTAGATGCTTTCTCCTGTCATGTCCAGTTTGGTCTCATTACAACCAATCACCTTTGCATTGACTTTCTTGTCCCAGATGGGCATTAACTTTCTGCACGAGTGAAGAAAACAAATCCCAAATGATGGTCCCTGAAATAATCTGCTAACTACATACCAGTTCTAGATAGGAAACATGAATTCAGTCATGCAAGAGAACTGGAAAGCCCATCACAAGCCTCAGATTACTACTACTACTGCCCCAGCCTCCAATGAGACCAGGCCTACTGAATCAGGGATGACTTTCAATTTAAATTTTACAAGTGGTATGTAAGAATAATAAGAATCTAGAAAGATTCTTTTTCTTCCCTAAATCTTTTAAATTAATTGCAATTTGATTTTGCTTTTAAGCTTATGGAAATTTTTCACGTTCCCAACCTCCTGGGCTAAGGAATTGCACAGCTGAAGTGTCTGCTGAAAGAACATCCTTTTCTGAATTTGCTTTGAACCTGCTCATTGCTGGTTTCATAAGGAATTGCCTAGTTCCTTTATGAATACAGAAATACTTATAACCTAGTCACAGTCTCCCTTTCCCTCGGGAGGGAAACCATAAAATCCTCTTTTATATTCCTCCTCAAGCATCTCTTTTTCAAGCCGCCAAGTGTCCTAGCCTATTTAATTACTTCTCACATGGAAGCAGTTTCCCATCATGTCTCCACTGTACCTTTTTTGTTTAGAACCACAGAATCACCCAAGGTTGGAAAAGACCTCCAATGTCATCCAATCCAATCGTTCACTCACCACCAGTATTTCCACACTAAGCGACATCCCTTAGTACAACACTTAAATGCTTCTTGAACACCTCCAGAGACAATGATGCAACTGGGCAGCCTGTTCCAGTGCCTGACCACTTTTTTCAGAGAAGAAATTGCCCTAATTGGTCTCGTAGTGAGGAGCCCAACACTGCACACAGTACTCAAGGCGCAGCCTCACCAGAGCTGGCTACAGAGGGATGATCCTTCTCGCCCTGGCAGCTCTACTTCTGATACAAGCCTGGATGCCATTGGTCTTCTTGGCTACCTGGACACACTGCTGGCTCACATTCAGACAAGTGTCAACTAACACCCCCAGGTCTATTACTTCCACACAGTTTTGCAGCCACTCTGCCCCATGCCTGCAGTGCTGCCTAGGGTTGTTGTGGCCGAAGTGCAGGACCTGAACCTTGGTCTTGTTGAACTTCGTCCCATTGGCCTCAGCCCAGTGATCAGCCTGTCCTGATCCCTCTGTAGGGCCTTCCTACCCTCAGGCAGATTAAACTTCATTCCAATTTGGTGTCATCTGCAAACTTACTGAGGATGCTCTCAATCCCCTTGTCAAAGTCATCAGTAAAGATACTGAACAGAACAGGCCCCAGTACCATCCCTTGTGGAATACCACCCAGGTCCAGTTGCCAGCTTGAAGGAACTTCATTCACCACTACTCTCTGGGCCTGGCCATCCAGCCAGTTCTATACCCAGAAAAAGGTCTATCTGTCCAAGCCATGGGCTGCCAGCTTCTGCAAGAGGATAGGGTGGGAGACTGTCTTAAAGGCTTTACTGAAGTCTAGGTAGACTGTGTCAACAGCCTTTCCCTCATCCACCAGGTGGGTCATTTTACCATAGAAGAAGATCAGGTTGGTCAGGCAGGACCTGCCTTTCAAGAGCCCATGCTGGCTAGGCCTGATCCCCCTGCTGTCCTGAAGATGCTGTGTGATCTCCCTGAAGATGACCTGTTCCACAATCTTCCTTGGCACCAAAGTCAGGTTGACAGGTCTGCAGCTTCCCAGGTCCTCCTTATGACCCTTCTTGCAGATGGATTTCTAGCTCTACTTCATTTTATTCTTCCTTGGAATTGCAGAATAGTTGTATCTTATTTTTCTGCAGTAGGTTGGTTTTGACCTGGGCAAGCTTGGCTTCTGAGTTTCACTGCGACACCTCCCACATCTTCCTGCAAAATTCAACCTCTTGCATCTTACATACGTATTACTAGCACATCCTTTGGGCACCTCTCCTCCTCCACCTCCACCTCATTGTGTTTTTATTTTTACCAACACTAACAGTCTATTCTTCAAACCTGTCCCTTTAGAGTTTCCCTTCCAGTTTTCCATGGCTTTGCATTCAATTTGGATATACTTTTGCCTGCTGCCCGCTGCCACTCCAGAGCTGTGGGCAGGATGTGACAGAGAAACCACAAAGCTGAAGGAAAACCACAGCCCTGACAGAACATGCAAAACCCCAGCGCTGCAGCATTTCCTTCCCACCACTGCTTTGCTCTCTGTAGCACACTCATGCTCCTTCAACCTTCTCTCAGTGAGGGATCTGCACTCCCAGTTCAGCAGAAAATTGGTTTGGTCAACTGCAGAAGACAAAAAGGATCCTCAGACTAAGAATTAAGTGAAAAATTTTATCTTGGACTTCAATTCCGTACATGTAAAAAGACAGATCAATGTGATTTTCCCCACTTGGTGTAGAAGCTGGAGACAGTGAGAACACTGTTACTTGCTTTAAGAATTGATTTGCACTTCTGTAGTGGCTTTCAATAGAAACTGTCCAGGAACTCAACAGGAAATGTTAAAAGGTGTCTTTCTTCCTACATGTTTGCAGAAATTTGACTCAAAGACACGTGAAGGAAACCTCACCTTAAGCCCCCAGACTGAGTCATTCTTAGCAGCATGAAAGAAATAACTGCAGAGCATTTCTGAAGGATTACTTTTAAGCATGAAAATCCAGAGTTTTTCCATCAACAACATCCACTAGAAAACAAGAAAAAAAAAATCCAATCTTTCAGCCTTTCTTTAACCAACAAACTAAACTTGACTCCATCTCTCCACATCACTCTTTTCATTAATGGTATTTATAAGCTGAGTCCTTCTGCCTAATAGGAGAATGTGGGAACCAAAACAAAAGATGCCAAGACACAAAACGAGGATTTATAACGCCTAAAATGCAACTTCACTCCTCTTCATCTTCTAAATAAAAGACAGTTCTTTAGTGCTTGGACATAGAGGATGTTTAAAAGATTATTCCAGCATTTCCTCATTCCTTGCCCAAATCCTTCCGTGCTTGCAGAAATTAAACCACACTTAATCCCTGTGAATTGAGGTCCCTACTCTTTCTGTATGAATTTTTCCTTGTTGGTGTCTCCAGACAGCAGTTCACAGTAAAGGTGACTTTATTATAAGGGTGGTGAAACACTGGCACAGGTTGCCTGGAGAGGCGATGGTGCCCCACCATTGGAGACATTCAAGGTCCAGCTGGATGGGGCTCTGAGCACCTGATGGAGCCGTGGATGTCCCTGTTTATTACAGGTGGTCTGGACTAGATGAACTTTTAGGGTCCCTTCCAACTCAAACAATTCTATGATGATTCTATGAGTTGGTCACTCAAATTAAGTGCCAGTCCTCCCAATGACCAGCTCTGCTTGACTTGGTCACTGAAGAAAAGCAAGCAGGCACAATTTAAAGCGTGACTAAGTGGAATTTTAAATATAATATCCTGTTGTTGTTTTATAGATTTGTTCTCTTCCTTCAAGACCAGAGGATGTGCTTTGCAATGGAGGAGATTTTTAGCCAAGTCTTGCTCTTGAAGTAAATACTGTTAAATACGGTACATACAGTTAAATACTGCTAAATATGACCCCCCACAGAAAAAGGAAGCATAAAGGGGAACTTTCCTCAACAAATCATAAGCCACAGGTTCCCTGATCTACTACTAGAAAGATACTGCAGTCAGCACGCAAAGTTGGAGAGCACTTCATCACGTAAGACCTTCATTACTCAGCTCCTTCCCATTGAATGGGCTGGAGTTTACGTTGCAAGTGTGCTTCTTGCCCTCAACACTGATGGTTGGAAGGCAAGAAAAAAGAAAACTCTGTGAGTAATTTAAAAGGCTTTCTTAATAGAAGCCCTACTTATACCCAGTGTGGCATCTCAGACCTCAGCTTCTCCTTTTCTCCACAACTTCACTCTCCTATGTTAAATGTTCTGGCTACTAAGAAGTAAAGACATCCAGGTTACAGCAAGTCCAGTGTACAGTAAAAACCCCACTGTCTGCAACAGATGTTGGATCTTAGCCATAAACAGTAACAGAAGCTCCACATAACTTATGCCATATGCAACATTTTCCTGATGTACTTGTTGTACATGAGATGGATGGATACCATCATGAAAATGCACGATCAGAAAGAAAATAATAAAAACAAAAACATCAGGAAGGAGAGATTTCTCAACCAGAAACCTGATGGGACGTGTAGTAGACAATTACAAAGTGCTGTCAATAAAATAAAATAAAATAAAATAAAATAAAATAAAATAAAATAAAATAAAATAAAATAATTGAAAGCCCTCCATAAATAGAATCCATCTCAGCAATTACCCAGAGCTTTGAGAACATTTTGGATTTGCTTTCCATCGGTCTATGGCAATGGCATTTATTTCTGTAACCTTTGCAAAACGAATGCTGTGTGCGTTTCTATTTTATAGCATACAAAAATAAAAATAACCAACAAGTCTGACGGCATTTCCAAATGTGACATATTCTCCAAAATAAAATGCCTTTTCCAGTACAAGACTTACGTCCAATAAATGGCTGTTAATCCCCAAAAGCTACAGGACAGCTGTTCCTGAGTCAAATAAACACTGCTGTTTGTTCGAAAGCTTGCAGCCAGGACGTGTCAGCAACAGGCAAAACAAAAGCAAACCCTCCACCCCTACAGCATATTAAGGGAGAAAACAGATGTGGTAACATCTTATCTCATGGCTGTGTCTGTAGAAAGATGAGGTTGAGGCAAAAAACCAGCTCTTAGCTCTACAGGGCAGGGTGATTAGATTTGTAGGGAGAACACCTTCAGTGGGAGGACACATTCATTCGTGAACATTGTCCAGGAGCAGTGAGGACCAATGTTCCATCCAGAAGCTCGGACCATCAATGCTGCTTGTCATAGCAAGACTGAAATCAAGAAACCCTCTGTATTGCCTGGACCAGAGTTAGAATCATAGAATCATGGAATCACAAGGTTGGAAAGGACCTACAAGATCACCTAGTCCAACCGTCCTAAAGAGAGTATAGTAACTCAGAAGATTAGGTAAGAAAATATGGAAACAACAGAGAAAGATGTATTGTAGGTCCTTTTGTCATTAAAGAGATCGTTAAGAACCAGTTCAAGTGATTATTCAGTATTCGAAGGGGGGCTATAAGAAAGGAGGCAGACTCTTTAGCAGAGTCTGTTGTGATAACACCTGAAGAAATGGTTTCAGACTACAAGAGGGGAGATTTAGACTGGATAGAAGAGAAACGTTTTTTACAATAAAGGGTAGTGAAGCACTGGCACAGGTTGCCCAGAGTGGATGTCCTGTCCCTAGAGACATTCAAGGTCAGGCTGGACGGGGCTCTGAGCATCTGATGAAGCTGCACATGCCCCTGTTCACTGCAGGGGAGTTGGACCAGATGGTCTTTAATGGTCCTGTCCAACTCAAATGATTCTACAATTCTATGACTATTTTAGACTGAACTGATGTACCTTCCAGTGTTCACTGAACCCTCAGGGCTTGATTTACCTTCTTAGAAAAAGGCTCTTAATGCCATTCCTGATGCCCTAGGACATGCAAGAATGTTGGAGGGGTTAGTAGATATGACACAGCAACTGTAAGAGCCCTACTGGCCTCTGAAACAGTAACTGGTGGCCATACTGATTATCCAAAAGCACTGATAATGACTGTTTATATGGGTGGATAGTAACAGGACAAGGGGGAATGGTTTTAAACTGAGACTCCTCCAGCGATAGAGCACCTGGAGACCTGCTGACAACTGGGCTGCCATACATATCATACAACCTACATATCATCTGTCCCAGGAGATCTTATGCAACTGGGAAGGTGAGAATTCACTTGAACTTTTGCTAGCAAGGAACTATTAATTATTTCTTATCTTACTGCATTATAAACAGATGGTGATGAATAAACAGACTCCTCATTTAAACTTCATTAATGTTTTTCCAGCTTGACTTTTAATTTCCATATGTTCACTGCTTCTTCTCTCATCAAACATGCCTTGATGTCTTCAAGGGAGACTGTCAAAGAACCCCAACTTTCAAATCTGGCTTTTCAAGCCAACCTCCACAGCAGAACTGTGGAATGGGGAAGACATTATACGGAGGGTAAACAACATGGGCTATTCTCCATCTGGATTCACTTGTACGAGACAATGTTGGTGATGAGATTACAGGAGTCAGCTCTGTTGCTCACAACAAGTTGAGGCATATAGAACTTAGAAAGTGAAGAGCAGGGAGGGTGATGGGGATTATTTTCATTTGTATTTTCCACTTTTTGATGTTTTGATTGGGTTTTAAATCCCACTAGAATGACAGACAAGTCCAGACTGCAAATATAGAATGCAGTGCTGAAGTACTCAGGGTATCAGAAGCGGTTCAACTGCAGCAGCTCCTCAATGGCTACTGGCAATTCTCGATGACACTTACAAAATCACCTCAGCTATCTCCTCAGTACTGAGCAAACAGACAAAATGTTGATGTGTAAGATGCTGACAGCCTCTAGCTGTGAAGTGCTGAGCTTGTTTCACTTCCATTTAACTTCTGTAGGAAGTCAGAATCCAAATAGAGCAGAAGGTCTCCCTTTTTGGATGAAAAAAGTCCTGAAAAACCATTTAAAAAGTGAAGTTCAACACGGGGAATGCAAAATCCTGTACCAGGGGAGCAGTAAAGCTATGCACTTTACAGGCTTTGCAGAGAAGGACCTGAGGTTGCAGGTGGGTACCAAGCTGAACGTGAGCCAGCAATGTGACTTTGCCACTCGGAAGGCTAAAGGTGTCCTGGGTTGCATTGGGAAAAGTATCAGCAGATCGAGGGATATGATCCTTCCCCTCTGCTCAGCACCTGAAGGGCTGTGCCCAGTTCTGGGTCTCCCCAGTACAACAGAGATGTGAACATACCGGAAAGTGTCCAACAAAGAGCCACGAAGATGATGAAGTGCCTGGAGCAGCTGGGATTTGGGGGGAAGAAACAGAGCCAGCGCTTTCTCAGTGGTGCCCAATACCCAACAGACAACAAGTTCAAACTAAAACACAAGGAAATCCGTTTAAACCTAAGTTGTTCTGGTGTTTTTTTATTATTATTATTGTTTTTATTTGCAGTTAACAAGCATAAACACTGGAGCAGGTTGTCTAGACAGGTTGCCTCCATCCCTGGAGATATTCAAAACCCAACTGGACACAGCTCTGAGCACCCTGTGCTGATTGACTGCTTTAGGCTGAAGTTTGAACTAGGTGATCTCCAGAGGTCATTGCTGGCCTCAGCAATTTCTGTTACCAAGCCAAGGAACACATGAACACAGAAAATCCCCTCGCATCTCCCCAGATCATCAGACTCAGCAGTCTTCTGTGGTTTAAATGTCAACTCTATGTTCTCAAGCATTTTCTCTCATACCTAAACTTGCAGGCTATTAATCTACAAATCTGGGCTAGACTTCCTGTGCCTGAGATCTGCCTAATACTGTCACCATTCTCCATAAAGGCCATTAACTGTGGGACATCACATTTTCCTGCGTAGAAGCACGGTCTCCAGAGCTGCTCACCCCATCCAAATATGAGTCACACAGCACCTCATTCAACTGTCATCCCTAATTTACTCTGTCACTTCTGAAAGAATTTCTGATTGCAGAGAGAATCAATTAGCAATAATGAAATAAGGAGATAATGAGCACAGTCAACTCAGCTAGACATGATTGCTTTTGTTGACAAGGCCAAAAAAAAAAAAAAGAAGAAGAAATAAAGTGGGATTTATTTTATTTTATTTGGATGCTTCAGATTAAGCTGAACTATCTGTAAACAGCTGCTGTGGCAAGGGAAGCTTTCTTAAAAAACAAAACAAAACAAAACAAAACAAAGGCAAACAACAATGAAAAAGCAATAGTCGGTGCTCAGGGATAAATAGAAAAGCAAGTGGAAGTTAGCAAGAAGACATGCAGCAATGAAACCTGCCCTGCAGCAAGCCTTAGGGGCTCTGACACACTTCACATGGAGAGAGATTTGCCACCATCTGTGGGCCTGGAAAGCAGAACTGCCTCCAGCTACCTTCTCCTCCTAGCCCTACTGCTGCTATCTGTATTATCATCTGAGCAGTTACTGCATTGCATACAGATGCCTTGGTTGAAAAAGAATCTGGAGTAAAAGCTTAGTTTTCAGTGGGGCTGGGATTGCATTCCTTGCTTCTGAAATATGCTTATATGCATTTTCAAAGTAACATAGATTCCTGAGGAACTCTGTTACCAACTCCAACAAATAAATGCCTCAGAGAACACCAGGCTATAGAATTACCTTCTTGATTTATATTGTAGGGTGGGAGATGCTGCAAGAGGAGCAGCCCCATAAGCTGGAGAGCAAAGAGAAAGACAACAGCCTAAACAGGTACTGCGTATCATCCTACTGCAGCAGCTACTGGCTGTGTGGCAACCCCTGTCTCCAGAGCAACTCCCCAAACTTCTCATCATGCCCATCCAGTGGGGAAGCTTTGTTGAAAGCACTCAAATCCTGGCCCTGACTTGGTCTTGATGGTTGGTCTATATGCTCTTAGAGGTCTTTTCCAACCTTAATGATTCAGTGAACAGATCCTGCAGCTGCCCTGGCAGGATTCCCCCAGGAACTGGCTGATGAACACCTGGGCTCTATGTCCCACCAATACTGAATGCAGGAGCACTGTCAAGACTTGAACTGTTGCCTCCACTTGTCCATTCCTGCATTGCATTGCTTGGCACTAGTGTACAGGGGAACATGGTTTTGTGTATGTTGGATATAATTTGAGGTTCCCCAAGGAACTCCCTTGGCAGCTTCTAGGAAGATATCACCCACAGAATATGCACCCACAGCGAATTCAGAGTGATGCATGACACTACATATAGACTCACTGGGAGAAGATGATAGAAAACCTGACTTATCTAACCTGAACTCCATGGGATTTCTCTTTCAAAGTGTTATTTCTCCTCAGATACATAATATTTCCCTGTGAATTTAAACTGTAGGTGCTGCCAAAATACTGCCTTTCGTATTCTATCTATGCACAATTCTGTTAGAAGTCTAAACCATCAAAAAACCGCAACTGGACACATTTCAATGTACTTGTCCTTAACTTACCTCTTCTAGATACAAAAATAGCATTACTTTTAGTTTAAAGGAGGAAAACTGAAGCCAAGAAAACCAAGTAACCACCTTCACTTCAGCAATAGTGCTGTTATGGAATCATAATGGTTGGAAAAGACCACTAAGATCATCTAGTCCAACTGTCAACCCATCCCCAGCATGCCCACTAAACCATGATGCTGGAGTCGCAATAGTCTATGGATGTCAAATGAGGCAAAGTTTGCAGGGAGAACAACTATGAGACCAGCATGGAGAGAGATTAGAACACATTTAGGGTGGGAAATTAAAGAATCTGGAGTAAAATGAAACCCAACTCTCTCTGGCAGGGGGGTTGGAACTAGATAATCTTTGAGGTCTCTTCCAACCCAAGCCATTCTATGACTCACACAAACAAGTCACACGTGTGTGACATCTACGTGCAGCTACGACCTGTGTCATTCCCAGTGTCTGAACTACTGCAACCCTGCCATGCCAGCCATGAGATCAGCATGTGGCCTGCAAAGAGAGCCAGTTTGACAAAACTAAAAAACGTCACCAGTTCAACAACCAAGCACATCCGTGATGCAGCTCAGCAGTACCTTCTCTTGGCTTTATGATAAGGGAAGGAATAACCAATGCCCTTTTTCCATCATGTCAAAGCCAGCAAAGGTCCTCTATATCACACTGTAGGAAAAGTACAGGAAACATTACTGGTTTTTAGGTCACTTAGGAACATGCTCTGCACTGAGAATGAGATGAGGCATTGTGTGCATCACCTCCTGCACTGGGCAGGGAAGAGTCCTGCCATTCGTACAGTAATAAGTTCTACAGAAGACTTTTTCTTAGTAGTGCTACAAATTATACTGTAAACCCCCTTTACAGGGAATAAAAGAGGCTGGAAAGATCACTTAACAAATACCCTAGTGAAGGTTTCATTCGTCCAAATGCAATTCTGTATGTGAACACACAGATTCATCTCTCCTAATGATGGAAGTGGGACTTCACCTCACTTACCCCAAACCCCTCCAAGACAGTGAACAACAGGCTGGGACCCACCTGGGAGCTGGGGTTATTTCCAGCACAGCTGAGCTAAGCCTCCACAATACAGCAATCTGAACACGATTCACCGCATCCTAAAAGAGATACCTACATCCAACTTTAATACCTCAGAGCAACATAAAATCAGAGATCTCTCACCAAAAGTAATTGCCAACCAGTGGCTATTTGCCCATATGAAGCCAACAGATCTTGGTCTACCTGGTCTTAATTTCAACGATAAAGAATCCACCTCCGTACTGCATCACAACCAGCACTTCACAAGAGGTACAAGATCACACTATCTGAGCATTGAAGTGAAAGGATAATAGGGCAGAGGGCTGCCAGGGCAGTCTTGCTCATGAAACTCAATCCCATACTGCAAAGCACAACTGCATCTTACACACCCCTTCATAAACTGGGCACGCTCCATCACGGAGCCAATAAAGCGCTCCTTCCTGCAGCTCTGTGCCCTCTGATGGTTAGCAACTTCCTTAAAACCCAAACGTCAATCTCACAGCCATTTCATTCTTTGCACGTGCTGCCAGCACCTTCTGCACTCAAAAAGACAACATCATCTTATCAGACACGGTCTCCTAAAGGTGGGCAACTTTGCAGATACCAGATCGCACACCTAATAGGGAACAGAGAGACTCCAGTCTTGCCAGTGGTGGCTATCTGTGGTCAAGGACTGATTCTAGGAACAGCAATTGGCACCCATTACCTGCACTGAAAACAGACATTTAATTTGAAAAAAAGCACTGATTTAACTCACGCACATACACCCACTATAATTAATGGCTGCTCAAATACAAAACAGTGTTAAGACAGATGTTATTGTTTATCGGTGGAAATCTACCTGCTTACCCTGAGCTAGTGATTAATCTCAGTATTACCATCAGGTGTTCTTTACAAATGACTAATCTATTTGACACAACAAATTACAGCTGTGATTAAGCCCCTCCGATCGATACAACTGATAATGGCTTCTAAACAAAGCTTTATTTCCAGACTGCATTGGAACTGCGCATTTCCTTAATCCCACTCATTCAATTAGAAAAGATAATAAATTGGTTGTTAAATCTCAAGTGATTTTCTTCTTGCTAACAGGATGTTGAATGCACAGAAGGCAATACACCTACCTGGACATAAATCACGGTACTACGTTACAACTGGCAGAGAGCCCCAGTTGCTTTCCATTCTCCTCCTTTGTGAGACTGAGCCATGTTAAAGTTAATGCTTTTCTAGGGAATTTAGCTAGGAGGTTTTATGCAACATTTATTTTTAAATTGTTCAGTCTTAGCGTTGCTGGAAATCATCTTCACCTCCGTGTGATCTCCTGTCATCACTTCCATGTCATCTCTGCCAACAGAACTGCCCCCTCCTCCACCTCTCCGAAGTTCAGAGCTGTATTTTGCAGCTGTGCTCAGCTACATTTACCGACTTATAGAGCACCACTACAGAAAAAGAGCTTTTTCTACCTACTTGAGCTCACACATCAAGCGTTGGACACTCCAACAGGAAAACATGTGCTGTTTAGACATTTAGAAGCTGCCGGTCCACATCACTTCCAAAACAGACATCTCCAAAAGCTGATGCGCTTATCTATCAGTCACTCACTTAAGTGCCAGAGCAATCACACATCAGAAGTTGTGGCTTCTTTCCACTGATTGCAAGGGCAGAGGCGAGCTCTTTGCTGGAAATCATATACTGAGCTCTTAAATACCTACTGATGTAGGTTGCATTGTAAAATTTGGCTGTAGGTGCCCATGCACACATGTTCCACATTGACATATCGGTGACCATCTCAACAAACTGATATATGCAGATTGACTCAGGAGCAGTAATCACCATCTCCATGGAGGAGAACATCTTACAGAGCCCGTATCTTGTTCAGTGACTACAGTAGCAACGGGTGGAAATGCAGAATTCCTACAACCCAATATTTCAGAATTCCCCAGTGGAAAACAAACCCCAGAAGGCGTTTAGACACTTGCTTATGCTTTAGGCGTGGATGGCATGCAGTAAGGCTGAGCATGTTCTTACATCACGATCAGCAAAAATACGTCCGTTTAATTCAGTGGAGAGAAAAAAAAACCAACACAAAACGAAACACGTTTTGGACTAAAATTTTTAATGAGGAAAAACATTTTGAAAAAGGAGGAAAAAAGATTAACAATTGAATATTTATTCTTCCATTTTGACTGTGCTGCATTTAATTGAATTTCTCCAAGTACGTATGAAAGTCAAATGAAGCATTTAGTTGGCTTTCAGAGGATGTATTTAAGTACCCTGACTTCTCCCTTCTCTACTGTATTCCAGGAGAACGTTTCTTCAAATAGCTCTATTTGACTGCACAGGGATGCTTGAATTCAAAGGAAAACATATCTTAATAGATAAAAGCAGGGGCCAAAAGTCTTCCCTTGCATTCAGTAAAGCTCCCTCAGGGACCAGCTTGGCCCAAGGATACTGTTCTATCATTAATAAGCATCATGCAAAGCAGCCCTTTGGTCTGTAGCCTATTTTGAGCAGTGCCAAGTGAAAGAGGATGAGAAGACATCTTTCACTTTTTCCTCTTCTAGGAGGCGGGATGCAAATGTAAGCAGGATATGCATCCTCCTACCTCTACCCCAATAGATGTGATCTCTTCTTTTTGGAACCCTCCAGTCTCCCACTGGTCCCTACACCTCCTTTACGTACAAACTCTGACCCTGCCTTGAGAGAGGCACTTGGAGGGAACAGGTCCACCCCAACATCTCATTTCTGGGGCTTTGGCTTAACTGCTGTGAGATACGACAGGACAGGACCAGAACAAAACCTTTATTTCTCTGCCACACAGATCTCTACAATTAAGGGTTGAGCACGAGTGGCCGTGCCAAAATACCCCAAGCTCCCTACAGGCTGCCTACCAAGGAACTTCAACAGCACAGGCGCATGCAACATCCCCCATCCTCACAGTCGTGTCCTGCAGCATCTCTCCTCTTCTGAAACACCACCTGCCTGATGCATGCTGTGTCGTGCCTTCTCCTCAAAGGAGACACAGCTCCACTGCTGGGATGGAGAAACCTTGGGAGAATGGAGAGCAAAGCTGACACTGTCGACTTGACCTTCTTCTCCTGATCACGGAAGGAGGGAGTTGAGTAAAGGTACCAGAGTTGGTTAAGACACTTCCAGTTCAGAAAGAGGCATGACTGCCTGTGATTAAAAAGTCTGAGATGGCTGAGGTTCACCCCCCTGTGGGTGATCATCATCAAGCTATTCAAACATTTGGCTGGTGGAATTGTGCTTTGGAAGGATCAGTATCTCTCCCACCTAACATAAAACCTCAACATCAGCCAAAGCAAACCCAGGCAGCGCCTTGCTGCTACAAGAGGGGTGAGAAATGGCACAGATGAGGCAGATGTGAGGCCAGGAATGTGAGCCTGAGGGTTAGAGATGGAAGAAGTTGATCCCATACCTGAGGTCTGATTATCCTCAGCGATCTCTGCCAGGCACTGGCTGCGTTCCTCTTCAATCTCCATCATGATGCTGCACTCTGGGCGCGTGCTGGATGCCTGCAAGAAGGGCAAGAGGAAAGGAGAGAGTGAGCAAAACCCATCATCTGTACTCAGGGATGCATTCCTGGGAATGCACAACTAGCCAAGCTCTGCGGCGTCACTGCACCCATGGGGATATGCATCCAGCCTCATTGTACATTTGACTGAGAGAGGGGAGAATAATCCAGAAACTACTGAAAAAAAAAGAAAGAAAAGAAAAGAAAAAGAAAAGAAAAAAAGCAGCAGCATTGCTCTCTGTGCATATCATAAAAAAATAAAAACAAACAAAAAGACTTTTTTTTTTTTGCTGATGATCAGGAGCAATTCTGCTTCTTTATCCTCCAGGAACCCTGCCTGACTAGCCTAACACTGACAGCTATCTAGGGCAGGAAGATGGCAGCTTTAAAATTCATGCCAAGAGCAGTGGGATCTGTGCTTACATAGCTTATTCCCTCCCTTCTCACATGGACTGCCTCCTGGCTCATGCTAATTCAAAGCAAAACAAAACCCAAATCAGATAAGAACAAAATCTCAGATGCAGATTAGGAGATCAAGGAGCTAAAAAGCAGGAAATTCCCAATAAGAAGGCTTTTTCCCCCCCGTAAGTGTTTTCCCTCCACTTGGATCTAATCATATTTGGCTTTTTTTTTTTTTTTTTTAATACATCAGTGTCTAAAATGTGCAGGTAATTAATTGTGGACTCTTTACATCATGCATTCTCAGTCACAAAGTTTAGACCATAACAACTGGCATCCAAAAAAGGAACCACCAGCCAGATGGGGTCATGCTAGCGTCACCCAGCACGGTCATGTTAATGTCACCAACCTGCTCCCATCCTCAGGGAATGTCCCATCTAGCACAGGCTGCCCAGGGGGGTGGTGGAGTCACAGCCCCTGGGGGTTTTCAGGAAGAGGGTAGACGTGGCACTGAGGGACATGGTCACTGGGCAAGGTGGGGATGGGTTGGGGCTGGACTTGGGGATCTCAGAGGGCTTTTCCAATCTTAATGATTGTATGATTTAGTTGCTCATATCTTCATAAGCTCCCCATTATGGCAGGCGCTGCACAAGATCAAACACAGAACTCAACCTCTTCCAAAGAGATGGCAAATTACGTTGAGTTGGGAGATACCTGTTCAGAAACCCAACTGCAAAGAGTTGATGAGATGGAAACGATGTGGAGAGAGCAGCCGTCTCGGCTTGAGTCTGCTCAATCACTGTGAAATGCAACGCAGGAGTGACCCTGAGTCGGGTGAGCTTCAGGGACAGATGTGAGAGGCAGAGTTACAGCCTTTCTCCATTAAAATTCATTGATTCTGCGTTCACAGTTGGTGAATTTGGGGGGGGGGGGGAAGGAAGTATTTTGGTCTGACATAAGCAGAGAAAGGAAAAAAAAGAACTCTTCATGTCTCTTTTCAAAACGAGTTACTTTTCTACTCGTTCAACAGCCAATGCTGTAAAACAGAAGACCAAGAAACCCTCCAAAGTAACACAGCTTTGATGCAATTTACCCTTTGGATTAAAATCATAACATAATTTGGCATATCGATTTTTATTCTGTCTCTTACTAATCCAGCTTACTCTCTTCCTTCTTCTAGGCCACATCTTGCTCAGACTATACTTTCCCTTAGGCTGAGAACGGGCTTCGATTAGCAGTATACAGACAATTATTACTGCAGTGTGACTTTTCAGTCAAATGAAAAGAAAAACCAAGACAACAGCATGTTGATGGAGCTGCTGTTCTGGTACTCAAATGTTTCTTTTCTTCCAAAGGGAAATTTATTTTAACTGTATATATATATTATATATATAATAACGTGGAGCTTGCTTTAAAAAAAAAAAAGATTGAAATGTTCTGCTTTCAAAACATTCCTTTTTCCAAAGGAAAGTTAAAACTCTCTGGACTGAGCCTATTGCCTGATTCCTCTGCCATTTATAAACAATTCAAGTTTTCACTTTATAAATTAATCCATACAGCTCTAACTTTGATCAGGGTCGGCAAAGCGCTACGACGCATTGCTAGGTGTGTTTTTTTTTTACGTTGCAAATGTTCTGCTAAGCCCATTACCAAGTACTTCACTGCATCTCCCAGTCACAAAAAAATGCAAGCCTAAATTGGTTGATTGCATGTTTGCTTAGGTCGCTCCAAAAGTAATGCCTCCTATTTATTTTCATAGAAATGATAACCAGTACAAAGAGCACAATAACGCTGTGCATTAGAGGAAATTCTCAGCTGCAAAACGCTCTTTTTTTCAATGTAGTCACACCATTTGCTATGCATTTTTTGCCAGCAATGATCAAGGGCCTGCATGCTGTGCTTTCACAAATCCGCACAAGCAAAGGTGACCCACTGACACTACTGCTGAAATGCACCACCCACTCCTCACTGTGCTCACATCCTGTATGGTTGCCTGCAAACCTTCAGCAGGCATCAATGAACGTCAGTGGGTGCCACTTTTAGTTCATGGAGGAATTCAGTGACACCCCTTTGCTCTATACACACTTCCATGTCAGACACCATTCTGTCAGATTGCCCTTCTGCTGTCATCTGTCACACAGAAAGAAAATGCAATGGAATATTGGTGGATTCAACCCCTATTGCTATCCCACCAACATCTACCTTTGATGTCATGGGCCAACATCATAAGACAGGAGGCTACATAAATACACCAAGTTCTCTAAAACAGCATGAGATGATAACTTCTTTTTTTTTAAAGACTATTTTACCATTACTCTCAGTGGGACTTATCTTCCCTCATTTTAGTTGGGTAAAAGCTGTGCATTCAGTATCAATTGATTTTTGCCATTCCTTCCAGTCCACAGAGAACTTGTGTGCATCAGTCTTGAAGGCTTTTTCACGCCCCTTTGCTGACTGAAGTTCAGACTAAAACATCCAATATTTAGGTGGGGAAGGTCACTGATGTGTGAATTTAGTGTCTAAAAGACCTTAAACTGAATCACCAAGGTCAAACAGACTCACATTTGAAGCCTTCTGGTTTATGGTTTATTTCCCACACTCACTAAATAAGGAAACAAACAATCCAAACAAATAGAATCATAGAATCGTAAAGGTTGGAAAAGACCTCTAAGATCCCAAAGTCCAACCCCAACCCACCCCATCTTGTCCTCAACATGTACCTCAGTGCCACATCTCCATGGTTCTTCAACACATCCTGGGATGATGAGCCCCTCACTCCCCTGGCAGCCTATGCCAGTGTCTGACTTCTCTTTCTGAGAAGAAATTTTCCTAATATCCAACCTGAGCCTCCCTGACATAACTTAGGCCATTACATTTCGTCCTAAAATGCAGCCATCACCCCCCAGTGATAACATTAACAACCTTCCCATATCACTGCTGATGTTGCCACAGGCTAAGAAAGGCAGCAGAAAAAAACAAAACAAAACAGTTTTGAGGAACCACTAGGAAAATGAAAAACACCAATTTTTATTTAGTATGTCATCAGTTCTGTTGGCATGGTGGTGAACAGGACAACTAATTTGGTCACCTCAACTTGTTTTCCAACAGACAAAAAGCTCATGACCCAAGAGATCTCCCAAGAGCTGTGAGTCTTGTCTGCCAAAATGCATCTTCCCTAGGATCAGAGGCTGAATAACAGTCCTTCCTTAGTGGGTTCCTCCCAAAAGGGAATGAAAAAGACTTTACAGATAGCTTGGTATGAACTCACTTTACTGCTTCCCCACTTTGGCCTTTTTATCTTCCCTCTAGAAAAGGCAAGGATCATAGAATCATGGAACAGCCTGGGTTGAAAAGGACCTCAAAGATCATCTAGTTTCAACCCCCCTGCTATGTGCAGGGTCACCAACCACCAGACCAGGCTGCCTAGAGCCACATCCAGCCTGGCCTTGAATGCCTTCAGGGATGGGGCACCCACAAGGACTGTGCAGTTTGACATCTTTCACAGCAGTGGGCCACTGGCCACACAGACACAGGGCTAAGGACCACAGTGATTCACATTTCCCATCCAAAAAGTGCAGATAAAAGGAAAGCATGACCACAGCACCCGGTAGATCACACTAACACCAGCTAGTGAACAATAATGCTTTTTCCTGGGCATATCCATCATGGATGTGCAGCCAGCTCAAACTCAGTAAACCCCTACTCACTAAAAGCCCTTCTGGAATGCACGAGTTACCACGTAAAGGTTGTGGTGGATTTGTCAGGGGCCATTTTTCCAGCACATACTCTGAGCAGAATGATGAAGTCTTTTACTGGATGTGATTTCCCGCAGCTCTGAATTCTGCAGCAACTCTCCTGTGGAGTTATCCCCCAAAGTCTTTATTAATGAGAGTTTTCCTTCACACAGGATCCCAGCAATTGTTAGAGGATTATCAAGCAGTTTGCTAATGCTAAGAAAGCCACTGTGTACACTCTTTAATTAAATACAAGTTGAAGGTTTGTCACAGACTGAAGGAGATACAGAAATGTTTGGTTTCATCTACGCTGTCATTGGCAGAGACAGATTAACCAGGGGGAAATTTCTCAAAAGCAGATAGGATTCACGGCAAACAAAACCCCACCACAGGAATATGGGCCCACAAGAAGTGACAAAAGACATCAGCACCTCCCTTTCTCCTGATCCCAGAGTGTTCCTTTGCTCATTTGGAGGCCCCGGCAGAGATGGAGAATAGAATGACCACAGTGACAACACCACTTCAAGTCCAATAAGGTAGGAACAGAACTGAGTGAGAAACCTGCAGAAAATGGAACTATGTCCCTTGTCCATTTCTGTGTAGCTCCCAGAGGCTATACAACAGTGACAGATGGGCACATTTCTCTTAGTTGTCTGAATGAAGCTATGGGGAGGCAGTAACTGTATTAGACAAGAATATCAGCTGCTGTGGTTTCTATAACACAAAATCACTGCTGTAGGCAGTGTTGGGGATTGTCCACCATTTTTTTTTTCATGCAGGCAGCATAAAAGGAAACAAAAAATTTTGGCAGGTAGGTCTCATTCTAAGCCTTCGTAGCATAGCCCTGGAGGGGCTGCTCTAGCTATGCCCAAAGAAGAGCTCACCACTAGCATCATCAGATGCTTTCATTTATTCTTATTATTTATGAGAACACAGGAGTGAAGAATTTTGTTATGCAATAGTCTCTGCTTTGGTTTCTTCCTTAGCTTCATTCAGCTCTGCCTTAAAACTAGGTTTATCAGTTTCTTCCTTTTGAACATCCTCCTGAAAATAGAGCACTGTTATTCATAACAAGCCTTTGAGTGAGTCAAAAATATACGGTGGTTCAAGTGCAAGAATGGGTAAAGAGAGTGGACCCATAGAAATACCAACAGAGTGCTTCTATCTGTGGAGATGGATAACACAGTTATGAACACTGTCAAATCTAAGAGTTTCATAAGATCTGGTTATCTGCAGAGAAAAAAAGGTTGTAAATTATTTACAGAGTATTATAATTGTTTGCTCTTTCAAAGGATCTTTGTCTACGAATTGGAAAACACATTACAAACGTCATGACAACGTGGGGAAATAAGTGGTAGATACCAGTAATATAGACCAACTGAGAGATAAGAACAAGATCAAAACACAAAATGTCCTTTATGACCTTTGTTGGGTTAATAAGGAAAGTGTAGTTTCAGAGGAACTTGCAAGAACAATTCAATGTTTGCAAGCAGAGCTAAGCTACACTTTGCTATGTCCTCAGCTCTTGTGAATACACTGCTCTGCAATCAGCCACTGGTAAGGGACTCAGAGCAAGGGTAGTGGCATGTGTCCCTAGGAGACTTTCCCAAACAAAAGAGGTCCAGGCAAATACCCAAGAGTCCTCACTCTCAGTTTGCTGTTGAAACCACTTCATTTCATGCTCCTGCCAGACACAATAATGCCAATGACAGAACTATCATTTGACAAGGAAAGCAGATGGGTTTTTCTTCCAGCTAAACTAGGCAGGCCCCATAGAACAAAGGAAACTCGGCCAAACCAATCCAGCAGCTTGGAGACATGGAGACCTCATTTAGTCTTATTGTCTCCTCTCTGTGTGAGGGGTTGGAAGATCAAAGAAATACGTGCAGAGTTATGCAAAGAGCTGGAAAACCAGAAGGGAAGAAGCTGAGCAGCTCTATTAACTCTTTAGTGTCCAACTTGTATGCTCCTCTCTTGGAAAGCAGAGCTGAATTGGAAAAGTGATCATTACTCTGGCGAGTAATGACACAGCAATTAAATGAGAGGCAGCGCTTGAGTAAGCTCCCACTGCTGAGTAGAAGACAGCTCTGGTGACTGGGTAAAAATATTTAGCTCCTTACTTGGAATTATCATCTGGAGTAGCTAAGCATGCATTTCTATTCCAGCAATCTCAAATGAAGGATTTCAATTCAGGCCATTGCAGAAATAGAAGCTTCAATACTGAGATCAGTGGTGTTTGGATCTACCATTTGGGTACAACGTGGAGCAGAGTTGTAACATCTCTGCCATGGTTGTGGGAAAAAAAAGCAAGGGATGATTGATTATACTTCCCCGCCTGCAGAGAGAAGGCAGTTTTAGAGCATGAGTCACTTCAAAATAAAGGAACTGTCTAAAATACTTTAGAGGAAACTTAACCAACACTGCTTTGTTCAGGGAGCTCAAGGCAACTGTTCAAGGGGTGGATGTCTGTACTCCAAATACCTAAAGATAAATGAGAAAACCCACAGACTCACCCCTAAACTGAATAATTACTTTCCAGACAGCCCCATTCTTTCCCACTGCAGTCTAAAGGTAGAAGAGAGATGATACCCATCCGGATAATTTGAGTGAAAGGTTAGTTAAGTGTTCTAATAAGTTTGTGGCTTGAGTTATTTTCAAGATATATTGAATCTGAAATGCTGTTGTTCAAAACTAGGTACTTGTCTTCATAAGAGTGTGCAGGTACCTATTAATCCTCTCCCAAATTGCCACCCACCCAGCACTGAGTCATCTCCCCAGTAGCCACCTCTTGGCTGCTGTGCACAGTAGAAATGGTCCTCAACTCAACTGCAAGTTCAGAAGAGACTGGAAAACCCTGAGGGGGTGTCACACCAAAACTGTCAAATTGCTTGTGCCTGGTCCTGCGTCCTCCAACCTGTGCCAGCTCCTCACTCCTAACAAAGCCTCCATCTATCCAGGCCCAATTGTTGCCCTAGCCAACCACAGAGATCCCCTCACCCTGTCCTGCCTGTTCCTCACCACATCTCTTGCTGCCTCATTTCACTCCAGCTGTGGCACCAGAATTTTGTTTCCTTCCCAGGTCTGACCCAGATTTTACCTCTCACCAGGTGCACCTGCCACAATATCAAAGAAGAGTTTGATTGAACTCACATCTGCTTAGATGGCCCCCTAGCATCTTAAGAATTTGGCTGTGATTGGAGAGCAGTAGGAATTCCCAAATCCAGAGCAATGAAAACTGGTAGTCTGAGCAACATTTTAGGGAGTTCATGGGCAGGTAAGTGGGCAGTTCACTGTGAAGGCTGTGACAAAAGCACAGTAAAGCTCCTGTGGTTTTCTCCATGCATTTGAAGCTCTTTATCAGGCCCTGCACTGCTCACACTGCCCAGGACTTGCGTACAACTGTTGGCAAACAGGATCCCTGCAAGGTTGGCTATTGGATGTTATTTATAACCAAGGAGCTGGATGAAGAAATCTGGATGTTCTCTAGTTTTCAGGAGTACTGTGATGTTCTGGTTTGAGGAACCACCGTTCAGTTAGAAATGGTGCAATGCCCTTTAAATTTTAGGGGAACAGAAAGCTTTAAGAATGTCTAGAAATATGGCATTAATTCAGGGCTACGGCACCACCAGTAAAGCATAGGATGGAGTGATTAACAATATGCATGCCCGCAGTTCGTGCTGGAAACCCTTGTCACTACAATAAGCAGCTGCATCACCTGGAGATCTAGGGCTGTCTGGGGAGGGCATACTTCCCATGTACAGCTTCCCTGTACAAGTTCATTTGCAGAAGGACTGTGAACATCCTAGGCATGGTCTCTGCTAGGCAAAGTAGGAACTCTGATGCTCAGTGGCATCCAGCAGGGTGGGTGAAAGAGTCTTTATGGCATTTATTGGGGTGTACATAGCCTCAGCATCTCCAGCTGAGCAGTTGAAACAGGACACATACAGCATTTGGGGCACTCTGTTGCAACTCACTTAACAGTCAGGCCATGGATCTTCCAAACATGTGGTCCAGCAACCACAAGAAACAGTCTGTTTTTCTGACTGAGCACAGGTTTGTCAAGGTCAGTATCACTTTCCAAAGAGCAGCCAGGTGGAAATGATGAAACAAGAAACACAGAATACATAAGAAATGAGACATGAGTATAATAATGTCTTACAGTATATGTCATCCATCCAGAAACCATCAGTGTCTTTTTACAGTATGGTTGGTAATAAAGTTTTACCCTTCTTGGTTGTCAATATCTTCAACATCTTTTATTAAACCAACATTGGGACCAAAGCCAATGGAGTTTACTATTCATATATCACTTCCCATCCTGAAAAAGCACCTCTAAGGGGATTTGTTTGAGCTATCACTCAAAACTTTGCACTGAATTCCAGGTATATATGGAACAATATACATATGAGAGTATATATGAAATTTAATTTCAAAAGACTGGTTACCTCCAAGAGTCAAAAAAAACCAACCCAAGAAAAACAATGAAATGTTTGCAAAAAATGTGCTTGGCTCATTTGGAGATGAGGATAGAAGGAACTTTCCTCCTTTCAAATCAAGCAAAAAGGATTTAATTATCAAGACTGTGGGTGAGGACGTTACTTCTAGATTCATAAGATATTCTTTATAAAGCAAGAGAGCTCTCTATAGAAAGATTCCTAACAGACAGCCCAAAGCATCCAAGAACATCTTCCAAGAAGATGAGCATACCAGGACAAGTCTCCAACTGAGGGTGTGTTTCAGAACAAAGCATTGAGTCACTGCTGCTAATAACAGAGAACTGAAGAGCACCCCAGTGATTTGGATCCACTTCTGGAGCTAGAGACACTCCTCTATTCTTTAGCTGAAGACAGAATAACACAAATCACCTTGATGGAGTGTGAGGGTAGGATGAGTGAAGAACAGAATGGAGAAAACCACTCAGAGAGCAACTGAAGAGATCCTTACCTAAGTGAGTACACGACAGACACTCTGAGATGAGGTTAACTTAATGGCTGTCTGTTTCTCAGAGCTGTCCTAATGAAAAGCTGCTATGACTATGTTCACATTTAGGAACTTTGGATGCAGATATTTTTGATAGCCTTCACTCAAAAAACAAACAAACAAACAAAAAAGCAGTTTTGCTCTTCTGAAAAAAAAACTGAATCCAAAACTACAGGTTAAGCAGGTTGTAACATGAGTCTAAGAGCCTTAGACACACAAGAAAATTTAACAAATATAAGTTGACATACACACACACATGCTGTCTAAGCGAGGCATACGCTCAACATTTCCACTTGAAGAGAGCACAGATATCTTCCCATGAGCCTGAGGACCACACCTAATATCTCTGCCAGGCCCAACCACCTTCCAGTTAATCGCTCTCAAAAAAGATTCAAGATCCCAAGGTGAAAGGCTGCTATGACAAGTCCGCACCTCAATTATTTCACTTCTGCTGAGGACGCAGCTGAGTGTCAAGTGAAACAGATGAGCAAAGCAAAGTGTCAGGTGCTAGAAATATCTGCATCACAAATTAAAGCAAACCACACTGTCATCTTTCACAATTTAGAATCACAGAATCAACGAGGTTGGAGAAGACCTCCAAGATCATCCAGTCCAACTGTCCACCTACCACCAATATCTGCAAATAGCTAGACTTGATCATAAGGTTCATCAAAGGAAACGAGGATCTCAGCCTCCTTCTTCCATGGCTCACTCTACCAACATGGTCATTAGCTATAGATTCTCACTGGTCTCTGATGTAAAATCAACGTGAAGTTGTTTTCCACCATGCAACCATATCATTATCAGCTGGCTATTCAGGTAGATAACAAACTCTACTTTACTGCACGGGACATTTCCTTTTATCACTCCTTACCAGATAACAACACAGCTGGGGAAAAATGCTCAAACGGAAGATGCTTCTGCTTTGTTTACATAAAAGAGAAAGCATATGAGGGCACAGAAAGAGATGCAAGTGCTCAGATGGCAGAGCTGAATCTTAGCAGGACAGTATCACCAGACCTCTCACAGGAGATGCCAGCGCTTGTAGATCTCCAAATGTTTTCACATAACTAGTGGCTTCTTTTGACAGATGGGGAAACTGAGGCAGAAAGCCTAGGGCTATCCAGCAATCAACAGCTAAAGCAAACGAAAAGATCCACCAACAAACATCAGATGATTCAATTTAAGTATCAGATGATTCAATTTAGACCAGGTTTGTCATACACCAATATATGCTATGTCCACCTCAGTCTGAGAAGAGGTCTCACTTAAATGTTCTCCTCAACCTACCCTGGTCAGCCAGCAAAGAGCTAACAAAGAAAAAGGGAACTTGGGCAGAAAAATAAAAGATCGGGGAAGGGGTCAGCCCTTGTTCCATGACCAAGAGAAAGACTTCAAATATTATGCTAGGAATGTTGGGTTTGTGGAAAATAACAGATGATTAGATAATTAGGAAGATAAAAGCTGAGATAGATATGAGGTGTGGTTAGGATACCTGAGGAGAGGGGCTGATGGTGCTGGAAAGAAAACTCTGCTTTGAGAAACACAGAAAGAAGGAAAAAAACCATCTGAACACTTTCAGTTCTTGTTGTCAGGACAAACTCAGTTAAGCAGAAAATGTCTTTCAGTGATACGAAAACAACAACTGGGGGGAAAGGAGATAACTATGGAAAGAGTTGAAATTAAAGACAAAACTAAATATAGTGCTCAAAAGAGAAGTCACATGCAGTTCATCCTCTTCCCCCTGGGCCTTCTGCTCACTGGCTTCCTCCAATGATTCTGAAGTAAAAAAATATCATTTTGCTAATAGAAGGCAGAATGGTTGCATGTGGGGAAAATAGCTTAACGTTAATAACTGAAGAAGAACAGGGCTGACTGTGAAGGCAAATAAGGGTAGAAAAGTATTATATGTGAGGTGAAAGCTCTCAGAACATGCTCAGATTGGGTTGTGAGAGTGGTACCATCTGGATGAAAGTCAGCAAAAGTAATACTCTTTTGTATGTAAGGAGAGAAAAAAAGGATCCAGACACCTATCAGCAAGTTAATCTGAGCATAAGAGCGCACAAGATGCTTGAACACTTCTTGAAGGAAATAGCAATTGAAAGTGTGGCAGCGAACAGAGATTTGGATAAAACGCAACATGTGGTTTATCAAAAGTAAATCAAGGCGATGTAGCTGATAGCTCTTTTTGATAAGGTCCCTGGGTGTTTTTGGACGCAGGAAAATTGGTGGGCCTAATGTTTCCTAACTTCAGTAGATAGTCTAATGGCATGCCAAAGGGAAATAGCCTTATCTATAGATTAAAGGGATAATACAACAACTGTAAGGCATTTTCTGAGCATCCTCCTTGGTTGCCTCAGTGAGAGAAGGGAGGTGCGGAATAACACATTCCACACATGCACACACCTGCAAATGGCCAACACAGATTTGGCTACAACTGGAGATGGAGGCAAGGACTCTGAGAAAGGCATAGGGAAGGAAGATTTAAAGATTAAAGATTTAATTGACTTTGGTGACCACCCAGCCAAACTGGGAACTCTTCCCCACAAGGTCAATACCATCAACTCAGCTACAATAACATGGTTTAAAAAAAAAGGTTGAGCGTGAACAAAATAAAGGAAATGATAAACAAAGACAGCTTTGTAACACCAATTCAAGACTGTGATGGTGAAATAGGATTAATTAACTCACTCACAGACAGAAAGCCAATAAGCCTGGATTTTCTTTCCTTCTCCATGCTCTGGCATCACCTGTCTGCCCTGCAACTTCTTATCCAGAACCTGATCATTCCTGGCTCCTTTCCAGCATCCCTTGATGTTGAGAGCTTGATCACAATCAAATCAAAAGACAGTGACAATACAAGATGTGTGCCCCAAAAACTGCAGTTCTGCAGATTAGTTGCATTCATGCTGGATAGTCAGGGCAGGGGAAGAAAAAAAAGAGAAAGAAACAGCAACTAAAACCCATTTTCATACTGAGTAAGAATGTATGAAACCAATGCAAAAAACAACAATAATTTTAAAAAAAAAGATTACATATATACATATATACATATATACATATATACATACACACACGTGTGCTGTTATCCTACAACATCATCAAGCACTGAAAGTGAAGTAGATGAGAGAGAAGCCAGAAAAGCACTAACTATACTCTTGGTCAGCTACTAATTTCTCCAGCAATTTATTGAAAACCACAGTCTTTCTAGGTGACCCATTTCACTGCTGCACAACCCTAATAGTGTAGAAATCCATCCTCTTTGTAAAAGTTCTTTGGGTATCTTTTGGGTACCACCCCTGAGGACAACTTGAACACACGGAGGAGCTGTACTATCAAATCTTATGTAGCAAAACAGCATCTGTAAAAACAATAACGAGGAATCTGCCTTGGGAGTGTGTATTTTAAGACATGAAATTCAGCTAAAGAGATTTCTACTGGCTTAAAAACAGTCAGAATTTCACCTCCAGTTTCCAGGTCGCTGGCATAGCACAGACAGTGTGGCTAACTGACTCAGCAAACATTGAGGACGTTATTATAAGAATGATCTGAGGTCTGGAACAAACATCTGCCATTGCAAAAACAAAACATCCCAGCTAGAAACTCGTCTAGTCAATCGCAACCAGCAAGCGCCTAAAGTGTAAGACGATTTCCTACATAAGAAAGCTATTTAATGTGAAGAAAAGGCTTAACAAATTCCTGCGACTGAACTCACTAATGAGACAAATGTGGATTAGAAGTAAAGAGCTGCTTGGGAATGGCCTAACACTGACTGGCATGACTTGCTGGAAGCGTCTTCCTAGAGTGCCTTTTCAAACCGGTTGGGTTTGTTCATACTGCTGTGCAAAACCAGACAGCGATGGTCAAAACTGGATTCCACACAGTCTACTGAGTATACTTTAATTCAGATATTATCTTCACGTTATGCCAGTGCCCAAGTTTAAATGAAAGGGAAGGTTTAAATGAAAGACAGTTTAGGGAAACCTCTATCTGCGTTCATCTACATAGAAAGTCTCACATGTTTATCTGAGGTTTATCTCCTTTCATGCAGGTAGTTCCGTTCCTTGCTCCAAAAGCAACATTTCTAAGTCAAATCCCTGCTCCCAAACTGAAGATCTGTGAATTTTAATTTGGAAACTTCTTCTTTTAACAGTTTATCCATCACATTCACAGATTTAGGGCAAAAAAAGAAGAACAAAGATAAGGACAGTCCTTAATGGATGAACTACTCTATCCACATGTGAAATGTATACAGACCTAGGAGTGGTTTCTGACAAACTTTAGTCCCATCTTCCCCAATGACAGAGATTTCACAGAGTTGTTATTGCCTTAACTGATTCCTGGGCTGCTCTAAGCTGCAAATCATGCAACTTGGTGGCTGCAAATTAAGGAGCATATTTCTAGTTCTATCTAGACTGGTTAGGGGCAGTTGATATTACATTTTTCTTATTCTGTGCATCAAAGATCAACACCCGTTCTGTTGCAGGCTGCCATGAGGGAACTGCAGTCTGCCACGAGGCCTCCCCTCAGCCTCTTCTCTGTGCTGAACACACCAAGTATGCACGTGTATGGTAGTATGCATTTTAACCTTGTTCCTGGATCATTTATAAAGATATTGAAAAGAACGAGACAAAATTGAGGCCTGAGGAACCCCACCAGTGGTGTAACCTCATTTACTGTAAGCCTTGGTGCCCAAATCTTTGGCCAATTGCTCACTCAGTTGCAAAGATTATGTATTTGTCTAGCTGTATGATGGACATTTTGTCCAGACTGGAAGGACATTGCAAGGAACAGTATCAAAAGCTTTGTTGAAATCCAAGAAGATTACATTAGCTGACTTCCCTTGGTCAACTCAGCTGAGTAAACTTGCCGTAAATGGAAATAAAGTTATTAAACAGGACTTTCCTCTTGTGAACTTATACACAAAGATAAGTTGTGATTTTTCCCCTCATTTTTTTTTGTTTTCCAGAACAAACAGCCCTCATTCTTTCACTTTTTTTTCCCCCTCAAGTGTTTTTTTTTTGATCTTACATCATTCTTCTGGCCCTGTCTGGATTCTCTCCAGAGTGGTCCTGGGCTTTTACCCAAAAATGGATGCATCTGTTTCAGTTAAAAGAGTATGAAGGATGACTTGCCTCTTCTTTTAACCATAACAAAAGTTTGCTTCCAGCTTGTTATTGTTTATGTTACTTACAGACTACTATAATCAGGAGCCAAACAAAAGAGGGGCTACCTACATGTTTCAGCGCCCACTCCAAATGTCATCTGTTGAAAACAGAGGAACACATGCTACAAAGATGGAGAATTTTGGATTTTGCAGGTGTATATGAGAACCTCACAAAGCTGAGAAAGACAAGATGCTTCAGTAGGAGAAGAAATAAAATGCAACTCCTTCAGAACCCTTATCAAAGTTTTTGATGCTGGTACCTTCATCGTGACAGATGAACGCAACATGCCAATGAACTTTACGTTGCACAGGGTCATTTGCATCTGAATAGAAAAAACAAACTGCCAGCAATAACACCATCTTAGAGGAGCAGCAGAAAAGCTAACAGAACAGAGCAACCCCTTTGGCACTGTCACACTCCTTAAGTTCAATGACATGTTACAGTATTTCCTGGACAGATATGTTCACTTTGAAAGTGAAGGGTAAAAACACAGATTTACTCTGCAAAAGCAACAGCTGTTGATGGAAACTACCTCCTATTTGGAAAGTTAACATTTCCACATGTTAGTTTATCTCAATTTATAAAGCACAGTAGCTCACGTGCACACGTATTAACCTCACTCAGGGAGGCAGGTTTCATGGCATACCTGAGACTTTCTGCCTTCAAGTTTAAATTAACATTGAAAGAACTGAGGTAACCAGGGGAGTGACTCTGCAGAGGACACACCTCTATCTGCTGTGGTTTTACCTTTCTTCCAGGGCTTGTAGGGATGACCAGGACCACACAGCCTACAGATCTTTACATCACCATCAACATATGAACCTCTCTGTTGGGATAAGCACCATCTGGATAAGGAGGACACTTAGCACATTAGTGATCTCAAAAACATTCATTTCCATCGTGGCTTGGGTCTGAGATTTCAGCATCTCTAAGTGAGTGGTGCAAGTCTCCAGGGAACCGTGCATAAAGCTGGCCCAGACCTCCTTGGAGCAGCCAAAGTGTACTTACAGCCCCAAGGTACCGCACTCATTTCTCAAACACACGTGCTTACTGGGTTGGAGATAGCTCCTGCTGACACTCATGGAGAAGCAAACCTTCTTCCTCTTCCCAGATTGCTGACAGCTCCTCCAAGCATCTGAACCCACCTGAGACAGCCATACCTCCTCACTCAGCATTCCTGATAAAACACAACCATTTGCTGAGGCCTTCTTAGATCATTTGGGACCCACGATATTCCTTCACCTTTTTGCCTGTGACAGCTTCACATCAGCAGCATCTGGCCAAGTAACTTCACAGCAATCAAGGAAAGACCTACACTTGCAAGCCCCAGCTAACATCAATGTCTTGTTAGGGTGTTAATTCAAGATGCTGCTGTAAAGATGTCATCTGCTAAGCCATCCGTATCCACTTTCTGTTTCTCTAACAAGTTCAGCCAAGTGTATCCATAAATCTTACAGGTTCAGGAAGCTCTGGATGTAGGCAAAGATGAAACTGTATAAGCAGGTTTAAAAGAGTCCCATTAAAAAAATCCCTCTGCGATATCTCGATCTGCCATCAACATTTCTAAATACAAAATACCTTATGGGAAATAAACACAAAAGCCAAGCCATCTTAAAACAATTAAGGTATAGCAGTGAAAAATAAAAATGAGAACAAATCCAGTCCCATCTCAGCCACAATATAAACTCCTGGAAGTCACAGGCTTCCCACAGAAGGCATTCACCACAGAAACAATTCAAGCATGGACGCACAACAAATGTATTCCAAGAATTCTCTGAAAACATTAACTCACAAAACCCAGCCAAGTTTTTAAGCTTGTCATCCAAGTCACAGGAACGGGAATATGCTCTATAAACACAGATGTATCTCCAGAAACAATGACACATAGCAGAAGATCCCAGTTTGCATGTGTAGGGTTTTTTTTGTTGTTGTTTTTTTTACCTACTGAAAGCTGATTTTAAAATACAGCATACTTATTTTTCTTCTCTAGTATTATTAATTGCACTAGCCATAAAATTGTTAATGAAATAGCACTTAAATTGTTCATAACAATGTCAAAACTATCAACCCGTGGAATGAATAAAGTTCCCCTCTCTCAGATTCTCTTTATGCTGGGAAATTTCACAACACAGACTACAATCACAGAATCGCAGTGGTTGGATGGGACCTCAAGAGATCATCGAGTCCAACCCCCTGATAAAGCAGGTACCCTACAACAGGTCACATAGGTTGGTGTCCAGATAGGTCTTGAGCATCTCCATAGAAGGAGACTCCACCACCTCTGTGGGCAACCTGTTCCAGTGCTCCATCACCCTTACCGTAAATCAATTCTTTTGCATATTAGTATGGAACTTCTTATGCACAAGTTCTAGGCCATTACTCCTTGTCCTATTGCTGCACATCACCAAGAAGAGCGTGGCCTCATCCATTTACCTCCCACCTCCCTTTAGATATTTATAAACATTTATCAGACCCCCAAAACACCTAGCAGATCCCCAACGCTGTTTATCTGAAGCTGAGTTTTGAGTGAACAGTTGCTGTGGCAAACGGATCATTGCATTTATACGCTCTTCCCTGATGATTCTTTAGACCATCTCTGGAGAACTGTGTCACACTTTCAGCAGGATCCCATTAAGACGCTGTTATCTTTTTCCCACCTCCAACTGCAGATCTGTTTCTACCGGAAAGCAACTTGAGCATGTTGTGGTATCCCATTAAAACATCCCCATCTTCTCCTAGATTATGCTACTGTAATCACCGCCATCACTCCTTTTGTGACCTATGTCCCTCAGCTGCCACGTAGCCTTCTCCTCCTGGTGGCCAGGCCCCAGCCAGTAAGGGGTACCTCCTTCACCACGTGCCCACTGCCTGCCCCACTGGCACACTGTGCTGCAAGGCAGGTCACAGTTCTTCTGAAGAGATGGACTGGGCAGCCAGAAGGTAAGGAGCCAAGCCAAGCATAATTTCCCAGCCCAAATTATTAACTTTGAGTAAAAGCTTCTCTTGTAGTTGAACTGAGATTAAAAGGACAATCAGAAGAGAAAAAGTAAGTAATTAACAAACAGCTCAAATCCATCAACATTTACTAAATGGAAGGAAAATAAAGATGAATAAAAATAAACGATGTGTCACGAAGCTTAGAAGGACTTTGAGACATCAGGAGAAATCTACTGCTGGTAGCAATAAGAATTGAACAAGAAGTCATAATTTTCAGGCTTCCCCCTCCCACCAAATGCATTACAACAAACAACATCTTACAGATGGCACAGTGCAGTAGAGGAAAGTTCAATGTGTGATTTTGATCTGTATTTGGAAAGCAGCAGGGCAACGTGCATGTATCTGATTATGATGAAGAAGCTTTTTCCAGTCCATTAGTAACAAAGGTGGATATTAAACAACATCTACATGGCATAAACATTTTAAATCAGTGGGCCTGGATAACTTGCATGTAAGAGCACTTTGGACTCTCGAATACAGCCAAAGGTCTGTTTGAACACAGCCAAATGCAAAAGCTGAGCTCAAGAAAAAGCAAATTCAGCACAGACATCCTCTATGGCAGTCTGAATTCTAAAGTAGTAATGTGGCAGAGGATTTGGTAATTAGAAAGCATAAATAATTCAGTGTGATCTCACGATATGTGCAGCCAGGAAGAGGCTAACAACTGCTCACTGCATAAACTGAAGAGCAAGGAAGAATAGGATGATAATACTCCTTTTCCACACAGTGTTGGAAGATCTGTACTGTGATGTCAACTTCAGGCATTGTGGAAGGGAAATGAAGACTAAGGCAAGGTTGTAGAAAGGGGCCATCAAAGCAATTACAGGAGTTTCAATCCCTTCTGGAGAAACACACGGATGCCTTCACTATAAGGTAATCTCAGGGACTCTGGGCTTCTATGTTAAGGTAACTGGATCCCTTCAGACTCGCACTTTGCCCCAAGGGGTTTCAATCTAGCAGAGAAAGACACAATGAAATGCAAAGTGGAAACTTATGCAAATTGAGAGCTCTTTCCAGGGCGTCTAGATTAATAGCTAGGGCAAGGGGCAATGATTTGTTCGTCTCAGCTCCTGAGTGCAAAGTGCGAGTTATGCTTTTATTGGAAACAGGTGATTAGACTCAATTTACTCACGGTAAATTATGTAAACTGGCAGATTTTAATAACTACCCGAATAAAATAATCTATCCTCTCCATCAGGAATTACTCTAATCTTAATACAGTTGCCATTACGCAGACTTCTTGGATGTCTGATATCTGATCTTCGTCTGTGCACTGAGACATTATATTCCTGTTAGATTTCCCCAGATAGCTGCTGACCTCTAGTCATGGGAATCTCTTGCTCTTGCTGCTGAACGGCCAGGAACAAATACATTCAAATAATGCATCTTCTGCCTCAATGAAGTTCTGAACTTCAAATGAAACACTTCACAGAAGTCCTTAACTTTATGGCCGCTCTGTTTTGATTAATTGTTAGAAAAGAGACTGTGGTTTAAATACACAGAAAATGAAACAAGAAGAGACGAAGCAAAGCCACGTTGATGTTACTGTAGTCATAGAATCATTAAGGCTGGAAATATTGTAAGATCACATAGTCCAACCCCAACCTGTCCCTGTCATGCCCACTGACCACATTCCTCAGCACCACTTCTCCATGGTTCTTGAACACCTCCAGAGGTGGTGACTTCACCACCTCCCTGAGCAGTCTGTGCCAGTGCCCAACCACTGAATTTTTTCCTAATATCCACCCCAAACCAATGGGTGCTGCCAAGCCCCAACATTTCACTTAGAGTCTTGCAAAATTTGTCCTTCGTCCTACAGTGCATTCCAGGCTACTCGTAACCAGCAGCCTCCTAATCATCCTGAGAGCACAGAAAATCATAGAATCACCGAATCACCAAGGTTGGAAAAGACATCCAAGATCATCCATTTAACTGTCCACCTACCACCAAGATTTCCCCACTAAACCATGTCCCCGAGTACAACATCTAAAGAAAAGATATTGACGGTCTGCAACCCGGGAAACAAGTCAATGAGAAATTCAGCTCTCATTAGTTTATCAGAATCATTTCATGATTTCTATTGCTGTTTCTGCTTTTTTATTTCTTGTCTTTGCCAAAAGTGGATAACAGCTATAGGTATCTCACAGTGCAGACTGGTGATGCTGAGCTGGTCTCTGTACACAGAGGCAGAATTCATTTGCCTGCAGTTTGATGCCCAGCACAGCCGCAAAGGCATGTGGGCTAGCCAGTAAGAAGGGCATACGTAAGAAACCTATGCCCTCTACACAGGTACCTGGGAGTCCAGCTGGCTAAAGACCCTATCAGGAGCATTTACATCAAGACCCAAAGCTCCAGTGAGCATTATGACATAACCAGACATTTTAATCTGCAAAACAATCCCACCTTAAGGACATTTTGAAAGATGTGCATCCAGGTCTCACTAAAGGATGAAGGATGCTGGGTGTCTTGCTGACACTGCTTCTCCAACAGCCTTTTCCTCTTTCCTGTTTACAGAAGTAAATCCATCCCAAAAGGAAAGAAGAGATGCTGTTTTTACTTTTCTTTACTATCTGTTTAGTGACATCCATGTCACCAGTTCTGGGTTTGCAGAACCCCACAGCCCAGGCCTGGAGCACTTGGCTGAGAACACAACGAACTCTGACTGCATCTGCCAGTTACAAAGTACTTGGATGTACTTCACCTAATGAAAACAAATGGATTGTGCAATTACTGGGACTGCAGATATGCTGTGGGACAGTGTTTCAACCCACTTGCTATCACAGATTCCCAGTCCGTGTAGAGGAAGGCTGCAATGTACATTGCTTATCAGACTCAACTGGCTGCTAATCTGAGAACACGAACCCAGAACACGAACCCAGAACACAACAGCAGTGCTAGGATTTCACAACTCAATTAGGTCTTACTTCCTGTGAAGAATGCAAACTTTTCCCCAAGGCTAAGCTGTTGTCAGAGCCAAAAACACATCATGGTGCCACAAGGTCATTGCAGCCATGGCAGAAGTTGATCCACTGAAGGAAACACTTCCAGACAACTTAGCAGAAGTTGCTGGCATCAGGTGCTGTACCTAAGAAGGACAGAAGACCTTTAGAATCCCTTCCCAGCCAACCCACTTACCAGCTATTTACAAAGAAGGTTATTCTGCTCAGCAGCCCTGCCTGCATACAACAATGAGAAACTGTATTAACCATCACCCAATTCTTGCCATTAACTTCTCTTAACTGGGTTTTTCCTGCTCTAGAGGATTGTTTCCTGCCAAGAACACCTCAGCCCTGCAGACATTACCAAGGACTGCTCTTCATAGATGAGAGTTTACAGTATTTTGACATAGCTAGAGTGCTTCTAAATCACAGCAAAACTGGCACTGTGATATGGCTGTGCCTTGTACACCCTTCACAGGTTTACCAAACTATGAGCATTTCTAAGAGGAATTGGCTTCTTCAAGTGCGGAAATGCAGCTTTATGTCTCCATTTGATTCCTACATTACAAAGCTGAGAATCAAGGGATTCGCACTGAAGGCACAGCAGTGGGATGGGGCAAGGAAAGATGAGAAAATACAACAAAAACTAAAATCAACTGTTAGTACCTTATTGCCAGGCATGTATTTCAACATAAAGCCTTCTATTCCAGTATCAAAGCCATATTTACTGTCACTTGTAACTAATGTACTTTACAGACTCAGGAAGACTGCATACGAAGAGGGAGTTCTCTTCTTCCATGGATCCACAACCTGGGCAAGGAGCCATCCATTGCTGCATGCTCCCAGTATGTTCAGCTGGCTGAGACTACAAAACTGAAGCTTGCAAAGAGTTTAGGAAAATGAAACTAAGCAATCCTGCCCCATTTATTTACAGCAACACTCCAGACTATAATTGTGGTTATATGAACTGAAAATATTGTTGTCACAGACGAATAAATGAAATAAAAATCCTGAAGAAAAAAAAACAACCAAAAATCAGAGAGAGCCCTGGGGGGAGTTCTGCATTGTGCTTCTAGCCAGCATGTTGTTGCATTTCTGATCCAGCTCCACTTTTTCCCTTGGTAGATATGAAGGTACATCAGCTTTTGACAAATATGTCATTCATATCCTCAATAATACAATTTGCTATCAGACAGCTGATTATTAGAGTTATTTGACAGCAGCATCTCATGCAGCAGCTTAATAGCATAACCCAGGAAGACTGAATGGTGCAATGGAATAGAATAATATCTTTGTTCTCTCGTAAGGGTACAGTCATTTTCTACAAAACATAGTTAAAGGGCAACAAGAAAAGCTTCTATAGATACAAGGGTGATGAAAGGAATACCAGGGAAAATGTGGGCCCTCTCCAGTAGGAAAAGGCAGAGGTAGTTACCCAGGATATGGAGAAGGCTGAGGTCTCGATGACTTTTTTGCCTCAGAATTCACCAGCAAGTGCTCCAGCCACACCACTCAAGTCACAGAAGACAAAGGCATGGACTGGGAACATGAAGAACTGTCCTCTGCAGAAGATCACATTCAAGACCATCTAAGGAACCTAAAAGGTGTGCAAGTTCATGGGATCTGATGGGATGCAACCACAGCTGTGGCAGTATAGTGAAGTTCTCACAGACTGGAAAAGAGTAAATATGACTCCCATTTTTAAAAGGGGAAAAAAGAAAGATTCAGGGAACTACAGTCCAGACAGCCTCAGTTTTGTGCCCAGCAAGATCACAGAACAGATCGTCCTGGAAACTATGCTACGGAACAAGGAAAACAAAGAGGTGACTAAAGACAGCTAACATGGCTTCACTAAAGGTAAACTGTGCCAGACAAGTTTGGTGGCCTTGCAAAACAAGCAATGTTTTAGCATTGGTGGATAATGGCAACTGACACCATCTACCTGGACTCGTGCAAAGCATTGGACACTGTCCTGCATGTCATACCTGTCTCTAAATTCGAGAGACATGAATCTGATGGAGGGACCACTTGGTGAGTAAGGAATTGCGTGAATGGCCACATTTCATAGAATCATAGAATTACCAAGATTGGAAAAGATCATCCAGTCCAACCCTCCACCTATCACCAGTATTTCCCCACTAAACCACATTCCTTAGTACAACATCTAAACATTTCTTAAAAAGCTCCAGGGACAGTGACTCAACCACATCCCTGGGCAGCCTGTTCCAGCACCTAAGAATTCTTTTGGAGAAGAAATTCTTCCTAACATCCAACCTGAATCTCCCTGGGCATAACTTGAGGCCATTCCCTTCAGTTCTATCACCAGTTATGCAGGAGAAGAGGCTGACTCCCATCTACAGTTGTGGTGAACAGCTCAATGTCCAAGTGAATACCAGCGAAGAGTGGTGCTCCACAGGGGTTGGTACTGGGAGCAGCACTATTTAACATCTTTGTTGTGACATGGACATTGAGTGCTCAGCAGGTTTGTGGGTGATACCAAGCTGAGTGGTATGGTCACCATGGTGGAGGGAAGCGATGCCTTCCAGACGGACCTGTCTGAGAGGTGGGCTCATGCAAACCTCATGAAGATCAATAAGGTGAAGAGCAAGGTGCTGCATCTGGGTCAAGACAACTCCAAGTACAAATACAGGCTAGGTGATGAGTGGATTGAGAGCAGCACAGGGGAGGAGGACTTGGGATTGTTGCTTGATGATATACTTATGAGCCAGCTGGGTGTGCTTGCAGCCCGGAATGCCAACTGTATCCTGGGCCACATCAAAGGAAGCATGGCCAGCAGGGCAAGGGAAGTGATTCTCCCTTTCTACTCTGAAGCCACTGTGGATTAAAACTCTTTTCAATGAGAAAACAACATTTTTTTTTTTTCCTCTTTATATCCACAGCAGTTTGCCTCCTCAATGGCATACAAATTAAATCCAACTGGAATGGCTTTTTAATTAAAATCACACTTTGCTTATTAAGAGTGAGAAAGTTGAACATTACAGAGGAAACATGTGAACCTCTGCCATCCCATTCGCCAGCTCCAGACAGGCTGTGCAGCAAACTCACTCTGCTAAGCCATATGTACCAGATGATCTCTTCTCACCCTATTTAAGGATCAGAAAAAGTCATATAGGACATAGAGCCCATACAAGAAGTCATACACAGAAAAGCTCCCTGTCTCTGTCCGAACCTAACCGTGTTCACATTTGTTTTGGTTTGCTGAGTCCTGGAAACACTCTATGGAAGCATGGAATCTCTAAACATTTCATTTCAACTCCTTGTCTGCACTGCTATTCAACTTTGTAGGCAACGGAAAGGTTTCCCACTCCAAAGCACCCTCAGGCCAAAGTTTGAAGCAATACATCTGACCCACACTAAGTAGATATGCCACAGCATCCCACTCCATTGGTTAAAGACCCCTTTATTTTTTTTTCCCCTCAAGGGCTGCCAGCCAGGCTCATGGCCAGAGTCAGTCTCTTTTGCCAGAGGCCTCTCCACATGGTGACAACAAAATACTTGAGTTACCATACGGCCACGGAAGCATCACACAAGCGATGCTATCCACCCACCCCAAGGTGTTCTCTAGAGGAACATCTCAGGTGTCAGAGCCTCAGGGGAAAACAGAGCACTGCTGTTGCTTTCCTTATGCTTTGACATCCACATGTCAGACTCTCCTAACAATTTTCATGAGCATTAAACTTCTGGTCAGACGCTCAGACAACACGGCACTCTAACATTAACATCAGCAAAGCTAAGCTGATTTGTTCTGGCTGAGGATGGTAATTGCAGGGCAGGATTTTCCCAAACACAACCATTAGTTAAACTCCTAGGGCTGACCAAATAAATGACTGAGTGCCTGCATGCTGCTATCTTTCTCTTCTCAGTGCAAGCTCCTGCTAGGAAAAGGGATGTGGAGGCAGGTTGTTAAAACTAAGGTCTTGAACCCATTCTGTTTACATCGATCTACGGGACTTTCTATCAGCAAAGCACTGTCAGAGGAACTCAGCAGCATTTTCCTGACTGACAGAAGGTTGTGTGTACTTCATTTGGGGAAGTTCTTTCATTTTATCATTTTTTATTCCAGTCAGACCACAGCGACCATCAGAGCTTGAAATAACCCTCCCCTGGACAAGCCTGAAAACAGACACCTCGATCTCCACACATCTCCCATATATATAGTGCAGAATGCACAGCATGGCTCCTGTAACTCCTCCTGCTCTTGTCCCTTAGATGTGCCACTTCCAGTCACACCAGTTTAACGCTATCCTTTTGCATGGAAAACATAACGTGGGTACCCACTAACATACTCCACAGGACACACCAAAAGCCTGTTCTCGTGGGTCAGGACTTCGTTATGTGCTTAAACACCTTCAGAACCAAGACTTAGTTCAGTATTTCAAAGTTTGGACATAATTTTTTTCTTTTTTTTTTACCCAATTAATTCTACTTCTGTTGAAGTGAGGTAGAAATCCTCAGATGAGCAATGGATAGCTTCCAACTAAGAGGTGCAACTGAATGACTTCCAAGACTGAAACTCTTCCACTAACAGCATCTGGTCTATAATCTAAAACACAGGTCAGTATCCCTTCTCTGCATGTGTCAGGCCTCCAGCCTGCAAATTAGTAGCGACCTTTCCCTCCTTCCCATTGCAGTACAGTCAGTAAAAGCGTGACTGCATTTAGCACAGGCTGGTCACTTTTCTGGCCTGAAAAAGGTAGTTTAAAAAACAATCTATAAAAAGCAAGTTTTCTCTTTATTTGCTCTTCCACCAAGGAAAATACCTCAGAAATCATGAAGTTTTGCCATTCTGTGGCAAGAAGAAAAAAAAATAAGCGCTGTATTCCTTTTTCCTTAATAAACAAAAAAGGTAAATACCCAATGTTAGACATCCCCCTCGCCCCAAAAACTTTACAAGCAAAAAATACATATTTCTGAAAGCATGCTTTGAGAAAAAGTTTTCTGATTTTTTGTAGGGTTTTTTTTGGTTTGTTTTAAGAGAAACACGTTTGGAAGATAAATGCCCAGTGAGGACTAATATGAAGCAATCAGTAGAGTTTCTTTAGATCTTGGCCTTAAGATTTATTAAATCTCATTCCACAATCTCATGCCCCACACTCACAAGTCTGCTACAGCCACTGACTGGGTGAGCTGTGCAGAAATACAGTGGTTTTCCCTACTGACAGACCTCAGTATCTGAGCACAGTATGAATTTCAAGCTTCTCTCCCTCTCACCCAACTGCCCACCCCTCGGGAGCAGCTCACATCCCTCTGCATGTGCAGATGGAGATGGCAGATCATATCATTTCTGGAGAAAAGGACCGTTTCTAAACTTGCTATTTTGGTACGGCATGGAGGATCTAGGAAAGAATTCCTATGGCTCATACAAGAGCAATAAAAAATACTAATTCTCCTCTTCTGTGCAAAGGATTGTTTATATGTATTGATATTGACAGGACAAGGGAGAATGGTTTTAAATTAAGACAGGGGAGGTTTAGGTTGGATATTAGCAGGAAGTTTTTCATACAGGGTGGTGATGCACTGGAACAGGTTGCCCAAGGAGGCTGTTGATGCCCCATCCCTGGAGGCATTCAAGGCCAGGCTGGATGTGGCTCTGGGCAGCCTGGGCTGGTGGCTGGCCACCCTGCACATAGCAGGGGGGTTGAAACGAGATGATCATTGTGGTCCTTTTCAACCCAGGACATTCTATGATTGTATGATTCCTCTGCCATGAAACAAAAGATTTATGAGTAACAGACCTCATCTGCACTGTGAGACAGTGCTGGGACTGTCACCCCCTGGCTGAAAGCTAAGCACATGGCCGGGGTCACTGCTCTGATGAAATAAATCTTCCTTGCCTGTGTTCCCTAACAAAACACTTTTCCCTTCATGGCAATGACTCCCATGACAGCCCGAATGATGACTCTGTTGGCTGGCACAGGAAGGTCTGAGTCAATAGCAGACGGATTCCTCCAAACAAATGGGAACAGGGGCAGAGAGCAACGACCCCAGTCACATGCAGAGCAAAGCCTTCTAGTTTGAGTTTCTTGCAAAAGGGATGTGTCCTGCAGCAGAAACCAACAAGAGACACCTCATCAGTGGGAGCTTCCCATTGGAGAACTGGCAGAGTTGCATCACTGGGAAGGACTATAGAAAGATCCTGCACATCTCTCAACAAACCAGTAGTTTTCCAAGACCACATCTGTATCTCCAGCTCTCAGCTACTTCAAATCCAAACCCAGATGCACCTCCAAGCCCAGTCATCCTCCCATCCTCGCACTGATATGTTCCCCAGCAGTACGTCCCTACTGCAGCCATGTCTTGCTCCTGGCTTTGCTTTGCAGAGCTTTTGCTAGAGCAGAAGGGCTGGTCCTGAATCATGAATGGTATCACATTGATTACTTTCCCTATGCAGAAGCTGAATAACATGCACCTCGTAAAGGAATGCTGCAAGGCAGACCCTGGGATAGATCCCACATCCTTTCCAGAGATGGACCCACCTTCTACACAAGAAATTGGCTGCCTGGCTTTCAGTGCTGCGCTTGGCAGGTTGCTCTCACATCATGCTCCTCTCATGGCTAGAAAATTTCCTGTACCCAGCCAAATTCAATCCCACAGACACTCTTGTGCCAGCACTAGCCTCAGATTTCAGGAGATGCTTCCACTCCCTGACATTATCACGAGTTCACATGTAGAGCATAACAACATCATCCCCATGATCAATATGGTTTGCTAGGCTAATCTAACCAAATACAAAGTGCTTTGTCTTTATGATCTAGGCAGGCAAAATAAAGAAATAAGTAAATACTATGTAAAGAAAGCAGATTTTTCTTATTTGCAGGTTGGGTTTCAGGCACACCCTTAGCAGAAAGTCCATTGACTGAGCCTGGAGCTGAATTAAGGAATTTTTAACCTCACCCTGTGCCTGAATCATTGCTCATTGCCAGCAGCAGCCCAGTTTATCAGTTCATCTCCTTCTGCTCAGAGTCACCCCAATGGATGCTGCTGCTCTTCTCCCCAGGCTACTCTGCAAGGGGAGCAAGTATTTATTTTTAGGTGTGTTGTACTCTGACCAGTTAGGCTTCCTTCCCAGGGCTGCAATATGTAATTAATATTTGTTTCCAGAGCTGACAGCACGGGAAGCTTGAGTGGTGAACTGGCAGAGAAGAAATAATTACAAAGTAGAGGGGTACCAACCTGCCAAGCATTGTAACACCCCTCCTGGAGAAGAGACGTGACTTTTCAGCAGTCACATAGTGGGGAAGAAAGCCAGTCCAAATCAAAGGCACAGCTGCCATTTTACTGGGACGACGAATTCAGTTGCGGAGTAACAAATCCTGTCAGATCTCCAGGACAGAGGAACAGCAGGAGAAAAACATTAGAGCAATATGTAGATGGAAAAAACACAACTCAACAAACTGGAAAAAGTCAGAGCGAGAAAGACAAGAGCATCCAGGCTGCTTTGTGACCATAGAATGGCTTGGATTGGAAGGGACCTCAAGGATCATGAAGCTCCAACCCCCCCGCCACAGGCAGGGCCACCAATCTCCACATTTAATACCAGACCAGGCTGCCCAGGGCCCCATCCAACCTGGCCTTGAACACCTCCAGGGATGGAGAATCCACAACCTTGCTGGGCAGCTGTTCCAGCACCTCCCCACTCTCTCTGTAAAGAACTTCCCCCTGACATCCAACCTCAATCTGTCCTCCTTCAACTTAAAAACATTTCCCCTTGTCCTGCTGTTATCTACCCTTTCAAAGAGTTGACTCCCCTCCTGTTTGTAGGCTCCCTTTAGGTACTATAAAGGCTGCAATGAGGACACCTCGCAGCCTTCTATTTTCCAGGCTGAACAAGCCCAGCTCCCTCAGCCTGTCTTTGTAGGGGAGGTGCTGCAGCCCTCCGAGTATCTTTGCGGCCTCCTCTGGACCCTCTCCAACAGCTCCCTATCTTTCTTGTACTGGGGACCCCAGACCTGGACACAGTACTCCAGATGGGGCCTCACAAGAGCATGGTAGTGATGCCAGCATGGGATGTCCCAAGAACGCTGCAGCTCTGGATGGTCCCAGACAGCACTGACCCAAGTGGGATCAGAGATCCTCTGACCAACCTATACAAGAGATGCATCCCTCCCCTTTCACATCACTTTTCCTAAACAGTAAATGCAGTTCTGTCACACACATGAGGTGTCTTTCCTCTAACAAAAAACCACAGCCCATCAGCCCATTTCTTTGCTATTCTTCCACAACTGAATTTAGATTTCCCGGAAGGTACCCCTTCAATAAATCTTGGTTTTATTTGCCTGTAACAAGAGCACAGTAGTAAAATAGCTGAACAAACAACCAAAGCTTCAACTTTATATCTAGGTTTAAAAATATTTCCAGATGCTTAAGGCATTTCTGAGGCTCAGGTCAAGTAGACTCAAGGCAGCAAGCTCTGATTTTTCATTTCCTTTCCTTCTATACAACCATCAGGGCTTGGCTGAAGCAGCTAAACCACCAGTTCTGTCTGGCTCTGGGAAGAGCTTCCCAGTCAAAAGAACTTCAGTAAGTTACATAACCACACGGATCCAATAGGAGACCTGTGTTGGTAGAGACACCAAGGAGACTAAAAAGTTCTTCCTATTTTATGCCTCCAAATTTGCAAGATACAAAGAAGAATGAAGAGCAGGTACAAATACACGTGCCAGCATTATGAGCCTCTTACTCAGACAATCTCAATTTAATTACAGCCTAGATCACTCCCTTCCAGCACACCTTCACCCACTGATAGACATCCAACTCCAAGAAAGTAGGTACGGTGACAAGTAGTTCCCTAAATTAACCTCTTGCACCACAGTTTTAAGTATTGCAATAGCCATGAGGTATGTGGAACATCATATTTTTTTCTTAGGCTAACAGAGATTTTCCAACTTTGGTGATTCTATGATTCTACTGCAAGGAACATGGTTTAGTGGGGAAATACTGGGGGTAGGTGGACAGCTGGATGATCTTGGAGGTCCTTTCCAGCCTTGGTGATTCCATGATTCTGTACTAAGACAGAGGAATAAAACTCAAACACAGGAAACTTCAGGCTATTTGTAGGCCTGAATTAACTGCTCCGAGTTTAGTCAAGTTAGTTAATTACAGAGAAAAGAGTAATTGGCACCTGTAGAACAGATGAACCACATAGACAGGGAGGAGCTGGTAGGAACATCAGCCCTGTCACTCTGTGACTTCAAGAAACCAGTAGGCTGTGAGATGGAAAGATGGCAAAACCTCACAAAAACCAACATGTTCATTGAGCCCATGTTTTTTTAAGGTCCAGCAGAACCATGAATGGCAATGCATGGGCTTGGCTTTTGAAGCTCTGTAACGCAGAAGGACAGCAGCAATGGCTTTGCAAAATGTCTCTATTTCCAGACAGCATGCTTCTCTTCTAGATTATCCCACTGACAAACACAGAATCACAGAATAGCTGAGGTTGGAAGAGACCTCAAAGATCACTTAGTTCCAACCCCCTGCCATGGGTTGGTTACCCCCCACCAGCTCAGGCTGCCCAGGGCCCCATCCATAGCCTTGAGCACCTCCAAGGATGGGGCACCCACAGCTCCGAGCAGCACTGCCAGGGCCTCACCGCCCACTGAGCAAAGGATTTCCACCAAACATCTACCCTAAATCTCCTCTCTTTCAGTTTAAAGCCATTCCCTCTTGTCCTATCAACATCACCCTGCCTACTGCCACCCTTCTCTTGATGTACTCCAGGATGCAGTTGGCTTTCTGGGCTGCAAGAGAACACTGCTGGCCATTGTCCAGCTCTTTTTAAGGCTAGTCTTCAGGCTAAACCCAGAGCAATGGCCACTTAGCTTCATTTCTCTTTCAGAAGTCAGGGTGCAATGCTACGTATGCAAGTACATCCAGATTTATTTATTTTTTTAATATAATCTTTTTCAGTTGTTCCAATGTAAGCTCTCACTTCTCTTGACAAATCTTGCCTCGTCCACATTGCATACAAAGAGCCTGAAGATAAAACCTTAACACACTGTTTGTCGAATCATGTTTAACTCCGTAGGGGAGGGAAAAGAGAGTGGGGAAGGAGGAACCAAGTTAATTTCCATGGGATCACAGAATGGCTTGGGTTGGAAGAGACTATAAAGATCATCCAGTTTCAACTCCAATTATCTGGTTCCAATTATTAGTTTTGCTGAAAATAGTGCTTCAAAAGAAAGGGATGAGCTAGCAGGAATTCCCACACCCCAAAACACAGCTCATGCCCCAGCTGCAAATCTATAGCAGGCAAAGAGGGAAAATATGCAACTGCACAACACCAATAAGCAGAGAAAAACTGAAGAGGGGGAATACTTTGTGAGGAATTGTTACAGGATAGGAACTAAGTGCACGGCATAGGCAAGACCCATACAGCTCTGCAGCCATGCTTAATGTCAGTCTCCCAAAAAATGCAAGCAACGAGCAGTTGACACTCAAGCATGTTGGCAATTCTTCATGCACTAGTTGGCCTCGTTTCGGGGCCCATTTGTCTTCCTTTGAGCATGCTGAGCAGAAAGAAAACTTATTACACAGTGGAAAAAAAAGAAAAAGCAGTGGTGGGAAGAAGCCTGATTATGATTAAAAAGAAAGGTGTAAATGGGAGAGAACCAAATGGATGGGCACAGGCAGTGCAGGAAACTAGAAACACCAGGCACAGCTCTGGATGGAGCCCTGCTGCTGATGGTGAGGACTAAGTGGCTTTAGCCATTGGGTTGCCCTGCTGCAGCTCTGTGGATGAGCACTTCTCTCCCCAGCCAGAGCTGAATGCTTCCAGGGAGGATTTTATTCACTCCCTCCCTCAGTACGGAAACACATCCTAAGGGCTAAAAAGGTGACTTAAAGAAAAAGCCAGGACTTATATCCCACATGGCCACAAACGGGACAAATTCCTCCCCTGGTAGATAGCATGGGGCCTGTAATGGAAAAGACTGCATAATAAATCATGGCACTCACTTAAGTTAAGAGCTGAATTTGACTGCAGCTAAATAAAGGTGGAAGAGGAAGAACCTCCAGCAAGGTTTGGATTCTGGCTGCTTCCAAGCGTAAGGATGCTCAGACTCAGGTTTGAAGCAGCTTCACAAGTGCACAGAGTGATTAAGGATTTTATTAAGTATATTTCTTTTCCTTTTCGCCTTGCATATGTTTCGTAAGGTTTGAACTGCAGCCACCTGGCCACTTAGGGAATATGAGATAAAAGCTGCTTCTGAGCTGTGAATAAAGAAGACCATGGGGATACAACACGTGGATAACCTGGGGAGGGATCCAGCTGGCGGCTTCAGACCTCTAAATGGAGGAGGCTGCAGGGGTTGGAGTAAACTGCTGCTGTAGCCAGTGAGGACTGAAAAGGTGCACTGTTATCTTCCTTGTTCATGGCACGTGAACGGGACTGGCAGATAACACAGGATTCGTGGGGGTTTGGCTGTTGGGAAAGGGAGAGGGTGGGTATTTTCAGGCATCTCCGCTGACCCAAAGTGAACCTGACCCAGCGGGATCTCCGTTGCTCTGGGTCACACCTGTGCAACAATGCCACAACGCAGGTGTCCTGCTCTGCAAAGTGATTCCCACCCCGAGGTCACCCGCAGGGGCTGATTAGCTGCAAGAGACAGTGACATTGATAAGGGCCCTGGAGATAACTGCTGCTCAGGTGCTGTGATGCTGCAGGTCACCAGGTATTAATTGAAACATCTGTTCAATGCAAAAAAAATCAAGGTAGGAGCCACAAATAAACATCCTTTGGAAAGACATACTATAGATTTAAGATTTACAAAGCAGACGTGAGGTATTGGTTATTTTCCCTCCTGAAGAAGAACTGGATTTAAATAGATTATTGTTTTTTTTTCCCCTTCCCTCTTGATAAGGTGCAATTTCACAGGGACAGAGATTAAAGTACACTAATAGGGAGTTCACACTCAGCATCATGAGTTTAGTAAGAGCACCCCTGAGCCTGCTGTGAAAGCAAAAGGGGGATCGGGCAGACAGCAGCTCAGCAAACATGTTGGGGTTTAGCTCAGCAAACACATTTGGCCCCAAAAAGATTTGGGGCCTTTGTGTTCAGTTCTCTTGACTTTGGGTGTAAATCAACGATGTCAAATTCTGAAGCCCTGAAGAGATTACCAAAGCAACATCACAGAGCGTTTTGTTTGGCCAACTGGTGAAATGCATCTGAAAATAATCCCAGTTCAAATCTGAATCTGAAAATTCGTTTCTAGCACCTGAATTTAAATAGAAAACCAGAAGTGTAAATCTCCACCTCCCAGCAGTTCAAACACTGAATGGACGGTGAGTGACTGCTCTGGGGGTAAGGAACCTACCTAAGGTGACTCACAGAGGAGTTCAGGGCTGTTAACATCTGCTGTTTCAGTTGACTGGAAAAGGGACTTCATTTATGAAAAACACACCAGGGTCTCCAATACTCATGTACAGCTCAGGAGCTGAAGTCTTTAAGTCCTGGAAGTACGATGTACACATATAAATTAGGGCTGTAGATAAAACCCGGCACATTGAGATGCCAGTAAAGCAGCATTAATGTGTGCTTTCCAGCCGCAAGCAATCCACAACGCACATCCTGGTGCACAACACACCCCTCACTTTATAACCCAACCTACAAAGTGCTGGGCTGATCGCTGATGTCACCAACACTAACTTGGTACCAGGGCTGTAGCAACTCCAGGGCACCACATTTGCACAGCCAACCAACAAGCATGGGATGAATGCTGGAGGCAATGACCATAACTAAAGAAATGTCACACCTGCTTCCGCCTCTTAACCCTACCTGCTGGGTCAGGCTGTGCTCACACGGGTTATTTTTACTTGTGCAGATTGGCAATTATTAAACATAATTGCTCTTGCAATTGTACCTGCTCCCTCATTAGGGTTTGTGCGTGAGGCTAAGCAGTTTTAAAGTGATTTATAGCAAAGCTAATAACCAGCAGATGCTTCCAGTCAAGCTGAAGTTTGAGGACAAACTCTTGGCACTGCTAACACCATCCTTATCAGAAGGAAGCTTTGCATTTCCACCTGTCTCTCCAGAAGCCTTTAGGTACTCTAAAAACCAACTGCTGAAGAAGCCCGGTATTGCCCCATTGAACAAGTAAAGGGCTGAATAAGAATTTAAGGAGCACCCAGCTGGCTTCTAGGAGCCCACCTGCATCCCATCCCTTCCCCAGGGCACTTTCTGAATGCTAATGAATGAGCTCTCCCTGCATTACGGGTCTTGCAATGTGAAAGGTAAAGCTGGTGCCTGGAGAGATGAATCATCCCAGAGGGATTCCTGGTGGGCAGGCAGGAGGCCAAGCGAGCCACAGGGTGCTCTGAAAGGGAGCTTTGATGAGAAGGCTGCTCTTGTCTGACCTCCCTGACACGTCATTAGCTGTGTTAGCTCTGGATGGAGGCCAATCTGATAGCCGGCATCGCTGCCCTTCCTCTCTCATAGAGAAAAACCAAGGGTTTGATCTTCATTCCACCACCGTCCTCTGGGATCTCATTTCCAGACATCCCCACATTGGCTTCATTCCCACCCAAACGTAGCTCGTGACTTCTGGAGAACATCTGTGAGCAGTGAAGCATCAAATGCTCACCACTCAACAAGGGAAACTCAGAGGAATCACTGCCAGGGCACAGACAGGCTTGGCAAGTCTCATGGAAGGAGCTGGAGCTTCTGTCCATGTCTGTCCATCCAACCCACTTGCTGGCCCCTTCTCCTGCCCTGGGGCATCACAGCATCTCTGACTCGGGTTACCCACATATTCGGACCATAAATAGTTTTGGTTTTTTGTTCTGTTTTGTTTTTCCTGGCTGCATTTCTTAGATTTTGGTCCTTACAAAGGACTTTCCTTGTCTTTCTAACACAGAATAAAGCTGATGAGATCAGAAAACAGGGTTGTAATAACCACACTCCCTTTTCCAGGCACTGGAACATCCCTCTTTCCATAAGCCAACACAATGCTGCAGAGATCCCATTCCCAGCACAGAAATTATGCTGCCACTGTGCTGGCTCGGCCCAAGAGCACGATGCGACCCACCACGTTCATAAAACCAAGCCAAGTTCTTCTCCTCATCAAAACTTGAGTAACAACTTTCCCTTCACACAGATCAACAGACTCCTCTCCTGAATGTGAGCCACTGATCTCACACAGAATGTGACAATCCACAAAGTGCACTCAGATCTAATTAAAATATAATCATTTTTGTCTTGGATCTCCTTGATCTATATACTGTCTGGAGTCCTGCTCAGGCTGAGAATGGGGCAACTCATGCTGAATAGGGAGATATTCCTCTTGTCCCACTTCTCCATCTACAACAAGAATCTGTGTCTACGAAGTAGTCCAAATACTGGCAACTTCCCAGTCCTACAGAATCAGTCACCATAGGATATGGCAAGACTGATTTTCATGAGATGCCAGTCTTTCCAGTTGCTTCTGCTGGAAACCATCTACTAATGAAAAAACACTATTTATGTCTTTCATCTCCTGAAAGCTGCACAAACTATCACTTAAGAAGACAAGGTACAGCACAGCCCACACAGAGACACAGCAAGGACATGGCTGAGTCATGGGCTGAGCACCCGAAGGGCTTTCAGGCAGCTACAGCACAGAGCAACATTGCCTCGCTCAGCATCCCAGCCTGTTTCCAATCCCTTTTCTTTTTTTTTTTTTTCCCTTCAGTTCTCATCTTCTTCTTTCTAAGTCTCACAGTCAGTGCCTTCACGACCAGACCCATAATGTGCTCACAGAATCATGGAATCATCAACTATCCCACGTCAGAAGGGACCCACAAGGACCACTGAGTCCAACCTTACTCCACACCGCACTCCTAAAACCCAAACCCTACATCTGAGAGCCATGTCCAAAAGCTTCTTCAACTCACATCTCAGTTTTCCAGCTGCAAAACTGGCTTTGCATCCAACAACGAACTCGAGCTCCATGCTTGGACAGCTGGGTGATCAGAACCAGATCAGCTGTCCAACAGCAGGAGTGGCTTTGCATCCAAGAATGACCTCAACCTCCATTCTTGGACTGTTAGGTGATCAGAGCCAGACCAGTTGTCCAACTGCAGAAGCGGCTTCGCATCCAACAGTGACCTCAACCTCCATGCTTGGGTGAGTAGAGCACCCAGAAAAGCTGCACTTCTATGTAATGATGAGAACAAGAGCAAAAAGTAGCAGCCCCATCACAAGTCCACACTGGCCAGACTTCACCTGGGACTGAGCACAGCTCACTTGACATTGGTATTCAGCTCAGCCCTCTGGCTGTCACAGCACTGCTGATACTACAAGAGCAAAGGAGCTTGAACCAGATTATTTTTAGATCACTGTAAAAAGGGAACAAGGAATCACCATATACATCCATACCCAAATTAACAAGCTAGGCAGCTTTCTCTGTCCATGGTCCCATCTGCTTTCTGATGCTGAATATTTGGCAACCATCCCTTCCCTTTAAAAACCCTGAGTAGGATTCAGCCCTTTTTGTGACACATCATGATCCCAATCCTGCCGGGTTCTCCTGATCTTTTCTGCAGGTCTCTCAGCTCAGCAAGGAGTGATGGTTATGGTGTGAATCCCCCTGCTGACACGTTGGAGGAAACTGCTTTCGATATTCCACACACTACAATTTGGCCTATTTTGCTCTTTTCTCTTGTTATGCCCAAAATGAGAGGTTCTTATAAATACGCACTGCTGAAAATACATGCTCTAAGAACTTATTTCAGTGTTATACAGAGACAATGAGAGTTTTGGAGTTACCAAGGGGTAACTGGTGCTCTTAGATGGCCCTAAAATGAATGAATGAATAAAACCTGCCATGCATTTACACTTGCATTAATGTTAATCAATCACAAACCTAGCAATAGGTTTAGATTTTGTAACAAGGCCTTCTTTAAACATGAAATGGATTGTTTTGGTTTAAATGTGTGTTTCTCAATGCTCAGATTCGCAGTCGATGGTCAGATGAAAGAGATGGAGTTATGGCCAAAGTGGCTGTCCAACAAACCTAAATTTAACTGTTTTTCTTTTAAAATTGTCCATCTCCAGCACTCACATTTAGGGTGCTAAAGGATCAGATCTGAGTGGTTTTACTCCCTTCCTCCATGGCAGAAGCAGAACAAATCTCTGAAGAAAAGCACAGACTACACCAATGGAACAGGTCTGGCCAATTCCATGAGCTCTGAAGGCACACAGAGACAACCAAGGGCTCTGAATTAACCACATCCCATTTACTGGACACACAGTATGCAATTTGTAGCTCTCTGGGCTAGATCAACTCAATCAAAGCCCTGAAATGGCAAATCAACCCAAGAGAACCCAACAGGGATCACTGCGGATTTGCACAGCATTGCACATCCACCCTCCCAAACTACACTCTTTGGGTCGGTGTTAAGCTTGACCACCGCTGGAGGCAGCTTTGCTGAACCACAGCAAATAACATTTATCCAGTTTCCTTTTTCTACATCAGTAGATCATGAGAGGGCAAGGTAAAACTTTACAGGGGCAATTAGAAGCCACGGGGCCACAACAGCTTTATAGCACTGAACTTCTCAATCAGCCAATTGTTCTCGTTCAAAGTTTTTTTCCAATGGCAGACCAATAAAAGTTATCACAACAAACTATGCAAAAAACCTTTGCTGAGCAATCTCAGGTCCCAGAGCCAAGTTGTCACCATTGCACAGCTTTCTTTTGCTTTAAAAATAAATCCTCATTCCTGGGCTCAAACAGAGAAATAAAAACAACAGGGATTTGCTCTGGCACTGAGATGCTTTGGTATTAGTCACCTTGTAGATCAGCAGAGATAAGGAGACTGTAAATCTCTCTAACCCACCGGCACAAACCAGGTGCAGGAAAATCAACGCAACAAAAGAACAGCAAAGCAACCGATGGTTCCATTAAGCCAAGGCAAGGACGCAAGATAAAGCATAGAACAAGAAAATACTACAAGGGTTGAAAAGGGACTGGGATTGACCCTTGGAATACACTGAGGCTGCAGGTTACCATCGTTGCAGAGCTTCGGGGTGTGCAATCATCGACAGGACCAAGTGACACAAATGCATGCCAAACTACAACATGCTGTGCAACCAACTCTGCAGGATCGTGACCCAGAGGACCCCTTCGTGCCAACAGCATTTAATGAACTGGGATTTTTTTTTGCCACAAGCTTCAGTGGGAGGAAAGGGGAGCAAAGGCTGGTGCAGCTCCAGCAGCTGAGGAGCATTGTTCCTCTCTTAACCCCCACAACTCCAGACCTGGACACGAGCTGTTTTGGATCCTCACTATGGCAAAATCTGTAGGATTCCTGGAACTAAATACCTGGCAATTTTTAAAAATAAATGTATATATATATATGTACACATACATACATATACACATACGTACATATATATATATATATATCAATCTATTTTCCCATCTGCTCTTCCTCAAAGAAAGTTTTGGTGATAAAGTTTCTTGGGTGGCTCAGACCAACAGCAAGAAAAAAAAAAAACACACAAAAAACACACACAAAACCCACAAAAAACAATGCTGAAATTAGTCACTGCTTCATAAGAAGGGGAGAAGTAAGGAGACACAAGAGATGCAGTCCCAAATCTGGTTACTTGGCACTCTCTGAGGCTCAGCCTGGTAGGCTCTGCCCAATGACAAGTGGAGTGGCTCGGGTTGTCAGTCGCTGAGCAGAGCCAAGGTGGCTGGAACTGGATAGTCTTTAAGGTTCTTTGCAACCCAACCCACTCTGTGATCCTACAGAGAGAGACCTGCGGCCATGCACTGATGGGCAACCAGTTCCCATTCCCATGGGCAACCTCACCCAACTCTACAGGAAGGAAACCCAGATCTGTGGGAAGGAAACTCAGCCACAGCCAGCTCCCCACGCAGCTCACTGGATGAAAAAAGAAGTGTGGAAAGAGCTAGGAATTGCACGCTGCAAGGAAACAAGAGCTTCAGTAAAATGTTCGGTATTCAACCCCACTCCTGCACTGTTTGCACAGAAAATCAGCTATTGCATGCACCAGCAGAATCAATTCCATTTGCTAACCCTACAGCATGCTACCAACTGTCAGCAGTGGGAAGGAAGCAGCACTGCCCGTGGTCAGGGACTGGCTAGCATGGAAATTTTAAGCAGAAGGGACAGAGCGGGCAGAAAACACATCCTTTGCTTCCAAAGGATCAGAGGATGAACGATGAGGTTGAAGTGCCGGAGAATGGCACTTTGCTGAACTTCACATGGGTGGGGATGTTACCATCTGGAGCCTCTGTCCCGGGGCATTGCATCCCGTTATCCCCAATTTGGGGGGGTGGGGAGGTTGCTGCACGAAACCATTGTGCTCCTGAGTAGGAGCGGCAGATGGCAAAGCTGAATGACAGCGGGAGTCGGAGAGAAAGCACTAAAATCACAATGAGTTCCTCGAGCTCCTGCGATACGGTTACTCTTGAAGAGGGAGAGCTCAGAGAAGGAATGAATAAATAAATAAATAAAGGAGGTTAAAAAAAACCAACCCAGTAACTAAGAGATTGCCGCTTATACAAGAGAAAGGGAAACCCAGCAAACGCACACCTGCCTTTCACCGACCGCACTTCCAAAGTTGCCCAAACTTTGCCCGAGGCGGAAAGTCTCCTCTGAACCCCACCCGCAAAAACATCGCCCACCGACCGGGCCAGAACCCCGGCGCAGTCCCGCACCGACCGCACTCACCACGGAGAGGAGGCAGCCGAGCAGCGGCAGCAGGACGCGCAGCCTCGCGGATTGCATGCCGAGGACACCGCGCTCCGCCGAGCTCCGAGCGCTCCGTTCCGCGCCTCAGCGCTGCGCTGCGCTCCAGGACGTGCGCTCCCTTTGCGCGCATCCACGGAGAGAGGAAAAGAGACGGAGAGAGACAGGGACGGAAGCGGCTCCGCGCTGCTCCGCACCGCACCGCACCGCACCGCTCCACCGCCCCCGGCCGCCTCCTGCGCGGGGCGGGGCCACTCCGCCTCCCTCCCGCCCCAGGTGCCGGCGCTGCTCTTGGGGAAGGAGGGGGGTCCCCCCCTCCCCTTATCCATTTATTTTTTTCTCTCTCTTTTTTTTCCCCTCTTCCTGTCTTTCCCCCTTTCCTCATCCTTTCCCCATTTCCTTTCCCCTCCTTTTTTTTTTTTTTTCCTCCCTTAGTTTTTGCATTCTTTCTTTCACCCCTCTTCTTTCATTTTTCCTCGTTTTCCTCCTTCTCCTTTTTTTCCACATTCCATTCCTTTCCCCCGTTTTCTGCTTTTCACTGCTTCCCTTTTTTCTCCCTTTCCCCCCCTTTTTCTCCCTTCTCAGCTTCTTCTCCTTCCCCCCTCACCCCCCCCTTTTTTTCTCCCCTTTCCTCTCATATCTTTATTTTCCCCCAATTCCCATATTTCATCTTCTCTTTTCCATCCTATCTTCTTTCTTCCTTCCCCCCCTTTTTCCCTCCTCCCTCCCTTTCCTCTGTTTTCTCTTCTACACACCTTCTCCACTTCTAAAACCTTCCCCCTTTCTTTCCCCCTTTCCTTCCCCCTTTCCTTCCCCCTTTCCTTCCCCCTTTCCTTCCCCCTTTCCTTCCCCCTTTCTTTCCCCCTTTCTTTCCCCCTTTCTTTCCCCCTTTCCTTCCCCCTTCCCCCTTTCCTTCCCCCTTTCCTTCCCCCTTTCCTTCCCCCTTTCCTTCCCCCTTTCCTTCCCCCTTTCCTTCCCCCTTTCCTTTTTTTAACAGTTTGCAACAGTTAAAGTGGATGGGATGGAGGGAAGCCAAGAGGAGATCAGCGAAGCTTGATTTTCAGTTTTCACCCCCCAGCTGGTACATTCACTATGGGATTCCTCCAGACCTGGTGGAAGAAGCTTTCAGAACTGTTCCCCACTGTGCAGAAATATCATCACCCCTCTTTCCAGAGCCAAAGGACAGTTCAGATTAGGAAAAAATTCTTCTCGGAAGGATCAGTGATACATTGGCACAGCTGCCCAGGGAGGTGGTGGAGACACCATCCCTGGAGGTGTTCAGGAAATGTGGAGATGTGGCACTGAGGGAGGTGGTTCAGTGGGCATGGTGGGGTGGGATTGGACTTAGTGATCTTAGATCTCATTCCAACCTGAATGATTCTGTGATTCTAAAGTCAAATTTGTCCATATTTGGGATGTAAATGTGGAAATCCCTCCTCTCTTATACGCAGTGTGGAAGGTTTTATTGCGTATTCTCTATGGACTGGTCTGTGCTTTTATGGATGCTCAAAGGACAATTTTTTACCTTGTTTGATCTGAGAAATCCCAGTCCCATGGTTTGTTTTTGTAGGCCTGATAGTGCCTTATGATTACGAGTGTAAAAAGAGGGATGGGATGCTAATTGCATCAATTAGTTATACAACGACTTGAACACACAACAAAGCTATATAAAAGTTCGTTCAGATCGTAAAATGGCAGAGGAATGGCTGATTATCTGGTCACTGCCTCTCACAACTAATAATAGCTTTATCACGAAAGCGTTTCATGCGTGCTTCTTTCAGTTATTCACGTGGCCTGGATGCGTCCAAGGAGCACATTGGATCCAGGTTTCTTTGCGGGAAGACATTTAAAATTGTTCATTTCCAGCTTCTTTCCAGACAGAGAACCCAAACACTTTGTGTCTCGTGGCAATGACTGCACAGGAAAAGTCTCAACTAATTTTGAAAGTCCCATTTGAACATCACCCAGAGAAGTGGTGGAGTCACCGTCCCTGAAGGTGCTCAAGAATCATAGAGATGTGGTGCTGAGGGATGTGGTCAGTAGGTATGGTGGGGTGGGTTGGGGCTGGACCTGATGGTCTTAGAGGTCTTTTCCAGCCTTAATGATTTCTATGATTCCATGACTTTGTATCTTTTCTACACCTCCTCTTTGGCCTCTTCTATGTCCATTCTTATTACCACATATCTACTTTGGGATGGGAGAGGGAACCAGAATGATCCAAAACTGTGGTTTTATGCAGGGTCACAGGGATGGTCAAGGTTTAAACCTTTATCTTTTCTCCTGGGTGGGTACAGGAGTATTTCTAAGTGTTAAACTGATGTTTTTACCAACAGCACCAAGCTGTATTCCCCCACAAGATCATTTTGTTCTGAGCTCATCTCTGTGTAAATTGGATTAGATATAGTGTGGGAGATTTTGCCCGTTTGCTTCATACTTTCTATTAAACTATGATGAAGTCCAGCTCCCACTTTGCTGCAGCTCGTGGGAGGCTGGTATTTGCTCCCTGCCTTTCTTTTTGACATATTTCTGCAAAAAGTTTTATGAGGCTTCATGGCTGTGATGTGAGGGTAGGAAGGCTGTAGCAGCTTGGTATTGAATGGGGCTTTGCAAATAGGTTGGTTGCTCAGAGAAGCTGTGGCTGCCTCATCCCTGGAGGTGTTCAAGGCCAAGTTGGATGGGCTCTGGGCAGCCTGAGCTGGTACCCGGTTTAATGTTTAGCAACCCTTCCAACCAAGTGGGTTGGAGCTAAATGATCTCGGAGGACCCTTCCAACCCAAGCCATTCTATGATTATCTGATTGTCTATCATTTTGTGTATAGCCTAGAAAACGTTTTTTTCTCATTTCAGTTATGAACAGCTTAGGAAAGTCTTGATTCTTCCTCACACCAATAATGACGCAGTGATTCAGTGGTCACTAGCTTGGGCTAGTATAGCTTACGTCCGTTTTTTAGCTCTCTTCCTGAAATGAAATTAACATCCGAGCTGAGCATCCTTCATAAAATGCCTTATCTTTCTGTATCTTTGGGAAAATGTCATACAAATGTATGATGGGCTAGATGATCTTGAAGGACTTTTCCAACCTTGGTGATTTTATGATACAAAGTGTTGTTGGAGGCTGTAGTAGAGAGAAATAAATGCACCTGGGGGTTTCCTGTCTGCACTTTTTCTCCTCTCTGCCTGGGCAATCAGCAATACAAAGACTGTTAATAAAGTGTCTGAAAGGACATTATTTGAGAGCTGATTCATGCAGCAGTTTGCTGAAGGCTGGATTTGCTGCTCTGTGCCCTTGGGGTTATGTTCCCTATTTGGCTTTCTCTTCAAACCCAGTGTAATGCATCTGTTCTGCCTTCCACTTTGTGAGTTTCGTTTAAATAAAATAATGGCATCACATTCCATAAACAAACTGTGAAGTCTATTCCTATGCATTATTTGCATTGGGATTAGAAACAGGAAAACAATCACTGTGTTGTTATTCAAACACAACGATATCCACCTACAGGATGTCACTATTTGCAAAATGAACCATTAATTACTTGTGGCTTCCTGTGTTTTGAGTCTCCTCATTTGTCAATCAATAGCAGAAAGTTTGGTGGTTCTGAAGTGGTATTTTTAATCAGGTTTGTTGTTGTTGTTGTTGTTTCCATTTGTAGGTGTTCCCTGATTTGTTATCAGTGCGTTGGACCAGGCCTCCAGCTGGATTAACCAGCATCACTCTATTGCTGTGCAGAGAGAAAGGGCTGACTGAATCAATGAAAGTTTGCTGAAAACAACAGAATTGGAAAGAGGAATGAGACCTACCAGCCATACCCCAAAGCAACAGAAGTGATTAATGTCTGCAGCAAACTCTGCCCTTGGTCTCTGTTTCTGCACGATGATTGGATGCCTTTGGGGAAGATGGCCTCGAGACAGGGCAGCTGAAGGAAGTGTGATGACCTGAGAGGTACAGGACGATGGGGGTTGTCAGTCCCTTCTAAGCAAAGCTGAGGGATTCAGTTCATGTAACTGTGGACTTTTAGAACTGAAATACTACCACCTGAGCACATTTTAGTTGATCTATTCTGCATAGGTTGGGATGGTATGTCTTGAGCTCTGGGCTCTGTGGAATACATTGGCTAGATCTTTACCAACTCTGAAGGGATTTCATGTAACAAGTAGGAAGTGAAAGTGTTCGTAAGTAGACATCTACTCGCTGTCTGAAGCCAGCCTGTATCACTAAAACCTCTTTGTTGAATGTTTTGGAAGGTGTTAACAGGTGTTGAGGTGTACTTTAGTGTGGCTGGGAATTCCAGCATCTACTCTAACTGGAATTCTTCTTGTCAACCCCATTCACAAGCCAGACTTCTCTGTACCAAAGCCAGCGAGAAGGATTCAGAATCAAGTTCATAGCACTTCAGTAGAAAATATTTCATGTGTGTATGGGGAGTTACTACGTTATGGTGTAAAAGCTTTCGAAAGTGAAGGAAGATAAACAAGGTGCTAAAATGAAACTAGTCTAATGTCTTTTATACAGCTGTCAGCTTTATGAACAATCCATAAACATATATTGTGAGCCCCTTTTATGGCTTACATATCAAACAAACAACTGGAACACTAATCCATTGTTTACGTTAATGAATGACGCAGCTGAACACAGGAAACCACAACTGATTGGATGGTCCCCAGGAGCAATTGCACAGACCAAAAATAAAGAGAACAGGCAGATTTTCTGCTGGTGTAAATCAGTCATATCATCGCATCATATCATACGCATTGAACTTTCATTTATTTTCCTTATTTTTTATTTTATTTTATTTTACCATTAGGAGGTTTAGTCCTCAAAATGAAGATCATTCTTACCTTTTACTCAAGCAATATTTTCTAATTAGATTATTAATAATTAATATTATTCTTTATATCTGTTTTTATTTCAGTGCCTATAGCCTGCAGCTGTGGGTCAGGATCACACGGTGCTGTACTAGCACTGAGGAAAATCAAGCTTATGGCATTAGTAAAAGACAAGATACAGAAGGTGGGATGCTTTTTGAAAACTGCAGTATGTAGCTGTGATCTCAGCAAATAAGATCATTAAGTAAAGGTATAAGAGGAAAATTGCAAGCTCTGATTAAAAGAGAGGAATCCAATCATCACGTTGCATTAATTTTATTCATTTAGTTTACGCATAAATTTAGCAAACAAAGGGTTTTTTTTTGCCATGCCAGTGTCCAACCATCAGGAAAAGCTCATTATTATTATTATTATTTGGCCAAAAATGTGCTCTCTCCGTTCTCTTAGTCGTGAACCTAATTCTAAATGCCTACTTTGTAAAGCAGCTTTCCTTCATTTTCCATCTGCTTTCATTTCTTGCTGAGTATCTGAGTATCTGACCCACAAGGGTCCCTTAGAGAAACCATGCAGACCATTGCCCTGGGAGCTGCAATGTTCCCCATGGCTGTCAGGCATTCATCCAGGAACACTGCTATGGTACTACAAATGATTCAGATAAGAACCGTGAAAGCAAAGGAGTACTGGTTTGTGATGAAGGATTTGATCTACTCCATTGGCTGGTTTTGGAGGTGAGTGGATCCTCAAGAGAGAGTCAGCCAACCAGTGCAGGATGAACTGTATTGTTCTCCATGGAATGGACTGACCAACTCTCCACTTTTTCTATCAAAATCTTTCGAGGCCAGGTTGGATGGGGCTCTGGGCAACCTAATCGAGTGTCTGATTTAATGGGTGACAACCCTGCTCACAGCAAGGAGGTTGGAACATGATGATCTTGGAGGTCCACTCCAACTCAAGCCATTCTATGATTCTATGATTCCATCCAGTGGTTTGGTTCTAGAAAACTCCCCCAGTTCAATGACATAGCCCCATAAATCTATGAAAGCAGAAGAGATGCATATATCAGTGAAACATCTGAAGAGCAGGAGAGCAATATTTCAATTAAAGGGATCTAATTGATACCAGCAGATGATGATCTTGTCCTTGGTCTCTGGGGCAAGGGTGAATTATCCAGCTCCTGTTGCTCACCCCCACTTTGTAAGCTAAAGATAGTAATAACTACCTTCCAAAGTCCCGAGAGAGTTAAGGATTAATTGCTCCATAGTACTCAACATTTATTTTCACACAATCAATGCCACTGGGAACAGAAAAATAAGCTTTGCAATTACTGCTACATACCCATGGGGGACCATTTGCTCATGAAGTATTTGAATAAAACAGTTAAAAAAAAAAATCATTAAAAAAATATCTTGTTTATGTTTAAGCAGAAAAAAAAAGAGAAACTCTTCTGGGCTCAGGAAGAACAACAACAACAACAAAAGCCATACAAACTATTAAACAAGCAACTTTTTCTGAACTCAAGATGGCAGTCTGCTAGAAATAGAATGAATTAAGGTGGGTAGTATGCCATGCATTATTAAAACAGCACTATTTACGCTGGGAACATGGTAAAACTGCTCCAGGGTACATGACGTGCTGAAGGCACAGAGGAAACAGGGTGCCTGGCTCTCTCCTTTTCTCCTCAGAGCTTTGCAGAGCAACGGAAGAGAGAGGAGGCAGCAAGAGCTATGCTATGCATGCAGGAAACTGATAAGCAAATACCTATCATCTCTAAAAGAGTATTTCTCAAGATAGGTTTGTCCTGGGAGTTTTTCTCCCAGGTTGGAGCCACCAGAAAGAAACATTTTGCTCTCAGAGCAGAGGAATCTCCAGTAGAAGGAGACCCACCTCCTTCATTGACACCAGATGCTACGCGAGCAGAACGCTTGGCTGCAAGCGTTAGAGATAAAGGTTCCACCTTATCAACAGAGGATGTGACACAACTGAAGTCTTTGTGGGGAAGGCAGGAAATTGAACATTTCACACAGCCCAGTCATATGTATCACAGAGCTGCACTGTATGGGGGGCTCCTACTGTTGGTGCCCACAGGTCACACCTCAGGAATTTCCTGACTGGGTGATGAGATCGATAGTGGATCACATCATGAACTGTGTTTAGAGTCACAGAATCATTAAGATTGGAAAAGACCTTTGAGAACATCTAGTCCAACTGTCAGCCCACCCCCACCATGACCACTAACCACGTCCCTCAGTGCACATCCCCATGGTTCTTCAACACTTCCAGGAACATCACCACTTCTCTGGGCAGTCCGTGCCAATGCATTGCTGAAGATTTTAACAGCCCAAACCAGAAATTTTTGTTTCTGTGTTGTAGTTTAAGTCACTTCCCAGGACATGCAATGTTACTGATTCTCCAAGATCCCAGTTTTCATTTATTTCTAGCTCTCTCAGCTGTGAACAAAACCTTCAAAACACGTGGGAATGGGACATGTTTCAGTGGACATGGTGATGACCATGTTTTAGTGGGCATGGTGGAGATGGGTTGGTGGTTGATGGTTGGACCAGATGATCTTAGCAGTCTTTTCCAACCTATACGAATGGCTGTGCCTGAATTTGCCAGAGCCTGGAATTACAGTTTTGAAAAGACTAAAGTGCCATGATCATCTCAAAAAGACTTAGGGCAGAAGTGACATTTCAGATATCAATGCTGCCCATTTGCCTTCACTCTGTTATTTGAAGATCTGCTTGGTCCATCCAAGTGGTCTGGGGACCACCAGTGCTAGAACCCTGAGAGTTCTGGGGGCAGTGGGCTCTGATTTATGGGCAGAAAGACCCCAGGAAGCAAGCATAGAGCAGCTCAGAACTTTTTTGGTCACACTGCAGGGTACTATCCCATGTTTTCACACCTGCTGGGCTAAGTTTCCTTTTTCTCTTTTTAGAGTCAAACCCCAGTATGGGAAGATTGCAGAGGCTCGTTGGAGCCTGAGGCTTGCACACAGCAAATGAGAATAAGGTGAAAGGAACAGAGCTTTCCCCACAAAACTGAGATTTTTTGGCAGTTGATGAGCACTTTTTGTAAGACTATTGATTTTTCTTCCCCTTGTTTAGCAGGGATATACCTTATTTCAGCCTCAAACCTGCTAATGAAAATACTTCTCACAGCAGGGAACTGAGAGCAGCGCTGCTTATTTCATGCCCCTCAGATATACCTTCTCAGAGAGGAAGGTTCCCACCTGGTGTCCCAGTTGGGATCTCTTCCTCCATCCCTTCTGAAGAAATAGTTTGCTGCAACTCAGATTTCTCAGTGTAGCTGCTGAATATCACAGTTAAGGGTTCACGCTGCTTGCTTGATTCTCTCATCTGACACATTTCTTACATATCTGCTGCCTCCAGGTTGTATCTGTGCAAGCAAACTAAGTATCCTTACTATATGTTAGCAAAGCATTGCATCCGTTGATGGAGTGAAGTGTTACATTCTAAATCCCCTCCAACACACACACACACACACACACACACACACACACACACACAAATTAAATGTAGTTTTTGGTTGGAATAAGAACTGACAGTTCATTCTCTTGAATGAATGCTGTCTGGGAGAATTTGTCTGATATAAATGCCATTTTCCCAGATGATTGTTGTGGGTTTTTTTTTCAGACTTTCCTTGTGAGCATAAAATGGTTTCATGCACAAAACCTCTTAGACTGACTATAGAAAACAAGGAAGCCCTCCTTTAATCCGGGGATATTTACAGGCTAAATCACGTTAGATTTAACTGGATTGACAGAAAAGGATTTTCCACTCTTCCTAGTCGTTTTTGACAGTGTAAATGCCAATGACATGATGGTATTCCAGAAGCAATTATTTCCCCTGTGAGGCCCTGGTCTCATTGCCTGTACCCAGAGAGGAATGACAGCAAGGAGTGCGGGTGTATGACATTATTGTGACACTGCTGTGCTGTCACCATCTCCAGGAGGTTTTGCAACAGCCTTTTCAGGGAAAGCTTTTAAGAACTGCGGCTACTCCTGTATACTTCTGAATATATGAAGGCAATATATATAGGTATATGAAGACATACTTCCCATAGGGAGCTGAATATTATGCAAGGAGATGACTTAATGCACATGAAGGGAAACGAAGCATCAGGCTCCAGTGCTTCTGAGTTAAGATCATGGCATTTAATGGGGCAAAGTCTCCTGATGCATTGGCTCTGTGCTGACATCTCCTGCCATACCTGCTGAATCTGAGAAGGATTTCACAGAGTGGAGATGATCACTTCTCAAGGGCTGAAGATCTTGTTGCTGTATTTTGCCTTGGAGATGTTATGTTACTGGGCTGTGGATTGGCTCTCCATATATCAGAGGGCTTCCTTGGCACAGCCCCAGCGAGGTTCACCAGTGTTCAGCAAGGTTTTATTTATTTGTTTCAACAAGAAATATGACCCTTGGCATTTATAACATCAGTCTTCTCCCTAAACAGTGTCTTATCTCTCCATTTACACTCAGTTTCCCATGTTTTCCAACACCTTCCTTTCTGTGTCCACCTCTTGGATTGGAGCAGATCTGTTTTTCATACTCGTGTTGCGTGCTGTGCCAGGCACATTTTGGTCAGCAAACAAACTCTGGCTGGCAATAGCAAAGAGCAATCACTCAAGCTGCACGATTTCATGCAGGGTGGGAGTGGCAACTGTGTACTGATTCATCTTGGGCTGCAGATAGCCTGAAAACTGGGCTGTACATAGTTGGTAAAGGAACAAATATGCCAACGCAAACACAGAGGATAGAGTCGAGCATTTGTGGATAAGAGCATGGGAAACTTTGTTCTCAGGCACACGAATTTTTGGTCACAGGTAACACAGGGGACAGAACTTTTAAAGTGAATTCCTCTGCTGATCCCATTGAGATCCTGCCACCTCCAGACATTCATGCCAGAAGAGATTCCCAGGAGAAACTGGAGGTGATGGATGTGTTTTGCACATAAAACGACCCATTGACAACAACAGCTGGGCTAGAAAACTTACAATATCTTTTCCCTCTTTAATGCCACTAGTTCTCTGAGGGTGAATTCAAAGGCAGCTGTGCCGTATCTTGTACTGTTCGGGGAGGTGAGTGGGTTGTACTCACTCTGCAGTGAGTCATCCTCATCTTGTTTAACTGCAGCTTACCAATTTTCGTTTGTTTGTGTGTGTGTTCCAGGCATATCTGATTGATGATGCACGCAGCACTGAGAGCTTACTGCATCAAGTCTCCACACTTTCCATTAAAGCTTTTCGGTAGCATGCGTGGAGACCACAGGACCGAACGTAAGATGTGCAGATACAATTTGCAGAGATGAAGATGTTTTCATTTAACCATTTATCCACTCCCAGATCAAGCCAAGATTCTCTCAGTGATCACATGGGATGCACTTGCAGCCCAAAAGGCCAACAATACCCCAGGCTGCATCAGCAGAGATGTGGCAGCAGGCAGGGAAGGGATTGTCCCCTCACTGTGACCTCATTGTGGCCTTCCAGTACTTGAAGGGAGCTTACAAGCAGGGCAGGAACTGACTTTTTACATGGTGTGGTAGTGGCAGGACAAGGAGGAATGGATTTAAACTAAAAGAAGGAAAAATTAGGTCAGATGTTAGGAAGAAATTCTTTACTCAGGGGGCAGTGAGGCACTGACACTGCTGCTCAAAGCTTTGGGTGCCCCATCCCTAGAGGTGCCCAAGGCCAGGTTGGATGGGGCCCTGGGCAGCTGAGCCTAAGGCAAGGGATTGGAACCAGGTCATTTTTAAGGTCTCTTCCAACCCAAGCCATTTTATGATTCTATGATCTACATAACATGAGCCTATAATCAAATCCAAGGTGAAATCTGGCCTTCCAATTTGCTTATAACTGAGGAAATCACAGTCGTAAACAATATAATGCTAACAAGGAATCTCTTAATTTCAGGTTGTAGTCAGCAAAGGCTTCACTTTAAGGTATTATCAACAGTTAGGGAAAGAAACATAGACCTGTTCTAAACTGCATTCACTTGAATTCTATTTAAGCTGATGGAGTTCAAATTAAGTGCTTAATGCCAAAATGTTCCCTCTTCGGGGACTTACTCAAGCTATCCTGAGCTGGGTTGAAAGTGCCCCAGTTTAGATAAATAAGGCATTATTTCAGAATAACAAGAGCCAAAATCATGTATAAGGAGTTAGATGAAATAGTAACCGTTTCCCATCTTCTCACTGCAGAACCAGTGAGCCACAGGCTGCAAAACACATTCTGCAAAGCAAATGGTTGATTTTTAACCAGTGATGTGCATGCTCCACACCACCTGTGCTTGTCATGCAATGCGAGGCCTGGTCTGTTCCTGGGCAGCAAAAGGGCTCTGTATTAAATGTCAGTATTTGCATATTTTTCTTTAGCTATAGCCACAGAAGCAAGTATGCACCCTGTCAAGGGCCAGACTGTAAATAGTGAAGTTTTACCACAGTGCACCACAGTTTGCATCTTTAGATAACCTTCTTGCTTTACAGGAGCCAGTGTGTCATATGCTAAAAACAGCCTCTTTGTTGGGCTTTCTGAGTGGAATTTGCCTGTTTAAGCATGGGCAATGTCAATTAATGGGGCCCATCATAGCCATAGCCATGGTACAGGATCTATAGGATATGCAACACATTTCTGCTTTGCTGGGCAGGCAGATGAGGTGCAGGCATTGTGTTGAAATTTTGGAGGTCTCTGTGCATCTCCCAAGGCTTATAGCAGTTACTGGGAGCCTAATTTAGTGAGTCCAGAGAATAATGTAATTCTTCCCAATGTAGACATCAGAATCAGCTCAGATGAAACCCATATGAAAAACACTTATCTCTGTCCTTTGACGAGAATGCAGCTCAGAGATGACTCCTTTAAGTAAGTGTGAAAGCCTATACCATGGATGACGATAGCTAGATGATGTAGGTTTCGACAAGTTTCAGGTATTTGTTGTCCCTAGCTGTGACTAGGCCAACAGAAAGCACTTATGGCACCACCTTACTTTTACCACAGCCTCAACCTTTCCCTCTGGCAAGGCTCTCATCTAGGAGTACATGGAAACAGCTAATGGTGCCTCCTCCAGTGCTCTGGCTTTGTCACGGAAATACAGTTCTTCTCTTCAGCCATTTTGTCAAGATATCTCCTTTTTTTTTTCTTTTTTCTTTTTTGTTTCTCCACTGATTCAACTCGTGTAGGTTTTAGGCTTCTTTATTCAGCCCATAAGGCCACTAAGCGAAATAGTTGCAGAAACAATAGCAATCTGAGCTGAAATTATGTGCTTGGACAGAGAAACCTCTGCTTTGAGTTGGGAAAAAAGGGAACTCATCATCTGTGGGCTCATTCATAGGATATTCGTCAACTTGAGATTCAATTTAAGAACTACTTGCAAGATTATCTTCTGTAGGTCCCTCCAGTAAACTGCGGCTTCAGAATCACAAAATCATTAGGTCAGAAAAGACCACTAAGATCCCAAAGTCCAACCCCACCCCCACCATGCCCACTGACCATGTCCCTCAGTGCCACATCTCCACTGTTCTTGAACACATCCAGGGATGGTGACTCCATCACTTCTCTGGACAAACAATCTATATGAAAAAGAAAATGAAAACAAAAATGAAAACAAAAAAGAAAACAAAAAAGAAAAAGAAAAAGAAAAAAAGAAAAAGAAGAAGAAGAAGAAAAAAAGAAAAAGAAGAAGAAGAAGAAAAAGAAAAGAAAGAAAAAAGGAAGGGAAGGGAAGGGAAGGGAAGGGAAGGGAAGGGAAGGGAAGGGAAGGGAAGGGAAGGGAAGGGAAGGGAAGGGAAGGGAAGGGAAGGGAAGCAGAGGGGAAAGAGAGAAGAGGGGAAGGGAGGGGAAAGGGAGGAGACGGGAGGGGACAGGGAGGGGAGGGGAGAAGGAGGGGAGGGGAGAAGGAGGGGAGGGAAGAAAAGGAAAGAAAGGAGAAAGGATGAGAGGAGAGGAGAGGAGAGGAGAGGAGAGGAGAGGAGAGGAGAGGAGAGGAGAGGAGAGGAGAGGAGAGGAGAGGAGAGGAGAGGAAAGGAGAGGAGAGGAGAGGCGAGGCGAGGCGAGGCGAGGCGAGGCGAGGAGAGGAGAGGAGAGGAGAGGAGAGGAGAGGAAGGAGAGGAGAGGAGAGGAGAGGAGAGGAGAGGAGAGGAGAGGAGAGGAGAGGCGAGGCGAAGAGAAGAGAAGAGAAGAGAAGAGAAGAGAAGAGAAGAGAAGAGAAGAGAAGAGAAGAGAAGAGAAGAGAAGAGAAGAGAGAAGAGAGAAGAGAAGAGAGAGAGAAGAGAAGAGAAGAGAAGAGAAGAGAAGAGAAGAGAAGAGAAGAGAAGAGAAGAGAAGAGAAGAGAAGAGAAGAGAAGAGAAGAGAAGAGAAGAGAAGAGAAGAGAAGAGAAAAAAGAAAAAGAAAAGAAAAATGTCTCTTGTAACTCCCTGGCAGTTTGTGAAAGATACAGACAAGGAATAATGCTGATTTGAACTGAAACAGGGAAATTTAATGTGGTGTGAAAGGATGAAATGCAGCAAGCTGGGGAGATAGCCATACTTTGCAGTCTCTTTCAGCTATAGCAAATGCCATATGTTACTTGAAATTGTTGTGTGTGTAAATATTTTTGAGCATCGGCAGTTTTTGGAAGTTGTCTTCATAGTTTTACCATCTTTCCTGTTGGCAATGTTTTTTGCTTAGCTTACTTTTAGAGGTCTGATGTTTTGATTTTGGTACATAATTATGCATGATAAACTATCTTAAAATCTGTGGTTATATTGGTGTCACTCAATAATCCATTTGTTTCCAAAGCCTACTGAGACTTTTCTACTTCTCTGTTGGTTGACAACAAGCAAAAACAAGAGCAGGTAGATAAAAAAACCCATAATTTTCAATAGAAGGATTTTCAAAAATTCCCATTCTTACCCAGCCAGGGGTGAATTCGTGTTCACCTCATGGAAGCAACCTAAAGACTATAAGAGGACGAGAAATAAAACCTTGATGAATTACGTATCTATGATCCTCCCTCCCATATTTCTTATAACAGTGATAGCATTTGCATAGATATGCCGTGAACATTGTATGGTAACATTTATTCTGAGGCATATGAACCCTGCATGCACTGCAGTGAGCTCTTTGTGGCAAAATAATTTGGCTATGCTGTGTGGCTTGCAGGTCGTCACAAGGTATGTCTGCTCAGGGCTGGATACCTGGTTGCTGGCAGGGGATGCAGAGAGTGTCAGGGCTCTCTCCTCCTTTGGTGGCTGGGCAATCTCCCCCAGATGGATTGCAGTGCTGCAGTCAAGTTGCCACCCCCTCCCTTTTTGTGCAGAAGTTGGTTTAAGGAAAACATTACTTGGAGTCTAAGGTGTCCTGTAAGCATACCAAACATTCAAATACTGGATCTGACAAGCATGTTATTCATGCCCTCAGTAAATTTTTTAATGAGTACACCGCATTGATAAGCTGCATCAACAAACAAAAATGTTGATTGCTGTAGAGGTACCAGGAAAACCGAACACCAGCACAATGAGGAATAAACCCAAAGCAGAATCCAACCTGCAGATGATTCTATGTGGCCAGGCACAGGCTGCATCCTCAGAGCTTGATGCATTTTCCCACAGTCAGCTCATGGAGGATGACTCCGTTTTGATCTTGGCACATTACACCACGTTTTCCTTTAACTGAGAGATGCACACAAGGTGGACAATTCCTAGGAAGAGCAGCACACACTCTCCAAAGCCACTTCTCAGGGAAGTAGTGAAATAGATCAGATCTTTAGAGTAAAATGAAAACATGAGGGAAGCTTGATGCTTCTCACAATTACTAATTGAATAAATGTATTTGCTGATTGACTTGGGCCCATCACTAGAATGATGTAATTAGTTTATTTCTTCTACCACTGCTAGCTTGTCTGCCAGTGCTTTGGAGATGTCTGTTGAGGTTTGAGGCATGATTTGTTGCCATTTCAAGGCAGTTACAATAGCAGTCTCACAGTGGTGAGCAGAGGAGACCGTCTGAAACAGGAAAGTCATCACCATAACAGTATGTCAGTGCCATAATAGCATGTCAGTAACAATTACCCTTTCATAATTATCTGTCACTCTGTGATGTCTTTAGTTGTAGATACATCCAAAGCAACAGGTCCTAACTAGGAAAAGCCATTTATCATATGGGTATCAGGAGATTTATAAGGCACCACCAGTCATATTTAATTCACATCAATCTCCAGTGGAGTCATTGGAATCATAAGAGGGATGAATCTCACTCAGACATGATGTTTTTCAGCAAAACTCCTATAAAAATAGTCTTCTACTTCACAATGTAGCCCAAAGGCTTGAAAGTCACTGAAATCACTCAAATGCAAAAAGAATGTTTAATTACATCCTCATTTGGGAAGGAGAAATGTAAGACAGTGTCCCCAGATTCATTTCAGGCTTATTGAATACTCTTTGTATTGTGTTCTCCTTTGATGCTGAACATTACAATATTCAACATGAAAATCTGCTTTGTGAAGAAAGTTCCATTTCAACTGCAGCTATGAAATCATGGTCTCTCTGATCATTAGACTGTCTTTGATAGTGACAAACATGTGACAGACCTTTCAGGTTACTGGAAAACTGATGCAAGTTATACACTGGTCTGTATCATGGAGTCAGCTGCTCATGAGTATAGACTTCCTGGTAGTCACAGGATGAACGTGGTCTCAGGTAACACAATAATGATAAACCCCTTAATGGTGGAGTGCTATTGGGAAATGAACTTCCTAATGTCAAATTCCTTGCAACGTAGGAAATCACCATGGTTTCTTTCTTCCATTGGGACCTCAAATGAAAAGGACAATTGGCTGATCTGCTGATGTCAGTGCCTCAAGCATGGGATCCTACAGTGAGAGCAGAGAAGTATTGTTGCACTGCAAGAGCATGACATCCTGGGATGGCTGGAGTAGAACAGAGCAGAGTAAAACAGAGTAGAGCAGAACTGAACAAAACAATACGGAATAGAATAGAACAGAATAGAATAGAACAGTTCCAGCTGGAAAGGGTAAATGAAGTGGGTCAAAGATGGGAAGTGAAAAAAAGTGACTCTTATGTTTATGGGATTAAATACAACAGCTCTGGTTTGGTTGCAAGTAGGAGGAGCCATGGAATAGCCAGCTCTGGGATAATTTACCCGTATGGGCAGTTTCTTCCTGACACCTTTTTCCTACTTGTTTTATCTCTGAAGCATAAAAGGTAAATTTGACTCAGCACACATTTTTAAAAATCTTGACTCAGTTTCTATCAGAAGTTGGTTATGCCGTCTCCCTGTGTGGGAAATCAGTCCCTTGGATCAGTAAGTATTTTGGTGACTTTAATGTTTTTATTGGCCAGATGGGATCATCAGCTCACCCATCCTGATCTACACAGTATGTGGAATGGGATTTACCTCACTGTTATTTAAACAGTGAAGTTACAGATAGACTACTTGCTCTATAATGAGCTTTTTTCCCCTCTACTACTCTTGCAGTCTGTGGAAAGGGATTATTTCCTGAACAGAGAGATTAATTCTTCTCTACAATACTTTCTGAGCCCAGGATGTGTAATATCACTGGACTGTGGGACTCACTGAGTGGGCTCAGACTTTGGCTGAAGCATAGCTTCTAGCAAAATGAGCAGCTTGTGCCTGAAAGTGTTGAGATATGGAGAATTCACTTTAATTTCTCACTGTTAGTAACTGAATCATGGAGTCACAGAATCACTCAGGTTGGAAAAGACCTTAAAGATCATCGAGTCCAACCACAACCTAACCACACTACCCTAACTCTAACAACCCTCTGCTAAATTATGTCCCTGAGCACCACATCCAAACGGTTTTTAAACATACCCAGGGCTGGTGACTCAACCACCTCCCTGGGGAGCCCATTCCAGTGCTTAACAACCCTTTCTGTAAAGAAGTTTTTCCTGATATCCAACCTGAACTCTGAAGACAGAATTAGCTGGCTTGACTTTAAAAGAATCTTGTGAAAATAACTCAAGGGAAATTCCTCATCTCCCCGTACATTAGAGCCATCCTCATTCTCTGTTTGTGGCCACCTTATCTCCCAAAAGATTTAGCTGACAATGAGAAATCTTCAGAGGTAGGCAACAGCAACAACTGTTGACAGGGAAAGGCATGGAGTGGGGAGATGAATGTGAAGATGTGATAGAAGAATACAAAATGAGTATTGAGAAAATGTGTGCTGAGAAAAAAAAAAACAGTCACACTGATGCCTAAAGAAGGAGATGGATAAAAGTAAACTAAATTAAAGTTAGCAAGGGGAAGCTTGTTTAGCTATGGAGACTATAAATAACATGAGGAAGTAATTACCACAAGAAAAACTAGCAGCTTAATGTAAGTTTAAGAGGGAAAGCACACAACTGTAGGTGGCATTTATGTACGACTGCCTTCCCCTGAATGTTAGAGGGTAATAGTATATATCTGCAGCAGTGTTAGATGGAAAAAAATCTATCATGCTGCAGAGTACCTACTAATAGCAACAATAGGGTGCAAGCCAACAAAAAGGTAGCAGGATTTGTGCTTTTACAAGCAGCATCTTCTGAAATATCTAATACTAATCCATAGTACAAACAGACCTACCTGTGAAACATATTCTTCTCTGTCCTACTACCTGGGCGTATCACATTGTGAATGAGTATTTTGTTGTCACAGACTTTTGGAGTAGGAGATAACTCCTCACACGTACTGGTACAGATTGATTCAGATACCATGTCTAACGCTTCTCATTGACTATTTAGACAAACGGAAATAGCAACCCTATACTGCGAGTCATTTGTTTTGCTCTCTTGAACAAAAGGGCCATGGGATTTGTAATTAAGATGTTGAGTACGGGTAACAGATGGTCTACTTAGAGCCTTTAAGGATTTGTCTAAGATAGCCCGGGTAGTTTGTAAAGGTTGATATATTTGAACCCATGTACCCAGCCTTAATCGGTGGTCCCAGCTGCCTTTTTCAATTTGGAATGAGAGATAGTATCCATTCCTGAGGACTGTTTCAATTAACTCTGATGTTGAGATGTTCTTGACTATAGCTGAGCAGCTGCCCTGCTGCACAGGACGTGTTTGTTACAGCTACATACCAGGCTGAGTTGGTGTGCTCCAATATGGATTAAGGCAAAGCCCACATCAGTGTTCATTAGGGTTAGTGTGGTCTGCAGATCATGTGAAACTCTTTCCCTGTTCAGTATAGGTGAAGTTAATCCCAAAGCCCTGTGGGCAGTTTTGCTCTCTCATGAACTGGCTAGCTTGAGAGGGATGTGAAGAAACTAAAAGAGGCTGAATAAAGGACTGTGAGAGTGGTCAGGTTCTGTCTGCACATCCCATGCAAGCATACTTGGGCATGGCCATTGGGCAGCCACCAAACAGTTCCCAGCCTGTCCTGATCCACAGATTTATTCCTCACTCACCTACTGGGGAAAAAAAAAAAAAAAAAGGGAAAGACACTGTTGTTACATTCCCAATTAAGTTTCAATGGTTGTATGGCAATACTGAGTTATATAGGTCATATTCAGAATCCTTAGGGCGTGGAGAGGCATTCTACGCACGGTTAATGAAGCATTTCTCAGACACTGGCATGATGAACGTGGAGATAAGTCCCTTCCAGGCTTGCTGTGCATGATTCTGCATCCAGAGCACCTGCCTTGGCATTTTTTATTTAGCTTGGCTGCATAGGCAGCAATCCTCCAGCTGTCACAGCATGCACTATTGATTTGCTAAGCTAAAGTAAATACAATTGAAACATGAAGATTCATTAGGAGTGACCGCTTCTGCCTGCGGAGTCAATATGTTTCCAAAATGATGCTTACAACATCATTAGGGTCTTGTTCACATTCATGGATTCACTTGTCAAGTGGCAAGAGAAGAAACCAGAGTGCACAAAATCGATTTGCAGCACTGATACCTGATTCCTTGGGAATTCAGTATTTGCTTGATCATTCAGGAAGGCCAGATTGACCCGGGTGGATTTAGTGACTGTGGGGAAGCTCTGTAGTAGAAGTATTTGTGAGTTAAACCTAAAGGAGGTTAAAATACAAAGGATTCTTTTTGTCTCTTTATCAAAAGTACTGCTGCTTGCTTTGGGTTGTCCCTCGTATCTTTCTGTTTGGTTAAAAGAGACATGTTCTTACTATTTGTGATAGTGTTCTGGTCTCTGACGATCCCTCGAATAACCTCCTGGGAATTTTCTAATAGACAGTCACAAAGAGATTTTTTATTCCTTTTTAAGGAATGAATTTGCTTCTGGATACATGAGTAATCCTCTCTGATGTCTGTCTTAGATCTCCTTTAGCACTGCAACAAGACAAAAAAGGTAAATTAAATGCATCCAATTGGATGCTTTTAATTGGCAGCCAATGCTGACAGCTCCACTGAGAAACCCCAGACTGAATTCAATTTAAAAAAGGGGGCTAAAGTGTTCGTGGAGATAACTGGTATCTGCATTTAATGTCTTCTTTCTGCTCCTTTCCAGGACAGTGGTTGTAAGAAGCTGGTCAGTCATTTCTGGGTCCATAGCTGCTCTTATAGTGATGAAACTCCTCTCTTCCCTGTGCTGTGAACTGCTCTGTGCTCTTCCTCAAAAGCTTTAACTACTCTCTCCCCTCTGAGGCTTTTATTGTTTTGGGGAAGAAGGTTCAAATATGATGAAAAATGCTTTGAGCACAAAGCCACAGGGAGCTGGAGCCCTCAAACCACCAGGTGCAATCAGGAGCTGACTCCTCTGGGCTCATTATCCAGACTTAAACAGGCATTGTTACGGTCACAATAGTAAGAATGAAGGGCTGATGAAACAATAGCGGTGCCACAGAGAAGATGAAATGTGGAAACAGTCAGCCTAAAAATGAGATTCATTCCACATCGTTCTAGACACCGACGTCTGATTTGTTTTCCCTGGGGACCCCCTGAGGCTGCTGTTCAATTAATCCCGAAATACACTATGATGAGTCACACTCGAGTAATGTCACACCTTATCTGGCATGAAGGATGGCTCTTGATGTTGGCCTCGGATTCAAAGTGAGTGGGAGAGAGCGTTTGAACAATTTTCAGTGGTCTCCTCACCAGCTGGGGCCACGCTGAAAACTGGGAGGTATCCCCTCGCACAGCCTGCAAAGTTTTCAGCAGCATCCACATTTTACATTTTGGAAAGCAGATGGTGCAATGCTGTATTTACACAGCAATGTTGTGTGCATGGTGAATAGGATAGATGGAGACTTGTTGGGTTCCTATGGCTTTCCAGGATGCTGTTAGAGGGCAAACAGCAGCCCTTCTACCTCCATGGACCCCTCCAGAGGAAAGATCCAGGTGAGAGTTAATTATGATGATGACCCAAGCAATATGTTTTGCAGATGTATATTACTATCAGAGATGTGGGCTGGTTTGTGGAGAAATGCAGATAAAGGTGTTGTTTAAAGATTGTGCAAGTTTTCCGCCTAGGAAGAAGGACAATGAAAAATGAATCCAAAAAGAGAGGTCCATAGAGTAGATGCAGTCACTACTGGACAATAAATTCACATTCTCAGCTAGTTGGATGGGAAAGCCATTCCCTTGATCACAATTTGGAGAACAATATAGAAAAAACAAACAAATAGGATATCAAGAAACTGTATCAGGCAGCTACCTGCTTTTTATTAGCTCCAGCGTGAAAGGAAATTTGATATCCAGTCAAAAACCTGAGTAACTTAATTGCAGGGACACAGTATTGGTGAGCTGTAATTAGGGAGCTAGTCATAAGAAGGACTGCCCTTCATGAGGAAGCTCAGGGCTCAGATGAAGGTGTTTAGCTGGTGGGAAGGTTGATTATAATCCTTATCCAAATTTGCTAAAACCTGAGACCTGAGTAGAGTAGCAAGCCTGAAAGTGTAATATTATGATTATGGAAGAGAGATAAGGTGAAAAAAGCTGGGGAGTTACTGAGGTAGGAAATCTGGATAACAGGGAAGAAGTGTTCTATCTGCTGCAAAAGTTAACTCTTGAGGTTAGCCCTAGCAGATCATTCATCCAGACAAGAAAACCAGATCCAGAAAGGGTTGAATGGTAAAGAGGTGAGAGTCTTTGAGATGGGTATTGAGAATAAATATGGGGCCATGGAGAGTGACATTTATCTGACACACACACATCAGCTAATAATCCTCAGCTCCCTTTGTGGACAGGAGTTCCAGTGAGTATGATCTGTGCAGTTAATTGCATGATCTGTTCCTTTCTAAAGTAGAGTTGCAGTCTAGATAGCTGGACAGATGGACTATGCCTCAAAATGCCATTTTTTTCCTCCACAAACTATGAAGGAAAGCAGGATACCTCCAGCAGAAAGTGTCCTTACTGAGGATGTATATCCTTAGGTGAGATGTGTCTCCTTCTGTGTCTTTACTGGGAGCAGATCTGCCTTGGAATTGGAATGGGGCTCTTTAAAAACCAACTGAGATATGCAGTCTGAAGATGCGTGTGTAGATGAGTACTTCCACAAGGCTGTCAGAAAGATAATTTCTGTCAAAATTAGGTGCTGAATGTGCCTGTGTTATGGGATGAGATTCGTGGGTTTTTGGGAAGTCAGAGGAGCCCCACTTACAGTCTAATAGGAGCATCACAGGATGCTGACTGTGTGAAACCAGAGGTCTCTTGTTTGTGCTCTTGGTCCTCTTATTTTGAGAGCTGAAGCTTCTTGGCTGGAAAGACACTTCAAGCTATAAATATTTTTAATTACTTCGGCTTTGCATATGCTGAAATGTTCTGACTTCAGATACAAGCCTGTTTACATATGGCTTAGTCTAACGCCGAGCATCATCTACAACAGACATTCATGGAGTTCAGCAGAAGGCTGACACCAAGGTTAGAGAAAGAGTAACTTTATCGTTTTCCTCTTGAAACCAGCAGGGTGAAAGAAATAATCTACTAAGCAGCTAATGAATCTTCAACAGGTCAAATAGATGCTATGGATGAAGATATGTAGTTTCTCCAGCTCACACTGAAGTGGTACACTTCTTCTAACCTGCACAACTGTGGTTGTTAGCGTGCAACACACACATGCTGCTCAATAATGAGAGCGATATTTTTGGATTATCATGCCCAGCTATGGGAAGTCTGCATTTGTTGTAAAGAAATCTGAGGAGGACACCAGCCCTGGTGAACATTAGAGGGAAAAATGGAATGTAAGCTGTATGAAAGCTGTTATTGTGCAGCTGCTTTTTCCATCAAGTTATACTTGTTTTAAAAAGTTTGTATCCCTGAAAATGCATGAACTGGAAGAAGGGAATAAACACAAATCCAGGAAAATGGGGAAAAATAGCTCTGTGCACTGAGGGCAGAAGACATGGTAAATAGAGAGAAAACCTTGGTTAATGGTTATCCTCTGTGTAAAGATCATCAGGGTGAGGTTAAAAGGCTGAATATTTTTCCCAGCTTTTTTTTTTAATGTCTGTAGTGAAAGATGTAGGTTTTTGGATTGGGCTCAAATCTGATAAAAATAAGTACTTTTGGAAAACGAGCCATGAAATCTCAGCCCATTCCAGCTATCTTCTTTCAGCTGTACTGTTTTACCCCATGTTAAAATCCAGCCCATGGTGGAGGTCAAAATACTTGGCTGGTTTTCCATCCAGCCCACCTTTGTTTCCGTGCATTTTCTGTACTTTATGAGTCTGGCACCAGCTGTTGGGGCAAGCAGAGAAATACAAAAAGATGGGGAGGTTTATGTTATTTATATCCCTGCAGCTGTTGCATCCGAATCTCATTTCGCATCTCATTTCTGTGCATAATCTGAATGTAATTAGAAGGTTTAGGTAAAATTCAGGTATACGCTTAAAATATTGGTTATCATCATTTTAGAATAAGCAGAGGTTGCAAATCACAATTATTATAGGTGCCCAACAAAATCATTATGGGACTTAACACTCCCAAGTTAAGTTGTTCGCAATGGAGCTCTTTTTGCACAAACCCTCTTTCACAATGACAGCAACAAACGCAGCAATCAAAGTAGGGAGTTCACGACCAATGTAAAAATAAGTAAATAAATATGATGTTGAGATCTGCGAATAATCTTCTCCTAAAATAACCATATTCAAAATAGAAGGGTCACTTTGGATGAATAGTTTGGTTGGCCCGAGATGCTTTTTCCTCATAAGAAATTAAAGCCTTGACTTACACTGACTCATACCACTTCTGCCTTATTGTTATTTTCATTTTGGCACTGCGACACACTGGGAATTCGGTTCAGCTGCAATCAACAGACATTAAAGCAATGGGAATTGACAGGAAAAATGTCAGTAACCTGAGGGAGCAGACAGGACAGGTATTTCTGTGGTATGAAAGGCAGATATCTTTGCTGGTTGTATCACTCCCCTCCAAAAACTCTGCATCTCATGGTGTGGGTTACGCTCGGTTTCCTGTGAATATGGAACTTCTGATTTATTCATCCTTTATTGCAGTTTCCAATTTGAGGGAGAGTGTAATTGCAAACCACCTCGGGGGGGGGGGGGGGGGGGAGGGGGGGAGTGGTTTAGGTATCATTTTTTCCCTGTCATTATTCATTTGGAGCAATACAGCTCTTAGCTGGCATTCCCACAAACCAAATCTATCAGATAGCACAACCTAATTCAAGGAATATTAATAATCTGTGTTCCCCCACACTTCAATCAAATATTAAAGCTATCAAACATGTTCATGTATTCACTCCCACACTAGTGCTGCTCTGCTCAGCAATCAAACATTAACAATAGGTGCACTGAGAAGATAAAAACAGACAAATATCCTTATGGGGCCATCCCCATATTCAGCTCTCAGTATCCTGTCTTTAATTTGTCCAAAGCAGTTGCCCAGGGATGGATACATGCTCTCTGAACATCCCACAGTGTGAACTGGACATGGAGTAGAGACTTGGCTTGTTGTTGTTTTTTTTAGCTTTCTGCTTGCTACTTCTAGTTGGATTGGATGCCAAATAATTACTACCCATTCTATGATATCCAAGGACTCATAGAATCATTTGGGCTGGAAAAGACCACTAAGATTATCTTGTCCAACCATCAACCCATCCCAACATACCTGCTGACCATGTCCTTAAGGAACATCTTTTCATCTTCTCTGCCATTGGTCTCATCATTTGTAAGTGCCCCTCATGCTGTCTTCAGTCATCCCATTGCCAGATTAGCTGCACATCTCTTCAGTTGGTCCTCAGTCAGATGGATCAGCCCTTCAGTGACGACCAGAACTGAACAAAATTTTCAAGATGCAAGCATGTTACCCTTACAGTCACAGCAATACTGCCTATTTTTTTTTTCCTTTATTTCTTTCCTTGTTATTCCCAAAATTTTGTTTCCATTTATTTTGATTGCTGCTTACTGCTAAAGTGATATAATGGCTTCTCCGTAAGTAATCCCTCCTATTTTATTCAGTTAGCCCACTACACCAGTGATGAGTGTTGGTGGGATGACAGTAACAATTGAACTCTCCCACCAATATTCTGTTCCATTTTGTTGCTGTCTGACAGGATGGCACCTGACATGGAAGTGTGTATGAAGCAAAGAGGTGGAACTGGATTCCTCTGTGTGGAAAAAATTGTACCCTCTGATATTGGCCACTGCTTGCTGATCACTTATGGGGACAAAACAGTGAGTGTGAGCACGGAGAGGTGGTGGGTGGTGTTTTTTAGCAGTGAATGACAAGCCACGTTCTGGACAGCCATGCAGATTCTTACATGCAGGCTCTTGTTCATCGCTGGCATAAATGCATAGCAAATAGTGGTGACAATGTTGAAAAATAAGTTTTTCTATCTGAGACTTTGCTCTATCAAACAGCGTTATTGAACTCTTTGTATCTGTTGTAGTTTCCATGGAACTAAATAGGAAGCATTACTTCTGCAACAACATACGTATTTCCGTAAAAGCTTGACTACCCCAAAACATCATTGTTCAGTAATAAAAGCCATATTGGAGTCTGCCATCATATAGGAAGAACTTTTTGTCTTCAAGATGTTACCTGAGCCTACCTGAGGACTCAGGGTAATCAAAAGTCACCAAAGCTTCCATCAAGCTTGCTTAACTGGCAGTGTAATAGATAGCAGCAAACAACCCTTCATCTGTGATGGAGATGTGGAGCCACAGTGCTTCATTTTTGCAGTGAGAGATCATCTTTGCACCCTCCAGCACCATTCAGAGTGGAAGTTCAAACCTCACTAAAGGGTTCTTCATCAGAAGAAACAGCTTTCTCAGTATTTGATATTAGGAAATATTAGGGTGTGTGGGTGCACATGGTGATACACTGCGAAGTGTACGAAGTGCAGGTGATATTTTTCTGGAGCTGGAGGGTGCTTGTTTGGGACACTGAGGTTGCTGCAGTGGTAAATATTACTTCCACATGGCCGTGCTTCTCCCATGTAACTCCTTTGATGTATTTGTCATTCCAAAGCACAGAGAAAAGTGCTAAGTAAAGTGTGGGTGGAGGAAGAATGGTGGCAGTCCAGCAGAGCCAGTAGAGTCCGTAACAGTCAGTGTTAGTACTCTTACGTGGAATCTGCTGTTGGTTGAAGGAAGTGGGTTTTCAAAATAGGTTTTCATTGAAAAAACTGGCATATTGTGACTAAATCCTTCAAACTGTCCTTCTGCCTTTTGGTTCTTTAACAAGATTAATTCATTTTGCACACACTAGAAGAACATGAAACCAAGGAAAGGTCTTCTTTTTAACTGATATTTCAAAACTTGCACTGATTAGTGAAATGGAGTGCAAGCAGAATTCACTGGAAATCCTCCTTCCCTGGCCAATTTACATCATAACAGTTACATGAGACCTCCCCGTTGTTCACCAATGGCTCAGATTCAGCAGGAGGGGCCAATGTCACCAGGAGCAGCTGCGTAGAGATACTGGCAGTGGCTTTGTTGCAGAGGACAGATACTGCACGTGGGCACATTGCCAGAGTACTCAGTTCCTGGTTAAAGACAGAGTTTAATACCAAATACTTGAAATTCAGTATTTCACGTTTCATAAACCAAACACTTTTACCCTCATTGCAAAACCAAACTAAGGCCAAAGAAAACATGCAAAACAAAACGAAAACCTACAACAAACCCTGGTGTGTGCTAAAAATACTTGCAACCCTCAGATGTCTACAACATGGTTATTAAATTTCTGACCACGCCGTCAGCACTGTTTGTATGACTAAATCACATAAACAAAACCCCAACAAAAAACACCAAGCCAAACACAAATCATGGGCTTGTTGGCAAGGGGCTGGAATGTGAGCAGTGCCTTTGTTTAACACAGAGGCTACTGAATGACTCCGTGCTGGGAAAAAATCCCAATCCTATTGTGAAGTAGAGTTGAGGATGCATTACTGAAATGAGCATCACATATACTGTTCTGTATAGACCTATTCATTTTAATGTTGTAAGGGAAAGTTCTTTTCTCCCGTGTAGCACTGATTTAATATGTTGCTGATTTGTTGGTCAGTTAATACCCTTAAATCATCATGGAATTCAATGAAAGTTTTCAATGGAGGAATGCTGATTACTTCCAGGCTCAGATCAGGCCAAAGTACTTTTCATTACAGTTCCATTTATTTTTATGAAACAGATGGAGAGCCTAGAGATGAGTATCAGGGTTTTACACTCACAGGAAAGGCTTCAGAGCCTTCAAAGCATCACCGGGAATATGATCTAAGGCTCAGCTCATGGTAATGGAAAGGTTCTCTCTTTGGAGGGGGTTTTGAGCCCTACTCAGAAATGATGAATTCAGATCATAATTCATTAATCCTATCAAAAGACAACAGTGATCAAGACTTTAGCATGCACCCAGAAGAGGGAAAAAGGCTTCGTTTAGGATGGATGCGAATTGTTCGATGCCTGACAGTAAAGTGGAAGATATACTGAAGTTCACAGTTCGAATGAATTCAATCTCATCTGGGAATCAGGACTTGAAAAGCAGAATGGACACAATCCAAGACTAAGACTTCAGTAGCCCATGCAGTACAGCAGAAGACAAAGAGATGAAATACTCATTTTAATGGTGCCAGGTTCAGTTTTATCCAATATCAAAAGCATTTCTTTCTGCTAGCAATGCTAACAGACTTGATATTATAATGCAGTTCTTAAATCCATCATTTAATCTGCCAGGTATATCATGAAGATGTTAACAAATGAAGATCTAAATTCATGCTTACCTCTACCATTAGTGCCTGTGGTTCTGAGCCTGAGATAGAATAAATGAGGGCTGAGAGACAGGATGAATAGAGCTTTTGAGTAGCTCTACCTATCTGCCAGCTTCAGAGAAGAGAAAAAGAAAAAACTCTTGATGTTCAAAGGAAGTCAGAAGCATTACCCTCTATAGTTTATGTAGGAAGATGGATTAGCTGAAGTGAGAAGTAATAACTGGATTCCTACTGAAATGGTAAATTGTATTACACTGATATTGTCCACTCTCCTAATTAGTGAAAAATGGGAGTAGATACATATTAAGGAGATTGCAACTCATGTTTTCAGCACAAGGGATTCCTACTTCATTTCCAAAGATCTCAGTCAGTGTGACATGCAGCAGACTATGGCTCCACACAGTTTGAGGTCCTGAATATTTAGAGTAGTCATTTTATAGGGTGGGAAAAAGAGTTAGAATGAAGATGAACACACCCAGATTTAGATGCTACCGAATAGTTGTCTAAATCTAAGTTAGATGTCACTCTTCTCCCAACCTTATAGATGGTGAAATGTGATGTGGCTGGATGAGCTGTGTGGTATCCCACCTACCTCCAGCTGATGCTGCAGAAGGTCTCTTGTTTTCTGGCAGCCCCTTGACACTGACTGGAGGCACTCCAGTTGCAGATGCATGCAAATGCATCACAAAATGTTGATGTTTCTTCGTGTACCGTGTCCCATCCAATATTTCATTCTCTGAATAGGCTTCAGCCTGATTTGAGGAACCTCTATTTTCTACATTTTGGAGAAAATCAATAGAATAAACAAGTAAAAACACAGATGTTCATCAAGGCAACAGAGAAAAGATAAAGTGCACCAAAGCCTCTAGGAGCTGTTGGGATGTACTTCCGCTTACATGCTGCTAACACGAACTTTTCAAGTTCTGCTGGTTATTTCAGAGATTCTTAAAATTTCTGATGACCCTTCACATCCAACTAAAATGGTAATGTCCTGGTGAGATAATAATTCATTTTATCTTGACTGAAAATTTCTTTAGGACTTTGAGATTTCAGCAGGAAATCCCAAACTGCAAAAATGACTATAGATTGCTGATTTTGAAAGACTTATGTATATGTATATATATATATATATATATAAACTTACATGAAAAACTACTCATTAATAGGAACCTGAGCTCATATCAAGTCAAAAAAAAAAGCAGCAAATAATATGAAACCATTTTCAGAAAGTATGATAAACCTACAACCAAGTAAATGCAATTAAATGAATGCCCACAGGATAGAAATCAATACAGCTCCATCCAAATATTTTTAGAGTAATTTTCAGCTGGAAAACTCACAGCATTAATGGGAGGAGAGCAGAAAGATGTGAACTAGCATTTGCAAGACAATCTCTGTGACCCAGCTTAAACTGTTAGTTCAGTAAATAAACCCAGTGCATAAATAGTTGCAACTAAAGAGCCTTGAAGCAGGACAATTCCAGCTGAAGACAAGTTTTTAGCATTGGGAAATGGGAGAGATCACAGAAAAATATAATACAAGTGTTTATAAATACCACAAGCAACACAGCCAAATATTGTTATCAGAACTCCTACTGAAAGCATTCTCTCTCCAAAGACAGTTTAAGTCATTTCACTAATGTATTTTAATTTGTACTCTCAAATTTAATGGAAGGCCCTAACATAACCCCATAATTTTTATTTTCTCAATATCTAAGTGGCAGTGTTCTGTGAAACATAAGCCTTGTAAATTCATTTCTGAGGAGCCTTCAATGATTCTTGATGAAATATGAGTTCCCTTTTCAAAGAGATCGAATCAAGGGGAAAAAATAGTCTTCAGAATCAGTCATCACAAAGTGACGTGTATCCAATAACCGGAGTCAATCCCTTGCCAATCACAAGCTATGTTCCAACCTGAACTTTTTGACCATATTTTATCATTGTGCTTGAAACAGCAGCAAAAGTGTGAATATAAAATGGAAGAAGTGTTTGAAAATCCTTACGATTGTATAGCAGGAATTGAAGAAACAGCAGATTCAATTGATGAAGCCTCCATTTTCAAGATTAAAATTAAATCTCCGCAAAAACATTTAACAAATGCAAAATGAAACAGAGTGCTATGATATGGTTTGATCAAAGTCATTTGGTGTGGATGTTAACCGTGTGGAAGAAAGAGAGTTGCCCAACAATCTATTCCTTTTTACTACTACATTCTGTATTTTTTCTTCTCGTGTTCTTTTCTTTTGGATTGAGGGGAGTGAGATTTGTTATTAAATAAAAAAAATACAGCTGTGGCTCTCTAATTATAATAATCCTAACACTCAGCTAGCACAGCTTTATTTTATTTTATTTTATTTTATTTTATTTTATTTTATTTTATTTTATTTTATTTTATTTTATTTTTTAGGTATAATCCAAAACACCTCACACAAAAGCAAACACCCCACAAAATCCCACTAAATCCTAATTTAGGAATTTCCGACTTCTGTTGTATGCTTCATTCTTTCCAAGATCTGTCAGTCATATACCATCCTCATCCTTTATACAAGTGATTCTAATCATTTGGAAGCTGAATTGCCTCCAATTTACTTTTCAGGACATACGCATACGTAAGATTTTATCGTCTTGTAGAACCTCAAAGATCATCATCTAGAACAAGAAAACTGAATGAGATCACATCCCAGTAACCAAAAAGTTTATAAAGAACTCTGTTTCCAAATCAGTCTTCAAAAAGCTAGAGCTTACAATTCAGATAATACAGAATGTAACAGGAAGACTGATAGTGACTGTTAGACAAGAAAATAACAACCATTTTTGTCTTGTTTTCTTTATTTTGTGTTCATTTGTTTCTAATGTTTATCTCTGGTAGAACCAAGGGATATACTCAGGCAGGAGATCATGAAGCAGGTAAGCAGAAGTGTCTAAGATTGTCAGATCAATTAAATGGACCATAAATACACCTGAAGCAGAAGAGAAAGGAAGGGAAGAGGAGGAAAGGGGAGGGAAGGGAAGGGATGGAAAAGGTAATTTTAGACACAAGCGTTATGTACATGTTTAATTGTTAACATAAATTGAACACTACTAGTTATCCAAATTCTAATATTGCAGTGGGCTATGCTGTTTCTGTGGGAAGACACTGTTCGATTAAGTCCCAGTGTGGCACTAGATGTTTAAGATATCAAGGGAAAAGCAGAGAAGAATTTTAATTAGAAGAGAGGTTATTGAAATAGGATTTTCTTCTGTTTATTAACAGCCTAGAGGCTTAGTGAAGGAATACGCAGCAGACCCTTAATTAATGTGTATACTTCTAGAGAGAATTTGCAAGAGTTCATCATGGTTAGATATGTATTACTGAGACAATAAAGTGATGAGAGAGGTGAATGTCTCTTTTGTTGAGATTCAGAGAAGGAGAAAAAAATGAAATCTTGGTTGTAATATGATTTGGGAATTTATATTTGACAACACAATGTCTGGGATATTACTTCAGAGTCATTAGAGAGCAATGAGAGAGATTCCTGTAGGGATACAGGAAGTTAAGCAAATGAAAGCTTAAAAAGGCAACACAAGCAAGACCAAGCCTGCCAGGTGAGCAGCTTCCATAGCCACATTATTTGATGGTAAAGTCATACGTATATGTCTTCACCTACAAAAGGCATATAGAAGTGTGGAACAGCTAGACTAACATAAGCAGCAGCTTTTTCTGTTATTGATCAGTTAATTGACTTACATCCTTTGAGTAAGAGTGGGGATTATTCATCTCAGCTATATTAGACAATGACTTCAGCATTACCCTCTGGATTTGCCCATCATAAGGAGCCTGAAATAATACAGATCTGAATAGACATCTTACTTTCAGTTTCAGTGCAGAAAAAGATTAATTGCTTCTTAAATGACCAAGATCACAGTAATTTGGATTACTTTAATTTTTTAATGAAATTGAATTATTTTCATGTGTCTATAGATAAATTCTGTGTAAAAAGTTGGACTGATGAAAGACAGTTTTCTTTATAGACTAGAAAAAGAAGCAATTATTTCGAATTCATGATGTATCTGACCTATTCTGATATCTTCTTTACCACTGAATTCATTCTCTCCTGTTCTCTACCAAGGGAACATTCATGACTGTAAAAAATCAGGTTAGATCAGAAAATTTACTCCCTGGTGTTATTACAGTGACTCTCATGCTTGCAGCTATACAGGATGCCCAGGGTTTTAATGTATATAAGCCCTTTTGAGATGAACATTATTAGTCACCTGTGTTTGCACTAATGTGTGTAAAAATCAACAGAAATCTGCTGAAAATCTTTTTTTTTCTTTTTTTCTTTTTCCTTTTTTCTATGTCCTTCCAGAGCAGAAGCTGGAGGCCCCAAGTGTAGTCGGGCCGTCCTTTCACTGGGAACCAGCACCATGTACAGAGAGGCTGCCCTCCTTCCCAGGAGACCCTTTCTCACAAAATTCCTTCATCTATTTTATCCTTTATGTCCTATCACATTTGCCTCATCCTGTTGCTCTTGTCATATGAATAATGTCAGGGAATACAAGTTGGTGGGCAATTCTTAGGCTGCTATTTGCATCATGACTCTGTTAAGTCTCATACCAAGGGAGCAAATCTAACCTGATGAGCAAACTCAGGTAACAAGACAATCTAACTGAATAGATTCTTTTTCCTTTCCTTTTCCTTTCCTTTTCCTTTTCCTTTTCCTTTTCCTTTTCCTTTTCCTTTTCCTTTTCTTTTCTTTTCTTTTCTTTTCTTTTTTTCTTTTCTTTTCTTTTTTCTTCTCTTCTCTTCTCTTCTCTTCTCTTCTCTTCTCTTCTCTTCTCTTCTCTTCTCTTCTCTTCTCTTTTCTCTTTTCTTTTCTCTTTTCTTTTCCCTTTCCTTTCCTTTCCTTTCCTTTCCTTTCCTTTCCTTTCCTTTCCTTTCCTTTCCTTTCCTTTCCTTTCCTTTCCTTTCCTTTCCTTTCCTTTCCTTTCCTTTCCTTTCCTTTCCTTTCCTTTCCTTTCCTTTCCTTTCCTTTCCTTTCCTTTCCTTTCCTTCCCTTCCCTTCCCTTCCCTTCCCTTCCCTTCCCTTCCCTTCCCTTCCCTTCCCTTCCCTTCCCTTCCCTCCCCTCCCCTCCCCTCCCCTCCCCTCCCCTCCCCTCCCCTCCCCTCCCCTCCCCTCGCCTTCCCTTCCCTTCCCCTTTTTTTTCTTTTTTCTTTCCCTCCCTCCCTCCCTCCCTCCCTCCCTCTCTTTCTTTCTTTCTTTCTTTCTTTCTTTCCTTCCTTCCTTCCTTCCTTCCTTCCTTCCTTCCTTCCTTCCTTCCTTCCTTCCTTCCTTCCTTCCTTCCTTCCTTCCTTCCTCCCTTCCTCCCTTCCTCCCTTCCTCCCTTCCTCCCTTCCTCCCTTTTCCCTTTCCTCCCTCCCTCCTCTCCTTCATCAACTTTAGCTTCTAAATAAGAACAACATTATTTTGCTAAGCAACAATGACAAGCAAATTGAGATGTCAACTCATTTCTGTTTTGTCAGCAGAGAAATTAATTTCTGTACCTTTGTGTACACACCTCTGAGAACTGCCAGGACAATGAGGCCCTTATCTCTGGACCAGCCATCACATAAATGAATGTTTTGCTTTTTTTTTCCTCATAACACATCCAAATTCTTTACAATGATCTGCACACAATTATCTTAATGCTAATCACATTCATTTGTGTGATGACTAGTCTAAATAAATTTAGGATATTTAAGATAATGTAGGTTTCCTGGACTTGCCAGATTATAAAGTTTCTTTATTATTGCTAAGTTTATTGCCTTCTCATTTTCTCTTGATGTTTTAAGAGAAAAAAAATGGTAAAGTTTAGAGGGTACTCTCAGAGCTTTCACAAGTGATTACATTTCCAAGACTTCATGAGTCATCCCTGATTGCCTTTTAGCCTATGTCAAACATGAAGTAAAACACTGGTTCTGTGAATCCCCACAACATCTGCAAGGCCAGAAAGGAATCATTTCCCCAGAATAACAAGGCAATCAGTGTAGCTTTCAGCCAGCACCAGGTTAAACATCTCTGAAAGAAGGGTGGTCAGTGAGAGTAGAATTGCCTACACCCCCAGCAGGAACGTATGGTGTATAGATATCACTAGATACCTCAGCCTCTGCTGTGTATGTCTCTGTTCTCAAACTGTGATGGCTGCAATACATCTTTTCTTGTGGAAGAATAGCTGCTAAATTTGCTCTCTCTGTTTCTGAATTCTGAAGTTATGGCTGTGCTTCCAGGAGAAATGTGTGGTACAAGAACCATCACTTGAAGAGGTGCTAGATTACTTAGAGACAAGGTTTAGTGAGCGTGGGTGACGGGCTGATGTCTGGAATAGATGATCTCAGAAGTCTTTTCCGACCTTAATGATTATATGATTCTACGATTATCATAACTACAGAGGCCTAGCAGTCCTGTTCATTGTAAACTCTTGGGTGCAGTTTCCCAGACCAGACAGCACACAGGGCATTACTGTGCTTACCCTATTTATTAACCATATCTCAAGGAGGTGCAGGACAATCAGGAACACCTGCCTCATGAGAGAGACCTGGCGATGCATCACTGGGCTCCTATCTGATAGGATGTTCTCCAGAAGAGTATGACAGATAGCATACGTGGTGGTAGATCACTGCCTAGAATTAACTAGAGGGACATGTAGGCAATGGGGCACGGTTGGTAATAGCACAGGACCTAGCCTGTGAAGACACACTCCCTCCAGAGTGCTCTTGGAAAGCTAGTAGTGAACCAGTTTTTCTCCATATCACTAGAGATAATGAGACTATATTGTTATGTGCAGAGAAATTAAAAGAAGTGCCTGATAAAAAGACATGGTAATGTGCAGATTAATGCCTTTATATTTGGATCCCAGTGTTTTGTAATGGAGGCTCACGGACTGCTACTGGCCTATTGGTTTTAGATTGCTTTCCCATGTCTCCTTGCATTTGGCATCAATATTGTGAAAAGTTAGCACTGTCAGCCATGTATATGTATTTTCTCTCTTCTCTTTCTCATCTGTGCTTTGATTGTCAGAGCAATCTCTCATTAGGGGATACAGGCTTAAACTTTCTCAGTCTGTGCAATGAACAGCAGGTTTTTTTCATCAAAAGCAGGTCTAACTCCCCTACTTAAGTCAGAAGAAAGGCAATTACCTCTACTTGTTATAGGGTACTATCATAGGTCCACCTGGGTGTCTTGGCTTGGAATGAGACTAGCAGATTTGTCTCAATCTGCTGCTCCAGCTAGTGTTAGGACTCCAGTGGTGTGCAAGCACAAGCATGTGTCTATTTGCTAATCAAATCAGAACAGCTCAAGGCGTGAGCAGTACTGCAGGTGTCTATAAAACCCAAAAGGATTGAAAGGGGTAGTTCTGTGAGTGTGTGCACCTCTGGGTTTACATGACTGCTGATGAAGGGTTTTATTCTGGATGTCAGCATTGGCACCTGTTTGGATTACCAGTTTAAGTGCAATTTGGATCATGTAGAAGGACTCAGCATCTCTTTATGCCAGCGATAGTTAATAAAATCAGGATGTCATGTTGGAAGCATTTTGTACTCTCATCTCTTCTGGAACCCCTTCTTCTGGAACTTCTTTTACTGAGAACATTATCTGGTTTTTATACAACAGTAAGAAGCTTCTCATTGCATTGGTTATTAACAATCCCTGTGAAACATGGAAACTGTACTTCATGTTTTCCTGCATATTTTACATGAGACATGAAGGCAGAGATTTGAATATTTTGTCCAATTTCTGATTACCTTAAAGGTTTTCTCAGAGCTGTGACTCTGCATTGTGCCATAGATAAAACTCCCAGCTGCCAACACAGAGGATTTAAATGTCCCTTTGGGCCACATATGAACCTTTTGAGCTCAGGTCAGCTGTGATATTAATCATTAATAACAGCAGATTTGACATCTTTCATAGTCCAACTGTGAGATTCAGTATGACTGAGGTCATGGGTCAGGCTCAGACTGAAGCTGCTAAGCTAAAGTAATTGACCCTTCTTTTGGTAGTGCTCAGTGTCTTCTTCCCCTTATTGATTCAATTAACACTAAGTTGACCTGTCCACCTCTTTAGCAGGAGCACCTCTCTGCATAATAAAAGATGACAAAATACAGCCCAGTGTTACAGGAACAGAATAAGTCATACTTTAAGGTTTGCAGCTGGGAAGCCAAATAAGCAGAAAAACTTTGAACCTAAAGCCCCATGACATGCAGCCAAAAAAACCTCAGTTATCCAAAGTCATGTGCTTCAAGGTCCTTAAGCAATTCATCACTTTTCGCTATGGATGTGCTCAGGGAGGAGGTGAGAGAGGAAGTTTACAACTTACACACTGAAGATACACTGTACTTCACCTTACGATCTTTGGAGTAAATGTCTGTACATATGACGATGTGTGTATAGACATGCACATATGTATTTTATGTATATATAGATATATTTAACGCTATATCTATATATATATTTCATGTTATATCTATGAAAACATCTTTGGTTCTGCAAAGGTACTGACTGACTAAGTCAAACACAAATCTAGTGCTAAAAAGTAACATTGAACTGTGGAGTGTGTGGACTACCGCTTGGTCCACATGCCCCTGAAGAGGATGGAAGGAATACAGTGAGATTTGACTTGAAACTCTGACAGCCTATGTTTCTTTGTGCTTTGAACAGAACAGTAGTAGTAGTAGTAGTAGTAGTAGTAGTAGTAGTAGTTGTTGTTGTATTTTATGTCATTTTATGTCATTCTACGTCATATAATCATTAACACTGGAAAGATCACTAAGACCACCAAGTCCAATCACCAACCCAAATTCAACGTGCTCACTAACCACGTCCCTCAATGTGACACCTTCAGGCATGGTGACATTACCATGACTGGTAATGTCACCATGCCTGAAGGTGTCACATTGAGTAATGTGGTAATTGAGTAATCATGGTAATGACATTACCATGACCCTGAGCAGCTTGTTCTAGTGCATTACCACTCCTTCTGAGACAATTTTTTTTCTGATATCCAACCTGATCCCATGTCATTCCATGTCATTTTATTTTGGTGTGACATCACAATCACTGAGGTCAAAAACTCATTTTTAACAGATTTTCATGGAAACAAATAGATGTAGTATCTGCTTTTACAGTAAAGATGAAGGTGTACTGTCCCTTTCAATACTATCTCTTTAAACTGCTGAAAGATTGACCATATGTTCCTGGATTGAGTTTTCATTTCCTAATTGTGTCAAGTTCTTCTACACAAGTCTGCAGTGTTCACAAGACTGTCCATTTGAAACAAGAACACATTACCTCCGCTGCTGGTTCCATTCAGTATTCCAGTTTTTCTCCCTGCTTCACAGATATATCTTCCAAAGTCTGAGAGACTCAGTTGGGTTATCACCGCTAAGAGGAGTGCCCTGATTGCTGTTTTATAGGTAGCAACATGAAAGCTGTCAAAGGAAAAGGCGTCACAGAGTGCGTCATTTTTGTTTTTTTGTTTGTTTGTTTGAAAAACTCTCTCTCACCCTCCAATTGCAATTATCCCAAATTGCATCAACGTCGTGTTTCACAGACAGCTGAAGCAACGTGAGTCAGGAAGCTCTGTACTTTACGTAGATGAGAAAACCCTCTCTCAGGTTTACGTCTCTGCTTTAACCATCAAACCTATAAATAAACGGTGGTAAAGGAGGTGGAGAAGCTTTTGTATTTGGGATGCAAACAATACTCAGGAGGAAGAATATGAAGATGCTTTTAAAATATTGTAATCTTCGGTTAGAGAAGACTTTAAGAGCAGATTTTCACACAGACTTTAAGCATAGCAGTAGGCAATCATTCCGAACTCAGTCCCTGTTCTGAATACATAAACTCCAAACAGTTCCAGAGCCATTAATAGTTGCAAAATAAAGTGATGTCCCTTCTTTTTGCAGGAAGCATGGAAATTCAGATTAACAAACAAACATACAAAAAACACGGAAACAAAGAGAAAACCAAAAGCCAAATGGCAACAACAAAAATTCCAACCAACCCATCAACCAACCATCAACCAAACAACCAGAAAGAAACACCTCCTCCCCCAAAAAACAGGTATAATATTTTAAAAAGCAATAAACAATTAAACTTCCATTGCTTCTCTCCCCATTTTGGAAGGAGCTATAAGCATTTGTTGATTCACTTTTCAGCATATGTTTCTACGACAAAGACTTCTTTGCAAGCCTCGGTGGAATGAAGTCAAGAGAATTTCACCTGCTGATTCTTAAAGACCAAATCCATATAGTCACCTGACACGTTAGCAGTACTGACTGCCTTGCTTCCTTTATTTTTTTCTGCTTTTTCAAGAAAAGACAAGGAATGAGACATACAACTTGAAACAAAGGAAGAGGGTGGGGATTGAATATAGTCTTGTTTATTTTTACTTCAGGGTACGTTTCATGTCAAGTCCCATTATCCCCATCTCATCACACAGGGCTCACTCTGCCTTTGTTTCATACTGCTGTTGCAAGTGCTCCCAACACATCTGAAAAGATGGTCAGAAGTCCATTATTAAACTGCAGCTGTAAAAAGCTAGGATAGGTTTGGTTGCCTGAGAAGAGAAACAGCAGAAAAACATCTGGACTCCTGAGAAGACTTTTTTTTTTTTGGTGAAAAACACCAGAGAAGAACCACCCATTTTGTTTGACAAGGTTAAACAAAATTGATGCCGGGGGAACAATGCTCTGCAGGCTTACATGGAGGGTTTTCTTGTAGTGATTTTGTTTCTATGTGCGTACTCAGAGACTTTGATTTGTGTATGCTCCTGTTGGGCTCCGTTAATAATGATAAAGACTAAAAGGATGCAGATGAACTGCTGTGTAAATAACTCATAATCCTTAATTGTGTTAATCGCTTGAGAAAAAGGCTTGGCTGGAGTTAGATTTAAAGGAAATGCACTGGGAGTCACACTCTAAATCTAAAGCCTCATGTCAACACAATTTGCAGGACAAGTGTTTGCAATCAACCAAGAGCAATTGAAGTTTAACTGTTCACTCACTACTGTGCGGGGTTGGATCAGGCTAAGAGCTAAAGACCCACCCCACCTCTCACTCACTCTCCTCTCCTGCAGTATGGGAAGAAAGATAGAAAGAAGGTGAGAAGACAGGAGTCATGGATTGGGATAGTGACAGCTTAATGGGGAGAGCAAAAGGTCTGTGCACAAGCAAAGCAAAAGGAGAAGTTTTTCGTTACTTCCCATTAGCATGCAGATGTCCAGCCACTTCCTGGAGAGCAGGACCCCAGCACGTGCAGTGGTTGAAAAGATAAATGCCATAACCATAAATATCCCTTTCCTTCTCCTTTTCCCAAGCTTTTATCACTGAGCACAGAGCCATTCAGCATGTGAATGAATATTACCATAGCAGATACATTGGTTGGTGTGTCATATGATAGATCTCTTTGCTGTCATGGTGTCTATACAAACGACTGAATGCAGATGAAATAAAGGCAAACACAGCAAAGCCAGGATGTAAAAGGAGCAGTGAAAAATGCAGAAGTTAGAAGAAAAGGAAAACATAGAGACACAAATATACTTCAGAGATAAGCCCTTGTGTTCACTGAGGCATTAATCTAAATTTGTTATAATCATACTGACAACTTCTGATTTAACTTGAGTGAGAGTAATTGTGCTATAAAACCAGTACATGCTCACAGGGCTGGGAGGTCAGAGCTGCCACTCTATTCATCTCATGTAGCTTGACACATTACTTAAGGGATCGCCCCAAATTACCCCCAATCCCTTCCCACCCAAATTATTCCATGAATCAGACTCACCTCTAAGGCATGCCAGTTCATGTTTAAAACACAGATTCATGCCTTGACAAGAGATGGCTTCCAGGCAAGTTACAGCTTTAACTAACACTGTGGTTAAGCTGATTCCTGGACGCCAAGCAAAGGATTCTCCACTCAAGGTTCTCATTGTTGACCTCCATTCAGTTTCATCTGGATGACCAGTTTCTGTAACCAGTAATCTGGCAGCAGTAGTTTTCTGGGGGGACACCAGGCCTCAACTGCCTGATGAGCTAAGGAAGGAGCAACCAGCAAGCCTGATCACATATGCCAAGTGTAGGAGGTTGTTTGTGTGGTTGTTATCAACTGGCAGCAGAAAATTTCATCTCTCCTGGTTCCATCCTCTTTAACATTTGGCTCCTGCTACTCCTCAGTCCATATGTTTTATCCTAAACTCGTCTGTATTCTAATTCCTGAATTTCACATTGGCCTCTTCTCACCTTTTCACCTTCTTACTTTGTTTGATCAAGGTCTATTTCCTGACCTTTGCATGTCTTGCACCTTGTTCTGATAATTATTGCACATGGCAGCTCACGGGCTCACATGTTACTTGCCTCCCTGTGAGACTAACTAGCTTTAAATATACCAGCAGGTGTATTTCCTTTCCTTACCTTTCATAGGCAACTCTTCCGTTTTTATTTTTTCTATTTTTATGTTCTGAATTTTACTGAATTGCTACAACAATTACAACAGTTCAAACAAAAAAAAGCTCATTAATTTCTGCAGGAACTGTATCCTTTTCAATGCTAGCTTTGCTGAACCCTTTTCAATATACACTTGAAACTCAATGAATTAACTGCAGATGAAAATCTCTCAAACACAAGATCCAGTTTGCTAACATGCAGCACAAAACCATTCCATTGGAAAACTGGTTTCACAGCTGGGTAAGATTCTGTTTCAGCATCCAATGGTTTGAGAGGCAATAAGAATGAAAGCGTTTCCAAATCCCATGTGAATGTTTGTTTCTGTTAATTTCATTTTTTACTGAAAGCATTGCAAAGTTGCCTTTTCCAATGACATGGGGAAGCAGCAGCCTGAAATATACACTGGGATTAACTCAGGACATTTTTACAGTTTCAGTTCACCTGTTCTCAAACTCAGCCTTGGATCAAAATCAGAAAGATTTTTCTTTTTCATTCCACAAGGGCAAAAATCTTAAACTTGAAATGAATTTAAAAATTTATGCCAGCAAAACCAAACCAAATAATAATAATAAAAAAAAAGATGGCTTTATTTTCATCACTGAGAAAACACTATAAGATAGGAAGTGTGTGGTAAATATTCAAGTCCTTATAAAATCCTAGCATGAAGTCAAGCCTTGGTCACTAATACGATGCCGTTGCTTTTTACATATATATTAAAATTTGTCTTTAAAGTAGGCAGAAAGTGACAGCCACTGTTTATCATTTCAGTCAACCTCCCGCTCTCCAGAAAGTGCTACACTAACCTAACATCAATCATTTTTGGAAAAAAGCACAGCAAAGTTTACAGCAAGCAATGGGTAAGTCCCCTGTGATGTCTCCATTGATGGTTAAAGGAAGAGTGACCAAGAAAACATTTTTATTGAGTTGGGTAAATTGCTGAAATAACTGGCTAGATAAAGTGGGGAATGTACCAGACACAACTTGGAGTTATACCATTCGTGATGCTTTGCCCTACTTTACATTCTGTTCAGAACAATTAGATTATGGATATCTATGTTCAAAATAGATCATTTTTGTGCTCTTTTACTCACAACTCAATAGAAGATGTGAAGTCATCATAATGGTGCAAAACTCTAATGAAGGGCTGGGGGAGTTCCCCAGAACGGAGAACAAAGGAGAAATGTGGAAGCTGTGCACAAAAGGGTGATGCCTTTCCAAACAAGAAGATAAGGGGCAAGATAAGGGGATGAGGGGATTGAGTGCACCCTCAGTAAGTTTGCAGACGACACCAAGTTGGGAGGGAGTGTTGATCTGACAGAGGGGAGAAGGGCGCTACAGAGGGACCTGGATAGACTGGATCAATGGGCCAAGGTTAACGGCATGAGTTTCAATAGGGCCAAGTGTCGAGTCCTGCATTTTGGTCGCAACAACCCCAGGCAACCCTACAGGTTTGGGGAGGAGTGGCTGAAAGCTGCCTGATGGAAAGGGTCTTTGGTGTACTGATGGACAGTCGGCTGAATGTGAGCCAGCAGTGTGCCCAGGTGGCCAGGAAGGCCAGTGGCATCTTGGCTTGTATCAGGAATGGGCTGATGAGCTGGACTAGGGAAGTCATCCTGCCCTGTACTCAGCATTGGTGAGGCCTCACCTTGAGTACTGTGTTCAGTTTTGGGCACCTCAGTACAAAAAGGACATGGAGGTACTGGAGCAGGTCCAGAGAAGGGCAACGAGGCTTGTGAAGGGATTGGAAAACCAGCCCTATGAGGAGAGGCTGAGGGAGCTGGGGCTGTTCAGTCTGGGGAAAAGGAGGCTGAGGGGAGACCTGATTGCTCTCTTCCAGTATCTGAAAGGTGCTTACAGTGAGAACGGGGCTGGTCTCTTCTCACTGGTGATGGGTGACAGGATGAGGGGAAGAATAAACATATTTCTCTGAAGAGTAAAGTTAGAGAGAAGTGAAGAAAAGGGTGAAGACCTCAATCCTTAATCCCAAAAGTAGTTCACACTTCTCCATAAAACTATACTAAAACAGTGGAACAGGCTGCACATTATAACAGAACATTCCTATGCAGAATACAATTCAAGTGTGGGAAGCTGTAATGCAAAATCTCACAGCATTTCCTAGTTTTAGCTTGCTGAAACATCCCTTAGGTCATCGTGCTTAATTTTGTTTATTTGGATTGCGAACTTTTAAAATGAAATGTTTCATAATGGCACCTCAATAATTTTACTGTACGATGAGCATTTTGAGCACATCATGAAACACATTCATGCCTTTTATACTGTAGTGTGCAGGGCATATTAAAACTGAAGGCTAAAGTTATTTTTGTCAAGTATTAAGTCTAAGATACAGACAACGAATAGCAAAAACAACCTAACAACCTTCATCCACTTCATTTTGAAACCATCCAGATAAAACTCATAGACACACAAATGAGCTCAGTTTGATGGGTTATAGTTTAGTTTCCGTGAAAGTATTTTTTCCAAGGCAAAGGAAAGGAGGGTTTCAGACTTCTTAACCTGTGGAAGATGTCCTGACACCAGAAAGTACACAGCCTGCAAAAAGGAGATAGAAGACGAGCACCACCACATCCATCGGAGTCTACTTGCAAGGTCAAGCTGCAATACTGGAACTAATCTTGCTGTCTCCAAAGCATCACTAATCATGCTGGTATGCCTCGAACCAGTAATCAGTGCCCTGAAGAAAGTGTCCCTAAAGCCTTAGCCTGTTTCCTGTGTGATAAGTAGAAAACAACAGTTTCCCCCTCGTCATTTTGAAGAATGCAGTGCTCACAAAGCTCTGCCAGTTTGAACATGGCTTGATTTTCTAGCTAAATATATGTAGATTTACATTTAAACATTTCTATTCACCCTCAATACATGAAATTTTCCTTTTCACTTTCTAAGTACTGTAGACTGACTGGATTCTTCCCCAAACATTTGTGAAGCGTTTGGACGGTGCCCTTCATAGCTGAGGCTTTATCTCACAGAGCTGAAGCTAGTTAGCATAGTTGAGCTTTGAAGTTGACTTTTATTTCCGCAGTGATTTTGTCCAGGATGTCAGGAGAAAAATGAAAGAGGAAAAAATGATCTTCACCTCAAATCTGAGATTGATTTTTCACCTGTATGCATAGTAGTCCTTTAAATGAAATCAAAAATACAGTACTAAACTTGCATCTTCAGGAATATAGTAAATAGGAAATGGTTTTGGAAGTGAACTGTCTGAATACTTGCTCCCAACTCTACATCATTCTTTCCAGATGGTGTTTGAGCATCACTCATGTTCCAACTCTTAGACTTGGTTTTGGGCATCTAGATCCACACAGAAGAATCGTGACCATAAATGGCTTGGAACATTAAGTTACCAGTAGAACTAGGAGTCGGCATGCTGTGATTTACTGAGCGAAAAACTGGAACTGGGTGCCCACTTCGATGTAATGAATCACGTGGTGAAAGCAGCTCCCAAATACTAGAAATCTGAAAGAAAATGGAAAGAAAAAGATTCATGATCTGCAGGCTGGGTTACTGTGTGCAAGATTTTCTGTTTCCTGCCAAAGTCTGAAGGCAAAGTAGCTACAGTTTAGTCTTAGAGCTGATATCCTAGATGCTTTGTAGCTATAGAATGTACAGAAAAATTATAGATAAGTAGTGGGAATAAAAGACTGCATCAAATAACAGCATTGCCCTTTGTGAAAATAAGCAGCTGAAATCATTTACTATTCAAATACACACAGCTTTAAGTAATACTAAATGAAAATTCTTTTGAGAAGGAAAATGTCTCTCACTGGGCTGTTGGTTCTTATCAGGATGATTGGGTATTCCTCTGTAAAATATCTTATTGAGTCTGAAAATATGTCTTTAGCGTCAGGGAAGCAGTTGAATCAAGTTCACACTGGTTGCTGTTTACACTGCAGATTTGTGCCATCTCAATTTAAAAGGTAGTTTCACATAAATGACAAGAAAAATACAAGGTTTGCATGTTAAAAATGCTCCGCATCAACAGACCATAGCTGTTCTGCATCTTATGTTTCTCCATTTGGAGTGTCTCCCCAGCATCTGGCCAAGGCTAATTTCTCAGTGCAGTTGATCCTGTTTGGAAAGTGGTTTGACCTTGTGCTGCTCCATGAAGAATCAGAATACTGATATGAGAAAGGAGAATATGGTTAGGAATAAATAAAAAAAGAAGGTAAAATCAGCCGAACCCTTTTAGCATTGGTCCTCTGCATTGACATAGGTCAATGGGGGAGGAAGAGGTGGAAATGTTCATTAGCAATATGTTTCCCTGGAAGAGCTATCCATTATGTTTTGGATGAAAATTAGCTTAATGCTGACAAGATTTGAGACCTTGACTTATTCAACCGGAAAGATGCATGGATCAGACTTGACAGCCTGCGATTGTTTTATTTGTAGATGATTTTGCTTCATACTAGTTATCTTTGAGAGTATTTACGTTGATCGAGTTTATTCCCCTCGATGTGATTACACGTACAATATGTGCACTGGGCGAAAGGACACTGTTAAAGCCATTGCATTAAATCTTGTTGCCCTTGTGACATGCAAAATCCCCTATGCAGCTCCCAGCCACAGAAATCTATTGGCTTCAATCAATCAGAATCACTTTTCATACAGTCACTAAGCAATAACAGTGGCTTCACCGTTCCAGTCAATGAAAAGTTAATGCAGACCACCACCAAGGATGGAATAGGCAGTCCTGCAGCACGGCCTACGATGAGCTTTTGGGTGACATTCTTCTCTGTTAGACTCCAAAATCTGTGTTGGCTACTATGGATTCCCTTCAGATTAGCACATGTGCAATGAAGACCGTTGATCCAGGCTAGGACTTTTCCTATTAGAATGATCTTCTTTCTCTTCTTACCAAGGATAGTGCACAAATTTCCTTCTAAAGAGAACCATCACCAAATTTAGTTTTCTTTCAACAAGACATTGCAGACTTCCACAGTTCAGATGGTGATTTTCAAGTGATGAGGCTATATATGACTGAGGGTCCACAAAGACCTCCAGAGGTACTGACGACTTTACTGTGCTCTTCCTTCCCTCCCGTGACTCACACCCTTGAGAACAGAGTTTGACTCCATATCTCTAAGCTGAACCTGTTGAATTGTTCTCCAAGGTATTTCTTGTTATCTTAAGCTTCTAGGAGTCATATTAGAAGTCTCGGAGTCTTCTGTAAGGGCTTAGAGCTCATGTTTGAGTGAGGTTTTGGGCTCAGCAAGATAATATTCTTCCTTCATCTCTGAATTCTCTTAGGTCCAGATTGACTGATGTATTTAAATTAATTCCCTTTGATTAATTCATCCATGCAGCACACAAGTTACTTCTTCTCAAAATGAAGCAAGTTCCCTCTTAGTCTCTTTTAGGATGAACCAAATATGTGCTTGCACAAACTGGTCCAAATCAACCAGAGTGCACAAGTTTTAAGTTTTCTTTGTTTCACACCAAATCCCTAACTGGAAAAAGTGTTTGACTCTGAATGTTTTTATTTTTATTTTTATTTTTATTTTTATTTAAATCCTAAACTCACTTCTCAGGAATTACGGATATTCCTGAGACTTTTGTTGAATTTCCAGCTAACCTCACCAGTGTCTAAAGATCCCAGTAGTGAACAACCTGAAGTATTTCTGCTGGTGCCTGCTGGGGATATCTGGTCTTTTAAGGCTCAGGCTTAAATGTGGTACTACTGAGCATCTTGATTCAGAGAGGATTTTTTAATTAGCTGTGCAAACATTAAAGGCAGAAATGAAAGATGTCCTGGTCTTGTCTCTTTTTTTTCTCCCTGCATAGCTGTTGGGTACTTTCTAAGTTAAAAAGTAATACTTATAAGATCCTATATAGTTTCCGAGTAAAGATGATAGACTGTTTATTAATGCAAACTATAAAACTCTAGTTATTATCATCTCATTGAATCATAGAATGGCTTAGGTTGGAAGAGTCTTTAAATATCACCTAGCTCCAACTCCTGTGAGCTTGGTTTCCCTGTCCAAGGAGTGCAGAGAAGCAAGAATATATATATAACAAAAATATAACAAAATATATATACATATAACAAAATGCTATAACAAAATGCCAAACTTCACAACTCTGGTGAGCAATAAAAACAGAACTGAAGAGACTCAACATTGCAGTGACCTGCTCTACTGGAGAATCATGGAATCACAGAATCATTAGAGTTGGAAGAGACCTTTAAAGGCTACCTGGTCCAACTCCTCTACGATGAGCACGGGCACCTATAGCTTGATCAGGTGCTCAGAGCCCTGTCTCCTGATCTTGAATATCTCTGAGGATGGGGCACCACCACCTCTCTGGAGAACCTGTGCCAGTGTCTCATTGCCCTTGTTGTCAAAACCTTCTTCCTTATATCCAATCTAAATCTCCCCTCTTTAGTTTGAAACGATTTCTCCTTGCCATATGACCACAGACTCTGCTAAAGAGTCTGTCCCCTTCTTTCTTGCAGCTCACCTTTAGATACTGAAACAACCTAATGATATAACGTATGTGTAAATGAATGATAAAATGAAAAGAAATGAAAGAATGATTAAAAATAATAATGATAACTAAAAAAAAAAAACACCAAAAAACGATGCATTGCCTTTTTAAGAACACCTTCATAAGGACCTAATTCTGTCCAAATCTTGTGTTGGAAAACTTGTACCTAGATAGTGCTGAACACTCAGCTCAGTGTTTAAATGATTAGGAGGTGTGATGCCTAAGCTCTGTGATGCAGACATTCATTGCTAATATCTAAGCAATCTGTTCAACTCTATTATGTTGTTTGGCGTGTGTTTGTTTTTTTACCATACCCTTTATTTCCACTTTTCTGTTGTTTGTTTTATTCTTCGTTCATAAAATTATATTAAATACATTGTGTTATTGTATAGCACACCGCCATGCACGGACACTTCTTTATAGTATATTATGACCCACATTATGACTTGTCAGAAAAAAAGCCTGGCAGTGTAAGGCAAGAATTTCTGAAGCTTCTTTGACTGGAGGACCTATGCCATCTGTAGAACACCCATTTTCAAGATGGCAAACAGAGGCACACAACAGAAATCATTCTTCAAATGATTCTATGTCACTCAATCCATTGAAATTCTAACGCACTTCTCCTCAAAGCTGCTGTTTGTTTTACAGAGCTCCCATAGGCATTGTTCTTCCTCTTCTGAATCAAAATGAGTTTTGTACTAGCCACGTTTCATTACCTTGTTTATTCTTCCAAGATACTTGTGTAGCTCAAACTCAGAAAACATATTGTGATTTTTTTTTTGCAGATCATTTTTACCTCCCACAAAATAGCCAAGAGAACATTCAGTTTGATTGCATCCATTTATTTGCCTAATAGTGTGTTTGTAGCTATAATAAGAAAGCAAACGATGCCGCTGTATATTTTATTTATGTGATTTGTCTGTATAGTAAATAGTAGAGTGTGATTTAAACACTGAAAAATTACAAATTCATGGCATCCGAAGTCCTAATTGGAAGCATTAAGCAGAGGACTTGCAAGCTGCAGAGCTTGCATGGAGTCAGAAGCAGAATTCACATTTCATTCCCTTCCCCTCGCTGCATTCAGAGTTCAAAGATGCTCTAACCCATGCAGAACACCCTTCTGATCTGAGTCCTACCAATAGTTTGTTGATCCCAGAGGAGTTAAGATGAATCAGAAATATGGTGTCTTAATATTGTCCATTGTTGACCCCATACGATTGCTTAATTGTTTAATTTCCGATCACCTTATAATGTGTCAGTCTGTGAACCTCTTCAATAGTAACTGATCTGAAGCTGGCAGTATTGGCACAACATCTCCAGCTTAAGAATCATCAGAAGATAAAGGTGCTCACCCTCTAGTGTGGTACAGTCTTTAAGACTGCATCACTGGAGCTGCACTCAATGATCTTTGTGGTTCCCATCCAACCTTTTCCATCCAACGATTTTCTATGATTCTATGATCACTTTTAGGAGCTGCCCATCTGTCCTTGAAGGCATTCGGTCCAGCTAGTAAAGTGAAATTAATTTTCTCCATTTATTAAGATTAGAGGCATGTAGCAGGTTTGACAGCTATTTGATTTCCAGTATTTTTAAGTAGAAAGGCTGGGTTTCCCCTCCTGTGTTATGGGATTGTAAAGCACACAGCTATTACACTTGCTGCCTACGTCATGGGAATAGATTATGGCGGAGTTTTTAGGAACAGGTTATGTACTACAGGAGCCCTGGTTACTATTTTTGAAGCACTTTTCTTTTTACGAGTGTTCCCAAGGATGGGGACATCAGGTCTGTTTCATGATTGTTTCTGTGTCCTGCTGCATGCAAGGTACTGTAAAAGGTAGTTTATTGGTATAAATGAGGGGAAAATCCTGGCTCATAGTTCACTAAAAACCTTGTCTTGATGAGTCAGTATATTTCTACTTCTTTCCACCTCCAAGCAATTACTCTGATCTATGGAACAGTGCTGATGAATCAGACTTGTACTAGTTTTATGGATATAATTTGCAAAGTTTTAATGGGAAAAAAAAATTGTGTATATGAATTTCTTATTAAATTAAAAAAAAAAAAATCGTGATCACTGGCTGGGAAGGCGAATATAGACAAGTAGAATCATTGAATCATAGAATCATAGAATCACTCAGGTTGGAAGGGACCTCAAAGATAGAAATAAGGAAGTTCTCAAAGTGGGGGTACTCTGTATGTGACACAGGTTATCAAACAATCTGATAAACAGTCCATGATTTGAGATGCTCTTACCCAGATGGCACATTTTTCTTTCATTCTCCAAACCTGTCTTGCCCACTGAAGTTAAAACAAACTCAATGCAAATGAAACTTAACTACTGACCTAGGTTTCTGATGCCAAAATGAAAAGATCTAATCTGAATATTAAAAAGAAATTAAGCTGTTTCCTGGGAGAAATTACCAGGATCTCAGTTTTTCATCAAAGTGTTAGCATTAATACCATGCTTTGGAACAGGCTGTGCTCACCTTAGACACAGATATTTGCAGGCTGTATCAGAAGTTGAGTGCAGACACTTTTAGGCTCACTTCTGGCAGAAAAGACCTTTTCTCTCCCTGCATTTTCTGGCCCACCCATTTGTTTATGCTCCTCTTGATGGGATTCCTGTAAGTTCAGATACTTCTGGTGCAGATGTCCCTAAGATGGAGCACTCTTTCTACAGCAAATGGATTGAAAAAAAAAACTTCAAACCGCCCCTGGCTCAGTTCATTCTCTCTATTTTAGATTCCTATTTTAGAAACTGTAATGTCCTGCACTTCTCCGAATATCCTGATCAGATTAACTCTTTCCAAAGGGCAGCCTAGGAGACAATCTATTTTTAGTCAGATCAGTCCCATGTACAAAACCTTTTGGGTTTTCTATTCTTTTCTCTGTTGTTCCTTCTTTTCTGTACTATTCTAATTGCTATTGTGTGTCACATAATCCTCTTTGAGTTCTGAGGTGGTAGCCTACTTTTTTTTTGCTCTGCGTTTGCACAGCACTTCAGTAACAAAACAATGATCACAGCAATCTTCTGAGTCTACAGTCCATTGTCTGGAAATGGTTGTGCCGCTTTGGAATAAGAATGGTTAATTGAGGGGAAGGTCTCTTCCTGATTAACTTTGGCTATGCCTCCACGAAAGCTTTAACTAAAAGTTACATGGATGTCTGTGCTGTACTCCATGTTGCTGTGGGCATGTCATTACTGGTACTATATTACTGAGCAACCTGGTATACTGCCTGATTTAGTGGTTGGCAACTCAGTGGGGGAGCAGGAACTGGATGATCCACGATGTTTCTTCCAACCCAAGCTATTCTATGATTGTGTGGTTTTATGACCATCTTCTTTGTGGGACTGTGATGAAAGTCAAAACTTTCAGCATGAGGAACTTCCTGGTACCCTCTTGGCATTCAGGTGGAAATGAAGAGTAGAACCCATCATTCAGTGGGCATCATTCACTCATAACACATTTCACTGAGCCCCTGTGTTTTGTGCAGAGTAAACTGTACACTCTCACAGGAAATGGAGCAGGATGCAAAATGAACAGTGAAGGCTGTACCTGCTCTCCTACACTTTCCTTCTTCCCCAAAATAGCCACAAAAGTGTGTCAGAGAAGAAAATTGCAGCATCATTTTCCAGACAGATGATGATGCTCTAAAATTCCTCTCCCAGGTTTGTTTCTGTTGCTGACATGGATCAACATTGTGCAAAATAAAAGAATTGATAAATTAACAGATAGATCCTGAAGCTCAAGATCTTTTTGCTCATGCGATTCTGCATGATCGCATTTGCTTCTTGTACAATCAGAAGATAATTAGCCATTTTATTTGCCATTATGCCTGCAACTCCTCTTCCACATGTTGTGCATGTGTCTCATAGCCCAGTGCTCCACCAGTGACATCTACTGGCTGTCACCCTCAGCATTGCACACAGTGGAGGGTCTGGACATGGTCCAAGCCTAGGATGGCATGGATGGGTAGAAGCAGATTCTCTGGAAAGAAATCATTGCTGAGCAAATAGGCCATGTGAAGGGTATACTCCATTCTGAATCACTCGAAAGCCTTTTGACCATTGCTGTCCCTGGTTCATGGCCAAGTTACAAGTTTTTCATCACTGATTTGTATTCAAGAGGACATAGAATCAAAGAATCATTTGAAGAAGTGACCACTAAAACCACCTAGTCCATCCATTGACCCGTCATCACCATGAGAACATGAAAGCACAAAGAGCTCACCAGTGGACACAAGTGGTTAAAAGAATGTCCAGTATGTCTGACTTCATGTTGATTTCAGCCTCTTGAGTAAGTTTTGGGATCAACCCTATCTTTGTCTTCCTCTTAACCATCTTCAGAATAAAAGTTATTGCTAATGTTGGTGTTACTGTATGACTCCTGCAAAATAGAAAAACTTTTGGTCATTGATTTCACCAATGATAACCACGCAAAGATAAAATGAGAGAAATGCAAGCTATCCTATTAGTTGTAATGCAGTTTAAAAAAGGTTCCCACTGATTAAACTCCAGGGAGTGAATTTAAGCCATAGCTATGGGATTGGTAAACACCTATACACAACACAAATAATTGCCCTGAAAGCTTGATTTTATGAAAGCTTACACACAGTGTATTTGATCTCTCAAGAATACATCTGTGAGTTTAAGTTGTTATTCTGACATTGAAATACCCCCATTACCTTTGGGTTGAACACCTCCTCCAAAACAAACGAAAGATGAATAGCAAACGTCAAGCTGAATTCTAAAGTTCAACAATGTCTATACCCTTTAATATTCACTATTTGCAAACATTACTCAACATCCAGTCCCTGTTACAGATGAACTACTGCTTGTTTGTTTGAATCCATTGAACCATGTTAGGCAGGCAACACTTTGTAGCCTAGCAGCAAGCCAAAAATAAACCATGTTGTGTGAAACACTAACAAGCAGTGGTGTTTCCACCTTTTATTTCTGAACGTACTCTGCCTTGGTCCAACAGAAGTGATGTTCTGGCTGAAGTTCTGCTGCAGTGTTATTTTTTTTTTTTTCCTTTAGAATACAAATTATTACACATCTTTCCAAATGTGGTTAGTGCTTTCCTACCCACACTGAACACTTTTTTGAGGCATCTATGTGAAAACTAAGGAACAGACTTCAGCTGTTTCGGGAGGCCTTTCTGCTGTTATTATTTCACCTGAGTGATTTCACTGCCAAAAATTCAGAGTGAAAAGCTGGCAAACAGATAAGGTCTATTTCTGCTAAAAAGCAGACATTACTGTGGGCACTGCACTGATCACTGCCTATCTCCCTCCTGGACATGCCATGCATGTTCTTGGTCACATATTATTGAAACATTTGCTATGTGGGCTGTAACACAGCCTTCACATGATATCAGATGCTTGCAATTGGAAGAATATCCACACACTTTTTTAGAGTGCTAATTATTTCCTATGGCCACAGAAGCACTTTACAGAGCTCAGAGAAGACATGGATGAAATGCTATGTCAGATGGATACGTCATTATGCTTTAGAGATGGCTAATTCTAAGCAGGACAGATGAGAGTTGCATTTTTTAGGCTGAGACAAGAGAAATCATAGAATTGTAGAATTGCTCAGGTTGGAAATGACCTTCAAGATCACCAAGTCCAACCGCAACCCAACCATACTACCCGAACTCTAACAGCCCTCCACTAAATCATGTCCCTAAGCACCACATCCAAATGGTTTTTAAACACATTGAGGGATAGCCCTTTCACAGATGGATCCAGCAGTGTAGATATGGCCTAAGGCTTTCCAGACCTTATCATAACGCACTTTTGGTGAGAACTTTGGGAGTTCCCCAGATTGTCATTTCTGACATTTGCTTAAGAGTAATCTGATGTGTTACAAACCTGCTTTAAAACCAAAGATCCTGCACAAACTACATTTTCCTGCTACCTCTTGGACATTTCTCAGTCAGTGGGTTTGGGAGGTACTACTACTTGTTGAGCTCCTACAATTCCACAGTTGGCAGCAGATCACACCTGCATATGGGGTTATTCGAGTGAATGAGAGGATTTTTCATTTATTCCCCCAGGTAGAGAATGGATGAGAAAAAATTAGTTCTACTGAGTGATGGTCATTTTACTGGACTTCAGCTGACTGCAAGGTAGGCATTGACAACGGAGTTAGTGACAGTGTGGCCCTTTGTAGTAATCAGTGGAAAGAAAAGGGACTTTTGGGGTAGGATTTGAGATACTTTGATGTCGATGCAAGGAGGAATTGCCCTCTGAAAGGGTTTGTGGTTTTTTTTCACTGACCTATGGCAAATAGTATCTGGAGGTATATATCACAAATATCTACATTTTGTCTACAAATCATGATTCTTGATTTTCAGATTACAAAGTACTCAGGGAAGAGTTTAATCCCCTCTGAACAACCTTCACAGATTGCTCCTTTAATTAACGAGAGAATTCCTAACTTAATCTTACATACACATTTACAGTACATAAATTCTAGTAGCATTCTTCTTTCCTTATCTCTTTTGGCTTTATTAAATTGGAACCAGGTTCAGTGACCCCAGTGTTTCCTATTGGAGTGGATCATGTGAAACAGGAGACTTTCAGGGATGTTGAACACAAAGTAAAATTGAGCAGATGCAATTTCTACTTAAATTAAAGCCAAAGAAGCTGGATCTTGTCTGATGGGGTATTTTAGACAGAGATTTCAAGGCTTAGATGTACAGTAATTGAAAGAGGCAGTCAATATTTCCTTCTGTACTTGCTTGTGATCTCTTAATAGTTATTCTGGAGAACATAAAATGAAACAAAAACTACCTTATGCTAGTGGGATTCTTAGCTAAACCAGGAGCTATAGGAAAAGGAGAAAAAAACGTTCTACTTTTATTTTAAATCCTTGAAAATTACAAGCAAATCTCCAAAATCTTTGAAACTCTAGGATCCTAGAATGGCTTGGGTTGGAAGAAACCTTAAAGATCATCCAGTTCCGACCCCCTTCCGTGGACTAGCTGCCCCCCATCAGATCAGGCTGACTGGGAATTCATCCTGAAGTCACTATTAGGTTATATATAACAAGGACACATCTTTTCTCCATCTTATGGTCCTCATTACCCACCTTTTTTTTTAGAAGTAAGGATTTTAAAAATTGAAAGCAAATCTTTCCCTGTTCAAAGCTAAAGGACATTAAAGGTAGACTTTGCTGATATTTCAAGCATGGTCTGATGGAAATAGATGTATTAGAATAAGATAAAAAGGTTCATGGCTCTCTAGGGTGGAAATAATATTTATGAGAAAAAAACATAAGATGAAGCTTAGAAATATGGGGTCTGTTAAATACCTCTGTAAATAAAGCAGAACACATCATGAGAACTAAACAAGTGTAGAAACCACTATAAATTGTACCTTGGAGAAGTTTGTGACTTATAATGATAGAACATTAAGATCATAATTCAAATGGGTTCTCTCTAAAAGATGTTTCTTGTTGTCTCCTTCATGGCATGCTAACCTCCTACTTAATGAATATTAAAGGAGAAAAAAAAGGCATAATTCATTTAAATAAGGAACCTGAGATGTAACATTTAGTAGAAGTATGTTACCAGATGATTGTGACATATTTATGACTGGTACACATTCTCTTGCTTCACAGTACCAAAAGAGTGATTTTCAGGCAACTCAATCTTAAGCATCCAAATTGTAAATGTGTAACCCTAGATTGGTCATCCTAAACTCTCTTCAGAGAAAACAGAGAGAAAATGCCGCCTCCAGAAAATGATTTTTCTGGTGACCACTGTGCTAAACAGAGATGAATTACCCTGTGGGGGTGTTAATTTCTCTCCGTTATTTTTAAGGAGAATATATACTGACTGGTTCAGATTTGGGCATCTAGAAATTAGACTCTGATGTCAGGTTATATGAATCATATTGAAGTGATAATGTTATATTCCACATTTGCTTGGGAGGCCACAGAAATTTTAAGCTGTGGAAAATCTGGCATTAGCAGATTTCCCAAAGAAAGCAACAGTTATATCACCACCACTTAAATTAGATTTTCCTTTAGGTCATTAAATAGACGCATAGAAGTTGGAAGATAATTTCTTATACAAAGGATTCCCAAAGCTTTCTTTTCATGGTTACTACTTCTGGAGGTATAACTCAAATCTATCTAATAATAGTATAGAAGTTACTGGCATTTTTCTGATTATTTAAGACAGCAAGGCAGATGTGAACCTGACAAAATGGCTATCCCATGGGGTCTGCTGGATCTCAGTCACTTCACACTGTGATTTCACAGCATCACAGCATCACAGAATTGCAGGTGTTGGAAAAGACTTTGAGATCATTGGGTCCAGTCTCCCTGCTAAAGCATGTTCCCAACAAACCTCATCTGTGAGACACTGCTATTCCAGGAAGGTAAGTCTATGTTTTAGTTTCCTCCCATATTTTCTGAGTGAAACTAGTTCTGCTGCAAAGAAAAGGTTCTTATTAGGAAACCATAGAATTGTTATTCTTACATATACATATACATACATACAAACTCTGTGACAATAGAAAAATGAGACTTATCAGCTTTAACTTACTTACACACGTCCGACAAGCTTGAAACGCATGGATAATAATATATATGCTTTTCTTAGCATGAGATAAAAATGTTGCATCAGTATTAACATCTTTTGCTCTGAACTTCCCGTCCAAAGATGGCTGCCAGGATTGATTAGTAGTGATGATGTAGATGTTACCTAAGAACACAAAAGACATCTGGAATTACAGTCAGATCTACTCTGAACAGGTAGAAGCACAGGATTTAAAGAGCTAGGTACCATTCTCTGTCCACACCCTGGGGACTGTCAGTCTGTAGATGATGTGTTGAAGCCTGGAGACCTTCAATGCAAGGCTGGACCAGGCCCTGGGCTACCTGATCTAGCTGTGGATGTCCCTGTTCGTTCCAGGGGAGTTGGACTAGACGACCCTCAAAGATCCCTTCCAACTCTAAGGATTCTATGATTCTATGTATTCCCCAAGTCTTCAACAATTTGCTGATCCCGGTTTTGCTCCTCCAGTGAGGGTAGGGGGGTGCATAGTGAGGTGCCTACGTCACCTCTGTAGTTCTCTGCATTTCCTCTCTGAGAAAAGATCAAAAACGTGTCCTTCCTAGCTTTAGGCCCCATCTCACACAGTAAGGTCTAGCAAGAAGGAAGACTGACACCTTCCTCCATTTCAATTGCCTATGAAGCCAATTTAGAGCTGATATCACCTCACTCATAGCTTGAGTTTTGACACCATGGTGTTGTACAATAATCCTGGCTGGTAAACAGGCTTTCTTTGCAAGACTGAGCAGAAAAAAATATCTGCTTTCTGGTCCTCTTTCCATTCTGTGGGCAGAAAGGTGTGTGATCTGCTTCAACAGCTTTCAAGATACATTAATAGAACATGTGGCTTCAGTGGCAGGCAATGCCGTCTGTGTCATCTCAAATCCAGGCAAAATCTGCTATGGTCTTGCTCAAGAGGTTAACATGACTGATGTGATGAGGTGGGAGTCTTTCTGGTATTGAAACTAGTGACTGAAACCAAGAACAGGCATCTCTGAGGGCAGAACATAAATGAAGGTGAGCGTTGATGACTTCTGATGGTTACTCCAGTCAATCAACCACAAGACTTAAAACCATGTGAGCACTCATTGCTACAAGCAGAGCGCATCATCTCTCAAGAAAGTACAGTGTTTTATCTGGCTTCTAAGACATTCGATATATTTAAGTTCCCAGTGGAAAGCTGTATCTGTTTTGTTGCACATTTCTGCCTTCAGGAAAGTCTCCTCTCAGCTTAATTTGCTTTATCAAAGTGAAACACACGCACAAACAGAAACATGCAGAGGTAATTCATATGAAAGTGCATCAACATTTCTACATCCAGAGGCATTTGCATTAGAAGGGCAGCTCTGCTTTGAAAGCTGGTATAAAATGAACACATTTTCCTACAGGATACTCCCAGTACGCATCTATACAAGTTGCATTTGTTTATGACAGAAATAATCTAGACTCTTTTATGCTCCTATTGCTACTAAAGAACTATAGAATAAAACAGTCTGGATTACTTCATTGCTGATTAGTGAATTTCAGAATCTAGACTCAGAATGATTTCCTTTTTTAAAAAAAAAAAAAAAAAGTGAAAACAAACATTTTCCTATTTTCATCTTTCCATATTTTTAAGATGAATAATTCAACAGAGTCTAAACAGATTAATGAGGACAGCTGTTCCTCTCATGTCTACTTTTCACATTTAGAAATACCAAGCTACAATAAACCAGGCTGTAGAATAACCAAAACGTGAACTGAAAAAGCCATCTAAACATTTTATGGCTCAGGGTGCCATAATCACAGAATCACAGAATTGCAGGGGTTGGAAGGGAGCTCAAGAGATCATTGAGTCCAACCGCCATATTTCCTGTATGTTGGTCAGCAGTGCGCCCTTTGTATCATCAGGGGTCTTTTGGACCCATCTGAATGGATGCTCCTTTTTCTCGGAGCATGGAGTCCAATACTTGGCATCATTCTCTTGCCAGTTTCTTAGCATTGGTGGATATGGTAGCATGATAATTCAAACTATTTTTCCTACATCCAGATCTTGTCCTGAGTATCACTCAGCAGGCCTCATCTCTTGGGTACCAACACAAGCTTCTCCTTTTTGATCATCTCTGGGTCATCCTGATGCCATTGAAAGCAGCTCACTATTCAGTTTAATGTTATATAAGCATAGTACTATATTTCCACAAGTATATTTACACTAACATCTTTTTGGACTGCAAATTACACATAAATCCACACTTTGTCCCATCTTTAGACTACCACTGACTCTTGCTCATTGATTTTAACCACTGAAAAGTATTTGTTTGATATGCTAATGCCTATCCTGTCCAGACAAAGTCTTTTATTACTAATGAAGTGCATTACATTACACATTCTTTGCTTTTGTTTTTTCCTTCTTTATACATATATATATATAAAGTGCTGTGATCTTTTGAATCTGCATTCTGTTCCATAGTGTTCTCACAGTCTCTCCCAGAATTTTGTTCACTCATTTAACGAATATATTCTTTTTACTCCTTTGGATCGCTCAGGTCATAAAACAAGAACAGTATCCTAATGAATGCATTATATATACTTGTATTTGATATTGTAATACTGATAACTACTCCTTTGGAATGATATAGAGTGGCATTATTCCCATTCTATAAGACTAAGCCCAGATTGTCCTGAATTCCATATGAAATTGTTGTGGGCAACTGTTAGAAGGCCTGAAGATGCCATTGTATATCTCATCGACTTTTTTCTCTCCTAGCCACAGAGTGCACAAGAAAGTTAGGCTTTCTTAATACAATTTCCACTTGATAAATCAACACTGGCTGTTACTCATCTTTTTGCAATTATGATGAGAGAAGTTTAATTGTCATGTTTTATTCCAAAGGGATACAAGCCCCCAAGGAGCACACATTGTATTTTCAAAAGCTTCTTGAGAACAGAGATCCCTTTGACTTCCAGTAAGAAATGAAAGATGATGAATGTGGCATGCAGATGAATTCTGAACACATGTCAGGAGTGGGAAAGCTTAGGAAGTATATGTGAAGGGAGTCAATCTTAAGCCTTGGAATTCAGCAAACATTTCACTCTTGGAATAATTGCTACTTGGAGCCACAGAGGTCTCACTACCCTGTTTGGTTTCTAGGTATTAATAAATTAAGTGCCCAATTCTTTTGGAAAACAAGGTTGAAGATATGTTAACAATGCAATTTGAGGGTGACCTTGTAGCTTCAGTATATAATTCCAGAGGAGCGTTAAAATAAGCTGTCTGGGATATTAATACAGGAAATGAGATCTTTATGGTTCAGGATGTTCAGGAGGACTTTGCAAGTTCTACTGAAAAGTATTGAACTAACACTGGAGGAAGCTGATTTAATATTACACTGGGTATGTTTACAGGAGTTATCATCATGCCTTTGAACTGCAGTGTAGATATAACATAAATCAAGACTCTTCACTTGTGTCGTTTGTGCTTTCCAGTGGAAGACCAAGTATTTTCCCTCCATATTTTCTCAGATAAATAATAGACATCTGCAGCTATACCTCAATTACCTTGTCATGCCCTAAATCTGCCATTGCAGGTTAGCCTGAATGATATTTAAGCCTAGAACGACTACAACAAATTAACTGACCTCAAGAATTCACTGCCTTTTCTCCAGATGCTATTTTAGCTTTCCTAGCCCAATATTCTGCCCTAAGCCCAGTCTCAGGTTGTCTTAATTTTTTTTTTTAGGATTTTCTTGACCCTCCCTCCCTCCCTCCCTTCCTCCCTTCCTTCCTTCCTTCCTTCCTTCCTTCCTTCCTTCCTTCCTTCCTTCCTTGCTTCCTTCCTTCCTTCCTTCCGCTTGCCTTCTTCTGCTTCATGTGAAGTCATCTGAGAGAAATGGGCACATGTGGATTTTTGGTAGAATACTATTCCACATCTCGACATATTTTCAGGCTTATTATTTCCAAGGTGAGAGATACGTCCTCCCACCAAAACAAAAGTAAAACCCAACAACCCCAAAATGAAAAACAAACAACAGCAACAATAACAACAACAAAACCAAGTTGTTTGTGGTTGTATGTTGCGTTGCTGGTCGTGCGTGTATGTTTGTGTGTGTGTGAGTGAGAGAGGTAGTAAAGTCATCTTTTTTTTGCCTCGAGATTTTCTTTTTTTTTATGCTGAATTTAACATTAAGAGCATGAAAGGCAGAGTTAATCTTCCCCACTCCTTTTTTTTTCTATGGGATATTTTTTTCCTGAGACTGTGATTTTGTTTTATTCTTTTAGCTCATATCTGAATATTTGTCACTCCATGCAGGAAATAACTTCTGCTATGAACTGCACAGATTCAGTGTGGTTACCTTAACAACACATACAGAAATCTTAATAAAGATACAAAGGAAGCAAGTGCCTTTTTCTTTCCTTATTGTAATGCTTCCACATTACTGCAATGAGAGACAACAGTAATTAAAACTGAGGAATGGATGTATATATTTCGTCTTGCCACACTGAAAAGTTTACTGGATTAGATCCTCAGCTGATTTAAATAATTGTAATTCTCCTGAATAGGGAAATATGAAAATGTGAGTCAGACAGATTCTGGGAACAGAATCCGCCTTTCAACTTGTTGAGGAATGTACAGCAATTACCATCCATGAGAAAAGAATAAAATATGTGTGCAAAGAATAATAGCACAGAATATCAATACTGAGGAGTCGTAGAAAAGCTCCTTCTTATTTCTTAATTTATTCATTTTCAGAGTTAATTTGCTGAATTTTAATGAAACACCATAATCTCTCTCTCTCTCTCTCTGTATATTTATATATAAAGATAGAGGGGAGAATAAGGCAGTGAAGAAATGAAAACCTTTAAGAGCTGATTTTCACAGAAGTCACATTCATTTGAAATTAAGATTTACACCACGCTTGACATATTTCATAATTTGCAGAGGCTTAGTCTTAACTGACCACCGGAAAAAAGAGACTCGTTGCAAATGAGACTAGCAAAAAGGTATTCAGTTATTTAGGATCATTTAAAAATAATTCAGTCATTTAAAAAGCATTTTATTCACCCTTAAATATAATCTTTATGTATAAATAACCTTTAGATAATATTATTATTTTCAACGTTCCATCAGTCACTGATTATGGATTGTCAATCTTTTAGACTCCTGGAAGAATCCAAACAAGATGAAAGAAATTTTTGGAGTCTTTCAAAAATAAACATACATGGCATGAACTCAGTGCATTTCATGCACTGCGGTGCAACAGAACTTGACTTTGCCCATCAGCATTCCTTCCTAAAGATTTGCCTGCTGACATTTCAGCAATGAGGTCAAATTTGCTTATGGGAAATGTGTTTGATGCCATATAGTTTTACAGAGACTCTTTTCTGTTGGCATGTAAAGGTCACTTCAGTAGAGTAAAGTGCATTTATAAACTTCCCAAGAAAGAGATTCTGGGCATAAAGCATCCTCTGAATAATGAGAATAATGAGAAGGCATTTCTTCTTTCTTTTAACCCTTTTGTTTTTTCTTTTTCATTAATTATTTCTTTATTTTTGGAGGTCTTTTTCTACAAAAGATGTAGGAATAAGATCATTGAATTACAGAATCATATGATGGATTAGATCATCCAGTTCCAACTCCCCTGTCATGGGCTGCTGCCCACCCACCAGACCAGGCTGCCCAGAGCCTCATCCATCTTGGCCTTGAGAACCTCCAGAGATGGAGCATCCACAGCTTCCTGGGCATCAGTACTAGGGTCTTACCATTCTGAGTAAATAATTTCATCTTCAAATCTAACCTAAATCTCTCCTATTTCAATTTAAAGCCATTCCCCCTTGTCCTATCTCTACTGGACTCTGTACAGAAGTCAGTCTCCCTCCTGCTACTTAGCTCCCTTCAGGTACTAGAAGGCCATAATGAGATCTCCCTGGAGCTTTCTCTTCTTCAGGCTGAACATACCTGGCCACCTCAAACTCTCTTCATAGGAGAGGTATTTCAGCCCTTTGATCATCTTTGTGGCCCTCCTCTGGACCCACTCCAACAGCTCCACATCCCTCCTTTGCTGGGGGTCCCAGGTCTGGACTCAGTACTGTCAATGGGGCCTCATGAGGCAAAGCAGAGAGGGACAATCACCTCTCTGCCCACTGCCATCCCTCTGTTGATGCAGACCAGGATACAGAGTCAATAAGTTCTTCTTTCAGTCTCCAACCTCTGATTGGTCCATCCAGTATCTGGACTAGGAAGCTATCTTCAGTAGACTCTGGGCATCTCATGGACTGCTTGCAGGTCATTGTGTTGTTTTCCCAGCAGATCTCTGAGTGGCTGAAATCCCCATCAGGATGACAGCTTGCAAACACAATGCCTCTTGCAGCTGAAGCAAGAAGGCCTCATCCAGAGGCTCTTCCTGATCAGTCGGCCTAATAGTAAATCCCGATCACCAGATGCACTTTATAGCTCTCATCCCTAATTTTATCCCACAAGCTATCAGCCTGGTCGTTGCTGTTTCTCAGAGACTTCTATGATAGCAATTAAGTCATTGCTTTCAAATTACACCATGGTTTCCAAATCCTGCTTATTTCCCCGTCTGTGTATGCTGATGTAGAGGCACTTTAGTTGGGCTGTAATCTATGTTACCTTCTTGGGGAAGCTCTCCCAAATTCCTCTGGGACAAATCTGAGCTTTTCCTGCACTGCTTCCTAAAGTGACAGTGTTTCCTGGCTCTTCTCTGTCACTCAGCAGTACAAACCCCTCCCCCATCAAATCTTGTTTAAAGCTCTGATGATAAACTCAGCCGGCTTGCTGCCCAGTATATTCTTGCACCTCCTGGTCGGTTGCATTCCATTCAACATCAACAAGCCTTGTCTCTCAAAGGTACATCCAAGATCATAGTACCTGAAACCATGAGCATGACACCACCCATGCAGCCATTCATTCAACTGATACGTTTTCCTCCTTCTGTCCAAGTTTCATTCTCCATCTGGGAGGACTGAGGATAACACTACCAGTGCTCTCAATCCCTCCAACATCTTCCCAAAGCACATAAAGTCTTTTTAAATATTTTGTTTCCTAATTGCAGTCTCCTGTGACCTGGCTTGAAAGAGCAGTAGTGGATAGTAATCCTCCAGCCTTCTCAGACCCAGTATCCTCTTCCTGATGTAGGACCCTGACAGACAGCAAACCTAAGAAGATACCAAATAAAGTGTTTCTTCTCTGTGGTATTGCAGCATTTCTTAAAAAAACAAAGTTCTTGCAGTTCAACTGCAATATCCCCTGCTCTTTGGAGCAAGCATAAGATTTCAACTCCTCTCCATTGAAAGCAGAAGAAATAGAGGGGAGGAAGGATGGAGAAAGATTTTAAGACATTATTTTATTTAATTGCCTTGTGTAGGCATCCAGCATCATAATAGATATTTCTGAGCTTCCCACATGACTGTAGCTGCCAGTCCAAAATTTTGAGTGTTGTCTGTCAACTTGTCTGGATGCTCCAGATAACCTTTAGGATTATTTTCGAATGGCCCTGTGAAACCTTCTACTTTAGATAACTTAATTGAGTTCCTTTATTTACGCTTTTTAACCTTGATTGTCTTTTATACGAGATGGGTATATAAAACCACGTTGATGTCAATGGACTAATAAATGGTTAATACAGAAGGTCAGTAGAGTCAATGGATCTGGAAGGTTATTCAGCTCCTCAGAAACTATCAACCTGTTTGCCAATTGAATCATGCTGTAAAATTTACTGATTAATATTGACTCAGTTCTTAATGACTATCATGGGAGTTTAAAGGCCTAATTTATTCATAGATATCTGCATCTAGTTGCCTAAATATTGATATCTTAATCTCAAACTGAATTCCACACAAAGACTCCTTATTCTTTCTTCCCCAGTGAAATAACCTGAGCCTTGGCAGCTACTTGATTAAATGTAAGTTGCTATGTAACCTCGCATAAAATTTCCCTTGCTGGGATCACGTTATAGAGGGCTTTGCACTCTGATGGCATGTAACCCTGAGGTGAGAATTACAAAAAACCTCCTAAATTGCTGACTTGGATCAGCACTGGAACAACTGCCAAATACATTCCTGGCATACAGCAGTAGTAAAAAGCATGAATTATATGTTCATTTACCTGTTTTGATTTTATTTTCAAATAAGTAGTGGAGCAAATGCCAGCCATGGCTGGTCAGTCAGTTTTCTTTGCAGAGTTTTGTTTCACACATATATGTGCTGGCCACAGACAGAAAGGACAGTAGTTGCAGGTACTGGGATATCATGAACATCCCGAAAAAGAGGATGGAAATATATTTCCCCTCATTAGTACAGTTTTGTACAACTAGCATAAAGAATACAAAGTGTGTACCGCTCTGCATCCATGAATAGTGCGCATTTCTTTGTCAGTCCCATGAGCATGTCTTTTGGGAGACTGACAATAATCAAGCATTACAGTTATCAGACAGCAGGAAAAAGAAATCACCAATTATCAGTAGCCTAAAACTTGACAACTTATACTTCCTGTGAATTTACTGCGGAGAAATAGCTTACACCTTCATGGGTAAAGCCGAAACTAGCTCCTAATTATGCTAGAAATTGCTCAGGGAATGCATAAAAAATATAGACATCATAAAAATCTTGCTTGATCCTTAAAAATGATCACAGAATCATAGAGTTATAGAATATTTTGAGTTGGAAGGACCCTTAAAGGTCATCTACTTCAACTCCCCTGCAATGAACAGGGACACCCACAGCTCCATCAGGTGCTTAGAGCCCCATTGCCCAACCTGCATGGCATCCCTTCCCTTGGGTGAGTAGATTTCAGAGCTTGGTGTAATCTCCAAACTTGCTGAGGGTAATTCTGTACCACAGTCATTATTTCCCATTCCCAACTGAAGGGCATAAAACTTCACATTAAATTTGATTATACACACCAGTCCTAGCATGTTTAGGATGTTTAGGATGAGTTATTTAAGAAATCACAAAGATTAAAAAATGGATGTCGGATTTTTGGGGGGCATGTAAGCTAGTGAAGAGTAATTATTCAAGTAGCTGTTCCAGCTCAGGTAGCAGTAATCTCATTCCACAATTTCCTGTGCTCCAACCAACTTGCATAATGTAATCTGTATTATTTCCACCTTCTCTTTTTTACAATTTGGAGATCGTAGAATCATAAAATGACTTACTTAGGTTGGAAGAGAATCTAAAGATCACCTAGTTCTAACTCCCCTGCCATGGGTTACCACCCACCAGATCAGGCTGCCCAGGGCCCCATCCAAGTGAGCCTTGAGCACCTCCAGGGATGGGGCACCCACAGCTCTCTGGGCAGCAGCGCCAGGGCTTCACTACCCTCTGAGTAAAGAATTTCTACCTTATGTCTAACATAAATCTTCCCTCTTTTATTTTAAAGCCTTCCTCCCTTATCCTATCACTATCAAGTTGTGTAAAAACTTACTCCCCCTCCCACTTATAAGTTCCCTTCAAGTACTGGAAGGCCTCAACGAGGTCTTCCAGGAGCCTTCAATTTTCCAAACTAAACAAGCCCAACCCTCTCAAGCTTTCTTCAGAGGACAAGTCCTCCAACCCTCCGATCAACTTCATGTAATACAGCTCTCCAGCTTCCTGAAAGGAGGTTGTGGTGAGATGGGGGTTGATCCCTTCTCCACGGTAACAGTAATGGGATAGGAGGTAATGGCCTTAAGTTGTTTCAGAGAAGGTCAAGGCTGCGTATTAGGAAAAAGTTTTTCTCAGAGTGGTGATGCATTGTCACAGGCTGCCCAGGAACATGGTGGAGTCAGTGTCCATGGAGGTGTTCAAGAACCATGGTGATGTGTCACTGAGTGACATGTTCTAGAGGGTCACAGACATGGGTTGCTGGCTGGACTGAATGATCTTACTGGTCTTTCCAAACCAGGATGCTATGGTTTTATGATTGTTACTCCTTACCTCACATAACATCATAAATCACAGTTAAATTATGATCAAATTACATAGAAGCTGATGAACAGATGAAGAGAAGTTAGCAGAAGAACCATGTGATGAATTTGGTGCAATAACATTTAGTCATTTGTGGAACAAAATGCAAACAGGTTGCATGAGTAGGAATGAGGGTCATTTAAAATGGGCTTAAACATGAAATCTGTCCTTTGTCAGACCAAACTATTCTCAGCTTGGTTTCTTAGCATTAATCAATTTTGTTAAGCCATAAAAGAAAATGAAATTTGAAACCTAACAACTTCTGCAAATTATTTGTGTTATTGCTGCCTTGGAAACATTATTACAGATCCCTTATCTTGTGGGATTTTAATCAGGAAATATCTTTTTATTTTTTCTTATTTTTCATCATAAAGGCAAAAAAAATAGAGCCAGAAGAGATGTTTAAGGTACAGCAAGTAATCAAATATGACAAAAAGTGCTTTTAGGAGGTGGATTAAATTGGCTAAAATACGTTAGCATCCCACAAATTTGTAATTTTTATATTGAAAAGTGTCAATTTTCAAAAATTAAGTCATTATGAAAAAAGAGCTGTCTCTGATTCTATTTTCCTTCTAAGATGATGAAATGGTACTCCTTAGTAAAAAGAGCCTTCTCTACCTGGACCCTAAGGACAGTATCATCCTCCCACGTATTAGGGTATATATGACAACACATCTCTAGCAATGATGCTATGCTTTCCAAACACATGCTCATGGGTTGAGGGGAGTCACCTGTCTAGAAAGCAGCTGTCATCCCCTAATGAGAACCCTCTTAAATCTTAGTTGGGAGAATTTCATGGGGGAAAAAAAAAATCCTTTATAATCTCTTGGCACAGCAGACGGTGTTGGTTTTACCCAACAGTGATGATGGCCTCTAGCAGAAGAGGAGAAGAACCTGGAAATGCTCCAGTCATTGGTGGAAGTCACATGGGTCAACACCCAAAAAGTGCTCATGCTGTTAATGGCAGATGGTAACTCCTTACACTGCTGGCACTTGATAATGCATTTTGCTTTGAAGCAAAAATGTGTGGTGACTGGGGCAAATGAATCCTATTCAAACACAAACATTTTGTAATGCTACATAGAAAGATGTCTGAAGTTTGAAATAATTAAAGGCTTGGGATATCTGTGGACAGAGACATTCATTGGGAATCCAGTAAAGTGTGAAAACTACACTAGAATTAATTACTGCAGTGAATGTTGCACAGACATACTGCGCTTCCACATAGCTTTTCAAAAAAAGGCTGTTTTCCTGTTTTTCTTTTCCTTAATAACTTTAAATTAAAAAGAATACTGCGAACACACACATCTAATTTCTCATTTCAACAAAACAGGAGCGGGTATCCATGCAACTTGCTCAAACAACATGTGTGGCATGCTGGATTCATTATCGTGTATGGCTTGCACACATCAGATAGGGCTGAGACCAGTTTATGCAAATTTTGGAAGCAGACACAGGTCTAACAGGGATGGAAAGGGAATTTACTCTTGGCTATTAGCCGTTCATCTATGCACTAATCCTTCAGACTAAGCTGCAGAGAACCCTTCTCTGAGTTTAGTGCATATTTTTCTCAATTAGGTACCTAATTGCCCAATAAGGATATTCATTGAATCACAGAATCATAGAATGGCCTGGGTTGAAAAGGACCTCAATGCTCATCTTGTTTCAACCCCATGCTATGTGCAGGGTCGCCAACCACCAGACCAGGCTGCCCAGAGCCACTTTTTATGCTTTAAAAAAAAAAAAAAAAAGCCTCAATATAAACCAGATCTTCTATTGCATGATTGCTGGTTGTGCTTGCAAGTCTTTCCAGGAAGTCTGGTTTTGGAGAGGTTTCCCTCACTTCTTGTTTTTCATTTGTTGGCAGAAGGTGTTCGTTGTTCATGTCACTCTGTCACTGCTCTCACAGTCCTTTTTTGTCCTTTTTTTTTCCTGATAGTATAAAGAAAGTCCTTTTCAGGTGTGGAGCCAGTGGGAGGGTTGAGAAATGACATCTGCAAACTACCTCCATAGGAACAAGATCTTAAATGCCCTAGAACAAGAGAAAGCATCTTCTCTTCAGCACATCTTCTGCTGTTTCTCTCTTCTTTGCTTTCCCACTTTTTCCCATGAGCACTGTCTGAAAGCAAAGTTGCACTTAGGGGCCGATGTTATGATTTTGTACAACTTCACTCCTTCCCTCCCTCCCCCTCCCCCCCAAATTTCCTTGATTCTTTCTTTCCATTTCCTTCTTTTTCATTCTTTTAGAGGGACAGATTAAACTGTAATTTTATTTAGAGCTCTATTTATACTAATCATTTCCTTAGTTTGTTGTCTTTGCCACAAGGACTGCAAGGAAGCAATTGCTGTTGCTTGATGTCAGCTAATTTGGATGCATCAACAGCTCTGTTTACCTTTAGGCACAGAATTTTGGATATTTACCACAGCTGCAAATATTCATCCTTGGGAAACAAGAGAGGAAAAGGTAATTAGCACAGAAAGAAAACATTAAGAAAATCAAGAAGGAAAGTGAGCACAATAACATCCAAAACAGAATATCACTGAAGCCAAAATGATAGGATATATAGTGAAAGGCAGTTACGATTTACTATACTGAAGATTTCCAAGACTCTTTTTGTCACGTACTGTAGAAATGTGGTCTGTTTGTTTCCTCAAATTTTATTTCTCTAAGATTTCCTCTATTTATTTATTTATTTCTTTTCCTCTGGGGACTTTCTTTAAAGACAAGATTCCAGTTTAATGGGGAAATGGTGGTGGTAGGCAGACAGTTGGACTGGATGATCTTGGAGGTCTTATCCAACCTTGGTGATTCTATGATGCTATGACTCTATGAATAAATGCATTTTGCCTAACGCTTGTGGTCAGGGCTTTCTTTGGCATTCCCTGTGGTTACTGGGGAGAAATGAGGGTCTTCAGCCACTGCCATTTAGCTCTTCTATCATTTCAGCAAAAGCATATCATATCTGTTTCAGTCAGTAATGAGTGAAGTATTTTTAAGCTTGTTTTAGGTCAAACTATGAATTCAGCTCATCTGGACCACCCTAAATATCAAACATGCTTTGGGAAAGAAATAAAGTAAGAGCCCATCAGAGTGACTCTCATATGCACAAAAGCAAACAAATGAAAGAAAACAAATCAACACACGGGAATGGAATAAAATAAGAAGAAAATAAGGTTTACCTACTCCATTACTTATAATATGGATAATAAGGACATGCTACCTTACCTAGAAGAGGAACAAGTAATACAGCCTTTTTATTGTTCAGAAATGTCTTCTGTGGAAAAAAAAAAAAAAAATATATATATATATATGAAAACATAAAGCAAAAGTTTAGATGCAAAGTGAGGAGAAATGAAGACAAATTTCAAGACAGGAGAATTCAGCAATGATTTGTTTTGTGTTTTTTTTTCTTTCTCTCTCTTTTGCTTCTCATTTTTCATTCTCAGCTTTGTAATGCTTTGGATGGAAATGCATTAACATGTCAGTTGTGAGAAACAAGTGAAAAGGATGTAGTGAACAATTTCATGTTGTTTTGTTGGACAGAGAAAAAGCAAGCTGAGAGGAAATTAGCTGAGCTGGGAACTGAGAACTCTTAATTCTCTCCTGCATGCTTGCAGGCACACCCTATAGGATTCTATCCAAAATATGCCTACACACAATAGAGATTGCTCATCTTTCTATAAGTTCACTAAAATCAGGATTTTAACTGCATGTAACTACATGCTATAGCAAATTTTAAAAGACTTGAGCTTTCATCAGTCTCATGCCAAGTTGTAGTGCAGTCAAAGCTTTTGTTCTCTGTGCTGTCATGCAAGAACTGTGAGACTGCAGATGGGATATTTCAGGAGGAGTTTTTCAAGACCACCGCAAATTTAGCTGCAAACTCTCAAAACTTTCATACAAGAAACGGGAACCCAACATCAAGTCAATCAGTCATTTTATACACATTCTGCTGCGCACAACAATCTGTAAAGTGAACATTTTAAGGGGAAAATGAAGGCTCTATTACAAACGATGGCCCAGCATACCATGAAATGGTAGAGCACGCAATTTGGGCAGAATGGCCTGTGACTTTTTTTCTCCCCAGGGCTTCAGTTGGGTTTGAACTAAGATGCGTGATTATCTATCTATACTGCTGTTCAGGTCTGGAAATCGAATAGATATTGTATGATAGCAGAGTGAACCTATATTAACTCATATAGAGAATATTTTGAAAAATATTCACATAACAGAAGAAGACAGAAAAAAATGATACAGTCACAGCCAGTTTGTAAAAATTATGCTAGATTTCTCCTGATGTTGCACTTTTAAAATATTTGGTGATTGTTTAAAAAAAAAAATGCCTTATCTGCTAAAAATGAATAGAACTCAGCAAATTTTCAGTTCAGTGGTTCTCAGTTTATAGAAGAAGAAATGAAAGAGAATGAAAAATGTAAAAACATGTCAAGCCATTTTCAGCCCTCACACCTACAATGATAGGCTTAAAAATGTGACCAGAGAAAACTTCTAGAGAACAAAACGTGGCAAAAAAAGATTTGGCTTGTTTGGCACAGGCTAGGAGTCCATTAATGCCAGATAGACCAAGGTTTGCTACCTTGCTACTGGCCAATGCTCTTGGTTCAAACAAACAAACAAACAAAAAACAAAAACAAAAAAAAAACCCAAAAAAACAACCATTTATTTCCCTTATTTTATCTCTGAATACCTGCACCTGTGCCACAAATTTCCCTTCCCTTCCCTTCCCTTCCCTTCCCTTCCCTTCCCTTCCCTTCCCTTCCCTTCCCTTCCCTTCCCTTCCCTTCCCTTCCCTTCCCTTCCCTTCCCTTCCCTTCCCTCTGTTCTCTTCTATTCCTTTTGGATGGCAAAACCAAATGGATGATTATTCGGTGGGATTAAAACTGCTTTTATTATTTCTCTTAGCTGAACAAAGAAACTATTCAGATAAGGAACTTCAGAGCACTGAACTCTCAGCAAGGTCTTGTGGTTTTAAGGACACACATTCTCCTTCCGTATGATGATCTTCTTTTAGTGACTCCAGCAAGTAATGAGGGACATGAAGAAGACAGAGGCAGAATCTCCTCAGAGGTCCATAGTGACAAAATGAAAAGCAGCAGAGAGAAGTTACGACAAAGGAAAACTTTGTATTTTGAGTAAAAGTCTTCTCACTGTGAAGCCAGTCAGAGAATTGGAAATCTCCCTTCCTGGAGGTATTTGGAAACTAGCTACTCGCAGCCCAAACTGACCTTGCTTTGAGCAGAGTGCTGGATCAGGTCACTTCCAGAGGTTTATGATGATTCTGTAAGTAAATGTTATGAGCAATTTAAATTCTTAATTGGAACTTACAGGTTCTTTGGGCTGTTATGTGAAACTTGCAGAAGTCTGAGTAAATAGGAGTAAGTAAAATACTACACCGTGACACTCATGCCAGTGCTGAATGGCTGCTCCTGAACTCAATGCACCTTAAAAATTGCTTTCTTTTCTAGCATTGAGACAAGGTCGCCTGTCAGGCCACACCAGTGCAAACACAAGACCAAGGAGATTGTTTCCTCCAGAAAGTATTCCTATTGCTAACAAATATTTGTTCAACATTTGTACATCTAATCTTTGCACTGTGCTGTAAATGTCTGAGATCATGTAGTTCAGTAGACGATGACGTAGGTGAGTCTCCTCATCCCATGTAATTTCTTCCTATCAGGTATGACAGATAAGTAGGTGGGAACAGAGCATCTATTTAGTCTTATGACCTCTAATTTGGCAGAATTCCACGCTGTGATAAAGAACGTACAGGAATGACTAAAATACATTTTTTTCCCTTGCTGAAGAAAGAAGGATTTCTAATCACAATCAATAAACTTTGTTAGTTTTTTTTCCCCTGATTTTGTTTTCAAGCTCTTAGGAGGGAATTAGACTGTGAGCTGACCTGCAGCATAAGGAATATGGAAGATTTTGCCTGTGTAACCAGGCGTATGGCTAATTTGCTACCATCAGGAATTGTGCTTGTTCCTTCTCCCTTACTCCCTGCAATCTTATCCCCTGAGGTCTATAGTTCATCACTTCTGAGCAGCAGCAGCCTAAGGAATGGTCCTCTAGAGCTTGTTTCAGACTTGGGCTGTAATAAATCCTCAATGAATTAAGCTATTTACAGTTGATGTATGTTCTGCTTCATTAAAAATAATAATAATAATAAATAACACCCTCCCTGCCTGTTATTTCAGCAAGATTATATTTGATAACACTAGATATATTTTTAAATGAAGATGCTTATGCAGCTCTTGGACATGTTAAGGCTTGGGATAAACTCATAAATTTGGAGTTACTTGTCTTGGAGGCGGGAAATCTAGATGCTTTATCTCAAACTGCCCTGAAGGTCTGAAGCAGTGGCTTCAGCATCAGATCTTTGAGTACATCACATGCTCACAAAAATTTTCTTGCAAATAGCATTTATGTTATCCAGGTCTGGCACTGAGCACTGGCTGTCTAATTCAAACATGGCATGTTCTTATTTTCAGAAGGAGAACTCATTAATCTGTAGATCATGCCACGTGTGTAGACAATGGAACGTGATTGACATTAGCTTTGTCCACAAGAGTTGGGGATCATCCACACGGCGTGTGCTCCAAACACTACTTTCTCCTTGGTGTGGATACAAGAAAACAGTGATTAGTTGTACTGAGTCTTTGGGAACAGTTTTAATTATAACCATGTGAAAGTTATCCAGTGCAGTCAGTTTGATTTAAAATAAACATTGGTTTGCCAAAATGGATATTATTCTAAACAAAGTGTCAAGCATGGAAAATCTCCACCTTCTATCAGTTTCACACTTCTGAAATTCTTCAACTGGCCTGCCTGATATTTTCCAGAAGAAAAACTATTTAAAGATTGAGATTAATAATCTCAATTAATAATCTTTAATAATAATCTTAATCTCAATCTTAATAATAATTTGAGATTTATTTATTTTTTTTATTGCAAAATGCTAACAGTTAGAAAATTTGAAATGTTTTTAAACTTGGATACAAAAAAAAATACTGACAAGAAAAACCTATGGTGGGTACAGGCTGAATGATTTTCAGAGTATGCAGGTGAGGCTGGAGGTTTAATTCATCTGAAGAAAGAACAAAAATACAGAAATCCGAATGCCCAAAGTAAGATGGAAGTCTTTTTCCCAAAGGACTCTGTTCTTAAACTCTTAATACAACATACAGGATTTGGGGAAACGCACTGTAGGGGCCAGTCTTGCATTTTATTCCGACTCCAATGACATGGAAAATATCCCTGGTAGACAAACTGCATCTCTTCCTTTACAAATCCAAGCTTGGCCATCTGATTGCCACACAGCATAAGGAAACATACTTTAACGACACCCCACCTAGGAGCCAAGCTAGCAAAATGGAAGACTTACATGCTCTCAACTCTGAAAGGCTGGAGGAAAATTCATTCTCTTTTTTGTTATGATTGTAGAGGTGTCTGTAAGAGATACTTCTCTTTGTCCCTCTTTTCTTTTCTAGTCTGACTATTTATACTATATGCTTTCAAGCAGTAGATTGTCTCTTATTACCTTTGTCTATAACGAGTCTCTCATCTGTGTAGAGACCTCATATTATATCAGCAGTATTCCATCATCATGCTATTAATGACAAAAATATATGGAGTATTCCGTTAGATGAATTTCGCCTTTGAGCACAATGTTTTGTGCTATAACTTCAATTTTTTTCTTCTTAATAAGTAGCCACATTATTATTATTATTATTATTACTATTGCTTTTCTACCCTACTCAAGGTCTTCACCTTCACCTTGGTCCTCCAAGATCATTGCTTTTAAATTTTCTGTGACTGAGCATAACTAGAACTGTGAATATTTTTCATCTCCAAAGAAGTGGTACTGGTCACTCACACCCAAATAAATGTTTATTTTCTTTGTAGAAATGATAGCAGTAGTGCCTCGTGCTCTGAAAGGTATAACACACATCCGTAATGACAGCAGAGGATATAATCTAGAAAATAAATCACATTTGTGTAAGTTCTCGTTTAAATATTTAAAAATATTATAAGACCAACAGCAAAAACAGAAGTGGTTTTTTTATCTATGAAATAAACTTTAACATGGTTTACACAGGAAGAGCATCCTGCCAAAAAGGCTCCAAATTGGTTTCAGCATTTTCTATAACATGTTTGGAACATGATAATTTCTCAGTAAATGAAAACATTAAAAACAGATGGCCCAGAACACATCAGGTCCTTGAAGAGCCTGAAATTAACTCCCTTACCCATCCATATGTAATATGTTCACAGTTTACCTTTCCAGGAGGAAGTACAGTGATTACTTCAACTGAGCTATTGGAATGGGATTTATCTTAAAAGCAAAAGAATTCTTGTTCAGGTTCATCACCTTGGTGTTACTTTCTAGTCAATGGAGAAATACTTTCCTCGTCCAGCTTATTAAAGGAGAAATTGATATTCTCTATGGTAGGTTAGAGAATTGCAATGGAAAGAGGATATTTCTCTGCTTTGTTTAACAGCTATTGTGGCCCCATTGGTACCACTCTCCCACTTTATAGACATTAATGTAGAGGACAAGTTGCTCATGAATGATATAAATGGCCCTAACTTTCCAGTCCTGTTCCCACAGTATGCACATAAAGAAGGAACTGATTCCTGGGACATGACCACTAACCACAAAGCAACACCCTGCTTTGTGGATCACCCTGCCTGGTCCAACATTTACTGGGGGCTCTTTCTCCCCCAAAAGAAGTAGCCTCAGCAAAAAGGATGGAGGGTAGCTCTTCGTGTCAAGCAGGTGGGACTCCAGGCTGAGCTCACCATCCAGAAGTTGCTTCAGAGATGTTTCTTTTTTGAGAGGCTGAACCTCTCTTCGTGCATGAGTCCACCCTCACCTTAGGATGGGTTTTGTTACGAGGCTGAGCTGATACAGGACACTGGTATGATTTCATTCAAATAGCAATGGCATTGGGAAAGCAGCAGGTTGTGACCTACAGAATTCAAGAGAAGGAATTGTTTCTGTGGTCGTTTGGATAGAGGCTTCTTGCTTCATACATCTATGCCCCGCATAATGGCCAGTGTAAAGACACAGAATAAATTGGAGATCAAGAATTTAATTTAATTTCAGCTCTGCCTGCTAGAATATTCTTCCATCATACATTTTCTGGATTAAAACTTCACAAGTATTTGACATAAAAAATGCAGTTTAAGTAACATCCTACTTGTTTCTATGCAATTGCAGTGAAAGTCTCATGAAAACAGGAAAAAAAAAAAAAAAAGCCAATTTTCCTGAACAGATTTCTGACTCATTAATAAGTAACAACATCCTATTACTCACCCACTGTGTAGAATAGGTAAAGAGGTTAGAGGAATAAAAAGAACGTACAGTTAGATGGGGACCCACCACAGGCTTTTTCTCAGCACACAACAGTTGCTAAAAAATAAACAATACAGTTATTCAGAGGAGAGAATGATGCCTGTTTATGTAAAGATGAGAGTTTATAAAATACATAAACAGCCTTTATAGCTTAAATTCATTTTAGTTTTTTGTTGCTGTTGGTTTTTTTTAAGGGAGTAACATAACTTCACCCCTACCACAAGGACTTAACTGTTGCCTGCAGTGGAATCCGCATCAGGAAAATGAATGCTTAAAGATTCTCATAAATCTGCAAACTTATTCTGTTGCCATTCTCAGAGTCCTTGACATTTAACAGCAGTCTGTTCTTTGGTTTTCAAGAGGACAGTTTGGGGAAATGATTCCACATGACAGTTACTCTACTGCTGCTAAACTAGTTACCTAGTTCAAATGGTCTGTAGTAGGAGACTACAAGTCTCCTACTACAAGGTACAAGTCCACGGCTGCAGGGAAGACTTAGTCCTCCTGTTAGGGCTGAGCAAACTCACACCATCCTGTCTTCTGATAACTAGAATTTACTACTTTTGATTTGACAAAGTAAGCTTTAAATAGCAAAAGCCTTCCCAATGTAATTCCCTCACTTGTTCTAGTCTGTTTTCCAGACCAGTACAAGGTTTGCATGAACAAACCTCACCTACTCCCTTCATTTGCATCCCCTGCATGCCTTGCTTTGTACTTTCCAATGATGTAAATGTCATTGCACATCACTGAGGAAGGAGTTTGCAAGGCAGGCGTTGCACAGACAATTATTACTGCAGATTATTTCCAGGCTACTGAATAATTATGGAGTAATTTCAGTAGATCCAAACAAAATATATAGAGGTTTAGGATTTTATAGTACAAACAGGAATAAGACTTGAGTAGATTTTACTGCTAGTGGTGAAGGTAGTTCTCTATTTTCCAGATTGTTTTCCCAAGAATAAAATGAATTGTCTCCTATCTGAATTTCACTGGAGAATTACTTTACTGCTAGGGATGCAAAGCATGACCGATAGAGGAAACAGGAAAATTCTTATAATTGGGAGAAAATGAAAAGTTATTACTTGAAATGGTCCAAAATCGTTCTTCTTGAAGCTACCAGCAATCTTCAAGAATATCTACAGTGGAGCAAGGTCTAATTTTGCTCCAAGCACGTGCATGTTGGCCAGGCTCTCCCATGTTTGTTGTGCTTCATTACCTACGTGCCACTAAATGTGAAGTCATAGCAACTTGAGCTTTATACCTTCCCCCATTGAGTTTTCTCTGTAAGACTTCAATGTGAACTTCAGTAACTGCAGGAACAGTAGGAGTAGTTGCAGGAAGAAGTTGCTGAAACTGTTATGACTCATTTAGACTTTACCACTCTCTTCTTTAATCCAAAATTCGGTCAGGCGGTCAATGAAATACTGACAAGTATTCTACTGAAAAATATTCTTTTCATCTTTACTGCATTCATGGGGGAAAATAAACAACACTGAAGCCAGAAGAATGAAATATTTGTTCCAACCAGAGTCATATTCCTTCCTCAATGCAAAATGGCTTCCCAATTTGGAATTTAAAGTGTTTTTGTAAAATCACAAAAGACTTGCAAAAACGAAGTATCTTGTTTTCAGATCAAACAAAACATTTTATTCCGTTCCAAGTGCATATGTAAGTTTTTAGTTAGTCAGAAAATGTGAATATATTTTTTTCTTTTTCTGAATGGACTGGAAACTGTTATTTAATCACACTACTTTAGTTCAGGCACACAAACAGATCAATTACATCTGATCAATCTGCAGGCTTTAGGGACAGATAGGTCTTCTGGGAGATCTGAAAGAAAATAATGCTGGTATGTGGTTGCAGATTCCTATGGAAGACACCTGTGTACAAAAACTGTGCAACTGTACAGGATTGTATTCAGAGTATCTTAGGAAGTTACCAACTCTGTACATAAACTCCTGCGGCAGAGTCAGCGCAGTAAAAGCATGAACACTGAATTCAATTCAGTCCAAAGTCCTGCAGCTTTAGCTCCAATGCACCTTTGTCAGCAGCTTTAAAACTAATCTCTCAATTTTCAGCTATCTCCTGATACAGGGAGCAGTAAGCTTCGGTTACCATTCCCGTGTCACAAATGGATGGGCAAAGAGGGCAGAGATGTGTTGAACAGCTGTAGATGTTCGTGGCTTGAATGTCTGTTCATAACTGTGCTTTGAAGCCACATTAAGGATGTAGCAGTGGAGCATGGAAGAGTTTTAATTCAAATCCAGAGTGGGAGAGGCAACATTTCGTTATGACTTGAGCAGTGCTTCCAGACTTCTGTGGACACTTAGATTGTTGGGGCCCTTAGAAAACTCACCCATACACCCAAGTGAATACATATAGTTGAATTTGGGTTGCCAAAATATAAAGAAGGAATACTTCACATTGTTATAGATCTAGGTGCAGCACTTCCATTTGGCTGAGGGATCCTCCCTGATTAATACATTTATTTATACTCCTTGGAGTACAAATGTGTACAAATCTTAGCAGCAGACTTCATATTCTCCTACATAAAGGACCTACTCTTAATTCTGTTTTTCTCGTTTTTCTTTGATATCCAAATTGTAAATAGATATCTGGACCTTATGTAAAATGTCCCATTCTGTCCAGAATAACTGCTTGTTTCTATATTTAAGCAATCCCTTCCCAGATCTCCACTGGCTATGACAGGGCTTCAGGCCTCTCCATGATCTATCTTTGCCTGTTTTCAGACATCAGTTATTTGGACCTGAAAACACCTCAAAGTGCTTCTGAAAGTGACCTTCAATCTCATCTTCCATTCTTCAAAACGGAAACAAATGCATTGTTTTCAGTACATCAGCAGTTTCAGTGATAACAGGGAGGTTTCTTTTATGATAGATCATTAAATGTGCTTTATGCACCAAGATTTATTGCGATGCCACACGGATTCTGAATTACTTTCAATAATGTAGCAATTGTTTTCACTTATCTTTCTTGTTTGTATCAATCACACATTACCTTGTTTGGGTTAGCAACAGCTTTGGGCAAAAGATTTCCTGAATATGTTTTGAGCTGGGATTGGGAATTGAAGGGCTACTTCCTTTCTTATCTTCATGCACAAGACCAAAAGCAGCACTTAAATGCTATGTAATGTCTAGCCAAAGAGTTTTTAAAAAGTCACACACTGATTTAAGTGAATTTCATTTACAGTAGCATTGAAATTATATGGGCTTGAACAAAGGGAGCAGTTAGCCATAGGAGCTTAAAACTTCCTCTTTGATTTTGCAATTGTTTAAACAATGTTCCTCCTACAGAGAAAGAGAACGAGAAGAGCATTATGAAAGGAAAAGGATAAAGAAAGGTTTTACAGTGGATCATTTTGTCTCACCAACATGACACACATACCTGATGATAAATGCTGAGTGTCTACCTTTGTAAGTAGAAGATTCTGGGTGCTAAAACCATTTTTACAGGAGAGAAGACACATAGCAGGAACAAACAAATAAGAGTGAAAAAAACAACAAGGGCTTTACAGCCCCTTTGAGTACCTGACGACTATCAGAACAAAATCCCAGGGAATGAGCTGCATTTACCACTCTGTGATGTTTATAAAAGCAAGATAAGGAACACTCCTAGAAGTAATGATTTAATCAAAGACAAAGTAGACTTTAATCAGGCAAGTGCTGCTGCCTCATTTCAGTGGCTGGAAAGCAGGTGTACCTGAGAAGTAATGCCTTTAAAGGCAGTGCCGCTCCTACTCCTTCCTGGAGGGTTGGAGTCCTTCAAGCAGCTGAGGAACCCACCATGCATTGGCTGCATTCAGGGATGTGAAAGGTTTTTATCAACCCACATATTTTTTTAACACCTCTACAGGAATAGCATGGGGCATTTTAAAGAGTTTCACCCCTGCGTTGGTATATTTAGAGACGGATGCCCATTGCTGAGTTTTCTTGGGCAGTGCTGTGGTTATTATAATAAAAAATCCCAGGGAACCACTAACGCCAGGCAATCATTACAACTGGGATTGAGCATGAGTATTCAAGGCTTGCTCTTCTTGCATAATATTCAGAGTAGAATTCAATTTTCTGAGAAGGTGAATGTTGTGGTCTGGAGCAGCCAACCTCATTCTGCAGCAGCACCTCCTGCCCATGGCTGGGAACAAATGAGGAGAACATACTGTAGAGGGTTTAGAAGGGGCTGGGATGCATGGGAAGGATACTAAGTCCTGCAGCCCACAATGAGAAACTAGCTCAGAAAATACTGCTTTCCCTTCTTTTGAATTCAAGCAAAAATAAAGTTTCTGACATTAAAGCTTCATAAATCATGAAGCTTGATGAACATGGAGTAGGTAGGACAGATGGAACAGAGGAGACGTGGCCCAATACCTCTGCAGCTGTGCTATTGCACGTTTTGATTGAACTTCTCCTTTCCCTAGTGGTTACCACCACTAAACATGGCATTTTAAGCAGAAAAGAATGGGCCACAAGCCCTTACGTAGGGATGCAGTGAAAATTAGTTTGGAGGAATTTAGGCTGCAGGCTGCAGTGAGATGCAATAATTACTTCACCTGTAACCTGCAAACCCTTACAAAAATTCTGAGACTGCTGCACCCAGAGTGGCTTTGGCAGGCAGAGAGTTTATTTTTGAGCACAGAACACTTTTTCTTTAGGTGTGTGCTCTGAGATGACAAGGGACGTGTGGCTATGGAGCACCTACAAGCAGCCTTTTACAGCCCTAAATTATGACATAGATTGCTCTGCAAATAACCTCCTGTGAAAACAGAGTGATTGTGGACAGCATGAAAATGCCAATACCACTTAGTTTTGTAAAACTGGAATCAGTTTCCCTTGGAACAAAGGGAATGTGTCACCAAAATTCTCCCTAGGACAGAATTTTCAGCTTTCAGCATCTACCTCCTTTTGTAATCAAGTCTCCAAAAGTACACCATGAACATGATTTGGGGTTGTTTTGTGTGCTCTACAAGAGCTGCCAAAAGAAAGGAAGTTTATTTCACACAGGCTTACACGAGATGGGCAACTGAAGGAAATATGGATGCAACAGAAAGTAAAATAAAGTTTTTACTGGATCCTAGAGCCTCAATTAGGATCAAAATGCAGTAAACTTAGGAACAGGAATAACTACAAATGGAAAGTTACAATGGAAATTTTTCTTCATATTTCTGTAGAGGAGGGAGTGGCTTTCAACTGAAAGAGAGAAGATCTGATCCAGTGCCTGACCTAGTGGGTGGCAACCCTGCCCATTGCAGGAGATTGGATCTAGGTGATATTAAGATCCCTTTCAACCTAAGCCTTGATATCATTCTATGATTTTTTAAATTATTTACCTTTGCATAGTGATTGTTTTAAGCAATAAATGGAGCGAAATGGAGCTTTATAGGAACTTCAATCCAATGGAAGATTTCTAATGGCCTTCTGTGGGATTTCAAACAAGTCTGGAAAGGTGACACAGCCCCAACCACTGATTTATTTTTAGTCTTCTGTTCATTTGAACTCTTCAGTTTTTGAAACGATTCTGCCCCTTCTAGTATCTCAATAACATTAAATTCTACTCTATTTAAACAAAGCCAAAAGAGTGGTCTGATGATAATATTTCACCCTTACTGTGAATAAGGAACGAATGAAAATTTGCTTAAGACTCTCCATTTGCCAAAGAGGAGGAACATTATCTGTGTTGTCACAGTAATCGCTCATGGATGCAACCATCCCCAGTGTTGAACATCACGTAGAGTAAACCATCACTGTTCTATGTGATTTCAGCTCTTTCATACACTCTATAGAGGGGTGGGCCATTAGGTGTTTAAGGGGTAAAAACTGACCAATATACGCACAATACATTTTATCTTCCAGGCAGATGAATAAGAACTTGAAGCTGAAAAATGTTAATGTCTCTTACATATCCCACTTGGTTTGGCTGGTTATCTTGAATAGCCCAGCACATCTCAAGTGGCGTTGTTGTTGTTGTCTAGATTCCACTGCATATGTAGACTAATTCTACAATGGTTATCAATGCAAATTAAAAAAATACAGCTCACGTGGATGTGCCTTAACTTGAATATTTCACTTTGCAAACAAAAGCCCAGCTTTGCTATATCCTTACAGGTCCAGCCTTCTGCATTCAGGGCTGGCACCAGATCTCCATAAATTCATGATGCACGGGTGTCAAGGTAAGGCTTGATCACACAAGCAAGGAACCAGACTACTTATACACTGGCACACACCCCTAAAAAAGAGCAGAATCTGTTGCAATCCTCCACAGGAGTCAAACAGCACTTACATTCAGTCAGGTCAGAGGCTGCCTCTTGGTGCATTTGAGTGCATCACACAATGTGTTCTATCCAAAAAGGCCTCTTTGGATTTGGATGGAAGTCACCACAAGTGCATGAGGATATATATATATATTGCTTTCTCAGCATCTTTTTATTTCATATTTCTGTCTTGCTTACACGGTCAGCGCACAGAGATGCTTCTTGTCCAACCTGCTCCCTTCCCTAATGTCTGAAGACATATTGAGGGCAGCTGTCTGAGCACATCCAGTGACTCAGAAAGGTGAGGATAGCAAATTTCACCTTCTGAGTTATAACTGTCAGCCTGTTCCAGACAACTGCCAGCATGACAGCCCCAAAACAAGGGACGCAGGCAGGGGTAAGTGACACCTCTGAAGACTAAGGTGCACAAGACAATTTAGTGTCTGTAATTTGTGTCCAAGATGCTGCTTGTTTAGATGAGTAAAACAGTTGGTGAGCAGTTAAGGGAATCCATTTCCATACTACCTGGAGACAAATTATTTTTGTCACTGTAAAAAAAATGGTTTTATCATTCTGCATTCTTTGAACTATCTCCCAGTTATTTCATGGGGGTATTTGGAAGATCCGTTGTTTGGTTCTGTGTAGTCGTCAACTGCAATTCACCATTACTTCTCTCCAGGGAAATACCCTTTTGTTTCTGAAGCACCTCAGAAGCCTTAAATAGGTTTCAAAATTCTGAATAAGTTAGGAATCCCCCTTCTAAGTCATTACAAAACAGCCCACTGAATCATTTTGCTTTCATCTGAAAGTGTGTTGAAAAACACATCTTATTGGTATTTATTACGACCTCTGCTGAAGTAACTCAAAGAAAACTCGCTGGAAAATATATGAGCAACAAATGAAGTAGATTTAGGATTATTTCAACTATGGTATTATTACTGTGATAGTATTTATTGCTGTTTTCATTTTAAAATGCTGTATGTGTTAAGGAAAGTCCCAATTTTTACCTTTGTATGCCCTAAAAAAATTGGAATCATAATATGGGACAGCAAAGAAACAGTTTCCTTTTCGGGGAAAATTGAACATTGTGAGAGATAAGAATTGTTTGCTGTATCAGTGATATTACTCTCTTCTTCCTTTTGCTGTCACTGTCACGTATAATGTGAAGAACCCAGTGGGGTCTGAAATATGATTTCCTTAGTGTGTATGAAACTCCATGCATTTATATTGTTTGGGTTGCTTCTAGTCCAAGTTTTCTGTCATTTCCAGAGCTCAGAACAGCTTCTTTCATTCATCATTCTCTTAATTTAAGCAACAGTCAGATAGCACAATGGATTGGAATGGAGTATCAAATTAAAATCTAATCAAATCAATATACTATTAGAATAATCTTAGAGCACTGTTTAGCCAAACTGAATTAAATGTGTGCCCATTACAAATTTTTGAGGTGCTGCCCAGTGACAGAACAAGCAATGGGCAGAAAGTGCAACCTGGGAAGTTCCATCTGAACATGAGAAAATACTGTGAAGGTGGCAGAGCACTGGAACCGGTTGCCAAGGGAGGTGGTGGAGTCTCCTTCTCTGGAGATATTTAAGACCCATCTGTACGCCGACTCGTGCGACCTGAGATCATGAGATCTGCTTTAGCAGGGGGTTGGGCTTGATGACCTCGAGAAGTCCCTTCCAATCCCTATAATTCTGTGATTCTCTGATTCTGTGAAAATAACTGTTGGAGTTGGCATGGGATAGAATAAGCTACCTAATTTTGCATACACATTGCCTTTGCTTCACTGTCTCGTCGCTTAGTGCATATCAGTCATGGTCAGTGAATCGGAACATCTAGGTCTGCAGCGTTCACAAAACAGACGACTTCTGGAACGAGAAGAGTTTTGACTTTCAGCAATAGGAATCAATTATCTATAAAACAAATAGTGAATCCAGACTAATGTAATTTTTGGCTTATATCTTCATCAATTTGTAGTTATTCAGCCACAGCAGTGGGAGTTTTTAATCTGCTCCCTCATCAACCAGAACGGCACGCAGTGTTCACCAGTGAATGTGATGACACGGTTTCAGAGAGATTCCAATGTTCTCCACCAGGAAGTTCTCTTTCCCATAGATTTTCAGTCACTAGAAGGGAAAATATTCAGTACAGTTCCTTCGTCTGGAAAGTTGCACTGATTTGTACAGGCTAATGAGCTAGCCTTGAACCTGCTGACAATTTTGCTAACAAGTACTTTCTTTGAGAGTGAGTCAATGTGCATGGGGTGATGGACTTTACTCACAAGGTCACACATAATGCATGGGAAAATACATTTTTAATCAGTAAACCTCATGTTCCACCAACGAAGCAATCCTCTGCTCACTTTGTGTGCCAGTAATATTTAATACTGTCATGGATATCTGGGAAACCCTGATTAGCTTCAATCCTCAGACAGGTCTGACAAACAGCTGGGGGACTTTCAAGGCAAATAACTGCAACCCATTGACTTTTTGCATGGCTTGATTGCCTCTGAATTGCTGTCGGAACACTAACCCCAGTGATACCATGATTATATATTTCAGATACTGGAGATCTGTGTCTATGAAGTGACTCTGTTATGGTAATCCTTCATCATGTTTATCTTTCATAACTTCTTCATACTGACAGACACGAATGTGTGGCAGGTGGGAAAAATCTATGATCTTCTCTGATTTTTCAGGACCTATTCCTTATTGTAACTAACTGTATTTTAACGTGGTTAAAAAATAAATAAATAAATAAATTAAAACCCTAATACAATTATTTTGTGATGAAATTTCCTCTGAAAAATGATGCAGGGCCAAATGACTGCGACCTGTGATACTTCTGCTGATTTACTCTGGACCCTTGTTTTCTGATTTTCAGCTTATTGAGTGACCACAGCAGTGAAAAACAGCAACGTCCCAGGTGATTGAGATGAGGTTGGCCATACCAAGCCACCTTGTCACCACTTAACAGCCTGATATTCATTTCTTCAAACTCTTTCTTTCAAATCCTTTCTGGATTCTATGATTTTTAGAAGTCCCTTCAAATCCCTACAATCCTGTGATTCTTGTGATATTAAACACACAACAGCTGTAGACGGTGCAGAAAAACTGAGCAGATGAGTCACTTTGCTGAGGAGAATCTTTTGATATTCAGCATTGCTTTATCATCTAGAAAAGTGTGGCTACCTCCAAAAACGTGGATGAGGTCATGTCTTTCTCCCTCATTAAGCCTATTGTACCTCTGACTATCCTTCTGCTCCGGTCTTGATTGTATTTCTGTTTACAGGTTGTAGCATTTCTTACCAGATTCAGCAGCCTTGGGATATTCTTCCAACTATCTGACCAACAATCTTAAAACAGCTAACAGTAATTTTGTCTTCCACATAATAAACCCTGATTTATTAAGCTTCTTGTGCTTACTTCATTTTGAGCTATATTTATCCACTGAGATGTTCCTGTACAGGTGATCCCAGTATTGCAATTTTGCCTTGTAATTTCAGAGATAAAAAAGGAGGGTGGTTCTGCAAGCAGAGAATCACTGAAGTACCTGAGCCTTCAACTAAGCAGTCAGGTGGTAAAATATCAATGAAACGAAGAGAGGAAAAACAGTCAATGCAGTCTTTCACAACTCATGTATTTTTTCATTAGAGATAGATAGACATAAATGAAAACCTCTGGGAACTATGGAAGAATCAGCATCCCACAGAGATTTCTACCTGCCCTTTGAACTGAATATCATTTAATTGCCCCATTTAATGTAACTGTTTCCTGTGGTGCAGAAAACATGAAGATCCTGGTTGACACTGGAATTGTTGAGAGCATCTTTGCTTAACACAGATGCAGTAAGTGATAGAGGCCTTAGAAACAGCACTAGCAAATGAATAACGAACAGGACAGTCACAGGCAAGCATCCAAAACATTTAATTGCATGCTGAACTTACATTTGTTTAGCAGGAATGTAGATATGTCTCACCAAAGTGTCACACTATCTGTCAAATGCCCATTGGGCTTGAGTTCAGCAACATGATGGATAGTTCAATTTACTGAGTAAGCAAAGAGTTCTCCTTGAATGTTAGACACTAATCTTCTGATTGGACTCATTTGCCAGGGAGAATTACCCTCTGAAGTTTACTAGTAAGAGCCAATCCAACTATTGAAAAGGGTGTAAGAGATCAATGCATGTGTTATTAGCAAAGTACTGAATTCAACTGCTCCCCAGCTGCTGCTACAGAAAAAGTGTAAAGCCATTTTCTACCTTAAAAAAAAAAAAAACACCAATTAAATATCATCACTACATTGAGGCCATTTAGCAATATTTAATTAAGGTTAGGGGATTCTTTCTTCGTGTTAAGGGGCTTTATACTGAAAATTGAGAAGCATAAAAATTATAAGCCATTGATGTGAATGTAGAATTGCACATTCAAACCCCATTATCCCTTTGAATGTTCTAAAACTGAAGATTAAAGTTTTGAAATTCTGGGAGGAAGGAAAAGCTTGGAAGTCCAGCACCTAAAGGCCTCAGAGAAGACAGATAACAGATTGAACCTAGAAAAATTCTTCCACCTACTTTTACCTCTGCCAGAGAAATTCTCAGTGATCTTGTCCAAGTTGCTTGCTTTCCCTCATTTTCGTCCTTTCTTTTTTTTATATAGACAACAAAAAGTATATATCCTTCTTTGCATCAGCTATTTGAGTCTTTGGTGGTGCAACCCCCTCCACAATCTCAGAGTAACCCCACTTTGAACTTTTGCCTTTATACAAGAGCAGTGAGTTGGGACAACCCAGCACTCTCTGTTCCATGCTAGGAACTGCTGCTCTTTGTGTTGTGGCCTGACATGAGAGGTACCAGAATGACAAAATATGGAGAGAACTGGAAGTGTATGGCTGGGAGAAAGCTCCAGGATTATCTCACCTGGACTGTGCCCAGAATGAAAAGTTTTCTGACTGAAGTAAATTAACTTGTTGTCCTATAAATGATGATTCTAAGGGATGAGCTCCTTGAACTCTCGTGAACAGCAATGGGCTGTGATCCTTGATCTCCTCCTGGGCTGGGATAACTCTCAGGTTAGACTTCTTGAGATTCAACTCAACCAGATGTTGACAAGGACCTGCCCTCTTTCAGACAGGTTCCAATTGTCTACTGAGAGCAGATGAAAAGGAAGAATGACTCCTGAAAAGTGCAATTAAGTTTAGAAACTTCACCCCCCAGTACCTGCAGTAAATCTCATGGGAACCTTACCATTCTTGAATCTTTAACTGACTGTATTTGACAGTAGCAAATTCAATTGAATAGCTGTGTTAAATCAGCTGATGAAGTGCTACTAAGAATCACATAACCTAATCTTGTGATTTATTGTAAAAATATGAATAAATTCTAAATTGTTGCTAAAGCAGGGTTGCATAATAAAGTCTATTTGCAATCACACAATCCAATGTACAAGACCAAGAGGAATACAATTAATGTCCCATTTGTGACCTTCCAGTGTTATCACAGTATAAAGTACTGTAAAGAGGTCAAAAATGCTGTAATTTTTTTTCTTACCTTGGAGATCACATGTACCACAATCCTTCCTTACCAAGTTCCTTCAAAAAGAATAAGCTGGGAAATCCATCAATGTACTTTCCTTGGCACTATGGGAATTCAGACAAACATTACTGCTTGGATGTTTGCAGAGCTATCATTTTCAGCACTGAAGAGGGTCTTCAGGGAGCTAGAGTATTTTCTTTACACCTTTTCTTCCCTTATTTGCAAAGAAAATGTCCCTGTTTCCCAACCATTTAATAATTTTGGGACTTCTCTGGGTGCTCAACCTAATCTGGATTTGTTAGAAACTGGTTCGTGGAAAACCAATATTTCCTTTGCTTGATTGCTCATTAAAAAAATATGCAGTGACTAAATATTTTTGAAATAGATAACTTTAATAAATGAGAAAAACTCCTTTTAACCCTAACATAAAAATAAAATAAAATAAAATAAAATAAAATAAAATAAAATAAAATAAAATAAAATAAAATAAAATCAGTATAAACCAATGGAAATATGGTGGTGTTTTTTGTTTGGTCTTTTTTTGTGAGTTTGGGGTGGTTTATTTATTTTTTTGTTGGTTTTTTTTTTTTAGTTGGTTGCTTGGTTGCTGGTTGGTTTTGTTCTTCATGCAATTATTTACGTGCTACCAATTCATCCTGGGACCAAACCCAGCATGCTTTAATAATAGGTATTATTTTAGGCAGACAGACAATTTAATCACTCACCATTTTGGACAGTGGCAAATACCACTTAAGTGCAGCTTAAGATGTTATATTCAGTTCTGTAATTTTGATAAGTAAAGCCATCTTTCATAGGCAGGTCAACTAGCAAGGTCCAGGTAGAAGCTGGCACGTTATTGAAGAAATACATTTTAAGGATCAAAGTTGTTTGCTTGTTTGTTTGTTTAAAAAATTGTTTTCCTATGAAGGTTTTAAGCAGATATTAATTGACTTGCTTAGGACCTTTCATCTGCGTTTTCATAAGCTTTGCCCTGAAGTACTGAAGTGTTGAAGGTGCCACAAGACAAATAGTTAACCTATTACAGCAATGGTCCTCCTAAGTTGGATACCAACACACACAATATATTTTATGATTGTTGGACTAGTGGTTGTCAACCAGGAGCATCCTGCTTCTTTCTGAATCTGACAGACACCTATTTTTGCTCTTTATCAAAACAATTCTGGCTCTTAGTGCTGCTCAGTACAAACAGGAGATGAAAGAGGAGATTTTAGGGAAGCAGTGAGAACAATAGAAAGAGATTGCAGAAAGTTATGACGTTTCTAATAATCCTTAATAAAAGTTACAAATAAGGTCTGAACCAATCACAAGAATGCTGCAGGCTGATATTCCTTCAATTTCTTCATCTCAGTCTCTCCTAAGCCCCATAACTCAACTATTCCCTTTGAAGGGAGAGTATCGATGGCTTTATGTGCTGTATTGCGCTCAGTGCCATGGATACGAGCTATTATTTTATACATTACTACCAAGAAGCTGTCATAAAATAATTGGCTATGGGCACACTCTTGCCTTTTTTCCAAATGTTACAACTTGACAGAAGATGAGAGTTGGACAGACATGGCCATTAATGCTCAGGGAGACAAGATCCTTTCTGTGTTCATGATTCAGCCTGCAGATTAAGACTGCAATTTTGGTGTGGGTGTATGAGACAGATGCCTAGGTCCCTATCATACTCAATCTAGCCAATAGACATTTCTGCATGGGCAGATGTTTTAACCCCCTTACGCCCTACTTAAAAAATAGTCAATGTAGTTAGTGAAGCCCAGGGTGCTAGTTAGCTCATCCTGAGTAGGTGTCTGGGGCTTAATTAAGTTGCTTGATGATAAACAGTTGATAACATTTGGATATCTTGGGGTTATTTCACTTGGTCTCCATATGTTCCAGAAGAGGGGAGCTCTTGTAAGTCCTGAGTAATGTCTGCCAGCCTTGTGCCATGATGGGTGCCCTAGAGAATTCAGATGCTGCTGCATATTTATATTTAGGTAATGGACTCCCATTCCCACATTTTTATTTCAGCAAAATAGGTCTCTACACTGCCTAGATGTTTACTGAATGTAACAGAACTTCAAGCATCCATCCCACATGAAAATAGCTCTATTAAACATATTTTCACCTCAAAATGAATTACTGGCAAGGTGTCTTGCAACTTAGGAGGACTCAGTAGCATTTCTATTTCACGTTTGCTTATCATGCTGAAAAAATTGGGAGAGGGACTTGAGACAGGAAAAAAAACCAAAGCATCTGTCTCTTGTTGAAAATTGAGACAATTCAAGTGTCGGGCTGAGGTCTTCCTTAATGACTCTGATGTTAGAAGACACATAAATTGAATCTGACATTCATCCAGCATTTCTGGTCCCAGACAAGACAAAGCTGGTCTGAGCACTCAAATATTCTCAAGGGAGTGCAGTATCCCTGTAACAGGCTTACTTTGAACAGCCACTGGAGCAATTCAGTCTACAGAGCACTTGCCTTCATCCTGGACTCACTATCATTTTCACAGTAAAGCCAACACATCTAAAGATCTCAGCCTTTATGCTTGCTTATTATTTTTACACATGTGGTGCCAACACCTCCTGTCAGAAAAAATAGATCTGTTTTGGACTAAGAAAGGGTGATGAGATGAATGCTGTAAAGACTAAGGAACTTAAAAGCAAAAGACTAACGCAGCGGGGAGTGACTGAACAAGCTCCCAAAATTTCTTTGTGTTGAGAGAATCAAAGTGGCTTTAGAAGTTATTGTTTAAAAAATACCAACGTGTAACCAATGTGTTTGTTGTGTGACTCACTAGCAATTCCAAGCATGATGAATTTTTGCATTATCTTTTATTCAAGGGGCCTGCAAAGGCCAATTTTCTGAAGAGTCACAGCAAAAAAAAAAACTTTAATTTAGGCAAATATTAAATTTGAGTAGATTTACCCTAAAGTAGCTGCGATGTGAACACTTTCAACTAGAACCAGTTCCTAGCCCCTCTCTTGTCAACAAAAGCCTTTACAAGTAATTGTGTTTGTGGCCTTGCTAAAAAATCAACCTATCAAAAGAGATACACAGGAAAAAAAATGTTTTCAGCCATATCAGTAACAGCATCAAAATGAAAGGAGGCTGAGGATTGGGATATAGTAGTGAAACATAAGTTCAATCCTACTGCTTAAGTGAATGTGGACAGAATATAATTGTACCAAACAGAATTTGTACATGGCAAGTGAGAAATCTTCCAAGAGCTTTGTTTGGGTTCATCTTTCAAGTTGTATGAGTTTATCCAGTAAAGTTATTTTTTGCAAGGAAGTTACCCATAAGCTAGCTTTATTACATATGGACACTTTGGCACAAAGTCAGTTTTGGACCAAATCTGAGTTATGCGGATTCCTTAAATCCAAACATACTGGACTGGTGAGCATGGAACAAAAGCCTTTTATCCTGTCTTTTTTTCAAGTGGACTCCATCTAGACTGAGAGAGATATCTCAGGATGGAAAAGCCCATTGAAAGCACTGTGAGAAGGAAAGTTCTTTCATGGGATTTTTTTTCTACGGGGAGGGAGGGAGCAAGAAACAGAACATTTTTATTTGAAGTCATAAATTTCATTTTGAGTAGCTCTGACACAGCTGGTAGTATCATGAAATGTCCAAGTTTTGGACAGCAGTTGGGGTCATCTCTCCATTTCGACTGAAAGCCTACAGTATGAGCCAGGACACAGAGAAAAAAAGCTGTTTGTTTAGTCATAAAATCTGATGAAACTGGCATCACTTTACTGACTACAGAGGTAATTAATTTGCTCTTTCTTACATCCTGTGCCGTATTAAAATTGGAATTAGTCTTATCTGCATGGGGCAGAGAGACTGGGAGACTGTGTGGAAGAAATGGATCTGGAAATGTTGGTCAACTCTCGTCTGAACATGAGCCAGCAGTGTGCTCAGGTGGCCAAGAAGGCCAAACACATCCTGGCTTGTATCAGCAGTAGTGCAGCCAGCAGGAGCAGGAGGTGATCTTCCCTATGTACTCAGCACTGGTGAGGCAACACTGAGTGCTGTGTTCAGTGTTGGGTCGCTCACTACAAGAAAGACATTGAGGCCCTGGAACGTGTCCAGAGAAGGGCAACGGAGCTGTGAGGGGTCTGGAGCACGAGCATTAAGGGCAGTGGCTGGGGGAACTGGGATTCTTCAGTCTGGAGAAGAGGACCCTCTGGGGAGACCTTATGGCTCTCTACAACTCTCTGAAAGGAGATGGTGGTGAGGTGGGGGTCAACCTGTTCTCCAGGGTCACAGCAATAGGACTGTAGGGAATGGCCTCAAGTTGTGCCAGGGGAGGTCCTGTTTGGGTATCAGGAAAAATCTCTCTGAAAGAGTGATCAGGCACTGGAATGGGATGCCTGGGGAAGTGGTTGTGTCACTGTCCCTAGAGGTGATAAAAAATGTGGAAATAATGTGATACTAAGGGAGACAGTCAGTGGGTCGTATTGATGGTAAGTGGATGGCTGGACTGGCTGATCTTAATGATCCTATGATTCTAAGATTCTATGATTCTATGAACTGTCAATGATTTAAAAAGGAATTATGGCAAAAATTCTTGAGTGAAGTGACCATACACTTCAGAAATCCTGATCCCATCCTGTGGTGTGTTTTTATTTTATCTTATTTTGCTTCTGGGAGAGGTCTTCAGAGAAAAGGGAGAAGAAATAAACACACATCTCCCATTCCTCACTAGCAAAGTAAAATTTCAACGTTAATGCTACGCTTCAATGCCCTGCTGAGCAGGATAAAAGGCATTTTGCCACTCGCCTCTGACAAAATGTTCAGTTCTTTGACTTCTTTTATTTTTCAGTCTTTCTAACTTTTTATCTGTCCGTTTATTTATTTATTTATTCGTTTGGCTTTGTTTTGTTGTCCTCCCTTCACTGGTGATTTGTGCAGATCTCTTGGTCGGAAAGGCAGGCCAGTCAAAATGAAGGGAGCACTGAGAGACAAATTTTCCACATCTGCATTGCATAAAATCATCCCCTTCTGGTCTCACAGGGGAGTGCATGACACAAGCTATCACATTTTCTAGCACTGTCACACGTTTATTTCCTAAGCAGTGGTGGAACTACTCTATTCTCACAAAATGCCCCAGTAAAAGACAGGCACGATGCTTTTCGATTTTGATCTGCATTTGAAACAGTTATAAGAGCAAAATGAAACAAGATCTACTGCATATCTACAACAAGCAGATGTTTATGAATGAGATTCATGAAATAGGAGATTAAGCTGTTTGGGAAATACCAGAGTGGGAAATCACAGAATCTCAGACTGGTTGAGGCTGGAGACACCTCAAGGTCTCTCCGGTCCCACCCTGCTCCAGCAGGACCACCCAGAGCTGGTGTCCAGCACTTCTGAAGATCTCCAAAGAGGAGACCCCACAGCCCCTTTGGGTCTCTGTGACAATGCTCTCCATCCAACCTGCTGGTGATACATTGCCTAGTGCAGCCCAGGATACCACTGGCCTTCTTTCTTTGCTCAAAGACACGTTGCTGGCTCATGTTCAGCTTGGTGACCATTGGGACCTCCTGGTCCTTTTCTGTATTCCAGCATGTCTGATGCCTGGGGTTTTTCCTCCTCAAGTGTAGGACTTCACACTTCTCTTTGTTGAACTTCATGAGGTTTTTGTCAGCCCATTTTCTACAGTTTGCCCAAATCCCTCTGAAGGGTGCCATGACCTTCTTGTGTCCTCAGTTTTGTGTTTGTCCTCTTCTTTAAAACATGGAATCTCTTGGAAAAGTAATTTTCCTTCTTGTACACTGTCACGGTTAATTCTAAGTGTGACTGCACCTTTCCTCATCTGCGAGAAGCTCACAGGTACTAAGTTTAGTGGACAGCCATATGCTACAGAGAATTCAGCCAGCTTTTGGCAGTAATCAGAGTTATGGCGTGGGTCTGGATCTCAACCTTTCAGTCTTGTTTATGCAACATTGTGGATAAGTGTCACTGAACAATTCACACAGCAGCTCATTGCCCAAATTGTTTTGCAGATTTGATTATGTGCTGCTCCTGAGATAAAGGTGCTCTATGTTTAGAAGGAGCCCTTGGGAACATGAACAGCCAAACCCACATCTCAGTTTTCCTTGCATCCTTGCCATGATGGCCTTGAAGATAAGAGTAGAGGAATAGACAGAAGATTCATTAAAAAAAAATAATAAAAAAAAATGCTGAGATCTGTTGTAATGAATCCTCGTGTTTAACAGGCTGTATGCTTATCTGAAGAAATGGGGAAAGTGCTGACTCTTGAGATCCAGAAAAAGGGTACATATAAAATCCTGTCATGCGCTTATTTAAAGGAAATGGCTGGGTTTCTTTGGTGGTGGGTTGTTTGTGTGGGGCAGCATGTTTCACGCTGAGATGAAACACTGGCTTTTCTAAGTCCTGTTGTGATGTTGTGGCTTTCAGAGACCTGAGGGTGTAATTCCAAGTTAGTTATAGTCGACTCTTCTAACAAAGCAAAATTAAATATTGCTGAAGTGTGTAAAATCAAGAGAAAAATGAGTGACTTAATACCTAAGGTATGATTCAACCGTGAGAACACAGATACCTATGATCAAGAGGGCATGTCTTTGCTGTTAGTCTGATGATCCCTTGCAAGTCACCAGCCCCATGAATGGGATACAAAGCACAATTCATCCAAAATGGATCATCTGAACTATACCCTAAAAGTTTACATTCCTTTCCTCTGCCTGACTACAAGCATGGCTAAGGTGTCTGCATCATGGGTAAATATGAATTATGAGTGGTAAACGATGCATGAGTTGAATTTCATCACTGTAATCATGAACTGCTTAAGTAATTAGAGATGATGAACAGGCAGATCATCTGAATAGTTTATTTCGATATAGTTTTTACTTCTCTATATTCACTATACATGAAGAACAAGCTTTGACAGGCATGGAGAAGCAGACAGGTTGAAACACTCATTACTGTCTTGAACTTTGATGTCACCACAAGTGCATGAATACCTCTTGGGTATCACAGTAAGAGGTGTGATTAGTGACTGCTGATCTGACAACAGCAAGCAGAAAGATCACATTGGTTCAGACTGCATGAGTCTACTGGGGAAAAGGATCACGTTGAGAATGTAGCTATTAGCTGTGGCTCTATGTCTGAAGTTCACAAGAATTTGCCAAACGTACATAGTTTTATGATCCTGAAAACAAATTAATCCTGGAAACATCATAAAGATATGTACCTTTGGTAACTTCTTGCTAACATAAATGACTGATCAATCAGACTAGATAGTCATGTCCTCGGTAAAAGGCTATGAAAGCCTGGGCTCCTTTTTCTCATCAAAAACAATAAATAAAGAATATTTCAAAGTTTAAATAAGATCCTTCCTATATAAGTACAAACATTATATTGAGGAATGGCTAGTCTGCAGAAATTTTTATTAAACAAACTACTTTCTTTCTTATTTCTTTTTCTTCTCCTCTCCTTTTTCTATCTGTTGCGAAGAGAGTCTGTTGAAATATCATAAGCACAATGTGTGACAAAGGGGGGAAAATATCACCCAACTTGGTTTTAATGAAGCAAAACATTCCTTTAATGCCAGCTGGTTAATCAGTTACAGGAACAGTTTCTCCTGTGCGTCATAATTATCAGACATGAGGCCAGAGGGCACCTCACATATCCCATAAATGTATTCTCTCCATATTACAGAAAAGCTTGCCAGGTAGAGAAACTAGAAGAATAACCTCTGTTGTCAGCTCATGTGTGAAGAGTGGTTCTTTGTCAAAGTCCACTCCTTCCACACTTTCTGCCCTGGAGGAGTATCTGTATGTGTTCAGTTTTGGGCACCTCAGTACAGAAGGGACATGGAGGTGCTGGAGAGGTCCAAAAAAGGGCAACAAGGCTTGTGAAGGGCTTGGAGAATATGCCCTATGAGGAGAGTCTGAAGGAACTGGGGCTGTTTAGTCTGGGGAAAAGGAGGCTGAGGGGAGACCTTATTGCTCTCTTCCAATATCTGGAGGTGCCTACAGCTAGAGTGGGGTTGATCTCTTCTTACTGGTAACGGGTGACAGGACAAAGGGAAATGGCCTCAAGTTGCGCCAGGGTAAGTTTAGGTTGGATATCAGATTAAACTTCATTACAGAAGGGGTTGTTAAGCGCTGGAATAGGCTCCCCAGGGAGGTGGTTGAGTCACCATCCCTGGATGTGTTTAAAAACCGTTTGGATGTGGTGCTCAGGGACATGATTTAGTGGAGGGTTGTTAGGGTAGTATGGTTAGGTTGTGGTTGGACTTGATGATCTTTAAGGTCTTTTCCAACCTGAGTGATTCTATGATTCTCCCAGGGAAGAACTTAAACAGCAGCTACTAATATGGCAGCAGGAGGTGTCTTACACCGGTCCTATAGCTGCATATCCATGAACATCCTCAGCATGCACTGGATGTTCCAAATTATTTGCCACCTCTGTCAACACCAGATGAACTGAATTGCTCACGGATTGGAATTGCTGACATAAACTGTTGAAGTAGGTACTCCATATCTTCAACACGTCATGGTCGTCTCCCAGTCATCACCATGGTGCATCATCAGGAGCATTTCAGATTAAACATTTTGTGTGAGAAACATCCTTCTTCTCTTCACACCAAGAGCACAGAACCTGGCAAAAGATTTGACTGCTTGGCACAAAACTGTTATGGGTTCAGATCTGGAGGTTTACTGCTGAGCTTCACTGTGGCAGATTGGGCTCAAAGTCACTGTACAACATCTTTCTCTCCTGTCATGATTCAGCTGTATTTTCACTGCCAGCTTTAGAATAGCAAGAATACATTTTGTCCGGTATTTGTACTCAACAAATCTTTTAGCAAAATGATGCAAAGCCTATCTGGGTGGGTGTACAGCAACATGTAGGGTTTATCTCAAGAGCCACCCTCACCCTTTCCCCACCACCATCCATTCCCCTCCACACATTTCCTCCCTAAGGGGAGCTTTACAGTCAGCTCAGTGCATCCCAGGGCAGTGTAAAAGATCTTCTGGGATATTTCTCTTTTTTATCCTTCTAAGTTTGTCTCTTCCAATGGACAGTGGAGGTGGAAAGTACGCTGCAGAAGGCATGGAAGTCGCAGAGGAAACAGTGGGATTGCTGATGATGTGCACTGCTGGAGTCCCTCTGGCTTAGATATGAATATGAGTACTGCCAGAAAGGAGTGAAATTAAACCATAGTGCACATGGCTTAATGTAAATTGAGGCTTAACACTGTGTTTGTGTTTATGTTTATTTGAGTTACTTGTATGAATTCTGCCTAGTTGTATATAGAATTGCAGAAATCCATTATGGCTGCTTTAGCAACCTTCTGCTGAATGAATTCTGGTTGGGGCTGTCCCCTGGATGATGGAGATTTAGCTTCCAGTCTCAGCTCCAGCTATTTCTTTTTAGTGTGTGCTAAAATTCCATTTGAGAACACATATAAATGTATTGGCCCCCTGAGCTACTCTCTACTGCTGGTACAGCACCAACCTTCTCATTGAACAGTGTGCCCCTGGGCTCGTGAACCTCACACTTCTCTCTGCACAGGATCCATTCTCTGTCCACATCACACTTTGAAACTGGCAGTTCCTGGACCCCTCTGGGAGGACATCTCCAAATTCCTGGACTGAGCATGGGCTATTTCACAGAGACCATGATTACATTTCCAGTGAAAATTACTTTGTGGTTATGTGAATACCTTTTTTGTGACTTTAACTGCATGAAAATCACTGCTGCTCTTGTCACTGCTGTGCTTGAAGCTCATTCTCCCATGAGCAAGTTTATGGCAATTCCTTGACCTCCAGCACCTCCTGATCACACCATATTACACCATCAGCTGATCTCCCTAAGACACTGGATGACCAAGCCAGTAAATTCATCCCCTTAATTTTCCATGCCTGAGCTCAGGCGGATGCTTTTAATGACATGATATTTACCTGGTAAACATTTACAGCCTCAAATGTTAGTTATTAACACAGGAGGTGGTTGGTATTTATACTAAAGCACTAATTAAATGCTCATTTCCAGTACAGTCGTATTTATTTCCCAGAGCACAGAATGAATTATGGAAGTGACACATTTCAAAGAGCAGAAATATTTGCTGGGGGAATATTTCTTCTGAGACTTCTTCTTCCTATTCCCTTTATGGTAAAATACTGCAGAGAATGGTGCCGCTGACTGCTCTGTGCTTAAAATCATAAAAGTATTTGTTTCTGAAATGTAATTTCTTAGAGCACGAGTACAATGGCCATTTCAAAGCAGTAGGATTTTATTGGGGTGGGGTCAATTTCTTTGATTTTTTTTTTTTAATATAATATAACTGGGAGATAAAGAAATGCATCAAGAGGGAAAAAAAAAAAAAGGCAGAAAATCCATGAGGGAATGGAAACAAGAGCACATGGGATTTCTTTTTCTCTACTTTGTGAGGAAGTGAGTATTCGGCACAGCAGGAGAGAAGAGGAGGCAATTGCCTGCCACTTTGGCTGGTTACCCGGGCCTATGTGTTTTGAGGATGATTTCTCACAGAGTAAATCTGGATCACACTTTCCAATCGTTATTTGATTTCACTCCTCCCTTTCTGAAAGCATCAAAGCAGCATGCTCCACTTCCTAGAAAACAGACTACTGAACAGGGGAAGCATGCTGCCAGTTCCAACGCTTCTGAATATCATCAAGATACTCTTTATGGATCTTTATTTTTGAAGGTATTTAGACATCTTGACATCTATTTAACTACAAGCAGATTCAGGAAGCTCAGTCCATGTGTGTTACAGAGACCAGTCAGCTTCTGCCTGATCAACAGATGTCATATCAAGACCTTCAGTCATCAGGAAGCAATCTTTATGGCCTATGAGTCCTGTAGAAGAGCCCAAGGCCAGGCTGAATGAAGCCCTGGGCAGACTGATCTGGTGGGGGCAACCAGCCCATGGCAGGGGACTCAAACTGTGTGGTCTTCAAGGTCCCTTCCAACACAAGCCATTCTATGATTCTGTGATTCTATATCCAACTGTAATGACTCTGAAAAGGCTTTAATACAGTATCTCTTAGGAGATATCTGAAAAATGAACTCTGCTGGGCATGTATCTGGACCAAACAGCAGGGACCGTAATATTCCCACCTTTAATTACAGAATCACATGATAGCTGAATTCCAGGGGTTGAAAGGGACATCAATAGATCATCGAGTCACGCATGTAGGCATCCAGATGGGTCTTGAATAGCTCCTTAGAAGGAGGTTCCACAACCTCTCTGGGCAGCCTGTTCCAGTGCTCCATCACCCTTGCTGTAAAGAATTTATTCCACATGTTAGTATAGAACATCCTGTGTTCATATTTTAGGCCATTGTTCCTTGTCCTGTTGTTACACACCACCAAGAAGAGCCTGGCCTCATCCATATGCCTTCCACCTCCCTTTAGACATTTATAAACATTAATAAAGTCACCTCTGAGTCTTCTTTTTCCAAGGCTGAACAGACACAGGTCGCTCAGCCTTTCCTCATACAGAGATGCTCCAGGTCCTTTATCATCTTTGTGTCCCTCCACTGGGCTTCTTCTAGGAGATCCCTGTCTTTTTTTGAACTGAGGAGCCCAGAACTGGACGCAGTAGTCTAAATGTGGCCTCACCAGGAGAGAAGATCACCTCTGTTGCCCTGCTGGCCAAGCCCTTTTTAGTGCACCCCAGGTCCCATTGGCTTTCTTGGAAACCAGGGCATACTGCTGGTTCACGGCCAATCTGTTGTGCATCACAATTAGATTCTATGGGCAATCATGAAGCCCGAGGAGTTAATCTGGTTTAGTTAGGCATCTCGGAAAAGTACTGTATGAAGTCAGAAGGGAATTCCCATCTGTTCTGAAAGCTGAATCAATCTTTTCCAGATGCTGAAATCTTGCTGAAGAGGTGCAGTGTGTGTTGCCAGTCGTAGTGAATTCTGCTCTGTTTGCATTGTCAACATCTATTTTGAGTTTTATGTCAGGACTGCAATGCATGTTTTCATTGACTTCCTGTTTATAAACAAAAGGCATCACTTAATCCACGCCTCTCGGCAGGATTTGCAGGGATAGTTGACTGTGTACTTTTTTTCTTTTTTATTTTTCTTTTAACGGTTATTCAAGAGCACACCTTGCATGCTGAATTAGAAACTAATGACAATTGCCATATGTTAAACACTGAAAATATCAAACTCTAAAATATATGACAAACTCTGAAAATTACAACAGCAATTTACAGTCATCTATTTTAGAGTCTGTCCTGAGTCCTTTGGTTCCTGCTCTTACTCATGCTTAAAGCGTCCTCATTGCACAGATAAAGGTATTTCATAGAATCATGGAATCATAGAATGGCTTGGGTTGGAAGAGACCTCAAGGATCATGAAGATCCAACCCCCCTGTCACATGCAGAACCACCAACCTCCATATCTAATACTAGACCAGGCTGCCCAGGGCCGCATCCAACCTGGTTTGAACACCTCCAGGGATGGGGCATCCACAACCTCTCTGGCCAGCCTATTCCAGCACCTCACCACTCTTGTAGTAAAGAACTTAAGAACTGTATTTCAGACAGATATTGTCTTTGGGATGAGATTCAAATCCTGGTTCATTATTTTCTGAGAATGAATTGATATTTTTTAAACGAGTTAAGCACATTATTAAGCACTTTGTAAGTATTCAACAAATGGAGAAAGTGCTTTTCGGTACATGGGCTGGCATCCTTGAAGTACAACAGCAGGAAACACAATTAGTACCAAGCTGTGAATTCTGATCTGTATCCAAAAGGCCCAGAGAGCAGTCTTTTTATGGTTGGTTTAGCCACGTTCAGAGGGACGCTGAAGTTAGCAGCTCAGTACCATCCACCCATAGCAAAATTCTTCCTGCATCCAGTACCAAAGGAAACCTCTGCCATGGTGTCTCGGTGCACTTAAGTACAGCCTCTTTTATAAACCAGAATAATTAACTACTGGTCTTCAACACTTAGATATAATCTATAAAAGGAATAGTTAGTAAACTGGCTCCGGTAAACAACAACAACAAAACAGGCTATTTTCAATCAGTATAGTCAAATAATAGAATCTTAAACACAGGGACACCCACAGCTCCATTAGGTGCTCAGAGCCCATCCCCTGACCTCGGGTGTCTCCAGGGATGGGGCACCACCACCTTTCTGAGCAGCCTGTGCCAGTGCCTCACCACCCTTATTGTAAACAACTTTTTCCTCATACCCAGTCTAAATCTCCCCTCTTTTAGATTGAAACCATTTCCCCTTGTCCTATCACAACAGACCCTGCTACAGAGTCTGTCCCCTTCCTTCTACTGAAAAGCCTTTAGGTACTGAAAAGCCACCAAATAAAGGCATGTTGTTTCCTTAGGAGCAGGTTATGACACCAGACTTAATTATGTCTAATTGAATGAACATTTAACCTCTGAGATACAAACCAGGAACAATTTTCTGTGTTATGGTAGACCAACGTGTTAGTGTAAGGAGAATGTGGGGGAGATGAACTTATTTAGCATCAGTGTGCTTGAATAAAACACTGTTGGTTTATATGCCTCATTTTATTTTATAATCGGGACTAAACTGGTGTACTGAAAGCTTGGAGCCAAGTTTACACTTTGTCTTGCTTGAAAACTCTTTGGAGATAAGTTTGTTATTTTGGTTTCGCATTTACATTTAATTTGCAAGAGATTCACAGGTCTCTCTAGAGATACTAAATCAGTGAGCTGTGCAGTATTGAGGAGGACAAACTGTGATACATGGGTCTTGCCAAGAAGTTAAATTCTTCCTCAACATGAAGAAAGATGGGAGAAAAATGTTCGGTTTTATAAAGCCTGCCTGGTGGCTGGCGATGAAGATGGGGCCATAACAGTGTAATCAGCACAGACATTCTCAGTTTTTAATGAGAGTGAGAATCATCTCAGGGTTGATTGTTGCCATTGTCATGACAGGAACCCATTTCTCTCGCAACGCCCAGGATGATTTCTCAATTTACTTCTTCACACTTTTTCAAATCTTTCTGTGCCCTGTTTAGGTAGATTTGGATATTTCCCCTAATGTGCTGATTCAGTAACACAGCAGCCTTCCCAGGATGCTGAACTTGCTTGAAAATATTATCAAACTCAAGGTTTTCAGGACTGGGCAACTGCCTGCTTAGTCATCACATTGAAAGCACTGAGCCACGGAACAATATCAGTTTGGAAATTAGCAAGCCCATAATAATGTCATGGACCATTCATTAGACTGCAGGGATCATAAGAAAACAGGCCCAGGAGGTGGTGCAATAAATGTTATTATAAGCAAAGCCAGCTGCCAGGAGGAGGGAACCAACACTGCTGTAGAAAATGGTTAAGCCGCAAATGTCATTTTAAGAACTACAAACCTGACAGAAGGACAAATCATGCCAAAAAAAAAAGAAAGTAATAAACCTTAGACAATCCACTATTTATATGTGCTGGAAGGGAATATGCTGAATATCCTTACAGAAATACAAAAGCCTGCTTGTTCTTGGTGTTTTATTTCCATACTAAACACTCCTCCAGGGCTCTACGCAGCCACACTTTCACGAAATAATTAATAACACTTATTCATCTTTCTTATTGTTGTTTTTTCCTACTTGACAATTTTGCCGTAATAGCTAACACCCAGTCCAGGACAGTCCAATCCTTATCTTCGTGTGTCCACTAAGGTAAGGAGAATTATTTCCCATTATTCCAGCAGGAAATCTGTGCCAATTTTTTATCTTTTTTTATCCAGTTATATCAGTTAATGGAAAAATTCTCGTTAACCTTTACATTAACTGGATTTACGCCTGCCATAGATAAGAGCCTCTTCCTCTCTATACCACGTGGAAGAAATTTGCACTGAACTAATCAACAGTTAACTTACCCAAATACAATGATTTGTCTTGTGATACCATGAGATTTGCTGGCAGTGGTCCCCGCTGTCCCTTAAGACCATATATCACAAATTTGGCTTGAGTTGCCAGAGGTTGATAATTGCAAAAGAAATACTTTCAGTCTTTGGCATATCTTTTCCTGCTATTTTCAGCTCCTGCCAAAAAGCATATGCCTAAATTCCGTGGCCTGGATACGTAAATGAATAATGAAAATGAGAACAAACCATTTAGACTGCTTATAATAACAACAATACAAATTAATTTATCTTTTTTTTCTATTGTAATCAGTAGGCTCAAAAGTTGGTGTTGCCATGGAGGGAATCTTGACCTTGTTTCCCAAGAATCAATGAACTTCTCTTGATAGGTGAATTCAATCACTGCACTTCAATCAACTTCAGCATGAGCCTGATTAACTCAGAGCACTGGTGGTCTGCACTGAACAACCCATCATCTGGCAGTCACTCACAAAAAGATGAATTTCTAATCAGCTTCATCACACCTCAAACTGTTAATGAAAATGAGTAGGCTTATGGAAGAGTCACTTTCTAGTAAAAATTTCCTTATCTTTTTCTCTCTGAGCAATACCAGGTTTTATTCTCGTTATTTTCCTCCTGAATAAGACATAAAGAAAAATTGCTCAATCAGTCAGTTGACGACAAAAAGTTTGAGGACATTCAAGCCTTTCAGTGCTCCAGTTTTAAAGCTAATCTTGCAAGGAATCATAGTTTTTTTTAAGATAAATTCATACAAATGTGTGAGAAGCTCATCTTGATGCCTCAGCTCTGTGTTTTATCTAAAGAAAGTCCCCAGGATCTCTAGGTCACAGTGAAAAACGCAACAGGGATGTATTCTGAGTCTTGAACACCAGAAAGTAAGCAAAGTAAGCAAAAACATAGCTTTTCTAAAATATCCTTACTCTTAATCTGGCCTCATGATTTTGAAGATTTGACGTCAGTGTTCAGATCTAGCACGAACAGCAAATTTTAATGTGAAGACTGGAATGAAACGAAAGGATCCTAACCCACATTTTGCAGTGGTGGTTTTTTTTCCCCTGATACTGTGGAAATTTAAAAAGCCTTAGACCTGTACAGCCCTTCACATTCTTTCAGCTTTTCTCCAGGTCATTTTCAATGTTTTCTGGTGTAAATTGTATGAATGAAATTTGAAAGGTAGAGATAGTGAACCAGGAGGGAAATGGAGAATTTTCTTCCTCTCATATTTTATTTTCTCTCATTTCCTTTTCTTTTTCTCATTTTTTCTCTCCTTTTTCCTTTTTTATTTATTTATTTTTTTAACTTCCCATTTTCCCACTCGGTGATTATCATGGTATTTTCCTTTTTTCCTGCATGGAAAGCAAGCACTTCCTATATGCCAGGTTTCATAGTCCTTAATGATGAAATGAAATGAATGAATGAATAAATAAATTTCAAGAGAGAAAAAACAAACAAACAAAAAATCTGTTGAAGACTCCTTCTCATTTCAGCTAAATTGGAATCAGAAGAAAATAAGACTTCAAAAGGGCTGTGAACATTTTAATACACTTTTATTATGAGCATAGAAGATGAAGTAGATTACATCTCTGCTAGGCTAAAGGGGCAGGAGGCAATGGATAGAGCTGTTTGTGCAGAGAGTTCTTGCAATATTTCTAATTGCACCCACTGAAAAAAACATGCATGCTTGCAGTCCTTTTCTTAATTGACCATTTCATGATCTGGAACATCAGATTGAAATGATTTTTGTTGGCACCCGCCTTTGCAGATATGAATGAAAACACTCTCAGTGAGCACTATCACTGTAACATCAGATAATATAAAGTTTATCTTCTCCGTGCTGGCGTACCTGTGGGTCTGGCAAAAGGAAGGAAGGAATATCAGGCATGAATTAGATAACTGCATCCCTAAGAGTTAGCACAGTTTTGTGGTAAGCAGCAGAATCCCTCCAACTTAAATGCAGCCCTCTGAAAGCCCAGTATGTGGTATAAGAGCATTTTAGGGCAGATTTCAATCTGAAATTAAAATGTCTATACATATTTGGGCAGCTACATGTAGATATCTACATGTGAACCTGGTAGCTATAGTAAATTCTGTAGTCTCAACTTCTGAACTAACACATCTGCACAGAACCAGCAGGTATTAAGAAAGATCTTTCTCTCACCCTTCTGTTGGTATAGCTGGAGGCCAGGAGAGCACCCCACAGTGCCTCAAATGACACTGAATGCTTCTGTTTGGCAATTAAATCCTGCCCTTGCTGGTTGATCACCATGAGCAATCAGATTAACTAGACTATCTCCACTGAATGTAAATGGAGCTAAAACACTCATCTCATATGGAGAAGCTTGCACTTGCTTTTTGGATGCCTTAATCTTGAGATTAATTTCTTCCTTAGGGCATGGACAGGTGGCATAGGATCTATGAAAGACCTCTGCAGAAGCTAGAAATGAAAAAGAATACTTTTGGCATCTCAGATTGCACTAAACAATTATATGGGACCTCTGAGTTGAGTACTAAATCTTCTGAAGTCAACGAAGCGAAGGTCTGCACTTCCCTACTAAAACTCAGCCTCAGTCCTAAAATACACTTTTAACATGATTTGGTTTACATTCAGGTATCCTACGGAGACGCCTCCATACCCCCTATAGCCCTTTACAGAGCTTGGATGGCTTGGTTATGTCTATCTTGTATGTAGCTAGGGTGGCAATAAGGGACAGGGTTTGCTGATGGGACTCAGTAAGCCAAGGTGATAATTGGAGTTGATGATCTTGAAGATCATTGTTCATTTAGATGATTCTATAACTCTACTATTCTCACTTGTTAGAGGGCATGAATTCCATTGCTGTGACTTCCAGAACCAAACTCAAGGTCATCTGTCTTCTCCTGGTCTGCCACCACGAATCTGTGGGACCATCATACACTCGACATCTGACATCCCATCACTTTAGGTTACAAAATCTTTGTGGTAGAGTCTTTATGGTAGAAGTTTCCAATGGTAGTGCTTGAAAAATTCAGGCCAACTTCATTACTGTCTTATCTAGATACAAGTTAGTATGGTCATCCTGTCCACAGTTTTAATTGCCTCTCTTAAAAGTGGGTTTGGCTAAGACACAGTAGAAATACAGGACTTTTTCATGACAATCTGGTTGCAAACATTTAATTGAAAATGGTTTTAAATATAAATAATGGGAGGATATATATTTATACATATATTTCCCAGTTAACGTCTGGTTTTCTCTCCTTTTTATTTTTTATTCATTATGCTATTGACTTAAGAACAATCAAACAGAACTCCTCTAAAACATCATTAACAAGACACCAAGCTAACCTAATATGAAATTGCTCAGGATGTTTAGAGACAAAGTCTGACTGTTTTTGTTTCATATTTCCATTCACCTCTATGGGCAAAGACCCATGTTTGCATGCACAGTCCCTCAGAATTCCCATATTTATTTACATCAGAAAAGGTGCTTTTCAAAAACACCTTTCATCCTAGAAAAAAAATAAAGCTTTGTGAGAATAATACATAAAGATACACTGAATATATATCCCCTGCATTTTCTCCAGTGCCCATTATGATGATGCACAATTGTCCCTTACCAAGAGGAAAAATGTCTCATCAGGGATGAGGCTGTCATTTCCTCCACTCCTGCAAGCAGTCTGCTCTGTGCTTGCCTGTCTTTCTGACAATAAACATTTCTGTGGAAACAGAAGGGTACAAAACATTAATAAAGGACCTTCAGAAGTAGTGGGGAAAAAAACAAAACCCAACAGATGGAAGCTGGAGTGGGTGGAGACTCTGGAAAACAAAGAAATGAACAACCTAAAATCCCCAGTCATTTGCTATAATCTGTTTTCTGAACTGTTGGCAGTCTTCAAGGTTTCTTACAGAAGCCAAATTAAATTACCTTCATCTTGCATAATGATCTAGTGGAAACAAGTACAGTTTCAGGGAGGCAATTACGAATTGTACCTGTTAGAGTCTGGCTAATGCAGTGAATATTTAGGTAGAATTACAGGCAGAGAGCTATTTGTATTGGAAACAGAAATAATAATTAGACAAGACTCAACTAAAGCAGTGAAATTCCACCATGCAAATGACAAATAGACCAGATATTTTTACTGCTTTTGTGTCCTAAGTAAGCGGTGTCTTATCACAGCAGACATGCCCATCATTTCACATGGGCTGCCACTGTTTTGTGGTTTAAACTTTCGCCTTACAAAATAGTGAGGCTCATTCTAATGTGACTCAAGGTTATGTAGGTCCCAGGGGTCTGCTCCACGACTGTAGTAGATTGTTTTGTCCTAATGTGGAGGTGGCATGATGGCTTACATCTCTAGAATAAGTCTGGGTTTCTGTTTATATGCTGGACTGTGAAATGTAGTGGCTGTGGGAACACAGTTACCTCCCATTCTACCATGTCTCTATGGAGGCTCTAGAAGGCAAAGTGTACATGGACATCTTGGGTTTGCAGATTCATCAGTAAACCTATTCCCAAACCAACAGATGACAGCCTTGTCCTGTTCTGACACAGAAGGATACCACACATAAAGAGAAGTTTATCCTTCGCTTACATCTCTTAATAGAGAAACACTGAGGGAGTAGTACCTGTGATCAAAGTGAGGTCAGCAGAGGACTATAAAGATTTCTGTCTTTATTTCTCCCCGTAGAAGTGCAGAGTCAGAACATGTTAATAATAAGAAAGTAGTCATCTGTTTCTCACCATCTCCTTGTGTGTCATTCCACTGCTACAGGTAACGTACAATGCCAGATCCTCTTCAAATCTTTTCTGATAATTTATCTTTCTAATATTTGGCAGTTTATCACTTTGTTTTGACATTTTAGCCTGGTACTTGCTTTGATACTTAAGGACTTGAGTCCGGTTTTAAAGACAATAAGTTTCATTCTGCTGTTACCAGTTACCAGTTCAAACCAGAGCTTGACGCATATTTATTTTCCCTCTTCCAGTCTAAACTACTTGCAGTATTACCAGCACTGTTTATTAGATTCATCCCTTAAAGGGCAATTTTTGAGATTAAGACACAAAAGCACCAATCATGATCACAAGCTGTGAGTCATCTCAGACAGTGCGTAGTATTTGGTGTTCAACACGGATTAATTGCTGAGTTTCTCCTACAGTCAGTGACAGATTTGGATCCTCCCAGAAGGTGATTCCACCTTCATCAAAGGAGATGGCTGTTATAGATCCCACTCTTCCTCCTCTCATTAACTTGCATTGGATACAACTAATTCAATAGCTCAACTGTGCACCCTAATCTCCGACTTTAAGAGAGAAGTGAGTGATTTGGAATGTCTAGACTGCTTTTAGTGGACTGCAGTCTGCAAAGATTAATTTCGTTATTAGTTTCCCTGGTTCATCTTTGTCTCAGTGAATATGAACAAATATGGCTCCACCATGTTCAGTTAAGCGATCTATGAGATCCGAGTAGCTAAGGAGAGAGAAACTGTGTTCATGTTTTAATTTAAGGCATAAATCTATTGAGCAGCTACTTTAAAGTTCACTTGTATAGATATTTGAGAACAGTAGTGAAATAAACTAATTAAAAAGCTAATGCAATTAACAGGTCCTTGTTAATCCAGTCCTCCCAAATGAATGCAAAAACAAGTGTAATATGCAAATGTTGATGATCCACCTTATTGCTACTGCCCATTAAATGTCACAGAATGAAGAATGCATTGGATTTTCAAAGTTTCCTTATTTGTACTAACATGACAACGTTCTAGAGATATCGAAATGTCACATACCTCAACTACCTTGTGGACAAAGCATTTGACCCATTTCAACACTGCAGGTAAACTAGTTTGTTTCATGTCAGCAAGTGGACAAGGCAATTAAATAATTAAATCTACTACTATGCTTTTCAGAATTTTTCTGAAATTTTCTTGTCTTCTCTTATGTTTATAATGACGGATGGGAATAAGAATTTCAAGCCTCTGAAATACTTAAGATCTGATTACTCTTCATTTTACTGTACACTGAGATGTGTCTCAGTTCAGTAAAGGCCAGGATTTTTTAAAATAGTTACGTAATAAGAGTACAAAACGCTTCTTTAGGCAATTAGATTTGAGGAGAGACACGGTGGGAAGCTGCTGTCAACATCCTATGGTCATGAAGAGGAAAAAATAAATGTTCTGCGCTGCTTCTGTAACTAAAGAGACCCAACAGAAAATATTACACCAATATGGCGTTCCGGGGTTAATGGCAATGGCACTGACAAATCCTAAACTCAAAAGTTAGCATAAAGAAAAACTGCCCAGAAATCACATGCTTTTGTTTGAAATGAAAATAAGAAACTCAATAAATGGCAAAACAGAACGAATCTTTTTGTTGACTCCTTCTGCTTTAGAAAATTTCTCTGATTGAATGTCCTTCCAGAGGTCCAAGCTCCCGTCAAACGGACACGATCACTCTTATCACTTTTCTCTGAAAACAAAGCCTAAATAAACAGAATTTATTTTGCCTTCTCTAAAAGCACAAAGCCGTGTCAAACAAAAGGGATCTTTCCTTTTTCCAGTTCTAAAATTTGTTCTGATGACTTTTTATTTACAATTTGACAGAGTTGTAAACAGAGATCTCAACCTGAGCTTCTAGAGGAAAGAAAAAAGGTTTCCTGATCCTGAAAGTTTTTGTTTGTTTTGCTTTGCTTGCTTTCATCGAGGATGACGGATTCTCTCTTATTGTTACTACCTCAATTGGGTTCCTAACTAAGTTAAAGTAAGGATTTGGAGCTGGAGAGCTTGAGGGGAGAAGTGGCAGATAAAGGAATGAATGGAAAATGAAAGAGAGAGAACTTCTTATGCCCCAGATCCATTGGAGTTACAGCCTTTGGATTTTCTAAGGAAGAGAAAGGCTCGAACATCAGTGCTAAATGAAAAGACTAATGCTGAACTTGTCCAGACTCATGTACAGTTTTATCCATGACTCATCCAGTGGTGTCGTCTTTTCTTTTGCTTCAGACAAATCCCATTCAATCAGATCTTATCCTGAGGCACCTGGAAAGATTACTGCTGCATTAATTTCCTGATTCTTTACAGCTCTAAAATGTGAAATGGACCGTGGAGAAGAATAAGATGTTTGCGTGTATTTCTTTTGGGGGACATTTGTCCCATCAGGGAACCCCTGATATCCCAGTACAAGACTATGGTAATTTCAATCTCATCTTTGAAACAGTATTAACCTTACACAAAGACATCAATTATATGATACATTCCCCTTAGGGTGATAGCTCTTCCAAAAGAAGATAGTAGCAGCTACAAGGAGGAGAAGAATGAACTAGGAAGGCTCTTGAGCTCACACATGCCAAGCAGATGTTAACCTTCAGCACTGGTCTTGGTAATGTCCTCACAGATAGCAGCAGCCACTGCTCGGGGTGTGTTCCTATCCCTGTGTGCACCATCACAGCATTCCAGCTGGAGGAGACCACAAGTGTCAGGCCTAATGGTTGTAAATTCTTGTCTCCTGAACTAACATGTGGAAGGAAACTTGTCTCTTACCTGCACGTGCTGTGATACATTCTGTTACTGGAACTCAGCTAAGTTTTTCTCAGATTTCCCTTTCGTGTTGTTTAGACTTGAAGAAAAAGAATGGTTTATCCCTTTGAAGAAAATCCCGTAATTACACCGATACATTACATGAAGCACTATGTAAGTCCAGCATGGATGCATCCAGGTCATATATGAACTATTCAGAAAAAAGAGAAATAACTAGGAACGGAGGGGAGGAAAGCAGTGCATTTCCAAATTGTTATTTCCATTTGTTGCCTTCATTTGCCATGAGGAATAGAAGTTGCAGGTTTGGAGCTGTTCACATAATCTTGACTCCGACTTTCTTCCTTTAATGAACCTCAAACACGTCAAAGCTTCTGTGAGGTCTTTCAAAGAGCATGGAATGCGTCACAGATAATAGCTGTTTGAAGATCTTTCTTAGTGCATCTTTTCCTATTGGTTAATTTTATGTGCATACAACATTAAAGACAACATTTTATGTGCATCCAAGCTGAGCCCAGGAATAAAAAGAAAAACAGAGTAAACTTCTCTAGAGTAAGTACCAACTACATCTCTGGTTTACTACTAACTAAATGCAATATTCTAATTGGAAAAAAAAAAAAATGAAGAAAAGAATTAAGTTTGATGGAAATAATAGGCTAGAAAAATCACAGAATCATAGAATCACAAGGTTGGAAAGGACCTACAAGATCATCTAGTCCAACCATCCTCCCATCACCATTGCTACCACAAGCTACTAAACCAGATCTCGTAGCTCCTCATCCAAACAATAAGGAGACAGATCAGGTGCTGGGCTGAGCAATGCTAAACTGCATGAAACTGGATTTACTGGAGCAGTAAAGGATGTCAGTATGGGGAATAACTACATTTCAACTTACTGCCTCTCTCTCTCAAAAAAAAAAAAAAAAGATAACTTGCAACTGGTGATGTGCAAAACAAAAATGACAGTAGGTTATTTAATAACAATAGTTCAGAAAAAAAAGAAAAAAACAGGGACTGGGATGTATCCCCTGCCAGTTTCTCTGTACTGATTTATTAATGAGCTTCCTCTTGCTCATACATAAAGAATCATTTCTAGGGGAAGATTACACCTGCCTAAGCAACGTACCAGATTAAGCTGAAAACTAAACCAAATAACTGGAGGTTTTGAATCATAGAATCATAGAATCACAGAATCATAGAATCACAGAATCATAGAATGGCCTGGGTTGCAAAGGATTACAATGCTCATCCAGTTCCAACCCCCTGCTATGTGCAGGGTTGCCAATCACCAGACCAGACTGCTCAGAGCCACATCCAGCCTGGCCTTGAATGCCTGCAGGGATGGGGCATCCACAGCCTTCCTGGGCAATCTGTTACAGAGCATCACCACCCTCTGTGTGAAAGGAAGATAATGGAACTAATTTCAGTTCCATAAAGGACTGTTTTAAGAAACCCTGAGAGTAACAGAAATACTGAAGAATTTTGCCTACTTTGAAACCTTGATTGTAGCATCATGTGCTGTCACTCCAGTGGAAAGTACCTGGAGGTGTTCAAGGCCAGGTTGGATGGGGCCCTGGGAAGCCTGGTCTAGTATTAGATATCAAGGTTGGAGGCCCTGAGTGCAGCAGGGAGTTGGAGGCTGATGGTCCTTGAGGTCCCTTCCAACCCACACCATTCTATGAATCTATGATTCTATGAAAGAACTGATTCTAATTGGCTCATCTGATCTGTGGGCGCTGGCTCAAGGCAGTTCCTGTCATCTAACCTTAAAACTCCAACAGTTATATCTCTGATCAATGTACTCATCTTGCTACAAGGTAGATGCAAGAGAAATCTACTCTATGCCCAGAGTGGCCTATATATGCTGTTTTGTAGGAAGGTAGAAATATAGTGATGATTGCTAGGGTGATCGTAGGAAATTTTATGGAAAAAGAAACCAAACAAACCACAAACACCACCATGAATAGCTTCTTATTTAAAGGAAAAGAGTGAAAAAATTATTTCCACTGAGTCCACAGGAATCAATGATGATAAGTGCTTTCTCTAAGGAAAATGTCTATTTTAGAAAAGTAAGTAATAACAAAGAAAGTTAATTAGCAGGTTAAGAAATGTAGAATAGTCTGCATTTGTCTTGGGAGAGAGATTTAACTTTCCTTTTCTAGGAATAAAAATCATAAGATTTACATTAGAAAATGCAAGGACACATCGTGCCATGTCCAGCTGGTAAAGCTCTGAACTCTCCACTAACTTCACACCCGAGAGAGGATAAAACTGTTATACCAGTGTCTTTACCTAAGTTAGCTGAGTGACCCAAGTTCTCCTATTTCAGTGCTGGCTGCCAAATTAAAGCTAAAAAAAGCAACCCACGATTTGTACATTTTTAAATGCAAAGCCATCCAATTATTTGCAGGACACTTCTCAGTGATTAGGCTTTATCAATTTCTCTGGGACTCTTCAAGATTAAATTGCCTTCCTCTTTGGGGATCCAGAGTAAATAATTAAAGTCCGTAAATTTGTTTTCAATTAACATGATTAGTATTCAGCCAGAAATCAAAGAAAGCAGATGGAATATTCAGACCAGACTAAACACTGAGTGGGTGAGAGTCACAGCCTACCACTCACGTTGCTAACTCAAAGCCCAGTGAAGGAAATAAATGTGCCTTGGCTGTTTCAGTGGCATACACATATATGAAGCAATTGTTAGCAGGTGCTTGGAATCACGGGCCAAAATGAGTCAACATGACCGTGTGGAAAGGAAGTGGCTTTTGAATTAATTTCTTAAAATGATCATAGAACGATGGAATCATCCAACCCACTCCCACCATGCCCACTGGCCACGTCTCTCTGTGCCACATCTCCACATTTCTTGAACACCTCCAGGGACAGTGACTCCACCACCTGTCTGTGCAGCCTGTGCCAAGGCATCACCACTCTTTCTGAGAAGTTTTCCTATTATCCAACCTGACCCTCCCTTGCACAACTTAAGGCATTCCCTTTCGTTCTATTGCTGTTACGTGGGAGCAGAGACCAACCCCACCTCACCACAACCTCCTCTTCGGCAGTTGTAAGGAGTGACAAGGCCTCCCCTGAGCTTCCTCTTCTCTAGATTGAACCATCCCAGAAGGGAGCAGACTGATATGCACAACAGAGCTTGGAAACAGCAAAACAGGAGAGAAAAGAGCCCATACCAATTTTTTTTTCTATATATATATATATATAAGTAAATCTTACAATTACTTTCATTTTTTAAGTTGTAGGTAACTGAATACATTGTGGTCAGTTGCCATGAGATTAATTATATATGGAAAAAAAATGGCAAAACAGAGAATTATTTTAACTTTATTTTTCCCAAGAAGTTGAGTCCAACACAAACAGCTCTGATGTAGTCATCAGATATATTTGTTAAAAAGAAACAATGAAAGAAAGAGACTTTCACCTAATGTGACCATAGACAGCAACAAGCTTCAATGAGCAAATTGTCCTGCTTTCTTGGTACACTGACAGAAAGGACTGAACTGAATGGACCATGCTTCATTTAATCCATGTTAGAGATCTGATTCAGGGGAAAGGGAAGCACACTCCCAAACTCAGTGACTGTATCTTTATGGACTACACAGAGTCTATAACCATCTCCAAGGGGGAAGTCTATGGTCTAGACACAAACTTCACATATGCTTCCATTCTGACCTGACAAACAAGCTTTTGGAGAATTTCTGTATTGCATCCATCTCTCATGGCTACCTTTACACAACCCATGAGTTACTGCAACCAGCATCTGTCTGCACGTGTAGTGCTGGCATCTGGATCTTGAGGGCATTGAAGGGTTTTCTATGTTTAAGCTCGTGGCAACTGGCTGCTGGAATGTGCAGCAAACAAAATATGGATTTGAGAGCAATCTTTGAGGTCACCCTTCAAATGCAGAGAAGATGTAGGCTGAGAGAAAAGGAAAGAAAAACTAAATAAATCTGGAGGTAATTTTAGAGTGCAGTGACATTTAATCCATGGGAAGGTATCACAAAACAAAGGTCACTGAGGACTTCCACATTTGCAAGACAAACTTGGGGACGGATCTAATCTAATCTGCCATTTTCTGCTGAGGCCATCATCAGTGTCAAGTAGTATGACAAACTGCTGGCATAGGCCCCCATCTGCACCATCAATTGAGGCTTAAACATTAGATGCCTAAAACCGAGTCAGTCACCCTAGGGCCCTAAGTTTATCCAAAGGAATGGGAAGTAGGCAATTATCTCCAATAGGCAATATATCTCCTGCCAGTATGGGTATCAGATTACGTGAGCCATGCTCCGGGGGGACCTGCTACTCAATTATGATGACAGAGGAACACTAGGAAGACATCAAAGTGTGAGGAGATGGCTCCTTCCTTCAATTTACTGTTTCCACCAAGACAACAAGGATGTTAATTCAGTGATGGCTCCCTCCATCCTTCCCTTATGCACATCTTTCAGATTTTTGTACTTAACTGTCCTTCTAGAGAGGGACTGGGGATGCAGAAGGAGTGGGTGGGGACAGAACCAGGACACTGGCACGAACTAACTGGCCAAAGGGATATCCCATACACTGCAGTATCACATTAAACAATAAAACGGGGGAGAGTTGGCTGGGGAAATATGTCTCTGCTTGGGGACTGGTTGAGCATTGGTCAGTCGGCGTAGTGCAATTGCACTGTGCTTCACTTCTTTTCTATACTGTTCTATTGCTATCATTATTTTATTTTCCTTTTATTTTTTGTCCTATTAAACTGCCCTTGAATTATGTCATTTTTCATTCTCTCCCCCATCCCAACACTGGGGAGTGAGTGAATGGCCACATGGTTCTGTGCTGCCAACTGGATTGAATCACAACAGATTAAAACTAAAAATGTTTTAAGCTAGTTCCCAGGTACAATCCTGCAGGCTAGGATCCGAAGCCAGCGAAGCTATCTTTGTCCTTCCTAATTACAGCAAAATACAGCTGAGCTTTTCTGATCTGAGAGACTAACCTGGACATTTGGGATGGATTTCATTTATCAAAATGCAATGTCTGTCCTCCAGTCACTAGCTGAGATGAATGACTGGATCAGGGGATGACGAGCTCAGATTTACACATGAAATGTTTCAGGCTTTGAAGGTAGAGCATCTGAATGCTCTTAAATATCCAGGTAGTTACAGAGAATTCCTAAAATCTAAGGCAATATTTTAGGCTCTATATTTTGATGTTTTCTTCTTTTACTTTCTCTTCTATTCTGTGTATCAGAGCCCTTTCTCTAACTATGCATGCTTGTCCTGTGTTATTTTCTATATCTATTTAAGTTTTACATTTTATGTGTGTTCTATATACACATTCAGAGAAAAACCATCGTGTAAAATAGCTAATCCCATTCTACAGTAAACTCAGTTTTTCCAACTTTTTTTTTTTTTTAAGAAGGATAAGAAGAATTATGATAAAGCCTTATTCTCTGTAACCAACCTCACGCTATCCTTGTTAGCAGACATACAAAAAGAATGAGATTCAGCCACCACGTAGCTTTAGTTGCGTTAATTCTGCCACATGACAAAGCGTGGTGCCTCAGTGACTAACCTTACATCCAGCCTGTGACTAACACAGTCCTGGGTGCCTCATGTGATGACGCAGACTTGTTTCCCCCTAAATATCGATCTGACATAAATAGCAAGTGGGACGTGGCTCCTGCTCACCCATGTAGTCACATTGCTGTATCAAAGTCCCCTCTGTCATGCGTGTAGCATTTCTGCTGCTTCTCTCTTCAGCAATGCGATGGTAAGCTAAAAGGAATAAGATCAGCGTGCTCTTGCTGTGCTTGCCTGATTAAGCTTCTGCTTTCTTCTCTATTTGATTCCACGATAAACTGTCGCTCTGATTTACTTCTTTTATTGGGAAAGGCAAGTATTGCAAACATCACGTTTTTACAGCTCAGAAGATTGTCGTCATCACATTGCAAAACATTTCGGGCTGCATTAGTTAATGTCTTTTAATTGCCTTCTTTCCAATCAGGAAGAGAACATTTAAGAAGAGTCAATATTTTCCCTATCCCAATGGTCATATTTCCCCTTGCCATATCACATCGTTGTCATACAGTTTTTAAGGCACTGGATATAACAGGAGTAAGTTTAGCCAGAGGTTGGCTCTTTATTCTGAGTGTTTGACTCTGTGAATTTCATTACATTTTGCTTCAAAAACGTTTAACACCATTGTAACTCACTGACCCAATGGAATAAGTCTCCATTTTTCCAGTTTGCCAATAAAAAGTAAATTAATTTAAGGGCTACTGGAGCATAATTCAAACCTCTGGGTTGTATGTCCTCACATCTGTGCCAGTAGTGATTGATTAAACGTCACAGCCTTGTTACAAATTTCTATGCAGCTCTGCAAATACAGGGGGAAAATCCAGATCGTTTTAAATAAGACTCACAGCAGATGAGAGCTATCATTTTGATTTCAGCCTGTAAAACGCTTTATGACTGTTAGTCTTTCGCAGCATTGTTTACATTTGAGAATTGCCTGGCTTTGATAGTAAAATAGCAAAATTGGAAAACAAGAGCACTGGTGCTATTTTTAAATCCCCAAAGGCCATTTCATGCCTCTTTGAGTACTTGTTATCGTTGCAATGGCATTATCTGATTGAAAGCATTCAGCGGGCTTATGAAAAGTGCCACCAGCCAAACCCAAACAAAGCCTATTGCTACTCATTTCAGGTTAAAATTGCAGCTGTAAATCCACGGTTGAAAAGGCTCCTCTTTTCTCTCCTTGGTTGTTTTTCGCTTGTTTCTTCGTTTGTTTTTTCTCTCCTTCAGTCATTTTTTTTTCTTTCAAAACAATAAAAATAAAAAATAAAAAAATCTGACTTTTGAAAGTAAGAGAAAACACTACTTTTAAGGTTTATCTGTCTTTTCTCTTGATATGTATTTGCATATATATCTTTCTAAGATATATACATGACCTGTGTATATATGTATAGAAGCAGTTCTGAGTATAGATGTTATGTATGGAATAATATGAATCGTTTGTTTTTCACTTATGTTTTTCAAAATTTCCAATTATGCTCCTGAAATAAAGTGAGAATGTAACACATAAATTGCATGCTGTCTCTTAATTTAATTTGGTATTATTTATTAACGTGATTAATGTGGCAGTCACAAGTAGAAGTGGGTGAAATTAACCAAATATTCTTTCTGTTTGGGAGGTTAGGAATATTTCTTTGGTAGCTCAGCTCCCCCAAGAACTTGGACTGCTGTAGCCCCTGAGCTTTGTTGTGTGGCTCTGGCGGGATTCTTTTCCAGATGGCTTATCTACTTTCTCTCATACACACATATGCAAATACCATAGAAAGAAGACATGAAAGACTCAAGTGATGTGACACACGGCAATGTTAACTGATAAATATTGAATTTGATACAGGTTAGGGTTAGGGTTAGGGAGTTCTTTTCATGATTTTATCCCTCATCTGTTGGATCACCTTGACAAGAAGGCTTATTTCCCTTGTGATCTCTTCAGCTCCATATATATATATATTTTTTTTTCTCAGTATATCTATTTTTCATACTGTTTGTTCTTTGGTCTCTTAAATTATGATTGTACAGCACTCAACACAATTGACTTTGGTCTGGAGTTTCAAGATGTTTATTTTGGACAGCTAATAAATAATAATAGCACGCTGCTTCAGTGTTGGCAAAATGCACATTAGCTCAGAGGTGGCTGCTTTCGGTGGAAAAAATTATAATTGTTCCTAGGCTTCTAATCTGGGCATTGATTGGGATATATTTTTGGCCCGTTCCTATAAACAGTTCAGAACAATCTCACAGGTGTCTTCCTTCACATTAGTTGCAAAATAAACACAGGCTGTTAAGGTCAACCAAAGATTTCTGCAGAAGACAGTAATGGAATGTCTGCCTTCGTGGTTGCTGTAAGCAACTGCTAATGCCATCTGGATTGCAATGTCATTCTTGACCTATGCAATGATTTCCTCCTCACTGAAAAGGTCAGCGAAACTGACCTTTGCAAGAAAATTTATTTTCCTTATTCAGTTCAATTTCAGAGAAATCCAACTTTTCATTAATTTTTTCTTGCAGAGGAATAGTAATGAGAACATATACTTTTCTTAAGAACTAGTCTGAACTTTCTCTTTACAGGTACCTGAAAAGCCCAGCCAGAGCTGGAGTACTTGGCCTTGAACAAAGTCTTCTGCACAAACAGCAAGGGCATGCCTACCATTAGGAGCTTTTAATGGAATCAGATAAGGCAAAACAAGATGAAATTTAAAGGACGTGTGAAACAAGGTCACTTACATCCAGATTCAGCCACCTATATTTAAAATGTGGCTCAACTAAGACTGTGTGTTAACTAAGCACCCAAGTGGCCACTCCTGAAAGTGAAGATCAAGGCTATAGAGTCCATGGAGAGAATTAATGGCCGACCAAATACAGGCCTTTGATTGGATTGAACAGTTTCAGATCTTCACTATTTGTAATGGGATATTATGGACCTGACTTACCTGTACAAACCCACATGCAGAAAGTCACATTTAGATGTCTGAATTATTGCAATGGTTGAAGGCCAGCTGTAGACCCATGTGAGATTTCTCCACCTAATGGATACTCGGCTTCATTAACCATTTTATAAAATACCTTCAACTTGTCTTACTGTAGCAACTGCTAAGTTAAACAGCCTCGTTTCTCCATCATTTCATCATTTCATGCTTTCTAGAGGGAAGAAATGGGTGATACATCGAGTCTTTTTCAGATCTAAGGAGCCACTTTCCTGTGACTTCTGGAATCCTCACTGTACTGTCTCCAGTTTCTTCCTGTTAAATGATTTTTATTTATTCATTTACTTATTTATTACTGTGAGTATATTTTCCATGCCATCATAAAAGCAGAACACAACAAAATATGAGGCAGCTAGAGCAAGAATTGTATTGAGGAAAAACATAAAACTGTGAACATTTCTGGAAGTAAGGGTGCTTTGAGTGAGCTCTGACTGCAAGGTGCCACCATAAAAAATGATTCTTTTTCTTATTTCTGTCCATATTAGAGGAAGAAATAAATTTCTAACTGTGACACATCCTTCTGAGCAAGCTGTTCTGGATTAAATCCCATCAAAGCTTTATGTATTTTGACAAGTCTGACATGGTTAAGCACAAGCATGGGCTTGAAGAGTTTCAAGCCAAAAAGAAATCTAATTAGAAGTTACTATAGGATAAGAATACTTTCCCATGACAGATCGAGGTAGTAGGGCTGCAGACCAGTTGATGCATAAAGATCTCACTTCTATGTTAAAAATAACTGTGCTAACTTTTAAAATATCATTTTGTTACCACTTGAAATACACAGCCCTTGTAAAATGCAATAAAGATGCCACCCAGAGAAAGCAGATGTCTCTCAGCACATTGTAATGTCAGCATCAGCTGTTTGTTGTCAGTGAGCGCTCTGTGGGCAAGCAACAAAAGATGGTTTCTTTAAAATTTCATTTAAAAAAAAAAAAAAAAAAGCTCAATTAGATCTTAATTGAGCCTATTAGGTTTTCCCTTTGGGGGACATAATTTCACGTTTACACTGGAGTCCAAACAGAGTTATCATTCCCGCCTTTGTTCTCCCCCATTTGCTAATTTATGTACAATTAAATATTTTAGCATTGACACATCTGGCTCTTTTATTCAATTAACATCTTTTTGTCTCTATGTTTCTGTGCTGCAGTGATTCAAAATCCTGACAATAACCAATTCTGCGTAAATTGTAGAAGATTAGGTTTTGCCTCAGAGGTTCATTGTTGGTCTGTAACATCCCTCTGGGCATTCGGGTTTGAATAATCTCCTTAAGCCTCCATGCAAAATTCAAGAAAACTGATATAGATTGTTTGTCTTGGGTCCATTTTGGCTTGCAAGTTACCTTACACCGAGGACTTGTACAAGCTCTTGAGTTTCTCCTGAGCCTCTTCTCATTTCTTTTCCATCTCTTCTAGAGTTACAGTCTTGAGAAAATGAAATCAATAGGAAAAAAAAAGAAGCACTGGATAATTTCTTTGTCTACATCTTTAATGTCTTTGGCAGTTCTAGAATCTACTGATCTTTGTTGAACACAATGACACTCGAATGTTCCTTCTCACTCGGGATATTCTGTCATCCTGTGACTATGTATTATTTACAGGCAATGGGAGAACAGTTTTCTTTCCTCTCTCTCCCCTTTGTCTCTCAATTCAGCACTTCTAAAATGCACTCCTCAAACTCAGCTGCGTTTAGAGTTCACTGCAGATGGGATTCGTTTCCTCTAAATTAGGCATCTGAAAATCGAGTATGTAAATCTAAGCAGTCACCAAAAGTGACCTTGTCAGTCACTAGATAGGAAGTTGGCAGACAGGAAAAGTGTGTTGGATCGCTTTACAAGGTGACTTGATCATGAAGAGAAAGCATGATACTACCATAAATGTCGTTTACATGAGATTAACCCCACCCTTGCCTTCCTCTGTAGTCCTTTATGCAGGAACAGGTACACCCTGGATGGCTTACCTTTCAAAACTGGATGAAAGTGGATATTTTCAACCCAACTAAGGAAACGAGATTAACCCCACCCTTGCCTTCCTCTGTAGTTCTTTATGCAGGAACAGGTACATCCTGGACGGCTTACCTTTTACAACTGGATGAAAGTGGATATTTTCAACCCAACTAAGGAACTGCAGTCAGGAGAAGAAAAGAATGATCGAATGAAGGAAAAAAAAAATGCTCAGCAACCTCTTCTCTCACTGACTTGTTAAATCTCCCTCTGGAAGTGCAAAGAAGTGCCATAACATAGCATGTTTACCTTTCATGATTTTAACACAGCTGATTTATTGCACAGAACAGCCACTCAATGGCTAGACTTATAGCCAGCTATAATATATATACAGAGAAACTGAGAGCTGCAAAAGCTCTGCATGGAAACCTGCTTTTGTTTAAAGGATTTGTTGATATTAAGACCAGAAGGGATCGTCACAATCTTCCATTTTGATCTGGAGCAGACTGCTCTAGTTCTCTAGGGCTGAAGTGGAGTTTACTCTTTAAAAGAGAAATCTGGACCTGTGTGAAATACAGCAAGCAACAAAGAAATGTGCCATTTTATTCTTTCCTTTCAATTTCTGCCTCTAAGTTTATGATCTATACATCCTTTCAAACTCTGGGAAGCACAAATTTTGCAGTTTTGCCTTTGTTTAGCACCAAATCAAGCACTGCTCTGGTACTGCTGAGAATTCTGTTTTCCATCAAAGTCTTGAGCTGCTATGTCTTAATATTTGTGTACAAGTGCTCTCATGTACCTGAAAGATATTTGCCATTTTCTTCATCTTGATTTCTCTGACTAAACATCAAGAACTATAGGAATAACCTGTTAGAGGATCAAAACACTTGGGATTTGCCATGCTTATCCTCTGTATGGAGGAACATGGTTTTCCTAACTTTACTGTAAGAAGTGCTCATGGGAATGTATCTATTGAATTAAAGACAGGCAAGGAATATGCCCAGAAACTGTAAGTTTTTTGGTATATTTGTGAATTTCTAGGATTGTCCCCAGAGTGAACAACAGCCCTTCTGGGTCAGAAGCCTCCAGTGGTACTCCTGGGCATTGGACACCATTGCTTTAAGTCTTAAAGGAGTTCAGTTCAGTAACAAAGACAAGGGTTTCTGCACAGGGCTTGGCCTAAGAAACATAAAATTGATACCGACCCTGCTGGATTTACGGTATGTTTTCTCCCTGAAAACCTTACCATTACAAAACCTTACCAAATCAGAAAGGAAATATGCTATAGGAAGAAACTCTTCTATTTACAGTTTTAAGTGGAGAAATGAGGCCAGTAATGATTAGATGTTTGTCTGGTGGTTTGTTAATTTGATTAATTATTGATAATTATTAAGTATTTTTAGTGTAATTTATTGCTTCCTCATGTTGCTGTCAACCCATAATAGCTGCAGAAAAACAGAGAGGAATCTGTAACGTGGGTTAATGACTAATCCTGCGTCTCGTATAAGCTTGGATTTTAGTATCTTTTTATTGCAATATTCACGGCAGCTGTTCCATACATGCACATAAAATGAACACGTGCATTTTCTGCATACCTGTGGGCAGCTGCAGCTGTAGAGTTCGCCCACACAGCCTCCCTCAAATCTGCCCCACTCTTTCCTATGGCCCAGTGACCCTGGCTGTTCCCCATACTGTGCATGGGTAGTGCAAGGGAGAGCAGGTTAGAGGCAAGGGTCACATCTGTGCCAGACCATTGCAGCTTGGGCAATTTGAAGCATTGTTCAAGCTTGAGTCCTGATCTTTGATCTCTTCTTGAGCTGACGAAGCCGAGATTCCCTCATTGCAATGTTAGTGGTTATAAGAGGAGAGCTGAATCTTCTTTTGGAGGTACCTATGATATATCTACCTTACATTAAACATGAATGTTCTAAGTGGCTCCAATTTGAGCACGCAAATCCTATCCAGCATGTTTGGTTTTAGAGTTGGTATTCCACCATTTGTCACGTTCCCAGCACTTCATGATCTTTTAATTCTTTCTCTGCTATAGTCTCGCCTTCCTGTGGTGTGGCAAATGGGAATTTTCTCCCCAGCTATCCCTGCAGCCCAAGGCAGATGGCAAGACTCCTTGGTCTGTGTTGACAAACTAAGGCTTCCTCAGTGATCAAATAAGATACTCCCAACTTAATTCTGGCTCACCTGGAGCTGCCTCTGCATCTGTAGATGTGATATCACAGGGAATGAAACACTGCTCAAACTGTGGTGTTATGGAGTGCAGAAGGTGCTGAAATGAGTTTGAATTTTGTCACTGTGGAAAGTTGCATGAATCTGTTTTAATTATTAAAGCCAGTGTCACAAATTAACCACAGGACTATTCTATTTTTTTATTTTATTTTATTTTATTTTTAATAAATGAGAGCATGTTTAAATATTTAAGATTATGCCTCTTTATTCTTCCAGGGTTTTTTTTTGTTTGTTTTGTTTTATTTTTTGCTGTTTTTTTTTGGCACTGAGTTCTTTTGAATTTCATACTGAACACTATTAAAATGCAACTCATCATACACAGATATCGTTACAGTAACAGGGCGATCAAGGCTTCTCAAAAGGTATGGCAAGGTAATCTTGAGTGGCAAAATGTGAACTCTGCCACCTTAGATCTGTTTTATGTCTTCTAGTTCAATGGATCCCTGTCCAAAATTGAGGTCTGCTTCCAACAGGACTGCTTTCCTACTTGGAGAAGGCACACAAAGAAAACATTTTTCAACTTTTGAAAGCTACAACGTCCTACTGACAGAGGACATGAAAATACCCACAGCGTGGTGGTGAAGGATGTGGACAATGTGCTGCTCAAAGGACTTAAATTCTAACAAGAAAAAAGAGGGTTGACCCCAGCAAGTCTCCATGGGGAAGAACAATCAAATGTCCTGCACTGAGCACAGAATATTGTCAGCTTCTCTGCTGGATCCAGGATGAGGTGAAACCATTCCAGGGCTCTGGACAGATGGCAAAGTGAAGCAGATCTTAAAGAGGCTTGTATTGCCTTCCCTGGAAGGGGATTATAAACAGGAGGGGAATCAACTTTTTACGAGGGTAGATAGCTAGAGGACAAGGGAGAATGTTTTTAATCACTAGGAAGGAGGGTTTAGATTAGATGCCAGGGAGAAGTTCTTCACAGGAGAGTGGTGAGGTGCTGAAACAGGCTGCCCATAGAGGTTGTGGGTGTCCCATCTCTGGAGATGCTCAAGACTAGGTTGCATAAGGCCCTGGGCAGCCTGGTCTGATACCAGATCTGGAGGTTGGTGGCCCTGCCTATGGCAGGGAGGTCGGAACTTGGGGTCCCTTCAACCCAAACCATTCTATGATTCAATGATCCTTGGGGTAATAGGGATGTCTCATTCACTGAGATGATAATAGAGGCCTTTCCAGAAGACAGTTAACAGAATCTGAGTTATCTGCTCTAAATCAATCCTAAAAAACATCTATTCTTTTCAGAAAAAAAGTGCAGGGAGATGAAGCTTCCGCCCTAAGCAAAGAATTAGGGTGATCTCATCCTGGGTCTCCCACAAGCTTTGATCGCTTTTCCAAGATTACAGTTGGTGCCCATAGGGAAGTGAAATTCTGATATGGGAGAAGTCTGCCACGTTGAGGAGCTGGGAGCACCATTTTTGATAAGGACTGATTACAGGTTTTTCAAACCATCACCCGTACAGTGTACTCCTCGGATATGTTTAATTCCCACATATCAAGGTCTTAGACCTCACATTTTGAGAGGTAGAACTTTCTGAGATCTAACCTAAGGGCTGGGATGCAAAAAGGAGAAAAGTTTGACACGGATGATGCTGAAGAAGACCTGCCTCCTCCATTGATGTCTGGAACATTTTGCACAGTAAATCAGTTTGACTGAACTTTCATTGAGCTGTCCTGAATTGAGTGTCCTTAGATCCCCTGCTGAAGCACTTAAAGCATCTAAGATTACTAAATGCTCTCCTCTGTCTGTGTGCAGACGGTGATATTTCAGAGCTTTGTATTTTGTTCAATATGTCCTCTGCCAGTTTTCAGTACCTACGGCAGCAGAAAGGCATGAGAACAACGATGGCTTTTTTAACAAGAGCAAAGCAACTATTTTCTTTTACCACCCTCATAGATGTGATGCCACTGTTTTTAATTTATTATTATTATTATTATTATTATTGTTATTATTTTTACATTTAAAATCAGAAAAGGAAGACAAAAGGGTGAGGCAGAAACTGTACTGGACAATTTTAGTGACTAGTGCATAGACTTGCAAAGATGTAAGCTGTTAAAACTGGGTTGTAAAAAGGGAAGTGTTAGGCAGTGAGAATCACAAGCAGTGCAACCAGCCCCATTTGTGGTAAATGATAGCAGAAATGAAAATAATAATAATAATAATAAATTATAAATTATAAATAATTTATTATAAATAATAAATTATTATTATTATTATTTTGGCTCTGCAAAGAGTTAACATTCCCAAGCATGTTACACATTGCAAAATGCTGAAATAAAAATAGCCCAGTTCCTGTAAGTTGTTTTAACTGCTGGAAAAGATAAAGCTGTAAGACAGGAGGAAAGTTTCTCACACATGCACAGACTCACTCACACACAGTCATTTCTGTGAATAAAGGAAAAAAAAAGAAAAAAAGAAAAGCTAGCACTGCTATGATGCTGTTTGCTTTGCCAGGCTTATGTTGACAATCCCTGTGTAACTGTTTGGATTAAGCCCTGTGGGTTCCAAGTTGAATAAAAGCCATGTTTACCACCGTGTTATTTAAAAATGGAAAAAAAAAAAGATCTTTTTTGCCCCTTCATTTTCAAAAATATTTTCTCGGTCCTAGCTAAAGAAGCCTGCCAACAGTTCCTATGCTGCCCATTTTCCAATATGCTATCTCTTTTTATCTGACAAATAATAGAAAGGATGCACGACTGCACGAGTGTCAGAGATCTTGGGTTTTGTGGCTGACATTTTCTCCTAATTTTTCAGCAGCTATTTTCCGTGTGAAGAAGAAACCCTTCACTTTGCTCACAGTAAGCAAGCAAGAAAAATGTAATGCAATTAAAGACAGAGATATATCTATCAGCAAAACAAACCCCAAAGGTGTTAATGGATGCACAAAGCAAAAAAAAAAAAAGACTTAGGATTTTTAGAAATAGCAAAAATTACACTCTAAAAACAAATGGCTTTCTGAGTGTAGTAGAAAAGAATTGAACATTTAATGTATTTTCATCATATCATCACACACAGACCGCTTAATCTATCTGTTCTCTATCGAAAGCCAAAAAAAGACAACCTGTCCATGCTTTAATGATTCCATTGTAGGAAACACATGTATTCCCAAAATAAATACAAGCCCAGCCTACATACTTATAATAGCATATAATAGGAAATTAATTAATAGATAAGATAAACTAAGTATTGCCTTGAATAAAGTCATACGAATAGTGCGTTCTCTCTTCTGCTTTTCTTTTATTATCAAAATATATGGGCTAGGGGACCCACCAGATGCTCGTACAGGCTTGCATGTGAAAGTGGCCTCATCCTTCATTGGATGTTGTTTAAAGGCCAAAGAAAATTTTGATGACATCCAGTGCCGAACTAAACATGAACCTTGTTTTCTCCATCTGTGCCTCTCTTACTACAAAGAAGATTAAAAGCTCCACCTCAGGGAAAGAGGAGTTGCCTTAAGGCCTTGGATTGGGTATTGCTCTCAGCCTTGAGACAATTTAACATAAGAATGGTGGTATCAATTGTCCTCCAACTTGTTTCCCCATCCTCCTCCACAACAGACTCCTGAGAACTGGTGTATGCTTGCTCCTCAGCCCAGCCAAGGCATTGTTTGGGACTTGTTCTAGTTAGCACCAGTCAAAGCATTGGTGGGCAGATGGCAACTCCAAGCCATGTGATTTCCTTTTCCTATCCACATTATTCAACATATAGGAATGCTTATTTGTTGTGTTTCACTTGGATGGGTGAGAAGCGAAAGGGTGAGGGAGGAACAGGCTGTGCCATCAATATTGAGCTATTTTTCTTCTTTCTTTTTACCTGACAATGCACCTTGAGCTGTCGGGAGAAAGCTGTGTGTCATTTGGGTTCTGATTATGTTGAAATATTCATTAGCAGTTGAGATGAAGTTTTGTCTAATTACTGTCTAGCTCCTGATGTCGCAATCTGGAGCATCTTTTTAGAGATTAGATGGTTGAAATTACTAATACTAATGTGGCAGCAAGTATGTCTTAAATAAGTGATGCTGGCACATACAAGAACAACTACAGAAATACTTGCCCTAGAGACCAAACATCCCAAAACAAGTTCCAAATATGGCAGGTAGATCATAATAACGTGGTCTAAGGAGTCTTTATATCATTTTCAGCTCTGAGTGTCATGATAAGGACGCATGGCAAGCATAACACGTATCCAGACTAGAACAATAAATATAAAAAGTCTGTGAAAAAATATTCTGCCTTTGCACCTCCTGTCCAAGGAGTTATATGTGCTCATGTCAGAGAGCTCAAAAGCAATCCAAGAGCTATTTCTGTCTCTGAGATGCTATGCATCAGTTCCAAAGCTGAGGAGCAGCATAATAAACATGACTTCAGGGTCTACAGTGCAGACATATGGAGCTCAGGAGTGAGAATCAGTCCTACTGACTTTAGTGCACATGGGGAAGGAAGGATGGAAACTGTGGTCCATGACATTGTAGAGTATTGCTCAGGTAAAGATCTCACTCTTCAATTTGAGACATTGAGTTTAAGATTTGCCAAGAGTTTTGTATGAATGTATTAGCTCAACAGAGGGAAATCATAATAAGAGGCAGGTGTTTAGTATAAATTATATTTCTAGCTTATCTATGCAGAGAAGAGTGAAGCACCTCTGGAAGGTCATTTTTCCTGGTTCTGGATGTCTGTGTTTGGGATGGGTTACATTTCTGACTGAAAATATTAGTTACTCTATTGATTATACCAGGAATTTAGAAAGGTATATCTGAGTAAATGCTTGGAGTTTACATAGAGCCAGGGGATGTATCTTTGGGTCTGAGAAAACAACTCCTCATGGGTGTCTGCAAAGGTAAGTGATACCTATCTGGAGAACAACAAGACCCAATATCCCAACCTGGCACACATTTTTGTTCTATTTCTGTTTAGCATGATTTACTTATTTTAATTCATAAAAGTACAGCACCTCCAGTCACGCAGATTTCGTTTTTCTCGATCTACAAATACCACATGCAGCAACCAAAAGCTTCAGACTGTTTTTCTTTGCTGTGAGTGGAAAGAAGATAGGATAAATATCTTCAGAAATGGATGTGCAACTGTTAATGGTTCAAAACCCTTGCATCACGGCAATCACGATCCACATTTAACATATCTTTAGCAATCCAGGTGGTGTACCAAATGCCTTCCTCATCTTGGGAGCCAGCTATTGCAAGTGACATGATGAATTCTCTGAGGGTGGGCTTGCATGTCATTGAGTTGGGCTCATTGTAGTGTCTGCAGCATCTTCTGACAGCAGATTGCCAAGCTCCGATGATCAAAATACCATATGTTCCAAAATACAGAGACAAATTTGATAGAACTAATCAAATTCATGTACCTAAATGACTTCTGTCAGTTTTCTTCTTGTCAAAATGATAATAGAGAGACATGTTCCAGTCCTTTAGGGCAAATTTGTGGGGTATTTCCTCACTGTGCTGGAGAGCAGTTTTCACCGACACCCACCAACTATTCTTTACATCCAAAAGACATAATGGTGAGGTGGGACATGTACAAGGCCTTGCTTGCATGCAAAACTGTAAGCAGTGATGCCACAGCAATTCTGAAAGGCAGCCTGCATTAGGAAATCTGAGGACTTCAGAAAGTTGAAGCAGGAGCTGATGACAGCTGGCTTTTGCTGTCTGCATAGGAAAATTCTTGTTTAGTTCATTCCATTTCCCTCAGAATTTCAAAGGAAATAAAGATTCACTAAATCAAACATCCTTCATTTGTCTTCAGGTTTTAATGAAACTATTCTTTTCTTTTTCTGAATTGGATAGGAAAACGGGTTTAAATTATCAAGAATGACATTCCAGCAAAAAAATAAAAAAATAAAAAAAAAATCAATTGGTTTTGAGAAAAACCCCTCTGGTTGTCAAGTGTCCTTTAGCTTTAAAGAAAAATGCTGTGATTCTCACTGGCAGAAAGCAAGTAGTCCTTTCTTTTCCTTCCCTTCCTCTCCTCTCCCCTCCTCTTCTCTGCTCTTTCTTTCCCCTTTTCCTTTCTTTTCCTTTCATGTTTGTTTGATTTGGTTTTCTCCTAAAGACAGTATTTTGAAGGAGGAATAACTGCAAGAAAGCAACAGTTATTCTTATATTTCCTTCTAGGTCTATGAAGAGCTCTCTGATAGTTGACTTAAAATGACAAGCCTGACAATCCACCTATTCTGAGCTCTCATCTGGAGTCCAATTGGGATACAAGGGTTTTCCTCAAATATTATGTTAGCAACAGTGTCCAGGGGATATCCAGAGGAATATTCAGTGGAAGAGCACTACCTGCAAAATAGGTATAAGGATGAAATCTAAGTAAGTAATTATGAATGGACTAAATAGACGGATATGAAATCAGACAACAAATGTCAGATTGAACTGTAAATAGAAACACAAATTTCATATGCTTAAATGTGAATGATACGACGTCTGTTGTTTTGAGTGGCAGATGAATTTGTGACCGAGCCAGCCATCTTCAGTTTACTTGCTGTAGTAGAAGAAATTTATCCAAATGTGGTGAAATAACTTAACAATCTCATCCAAGAGTTTTAAAATTATTTCTCATACGACAAACATATTTGCAAAGAAACATTAATTTGTCATATTATTATATTGAATAGATTACTGTACCAAAGTATGAGTCAAAACCACAGGAAGTTCATGAATTTTAAAATTTTAACATAAATATATATAGTACCCAATAACACACACATCTCAGAAAGAGAATGCAATTACTACTTAATTATTAGAACATACATTATTAAACATGAATCCATTTCCACTTCTGAGGCAGTTAAGGGCCAAGTTTCACAATAGACTGAGGAATACTAAATGTTTCTAGAAGTTAGTGTCCGCCCAAACTAATATCTTAAGAGTGAGTCATTCTAACGTATTTAGCCCATAAAACATCAACATTCCGTTTCTGAAAATACATTTATGTCACAGAGGATCAGAGTTCTGTCATTAAACTCACAGTGAACCATAATTAAATGTCTTATAAAATGTTTCACTTGATACAACCTTTCACTGGAGAAGATTTCCTGTAGATTTCATTTATTTTTTTTCCCATCAATGATGAGGACATTTTTCCTAAATCAACCATTCCTACTCCATAGAACCAGATCCACTAATTACTTGGTAAGGCACAGATGACCCACTCAAGGAATCAAATTGTAAAGCACCAAAAAAAAAAAAACAAAAAAAAAAATCAAACCAAAACCACCCAAATCTCTTCTCAGCACTCATTTCAGAGCTGTCAGCAGTAAACTACCTCTCTTCTTACCATGTCCCATTAGTGGTTATTAGCTTGTGCCTTGGTTTTGTTTAGTTGTATCTTCACAAAAGCCAACTACCCTGGCTTGGTATTCTTCATCAGACAGTCACATCCCATTAGGTTTCTTGCCCATTTGTGTCTTGAGGAAGGTATCTCGCCTTAAGATGTCTGTAAAATAATCTTCTGCAGCTGCCAAGTAGTCTTCTCTTGCCCCTTTGTAGTCACTGGAGAGAAATGGGAGATGATGGTCTGATCAAACTATATTACCCGATGAAGAGACTCATTACTCTCTAGACAACATTATGTGTAATGATTTGATCTCTATCAAGGAAACAAGAGAGACTATTTCAGTAAACGCCCACAGACAGCATGTTATATATAGTAAGGAGTATCTCAGTTTGCTTCCTTTACTACTTCAGCTCCTAATTCTCTTTACAATTGCTGCAATATTTTTCCAAGCTTAGACTGCCTTGTCTGCGGAGAAGAAACAGTTTCATTTTATGTTCCACCAAGAAATAAACAAAATATAAATAAAACCCTGGAGCATCAGCTGGAGCTCATTGAAAATGAAACACTCAACTTAAAATGGAATACTAAAATGTCACCCTTTAAGCATTTTTCTTTTCTTTCTTTCTTTTTCTTTTTTTTTTTTTTTAAGACCAATTTCTAAACCAGTAATAACTTTAAAATCAAAAGGAATCATTTTCCTCTCAGAATGCCAAAATGAAATATTTGGTTTTCCTAAATGTTTAGCAGTTCCTTCACATTTTTAGACAAACAGGGAATGTTCCCATCTCATCCTCCTTCTCCTCCCAGCTATATTTTTCAGTCATCTTGCTATCTGCCAGAACAAGCCTTGCCCATTTCTAACCATAACACAATTAAGATAGAAGGTCTGTGTCCCATCAACATGACAGAGAAAACACCCAATAATAACAAAGAGCCCTGAAGTCTTTTTGAGAACCTTCAATGGATCTGAAAAATGTTTCATCAGTTTGGGGCCAGTTCTGTCTGTACTGCTGGCTCACTTTCTCCATTGGCCACATATCCCATTGCTTCTCTGAGAATGAAAAGTTAGACCTGCTTGCAAATTGGACTTGTATTGAAGAGCGTTCATCCTTCTCTATGTCAACCAATAACTTTTCAGAAAAAGCAGATGAAGCTCAAAACTGGAAATTAGAGAATCAAAGCCACGCTAACAAGGAGCTTCCAAGGTCTGGGAGAATAAAAGAGTAATGGATACTAACTAAAACTGGATGGGGGTAATGAGGACGCGTTGGACGATGAACAGGAATACAAAGACAATGTAGTGGAAGCAGTCTAAGTGGTTATACATCAGCTTCTATCTGTCCATCCTTTACTTAATTACTGAAAATCTGAGTAGAAAAATTCTGTTCCTAGAGGTCTTCATGAAGGCATAAATAGTGCATTGGAAATAAAGTTTGTGTCCACACACATACCAGCAATTGCAGTGACTGTGATCAAGAAGAGAAAGAATGGTATCTTTCAAATGAGCATAATCCAAGCTACACAACATACTAGTGACTGCAACAACATCTGTTTTGTTTTCTGCTTTGAAATACAGAATCTTGGAAAAGGTTTTCTTCAGGCATTTCTGGATAAAAGGATCAAGGAATTGGAAAACATAATAAAAATATATATTTTAGCTCAAGACTTGGAAGGTACTAAAGGAAGGAAATGCAGCACTCCTTGCATTTAGGAATACTACCCAATAGTCAGTATTACATACTTAAAATAGTGTGGTCAAGCATCTTCCAAGCTCCTTTTGTGAAGGTTTTATTGTTCTCAGATCTGTTAGCAGGCCTGGTCAGCAGAGTGCTCTTCAAGCTGTTTCAGTCAAGAAGAGATAATTTGTTAAGAACCTGTTTTTTATTTGCTTATTCTTGATGAAGTGAATTAGGGAAGGGGCACATGCAGCAATGGACTGGCAGACACAGGGAAACAACAGGGGGACAGCGATGACAAACACAGGTGGCTGTTTGCAAGCTGCAGTCTATTCATCACCGGAGAAACTGCTGTTAAGGTCATTCTGCCCCTTGATTTAAATACAAGGTTGATTATATTAAAACAGAGAACATTTCAAGCATTTGTAAGTCTTAAGTATCAGAATAAGAATGTCTAAACAAGACAGACCTGTAACATCATCATGACTTTTTTTTAATAAAAAAAGCTCTCATCTAACTTCATAAGCATCACTGCTACACGGGGACCAGTTTCTTTTAAAAGCAGTGCAAAACTTGGCTGCTGGTTTTCAATAACCATACTGGAATGGCAAAGTATGATTTTTCTGGGAATTCATGCTGATGTCCCTCAGTGTCTGGAGACCCGCGATGATTATAAGGTTTAGGACTAAATGTTCCTCGCTTGTAAAATCATGATTAAATACATCATTAAACGTTCTGCTACAGGAATACAGCTTTTAAAAGTGCTTGCTTTAATTGGTCTGGACCTCTTAGAAAATTAGTCATTTTCTTTCCTAAGCACATGCTTATCCACTGGTTACAGCCCAAAGAATTCCAGAAAGGTCTGGAATATTTTAAAAGTTACTTAGAACAAGGGAAACATAAAAACCCCATCGGTTTTACAAGCTCATTTCAATTGCAGTATTCTCTTACAAGTAGATAATGCCTCTTTTTTGACTGCTATGCTGGTACGATGATTTTTTTTCCCATACATCCCTACCTGTACTTTTGAGCAAAGAATTACCAGGTAACACTACAATGTTTTTAGTATTTTTTTCTCTTGCCTCACTGAAACTCCCCAGTATTTAAATGATGTCTTTGTACATAGACCATGCCCTGCCTAACCAGTAAGAAAGCTTCAAACTATGGCCTTATCCTCCAAGTCCTAGTCCATCAAACTATCCATTGCATGGCTGTGTCGTTAGCAGGGCATTAACAGAAAAGCTTTGGTGAATAGGAATATTATGAATGGTATCTCCGATTCTAAACATGCAGTTAGGTACAGTCAAATGTAATTTAAAAGCGTAACTGCTCCATAAAGGACTGTTTCTTTTAGATGGTGTTTGAGGCTGAGTTATGTTCCAGCCTGACCTATAAAAGGAAGGCTAGAATATGCCCAGGTGGATGGATGGTCTAACTGAAAATAGCTACACTCTTATGCTGCTTTTTGAAAAATTAAGAACTCTTGTTCCTTACTTAGACTAAACACCACTCAGTATCTTCTGCAGAGTGGTTGAGTGCTTCAACTTTTCAACTTCTTATCCTCACCTTTATGTTTTGCAGCTGGGAAACTGAATACAGACTAATTGAAATTCCCAGAAGCTTGGGCAGGTGATTTTAATAACAAAGGAAACACAGTAGAAACCTTGAGGGAACCGAGTTCCCCCTTTGGCACCATGATGTCCTTATCACCATCACAAAGCCAGCTCCACACCTAACACTGGTGTTAGTCTTTAACTGGTGGCCACCTATACTTCCAAATAGAAAGCATGCAGCAAGTTGTGATCTGTTTCCAGACTTGATGGTCCATCAGGTGGCGGCAGAAATGTGAATGCTGGAGGTGTTTAACCTCTAGGCCAAGTCTGTTCTGCACTCCCACAACTCCTCACTGGGATCCTATATGCAAGATCCTTCCCCTTTGTGGTTCTGAGTCTCTCAAGTTGGTATAATCCTTCTTCTTCGTATTTCAGCTCCTGCCCTGTCAGGGTACAATTGGTATGAAGCCTCTATTCTCTATTTAAACCTATGTCTAAGAAATCCCATCCACAGCATCTCCACATCAAGCTGGCTAAAGATTGCAGCGTGTCTTCTAGTTCTGTGGTATGACATGAGTTCTGCAAAAAGTTCCACATGTAAAATGCAAGGAAACTTAAATCTGTCTCAAGGTGCCACGTGTCACTTAAAAACACATAGTTACAGAATGATCCAGTGGGTGAAGAATTGCAGGCCAAGGATGCAGAGATTCTGATTTTTATCTGTGGTTGATCTGACAATTTATGGGGTAAGCCTGAACAAGTATTTTACCTCCACTTGTTGTCGTAAAAGGCATGATACATTAATATATAAGAGCATTATACTACTATTACTACCATTGTTGTTTTGCAATTCTGTCTTTCCAGGCTAAGTATCCTTTTGGGATAACATTGAATAAGTTATATTTCTTCCAGCATTCAGCCTTAAAAAAGCAATTTCAATTGCAAGCAGTTCAAGAGAGGCAATAAAATAGTTCTGGCTGGAAGCAATAATCAACACAAAGACCATGAATAGGATGCAAAAAAAAAACCACCCAAATCTCCACTTGTCTAGATTTACTAGACTCGCATATGTACCTCAGGAGGGAGAAATAAAGTCTATATTACAGCAGATCTGTCATTGACATTCTTTTTGCTACAAGCCTTTACATTTAATGAAGTTTTAATGATCTTTTCTCCTTCATTCAGTCAAGAGGTTTACATGTTACTCTATGCACTTATTTTATCTGTGTATATCTTTAAAAGCACCATGCTACCTTTATACACCATCATTCCCACGCCTCTTGTTTTTCCTCTCCTTCAGCATGAGTAAGAAGTAAAAGGTGAGAAGGGAGAATTTGCATCACCTCTTGGAAGAGTTTCTGTGTGTGGGAGACATCTCCTGACCACCTGAACTGCACCTAAGCTAATTACTGTAATATTAAATTTTATTTCCTGAAGCTGTTCTAAATATATTTAGGAGACTCCTAGAAGAAAATCCTCTCATCCTAAAGCAGACATCTGTACAGGGCAGGTGATTCACAGTTTGACGATGCTGAGATCTAAAAGTTGATGAGGTGAAGTCTGCAGGGCAGAAGGCTAACGCTGGCTCAAGTTCATCTGACCAAACAGTTATATCTGTAATGCAGAAAACTGCTACATGACTTGGAACTTCTTTCTGTGAGCAGAGAGAAAAAGGGGCTGGAAATGCAAAGTTCATCTCATCGTAAGGTAGATGGTCAGTTTATAACAGCTGAATTGCATGTTTATGATAAGCCTGTGAGGGGACCTCAGTGCCACTAATTCAGCTGTAAAAGTCATCACTGAAGATATACAAAGTCAATTATGATTAATGTCGCCTTTTGCAGTTTATCTTAAGCTAGGCAGCAAACAAGTATGAGAACAAGAGCAGCACTGGGGTGTGTTGATGCCTCCTTTAACCCTTAGGAAGCAGATCCCCCTCTTTTTCAAATGTAAGTCTAAATCCACTTTAATAATTAAGCACAGAAATTAAATCTCCTTCTGAAGATAATTTCTCGACTAATATTTCACTGTGATGCCTGTCCTTGATCCGCTCAGATAATTTGTGCTCTAGGTGAACAACAAAGCATGAGAAGCTCTACACAGAGGCATTATTTTATACTTTAATTATACTTCAATTCTATTAAACACCACATCTTGTGATTATTTGTGCAGGAGCTCTGCAAGATGTGGGAGGAATGAGCAAGCAAATTCCTGGCTGTTAATCAATGCAGCGTAACATGTTACTCATTAAGTGGCATTTTTTGAGAGTGTCTTTGAATCTTTTTCACCAAGTTTCCCTTTCTCCATCTCTTCACAGGATCACATAATCAATTAAGGTTGGAAAAGACCTCTAAGATCATCAGTTCCAACCATCAGCCCATCACTACGATGCCCATTAAACTACGTTCCTCAGTGGCACATCTACATGTTCAATGCTGTCTTAGACGGAAGCAAGGTGACAATAGGCTCTCAGCACATCATGACTTATTTCAGCCTGTTGGTTGAGCAGCTGAGTGCTGCCTTGGAGCAGACTGCACAATTTCCCTCTAGTGAATGAAGAATTCTCTGTCAAAGATGTTTGGATGTCTACCTCATCTTTTAGTTTCCCCAATTCCAAGAAACATTTTGAATATAAGGTAGTTACCATCAACAGTGGCTCAGTTGCTGTAAAGCTAACGTACAGTTTGCTCTATAAGGTATGATAAGTTATAAGTGATACTATAAAATTCAAAACAACAAATAGTCGTTCTGTTGATCTCTTCAAAATGATGAACTTATGAATCTAAAGTCTATAGAGATTTCCTTGTCAGTATTTCCAACAGTTTATTATTAACATCTGGACTACGAATGGGAATAATAAGAACCTAATACACTATTTGTGAGATGTGGACACGTCTATGACAGGATGCTGAATAAGGGCCATAGATTTGATTAATTTAAGTGACCCTTTTATATAAAAACTAAATGAGGATATGAGGAATATTTATATCAACAGGTTTAGCCTTATTCTAACCTTTATTCAGGAGAATAACACTCTTTGTTTATCTCTAAGCAGTTCAGGTCCTCTGACCTACTTTCTAGAAATGGTCATCTCTCACCCCTGAGAGCAGAAAACACCTGAGAAGTGATCCAGTGCTGCTCACTACCTCCCAAGAAATTTATAAGCATCATTAATTCCAATCATTTCTATCTACAAATTGTTATATGATTATTTGCTATGATGTGTGTTTATTGCCATGATGCTGGCAAACATTGTAAACTCTACAATATATCTTTGCTATTCAGAACATTATCTGGCATATACTTGTCAGCAGCCATAGCAACACTGATAAATTTAAAATTAATGACTCTTATTTGGTTAGTATAAAAAGGTCAAGGACTGAACAGTGCAGAACACTAACAGGAGGAGCAGATTTGAAGGACTGACCACTTATAGAGGCTACAGGAAGTGCCAGATTTGGTGGTGTGAACATTCCTAGTCCTAAAAGCATTTGTCCCAGAACAAAACAGATATACTAGAGCCTTGAAAGAAAAAGTCATGCTATCTTTTGAATATCTACTGAGAGGCATGCAATTATGGGTCCAATTCCCTCTTAATTTTTTCTCAACATCTGTATCATTTTATTTTTCTTAAAGTTACCCTAATGACCTTAAAACTGTTTCTGAACCGAGATGGTGGTCCATGGTGAGAACTGACTTGTCTCTACACACAGAGAATTGCATTTACATAGGAACATAGCATGACCTATGCTACGCCTCCACCCTAACTGCTATTACTAACACATGTATTAGTTTTATCAGAGAACTAAGTGTCCTATTATTGTCTCATGCTCGGCAAGCACTGACTGAAACACCAGGATAAAAGGTCTTACTGGTTTCAGTTTGGACATTAAATGTCTATTCTGAAGTCACCAAGATCAGCACCTAAGATGGCTGTAAGTCTAAGGAGCCAGAGAGGGCTGTGGGAGGGGGTCCTAGAGTTTCTCTTTCACTTTCTAAGGAAAGAAACCTGAGAGATGATTTGTGTGTGTTATGGACCAGGGGATCTGCCTCTTCTTCAGGCACACTGCAAAGGAGGCATGCATAACAACTGACTTCTCAGAACGTTTTTGGTATTACATGAAGATGCTGTGAAAGTCTGGAAATCATCTTTTCTGCAGTGGGACTGAAGGTGTGAGAGTATGCTCAGTTGCTTACAAGAGAAGGCATGGTTAAAGTAGGCAAGGTTTCTGAGTATGCCTCTTTCCTTGTGCCCTTTCTCTCTTCCTCCATTTCTCCATTCCTTCCTTCCTTCTTTCCATCTTTCCTCCTCTTTTCCCTCCCTTCTTTCTTCCTTCCTTCCCTCCTTTCCTCTTCCCTCCCTCCCTTCCTCCCTTCCCTCTTGCCTTCCCTCCTTCCCTCCTTCCCTCCCTCCTTCCTTCCTTCCTTCCTTCCTTTCCATTTTTTGGAGGGGAGGTGGTAAGGGTTTTGGTTGCAGAATAGGTCTCATCTCACTCTTTCACAGTTTCACCCCATCTGAATATTGCTCTCAGTGGCACCCAGTAGAGCTGGGCAATAACTCCAGCTATTTCCCACAATCTTCACTACATTTGTACTTTGTATAACCATGTTTGCATTGGAAGAAGAGAAGTAGCTTGTGAATCTGACTCATCAGACTTTATCTTCTGCTCCCAAACACACACATAATAGATCACGTGATGAGAACAGACATCTGACATGCCAGACAGCGTGACAGATAGCATGTGCTATCATAAGCTTTCATTTCCCAGCCTCAGGAAATGCTTGAACATTTATTTAAATTGCTGCTATCTCACATGCTTGACTATTTCAAATATAATCTTTTCTCAGACTAACAAATGGAAAAGATTATGGAAGTCACCTAGTCTATTTTTTTGCATAACATATCCTACTGCTGTTTCCTAAACTAGCTCTTGATCAATTAAGATTCGTGGGAATGGAAGCAAGAGGAAAATTAAAATATTAATGACAAGAAATATGAATTTGTAAGCCCCAAAACTGCCTAGCTCCCAAAATTAGTTCTTTCCAGTTGGAATCTATCTCGAATTTGTACAGAAGAACAACATCATCCAAAAGGCTCGACTTCAGAAAGTCATTTTGGAACAAACTTTTCCTTTAATCTTGGTATCCTCAATTGTTTATCTTATTTTTACTTGTTTACTCTAATAAAATGACTGACCATAGGGGTACTTCTTTTTACACTGTTGAAAGAGGGACTGTTGGTTGGAGGATCTTTTTTCTTTCAAGTTAGTAAACTAAAGAAATGATCATTTGAAATGATTTTAATTTATAAATTGCTTTTAGGTATTTACTTCTCAGTATGTAACTATGGAATACTGTTATAAATGTTTTATCACATTGCATTCTGTTGGTTATTATGTTGATTATACGCAGAATAACTAACCTCAAATTACACTGCTACATTAAGGCGTATAGTAAACTTAGAACTGATCATTTAGCTTGCTTAAAATACAAGTTATTATCCATTTGACCAATTTAATCCTTATTTATGTATTTATTTGTTTGCTTGTTTGTTTGTTTAGGATGATACTAATTGCACGTATCTAGAGCAAAAGGGGTAGACGCTAGAAATAAGAAAGTTTTTGGCTGGATTTGCAAAAGTCCTTTGAAGTGGGATCTAGGTGGGACATGAATTCCCAAGAGTATGAAGACCTTTTTAATTTCTCACTCAAGTTATTACCATCCTACTTAAGAGAGTAGGTCCAGAGGAGCCCAGCTTATCAGCCTTCTTTCTTTGCAGATGCTCAGTCTTTTCTACTTAGTGGATTCACAAATGCCCTACTCTTGTGAGACCCAAGCAGCTTCGTTTGTCTCAAACCTACTAATTCACATCTGCAGGATGGGCTTTTCTCCAAATGTCTCTCTTGAGTGATTCATCCATTAAGTGTTTTCCAAGGAACTCAGTACACAATGTAATAAAACAATCTTCCTCTTTTATTTAATTATTCAGTGAAAATTGTTCGGTTAATGCACATGCACACGTTAATGTTAAAGAACTCAATCTGAGAAGAAAGAAAATATTTTGGCTATGACACTGGCATATGTGAGATGCTGGTTTGACTTTCATTAGTCATAGGAGGTGGGAGATGAAGTTCATCTGTTTCCTCTGCCTGCCAGTTTATGAACTTCTCACTATCCATATAAATATTACTAATAGCTGATAAAGTAGGAAGGGAGGTAATACACAAATCCAACGCTGGTATCATTCCTTCTTCAGAAAATAAACATTACTTTGGTGACTGAGAGATTGAGAGGAGACTGTGCTCTAGGTCAGTAGTTTTCACCTTGTTTACTACGGGATCCAGCCACAGAAATACATGTTATTCCCACCTGGTAGCTGGTGGTGACCCCACTTGCTCCAGTATATCGTTGTCTGTAGGGCAGACCTACAGTCTTGGCCTGCTCCAATAGCTGGCATTAAACTCCAATCACACTAGCCCCCCAGCAGCTGGTACTCTGTACACAATGTCTGTAGGACCCTTTCATAGAATCAGAGAGCCATTTCCATTACTATCTCCCTTTCTATTTGTCCCTTGTTGCTATGGAAAAGGTCCTTGAGCAGATCCCCTAAAAAGGAGCAGGCAGTCTCCTGCTAAATAGCCCTACAGGATTAAGCTGGTAGATTTAGCAACTGAGAAATACAGACCGAGATCATAACAAAGGACAGAAGTAACAAATTATCCCTCTCTTTCTTCTCATGAGATAGTGGGTAAAGGACTCTTGTTTGTGTGACACAGAGTTTTGGGTAGAAATCTGGGAAACAGGGTGCTTAGCAGATGAGATTCAGGGAGACAGAATAGAACACATAATTCATAGTTTCAAAATATATAATACCACTTCCAAAATATTGTTCCTGAAGTCACATTCATCTTCTCAGGAAGAAACAGAGGTAGAAGCCTATCTTCCATCTTCTATACAAAACTACCAGCACATGGAAGAGGGCTCAAGAGCTGCGTGCAACAACAGCTGTGACTTCTCCCCTTTCTCACCTGAACACATCCATTATCTACTGGCTGTGTGTAGCATCTGTTGTTCATTAAAGGCCAAGAATCATTTGCTGATTGTGGTGGACTTCAAGTGCCCATTCTCATTATTTTAAATGAGTTATGTGAATGCTCTGGGGTCTCTCTGCCAGCACTGAAAAGCTGACCGAAGAGTATACACAAAAACTCTTCAGAAGTACTTTACCAGTGAAATGAGCAAACTCTCTTTGCTTTTGTTGCTGTTGGAAAAGTTTATTTATTTAAGGTATTTTCAATAAAGACTTTAGCTCTATTGTGAAACAGCACTCTCAGAACTAACACAAACACATGCTTTCATCCAAAAATAAAAGGTTACCCTCTGTTACTCAGGAATTTGATAGATGTTGCTAGAAGGGATTATTGTTTGAATAGAGATTAATATGATCCAGCAAAAGGAAAGCAGAGAAAATCAACCACGGAATGTCTTGATAAGAGCTCCATTACGTTTATTTTGCTAAAAAATATACCATCAGAATTCTTCTATCTTTTTCAGCACATGTACCAAATTCAGTACAACCTCAATCTGTAGAGAGGCAGCTTGAGCTCATTATATCTTAAAGAAGACATCTAAAATATAACAAGTGAAGCACTTTGCGCTATTAAAAAACAAAACAAAACAAAACAAAACTCTAAAAGCCATTTTGTTCATTGTATGGGCAAACAGGGCTAATGGGCTAATTCATATGCATTGCTATACTGCATGCACATATGGAAGGACTCATTAGGCTTAAATAGGCATCATACTCCCCCTGAAATTGCCTATTAGGTCCCATCCCCTACCTGTTAGCCTGATGCGGATGCTGAATTTAACCAAAGGTTTATTCAGTGCCATTGGATTCATATTTTAGGCAACAAGTTTAGAGTGAATTGAGATGAATTCTATGGCTAGTCCTTAGTATTTTAATATACTGTTTTAACAAGTTAGGATTTCTCTAATTTCTTGAAAATGGAGGCAAAGGGCAAAATGGTTTACATCTACCTCCTTTCTGAGAGGCCTTCTATGCCCCCAACACTTTGATGGGTCTCTCTGAGGTTTTAGGCCCAACCAATCTTTCTTAAATTTCCACAGTGAGGCCTCTTGTCTTCCCCACCCTCATCACAAGGCTACCCATGACCTTACACCACCCCTGCACGAAGTGGGATTCGTTACACTTGCTGTCACTGCTGCCTTAGGGGACCTCCTGATTAAAATCCCAGGATGTGGAAGGATCTGTGCATATTGAAGCCAGGGACTCTGATTCACATTCGGATTCAGAAACTCTATGATGGTCTTCTCTTTTAATTTTGGTGTAGATGAAACTCATGTTTTCCTAAGATCCTGTCGTCATCATCATTTTCTATGAGAACTAGGGGCTTCAATATGAAGTAATTTGCAAGCCTTTATTTTTTGGTTGGTTTGTTTTCCATGAAAGGGGGAGAGCTCCTAGTGTGTCGTACTCCCCGCTACCTAGGTTGTGAACTTTCAGCTTCACTGTATCACCATTCACCTGTTTTTGTTGGAAGTGCCAGAAGACATTAATGCATTTCAAGCTGCTGAAGATGGGAGAGAATGACATCAGGCCATGCAATCTTCTTCCACCTCTCACCAGATCTATTTTAAGTCATTTGGTGAATTTTCTGTTTATTATTTATTCCTCTTTTTTTTTCTTTTCTTTTTTTTTTTTCTTTTTTTTTTCCTTTTTTTTTTTTTTTGGCAGAGTATAAGTCCTGTTCAGAGCTGATACTTATCAGATCATAACTGACATTCTAATTTTTAAATGAATGCTTGACAATATTCTGACTTCAAGTTTTACTTTATTAAGCAGCTCTTGGGGATAAGTGGCATTATCAGCAGCAGGAAGTCAGTGGAGATGCACTTATTACCCCACTGAAAATGATATTTGAATCTACATTCCCCTGCTGACAGCTAAAATTGATTTGCTAATAACAGACATGAACCATGCAAAAAGAGGTGCAAGAGATACTACCACAGCTGCAGGGAAAGACTATTTAAACTGCTGCAGGAAAGAGAAGTGGTGCTGAAGACCCTATCAGTGCCTCCCACAACAGCATATACATCTCAGCTGTCTTAAGGGATTGGGCTTCATGAGTATCTGAGCAAACATCCTTCCTATGTTCACTCACCTGCCCCCTGCTCTATGCAGTGCATATGGTGGGATTTGCCCAACCCACCAGAGCTATTTTCATGTATCTACAATCGAGCTGACTTCAGGATGCCTACTTTCTGTTCACAAGTCCAGAGACTGCAGGATTGCTACTCTTCCGAGGCCCATGAATGACAGCTCTTGCAGTCATTTGTACTCAGTCATCTACCGTAAATGATTCATATTAATATCCATCAATTTTCTAGTGTAATGCATATGAATATCAGCATTTCTCCTAGGAATGCACAGAGTTGAATTGGCACTGCTCAAATATTTTCTCCTACTGAAAAATGTAGGGCTCATTCAGTGTACAAATAAGCCCCCGATAAGGTTCCTGGGTAGATTATACCTCGTACATCAAGTATTTGTAGAATCACAGATTGGTTTAGGTTGGAAGGGATCTAATAACCTAATTGAAACCCTGCAGTGGACTGGTTGCCACCCATCAGGTTAGGCTGCCCAGAGCCCCATCCAACCCGGCCTTGAATGCCTCTAAGGTTGGAGAAGTTTATGTCTTGAAGAATATAGTTTATTATTGTACTTTTTCATGATTAATACTTCATTATTACTCAGCGTATACTTTTTTTTTTCTTTTTCTTTTTTTTTTTTTTGCTACAAGAATCATGTACGTTTCTGATAGCCATGTATGCACATATACCTCTGGTTCATTTTTAATTCTTACCAACTTCTGCTTCTCAGTTTCTTGGGGCAATGAGACCTGCTGCCTGCTTTATGTTTTAACAAAATATTTCTTCCTTTCAGAACCTCACTGGTAGTTGAAGTATTGAAGCAATGTTTGAGCGAGGTGATCTCCAGAGTTCCTTTCCAACCCAAGCCATTCTTCATTTTTAAAACACAGTCTGCATCATCCCATTAGAGTACTGCTGATTATTGATGTTTGTATGCCTTCGCTTAAACTAACAGTGCTCAAGGAGGACTTTTGCCCTTTTGATCTGCTGTTTTGTTTCTCATGTATCATGTCTGTTCTTTTTTTTTCTCCTTGAAAGATGGCTTGATACAGCCCCTGATTCTCAACAGCAAAGAAGCAATATATATTTCTGTATCTTTTCTGTTCTTTGATTTTTTATTTTTTTTTGTCTTACAGCACTTCAGAGTGTGAGGAGTATTATGGCAGAACTCAGTTTAATTGTAGCCTGGAAAGCTCATGACTTGAGAAAGAATATCTGTGACAGGACATGGAGCAGAGCCGTAGTGCCCATGTGTGCCACTGCCAACTCCAGCCTCCTCTGGTTGTTTTGCCTCTGCTTCTCCTTTTGCAGTTTCCTCCCATCAAATCAATCAAGGCCAGGTTGGATGGGGCCCTGGGCAGCCTGGTTGAGTATTAGATCCAGAAGTTGACAGGCCTGCCTGCAGCAGGGGGGTTGGAGCTTGATGATCCTTGGGGTCCATTCCAACCCAAGCCATTCTATGATTCTATGATATTTCTATGATATGATTCTATGATATTCTATGATATTTTATCGCAGTGATAAAGGATTTCTCCCAAGTTAAGCACTCTGTTAACTACTATGCTCCTAAGATTCCATGCTTTTCTGACTCTCTTTCTCTATTGGTCATTTGATTATTAGGAGACCCTGTGCTTCCTTCCATTTTGAAGCCTAAACAAAAAAGATCTTTCCCATGGAATTTGAATAACATTCTATTAAGTTTCAGGATTAATATTTTACAAGCCCCAATACCCGCTAGAATCCATTGGCCATTTTCCTCCATGTCCACCGGTAACCAAGCAGAAATCTTCAGCTCATTTTATATGGACCATACATCCTATTGACAGAATTATTATTCTGCAGCTGAGAACTCAATCTAATCCTGGGCTGGATACAACCAGACTGGTAAAGACAGCACATTGAGATGCCAGTACATCCCTTATAGTAACTTTCAGTCGGTTTCTATTTGCAGTTAACAGCTTTTTTCAAAGTATCTGTCAATCAGAAGGAATTCTTGTACTGAGATGGATGATGAATGAAAATCTTTCATTCCCAGTAAGCAGGCTAAGTGGTCTGATTCAGAACAGTGGTCTAAATCCAGGGATGGGCACCAGCACCTCTTGTGCTCCGTCCTTACCCTTGCACTGCTAAACTCAATGCTCACAGTGATTCTCATCCCTGATTTTTCTTAGGTGCATTTCTATAACACTCTTCCTCCTAAGGCTGCTCTGGGGCTTGGTTAGCTAATGATTTTAAACCATTCAGAATGTACTGCAGTCTTTGTGGGTTCTGTCAAAATAAGAAAGGGTCACAGAATCACAGAATCACAGAATGACCCGGGTTGGAAGGGACCTCAAGGATCATGTAGTTCCAACCCCCCTGCCTAGCAGGGCCACCAACATACACGTTTACCAGATCAGGTTGCCCAGGGCCCCGTCCAACCTGGCCTTGAACACCTCCAAGGACGGGGCATCCACAACCTCCCTGGGCAGCCTGTTCCAGGGCCTAACCACTCTCCTAGTAATCCTAGGGTCACATGTTATTGATTACATTTTGTGGGATGAGCACCCAGGAATGACAGTAGGTAAAGTTCTTCTCTAACACTAGAACATATGTACAGTCTGCTAAAAACACTTGCAATTGTTGGCTTATTCCCTCGATCTATAATAGGAAAGCAGTCAGATCAATGCATTTGACTGATTTCCCGTTAACCCAGTAAGGTCAGAGTAGTCGTCCATCTTCATGAATTCCTCTGCTGCCAGGCTGATGCGGCAGCAAAATGTGTTGAATATGCATCAGAAGTTTTCAGCTCAGCAGAATGATGTCATCAAAAGGGAAACAGCTGGTGGCTAAAAATGAGTAAACAAATAAAACAAACAAAAAAAAAAGCCAATATAACCAGAGCAGACAAGCCCAATTTCTACATGATTCACATTTTACGTGTCTGCATCATATCTGACTAGTCCTAAGTCCCTCACAAGTTTTGAAGTCAATGGTTTTTGGCTTGAAGAACCTTAACCATCCAATAGCTCTTTCTTCTTTTCATGTCGAGGGCAAAAAATCAATATTGTTTATATTATGATACGTACTTCGTATCAATCAGTTTGAACTCTTGCTCTGAGTAACTTTCAGCAAAGTCCTCTCTCTCTTTTTTTCTCGTTCTTTCAGGTGTTTTTTTTTAATTTCATTTTAATGCATAGACAAAAAAGGAAAAAAAAGTAAGTCATAATTTCATAATATGTCCAAATTCAAATCATTGCTTTAATGTGACTTTTCATCACATGTGAAATGTGATTATCTGGGTCTAAGGGCTACCGTGCCAGTTCATCATCAACACCTAGAAGTCTTGTCTCTTTGAGAGATGGGCTCATTGATACATTGCTCATAAAAACATTTTAAATTAAACCAAAATGGTCATAAAAATCACAGTAAGCAAGCCAATATAAAGTTCATCTTATTGCACATAAGGTTATTTCTTCCAAATGACTCACATTGGATTAATCTCAGGTTCTCTAAAGAGAACTCTCAGCATGCTAATGAAACTATATGAACTTATCAGTTAGGAACATGGGAACCCAAACAGCCCAATTTCACATGAGAAAATGTTGCCTGCAACAAGATCAGTGTATGTATTTGCTGAGCTGATGTTGAAAGCAGAATGATGTATTTAACCAACTTGTGCAACCTCAGAGAGACACACCAGACACAGAGCAGCAGGAAACTTCTTTCTCAGCATCTGTATCATGCAGGTAGGTATTTTGAAACTGGATAGCAGAAACAACATTACCGATTAAGTTATGAACTAAAGAGTCATTAATTAAATCGAATGTGTAAAACATTCAGTTCACAACATAGAGGTCTTTTTTCCCTTTTCCAAGACTACATTTATGCTGTCTACACAACATAAAAGCAAAGTATTGGCCATTATACATACAAAGAAAATGTTTACAACTCATAAATAACTAGCACTAGGATTTAGGCTGAACATCTCAGAATCCGTGTTCACAGATTCATAGAATCACAGAATCATTTCAGTTGGAAGGGACATTTAAAGACCGTCTGGACCAGCTCCCCTGCAATAAAAAGGGACACCTACAGCTCCATCGAGTGCTCAGAGCCCCATCCTCTGACCTTGGATATTACCAGGAACAAGGCACCAACCAGCCCTCTGGGCAACCTGTTGTCAAATTGCAAATAGGATCCCTGCCACATTAATGGCCCAGGCCAATTACCATCCTCCAAGATGATTTGGGTATGGTCAAGAAGTTATCACAGATCACAGATGAATTCCACTTGCCAGTGTGGCTTTGGTCTGGTTTTGGCTAAGCACTTCGAGGATAATTAAATTTAAATTTAAGAAAATGGTCAGATTTTACCAGCTGGCATCACAGATAAATAGGTAATGGGTCCTGACCATTTCCCATCCTGAAGTATTGTGATTGAATTATATGAATGTGTAGGATTATTCTAAAGCAATTTTAGCTTTAAATGTTATAACAGAATGAAGGGATAAGAGTGCTTCAGCGACAGACCTTTGCTCAAGATTTACAGGGAGCTGGTACAATTCTCAAAGTCTGTTTTGGGCAAGACACAGAGGCAACATAATAACTAAAAATGATAATTATTAATAACACTAATAATAAATTGTTCATTAAAGTTAAGCCCAGTTTCTGTATATATACAAGTATGTATTGGATAACATCCAAGGAAATCTCAGATCATTATTGTGTCTACCTCAGATAATGACTAATCCTCATCCGCCTCCTTACATAGCTATTCAAATCTACTAATTTAAGTGACATTACTGCTAAGAGATGCAAATCGATGCTAGCAAAAACAATCCCTTTAATTAATATGAATGAGGACCTATGAACAGCTAAGCCGATGCTTTCACTAACATTTAGAGAGCAGTACAAGATTAGCCAGTTAAGAAAGGGGCTCAAGGAATGGCACCTATTCCTGACTGACTCCAAAAAGACTGCTCAGCTGGATGTATCTCAATGACAAACACTCATCCATCTACAAGGAAATGTGACATTTCCCACCCTGAAGTATCTCAGAAACACTTACATCTAAACTTTCCTTTTTAACGTGTCCTTTGTATTTATTCAGGGCTTAAAAAAAAATAAATAAATAAACATAAGAACTTTAAGTTTTTATTTGTGTGCTTGTTTCTTTCCTCTGCTTTTTCCTTGCTGTGATTAAAATTGAGACTCTTGAGTCTCATGCACCAACCTTGCTTTTGTGCTCTGGGTAAACTTTTGCTGCTATACTCAGCAGGGTACACTGGAAAGATACCAAGCACGATTTATCCACATAGGTGATTAGCTTCTATTTTCTATGGAGCACTCCAGGAGATGTACAAAAATGAGCATTTAATGTAGTTTTCCTCAAAGACAGCATAGATTCTGGAGTCCTTGAACTGAAGCACACTGCTGTGGGTTTGGCTGGGTTTCTTACAGGTGATGAGGCAGGGGAGTGTGAGGCAGCAGGGATCTCAATCAAACCCAATGACAGAGCTACTATTTGACAAGGGAAATGCATCTCCCTTTTTCCTTCACTGTCCTATGAAACATCCTGCTGTGATTGTCATGTCTTTTCACTTAGATAGCCTTGACCTAATTCTTAAGGATAGGAAGCCTTTATACATACACTTACCATGAATCTGAAATTTTGTGATAGCGCTGCTAGGGAGGGGTCAAAATACAGTGAGAGGAAGGAAAAGACAACAACAGAGCATAAAGACATAAAGTTATTTGAATGCCTAATTCTTACCACGGGAAGTGGAAGGGAAGAATTTCACTTATTACAGAATCATAGAATCATAAAATCATTTGAGTTGAAATAATCCCTTAATGGTTATCTAGTTGAACCTCCCTGCAATGCCCAGGGACACCCACAGGCATCCATCAGGTGCTCAGAGCCCCGTCCCCTGATCCTGAATGTCTCCATGAATGGGACACCCACCTTTTTGGCAACCTGTGCCAGCACAAATGTTCTCAGCAGAACTATTCAGCAAAATGGATGGTTAATAAAACTGGGCTCACAGAATCACCAAATAGAATCTTGAGTTGAAAAGGACCCACAAAGATCATCGAGTCCAGATAGTGGTTCACTGTGATTCATCTGGCAGTTCAGCTTGCTAACTGAAGAGCAGCTGCTGCTTTTTTGTAAAAGCCATACCATTTGCTAGGATATTCAGGCAGACCTGTGCCCTAACTCCAAGGTATTCTTACAGACCCTATCTCATTAAAATCATCTATATAATAGGAATGACCTTAAATCACTGGTCTTGATAATGGGGAGAAACAGCCTCCTCAAAAGGACTTCAGTGTAGGCTATTTGGATTGTAGTGGTTTTTTTCTGGTGCTCACCTTCTTGTCCTGATTTTGAAAAAGAAATTGAGGCAAAATCAAGCGGAATCAATCAAGTAAATAAATAATGCCATATCTTTATATAGCTTTCTCTATACACCAGTTTCACAGAGTGCTTGTGATAGTGCTATTTCAGGCATTTTGCATCTTATGTAACATAGCAGTGCTACAGCTGACTCTGAAATCAATTTTATTTGACCTCCACATACTCCACTGACAATACGCACTGCAGTTCCTCAACGTTCTTCCAGCAGGACTTAATCTTTCCCTGAGGTCCTGTTTAAAACGTGCAAAGGAAAAAGCAGCGTCTTGCTTCTTCCAGGTGAATATTCACCTGACAAATGCATATTAATAACAGCAAAACCTTGACATTTTAGCCTCTGTCATTCTTTATTGTTGAAGGAGAGGATAAGGAGTGGTGTTCCCCCAGTGTCAGTACTGGGGCCGGTCCTATTCAATATCTTTATTGATAACCCAGATGAGGGCATTGAGTGCACCATCAGTAAGTTTGCAGATGACACCAAGATGAGAGGAAGTGTTGATCTGCCTGAGGGTAGGAGGACCCTACAGAGGGATCTGGACAGGCTGATCACTGAGCTGAGGCCAATGGGGGATGAAGTTCAACAAGACCAAATGCTGGGTCCTGCACTTTGTCCACAACAACCCCAGGCAACGCTATAGGACTGGGGCAGAGTGGCTGGAAGACCGTGTAGAAGAAATGGCCCTGAGGACTCTGGTAGACATTTGGCTGAACATGAGCCAGCAGCATGCCCAGGTGGCCAAGAAGGCCAAAGGCATCCTGACTTGTATCAGAAATAGAGCTGCCAGGAGGAGCAGGAGGTGTTCATCTCCCTGTACTCAGCACTGGTGAGGCTGCACCTTGAGTGCTGTGTTCAGCGTTGGACCCTTCACTACAAGAAAGACACTGAGACCCCGGAGCAGGTTCAAAGAAGGGCAACAAAGCTGATGAGGGGTCTGGAGCATAAGTCTTATGAGGAGCATATATATACATATATGCACACATATACGTATAAACACACATACATATGCACAATATCTCTGTTCAGTTCTAAATAGAAAACTGACCATGCTTAGTCCAGAAACTCTGAAAGTTCTTAAGGAGAGAGATTTGCTGTTATAGCTTCATTTTCTTACATTAGTTTTTTACATGCCTCGGGAAAGAACAGAGTGTTCATCTGAAACCAGGATGGCCTGTGCTGATTAAATCAAAGTATTTAAATAGTAGTTCTTATTATTCTGCAAAATATTGCATGCATTTATTCATTTTTTATGATTATTCTTCCAAGCTGAGATAATCTACTGTACCCACTGATGCTATGCTGTAAATCATTCTGCTCTACATTCTAACATGTCAAAAGAAAACATACTGTATGATAACAAGCCAGTATCCATTTAACCCAAGGACATTCTTACTGTTATTCTTCATAAAAACTATTTTGTAAATAGTTATATCATTGATGAATAGCCCTTATTACTGCAAGGGAAATTGATCCTGAAAAATAATGAGAAAAAAAACTCTGCAAGGTCATTTCAAAGGATTCTTCTTTGCACTTGCAAACAGAACAGTCAGTCCCACAAGGGACTGTTGTAATCATATGGTCTAAACACTGGCTGGGTCTGAACTGAAGCATTTTATGTAAACCTCCTCTGCCACGTGAAAACAAGTATGACTGAGGAATGTAACACAAAAGCGCTTGTGAACTGTCAGAGACTCATTAGCAAATTGGTTACAAGCAACATGATAGATGGAGGCAAAGCAGAAACAAGAAAATCTGTATGGCACATTGGAAACATTCAAACATGGGCAAAATCGTTCAAACTCATGGAAATTTTATCTATTTGTTCATTTTATATTTGTATAACTAACTAGGGTTGGGCTTGAGGCTCAGGATTCAGCATCACCACATGACAGCCAATACTATTAATTTCTTACCCTTCTTTCTGGATGGTTCTGCTCCATACAAGACATTTTACCCCCCAGGCTATACTCAGCCAGGATCTGAGGGATAGCACAGCTCTAGAAATGCTCCCTGTAGGCAGGGTGGGTGATGGGACTGAATTCATTTTTGATGAGGAACTGAGTTTAGAGATGCATACGTGAGCTGTGATACATTACTGGCTCTCAAAGCCAGTGAATGGGCTTTGACCCCTTTAATTCGCGTATTGTCCGTGGATCCTTCACTCATCCATTTGTGAATCGTTTGTCATGTTATTGCAAGATCAGGGCCTTGCTGCTGCAAATTAAATCTCACAACATTTTAGCTTTGCTATTTGTAGCCTTTTCTCTAAATGCATTTACTTCAACTCAGGCTGTGAGACTCTACCATCTATGAATTTGCAAACATTCTGAATGTTTTGCTTGAACCCAGGCTATCCAAAAGGGACAAAGGCTGGAGTGAAAGGGATTTGGATATTCTTGACAGCAAGCAACGTGCTCTGGAGCTAAAGGGGCCAAATGTACCCCAGGGTGCATCAGGCCCAGCACTGCTGGCTGGGTGCTGGTGAGGCCTCAGCATGAGTACTGGGTACAGTTTGGGTTCTGCCATCTCAGAAGCACATGGAGCTGTTAGAGAGCACCCAAAGGAGGGCTGTGGAGATGGGGAAGGGTCTGCAGGACAAGGGGTGTGAGGAGAGCTGAGGGCCCTGGGTTTGTTGGGCCCAAAGCAGAGGAAGATGGGGGGAAGGCTCATGGCGGCTGCAGCTGCTCATGGTCATACAGCCCCTCACAGACCTACAGCTCCTCAACACCCTCCAGCTCTTCACAGCCCTACAGCCCCTCGTGGCCACATATAGCTCCTCACAGGGAGCAGAGGGGCAGCACTGGGCTCTGCTCTCTGGTGACAGTGACAGGGCATGAGGGAGTAGCATGGAGCTGAATCAGGGGAGGCGCAGGTGGGGGTGAGGGGAAGGCTCTGCCCCATAGAATGACATGCATGGCACAGCTCCCGAGGGCAGCAGGCATGGCCCCAAGCTGTGGGAGCTCACACAGTGTTGGTATACCGCTCTCAGACATGGAGTTTGATTTTGGGGTGGTGCAGTGAGGAGCCAGGGGTTGGACTCGGTGATCCTTGTGAGACACTTCCAGCTCAGGATATTCTATCATTCTAAGAAGTATGCATTCAAGAAGCCTGGCCCTGAAATGATACACACACATACCAAGAGGATTTTTATGACAACAAAAGGTGGAGCAGTTTGTTTGCTGCAAGTAACTGAGATATCAAACAGCAGCAAAAAAATATATAATTTCTCTCAATGTTCACATGCATGGTCTGATGGATTTTTTTTCCAGTGTCATGAGGGAGTACTTCACGTAATGTGTAAAATAAACATAGCATAAGGATGTAGTTGGAAAAGAGAGAGGAAGAAGCTCTGCATTTGTCACTTTGTGTTTCTAGTGAAAGCTGCTCTTCCTCTAAAGCTCTCCCTAATAGAATGATTGCCAGAAGCCCTCCCTAATGCAGCGCTCTGTCTGCACTGTTTGGTCTTTTCAATACTCAAAACCATGTTTACCATTATTCCCCCACCCCAGAGCAGCAACTGCTCCCCTCACAGCTACATCCCTGGATGCAAAGCGCTAGTTAAGGGGAAAAAAGCACATTCAGTCACTCACTTAAAAGTTCTGAAAGCCTCTAACTGCGGCGGTAGCCATGCAAGAAATATTACATTCAGCTTGGCTGACCTGCTTACAGTTTTGAAACACAGTCTCTTTCACTTCTTTGGGATACATCTGGATATAAGGAAGAAGTTTGGCACAATAAGGATGGTGAAGTGCTGGCACAGGTTGCTTAGAGAGGCGGTGGGTGCCCCATCCCTGGAGATATCTGTCTTCTATTAATCAGTCAGGATGGACAAGGCTCTGAGCACCCGATGGAGCTGTATTTCAGTATTTCAGGGGGCTAGAGAAAATTCCTGCAGATAGATTAGGTGATAAACAGAGTCGTGTATGGATGTTACTGCTTTTCTCCAAGTTTGAATGAAGAGAAAGCAGTCACTGAGGAAAAATAATGACCCATTCCAGTGGTGGCTTTAAAAGAATGTCAACGTTACCCATTGTGCAGCACACTCATATTCTGGTTGTAGCTGTGTGACTCTTCAATCCTTATTCCCACCACTTTTGTCTGTTGTTTTCTAACCCCATATAACAACGTGCCTTGAGAGGGGTGTGGGCAAAGAGATGTGTGGAGCAAAAGAAGAGAAACTGTGAGCATGAAGTTGGAGAAAAGTGAGGTGAAGTTGTACAAGTGGAGTGCTTTGAATTCAAAGCAGAAAGTGAACAGAAGAAGCTTGAATGAGGGAAGCGATATTGTTTCACATGGGTGCTGCTCTACGTTACTCGTGTCTTTTTTCCCTTGTTGTCACAGTGCAAATCCATCGCAGTCGTGTTTGATCATCTCCACGTGTGTCTCGTTGGGCCATAGTGTGGGAAATGGTACTGCAGAGTGCTACTGGAAGTGAACTTCTCTGAAAGTGCTATGGGAGCTAATGTCATCTAAGAGAGTTATAACTTGAAACAGCAGTGATAAGGGACAACAACACGTACCACCTCTGGCCTCAGCAGGGCTGTAGGGATGGCTGGATTTTAGAAGAAAACTTTGAGACAGGAAAAAGCAATGGAGTTTGGCAAGCAGCTCTGTGAAATGACAGATTAACAGAAGACATTGATTTTAGTGTTGTCCATGTGACAAAGTTGAGGGTAAAACCACAGGGGCTTAGACAAGATTATGTTTAATTGTGGCAGTTATCCTAAACCACAATGGAGTTCAGCTTGTCCCTTAGTAGATGAATTTTGAATCCTGATACACCCCTGCGCATACTTCAAGCAGCTTGAGAACTACCATAACTAAAACCATATTGTATTGCAAATTAATGGAAGGTTGTCCTAGTTAAACCACAGAATTTAGAGGTGAAACGCTAATGCGTTAACAAAATGAGGCAGAAACGAGATAAATATTTTTGCATTTAAACAGCCTGCCATAGATGGGCACACTGTAAATGTCAAATCAGACTCATAAAACTGCTGCCAGGAGGGTGTGGACAGATTTCACCATTGTTCAAATGGGAAAGCTGAAGCACAGAGAGGTTAAATAATAGAGCAAAAATCTGAAAACCCAGTTGAACTATTTGTTCTTGCCACTACACTGATTCTGTGTTTATACTTCAGAATGAATGATGATTGTAAATACCCCTGTATTTATTTTTACTTTCTACATTCTGCACGTCTACAAAATGCTTTTTCCCCATGAATGGGTTGAAAGGGACAAAAAGCAACTGTTAACATATTTAGTGGTATGTTCTTTAAGAACCTACTTTTTCTCTCTCACAAGTATTATTTATCCACCCTTATAATAAGCTTAATTACATGGTAGCATATCAACTATTATTCTGATGCGTTACGTCTCTGTGGCTCTCATGAAAAGGTCAAGATGTTAATGATAGAGAACAATGGGTAACTAACACGAATGGTAAATGGAGGATATCTGATCTGCTTCTTCCCAGCTAGAAAGCTATGTGTAATTGTTTTCTTTAAATAAGAACAGAGTTGGAAAACTCTGCCAAAAGTCCAAACTGAAAGGTAAATATTAGTGTCAAAGTAAGAATAGTACACATTATAGCACTTTTCATCCAAGAGTTACAAAACATCTCCTAGATATCGATCAAAGCTTTCTAAGGCTTTGTATTTTCTTTGGATTTTTTTTTCTTTATAACAGTTAAGTATGTCAGTACAATTTTCCCATCATAATGTAAGCAGTGAAATGCAGCTAGAATGGAAAGAACACCTCCTGCATTTGGTTTCTACCTGATGAAAAAAGACAAACTAAACCAAAACAATTTTAACAAATACTTTTTCAAAATAATATTCTATGTTCTTGTGTGTGTTAAGGGTGTATTTGGCTAGAAATAACCTACAGAAAGATCCACTGTAATGAGAATGAGCGCTATTACACGATCCCTTTGAAATAAGATTATTTTTATACCCAATTTAAAGTCTATTTCGTAGATCCTTGAATCAGCAGAGGATTAAGTGATACTGAAATCACAGGATCAGAGAATCATAGAAAAGCTTAGGTTGGAAGGGACCTTAAAGATCATTTATTTTCAACCCCCTGCCACGGATAGTGTTGCCACCCACTAGATAAGGCTGCCCATCGCCCAATCCAACCCGACCTTGAATGCCTTCAGGATGGGGCATCCACAGCTTCTCTGGGCAGCAGTGCCAGGGCCTCACCAACCTCCAAGTAGAGAATCTCTTCCTAAAATCTAGTAAGAAATCCAATATGCTTCATCTCATTCATGTTCTTTTCCCCTGCTAAATTCCAGCAGTTACTCAGCTACTGTGGCCAAAAGCTTTTGCCCTTTCCACTGCTCATGTAATTGTTCTTCAACTAGTTTTATTTAAATCGCTGCCATTATTATCAGTGTTTTCAATAAGACATCCTTTCCACCTTGATTCATTTTGACTGCGAAGGGTTGAACATAATTAGTTGGCCAAAGCCAGCCAGGAATTTGGAAGATGCCATTTGCATACACTGGTAATTAGCTATGTATTTATCATTATGAGCATTCAGTACAGTGATAGAGAGGCCAGTGGAGATAATGTAAATCTGCTTGGGTCATCTTCTGGGAGACCACAGCAAGCTTCACAGAGAGGAAAGTGGCTGGGAATTCTTCTCCAAACAGGGCTGGAAGAGGCTTTGAACTTTATGAATGCCGATTCACACCAAAGGAAGTGATCAAAGCATGGTTTAGATACTGTAATTGGTTTAGGTCTCCAGAGGTGGCTAAAATCCACATGTAGTACATAGGATCAGGGAATTTTAACCAGCTCTACCACAACAGACATACTTCTCCCATCTGTAATCAAAATTTGCCACATCAGGTGGGAATAGTCATGAAGATAACTGTGCCTCAACATGTCTTTATTTCCCTATCCTTTTTAAAACTTTTATTCTAAGGATTTTTTTCTCTTCCATATTTATATTGTCATTCCATAACCTCAGGATCCTGGGAACAATGTACTCTCTTCTAACAGCTCTATCATTTTTCCTTTCCCTCTCCTCTTAAGGCAACTGTCCTCTCAAGGCTCTCCACTAAACCTGTCTCAACCTTTCCGTGCAAATCCACTTCCCCGGCATCTCATCCCCTCTATTTTTCTGCTTTTCTAGGGTTCGCATCCAGTGAACACCAAAAAGCTCTAATCTATGCTATTCCCTGAACTGATGACAATTAGAAGTAGATATTGTGACACCCAAGGTCATAAAATAAACCTGCTTTTCAGGGGCTTTCACTAGACGTCCCCTTCCATATTTTCTTGAAATGAATTTTTTATTTGTGACCGGAATGTTTCCTACCCATGCTGGAAAATGATTATGGTACAGAAATATTATATTTTGAATTCTGATACATCTCATTATCAATGCACTTCATAACAATTCGTGATTCAGTATCAAGTTTTTGCTTATTTGTGTGATTTGTTCATTTCAGAGAAGGGACAAATAATATTCCATGCGCTGGTAAGATGCTATCTGTTCATGTAAAGCCTCTTGAGTATTTGCATTTATAAAAACTACTTTTTTCATACGGTTAATGAAGAGGGGCCAATATCTGTTGATATTTTACAGCTCTGTTTCTTTATTGTCTTTTTTGTGTTTGTTTTTTTTGCAGAGAGAGAACACAATCACCACTGTTTATTTCAATACTGTTTGGTTACAGTATTGGCAGGTTGATGACTCTTGACACTCAGAGCCCTTGAGAAAACACTCAGGAGAATAAATGCTGAGAGGAGACCCCCTTCTAGTAAAGCCAAACAAAATTTTGCTGATGACTTCACAAGCTGAGAATTTCACACAGAATTGTAAGTGCTGCTCAAACAAACTTAAGGATGCACTTCAAACCTTGATCCCAACAGAAAAAAATAAAACCGAGCCAATCTCAGGGCTCAGATATCCCTGTTTCATCCCAGGACTCTCAAGTTTCTTATGGTTATATGCCTTACCACTGGTTCTCGCTCCTCATTCACTACTGTACAATAGCTATACTAGTAAAGCAGGCTTGACGGGTTTACCCTTGATGCAACAATGAAAACAAGAAAACTTTCTATCTAAATGCAGTCAAAATCCAAAATAATTGTTTATAAATATTTTCTTGCCTGCCATCAACTGTTGAAAGAATGCTGATCATGTTTTGAGGGTTTTTCTTCCTGTTTATCCATTCTGGATATTTGAAAAGTTGCGTTAAATAAACAGGAATTTCAACTTGCACAGTGGTAGGTGTTTGGAAGGGAATAGGAGAGGTAAATGTTGAAACAATTACGCATGAAATATTAAAGATTTTTTTGGTTGTTTTAAGGAAAGCCAATTAAATTCATAAAAGAAAGAAAAAAAAGAAGTATCTTTGGGAGTTAAATGTAAGCACAAATCTCTCTATTTGGTATCTTGTACTCTATGAGTGCTTCTACCTTTGTCCAACATGCCGTGACTCTGCCTTGTCAGAGTGTGTGAGTTGTCTGTCCCCCGGGACATGGCTTTATCCACCAAGTCATCTTGTTGCTCGGGGTCACCACTAACTGCCTGATGTCCTTTTTGCCAGAGCTGAAAGGAGACAGAATTTTTTTGCCAAATAGGCAACTGAACAAAAGCAGATAGAAACAGGATTCAAAAATAGGATTGATTTTCTTTGTAACAGAAGATTCTACACTTTGTTCAGCTGTACAAAATCCATAATTTTTGAACAGAAAAAGGCAAGTATCATAGAGAAATAAAGATAAGACTGTGATGTAGCTCTTCTTATTTTCAAGTTAAAATGCCTTCAGCCTAACTGTCTTGCATCACAGCAGCTTTTAGTGCTTGTTAGGGATGTGGGAATGTCTTTACAGCTGCTAAAAATAAAGGTTTTACTCCAGCAATAATGGAATGAAATGCCATGTAATCCATTTTGTCTGTGCTTCCAAGTATCGTGTACTTGGCACTGGGTGCTGTAGATGAGATTTTACATAAGAAACGGGTGGAAACAAATGGCTTTTCTTTGGAATTTCTATGAGGAGTATGTTTTGTAAGAAAAAGGAGACTAAGATCTTAAATACATCCAAAAAATCCGTAACATTTTGATCCAGAAATATTGCAACATTTTAAACATTATGCATTAATCTGATACAGAAAAATAATATCTATATCAAATGCATACAGTGTAGAACTTTTATTTAAAAGACGTAAAATGAAACATTTAAAATGAAGCCTAAATGTTTCAGCAGTTGGTTCAAAATGATGACTTTTGACATTTTCTCTTCGCATTTCAAGTCTGCGTGGTTCTGTAAAATATGTGGATTTTATTCAGATTTTATCCTTTGATGAAAGATTGTTTTACTGGATACTTTCCAGGGTTGTCAGCACCATTCCCCTTCCCCCCCCCCCCCTCCCCCCCCAGCTTTAGATGGAAAGAGAAGGATTTTCTAATAGTTTGGTATTTATTCAATTCTGTGTCTGCAGAAAGACCCACCTGGTCCCTGACCAGAGGTCACAGTGTCCTTTATGGCCTTCTTTATGGTCACCTCCACTCTTTTCTCCCCCATAACATGTTGTCCAATGGAAAATCAGTACAGCGGATCACTATGTGTAAGATCAAATCAGAAAATCATAGATTCAGTACTTTTGCTATATCCCTTCAAATCCAGATGAAGCCTAATTTTCAGAGAAGCCAAATGTGCAAATAAATGTCTCTTAAGGATGTTTCATCCGTGAAAGTAGTTGCCCTTTGCATTGGAAGAGGTATCTACTTCTCTTCTGTGACTACATAGAAGAGCAGGTGATTGAAAATGGACAAAGAATGTAATTTCTAGGTGGATGAAGTAAAGTGAAATCAATTTCACCTTAGATTTCAGTTTCTAAGTATTGCTTCAGCTGCAGGGATGCCGATTTCAGTACTCTGTTGCTTTGGATTTTTCTTTGTTGCTTTTTTGGGGGGAGATGGAGAAGGAAAAAGTCTCAAATAATATAAAACCCACCATTTTAGCTGTTTGGGGTTTTTGTTGTTGTTGTTATTGTTTTTCTGAGATGCAATTTTTATTCACTTACAGGGATTAATCATTTTCCTGGAATGTATAGTATATGGTGAGCTTTTGAGAGCAAAGGATGAAAGCGAATGGTCTTTCATCTTTCACACACTGAAATCTAATTTCACTGAGTGAGATACTATACCTTTATTTGGTCCGTGGATCATAAATGATGAAGAAGACCTTGCCTGCTGACCTTTCTAAGAGTGCTTTAAAAAATAATAATAATAAAAAAATCCATTCTCTTCTTGATATCTTTCTACCTTAGAATCTCTTTTTCTGGCATCGGTGCATTCTTTCTTGTACTGACAGCCTGAGAAATGCCAGTGGTTATGTCAGCAGCCATGGCTCTGCCCCCGAAGATCGAGGACATGGGTGACATTTGCCTGCCTCTCCTTCAGGTGTCTGCAGGGGCAATGCTGAGGACTGGAGAGTCATAGCACCGTGATCCACATTTCATCGTACATTTGGATCTACAGTAACATCAATCTGATCAGTTTCTAAGACCCTAACAGGAAGTTATATTAAGAGAACTTCATTTCTGTCTCTCCTGTTGAGCAAAGTGGAAAGGGGCCAAAAATACCCCAACATTTTGAATCTTTTAATAGTCATGTACTGTTCTACAATAGTTCTAAAGAAGTCAAATCCATCAAGAAGAACTTGTTCCTACTGGATGTTTAATAATATTGCAGGGTACTTTGTTACATTTTAAAGTCTTCTCAGTTTTGTTTTGGTTTTTTTTTTTGCATTCCTTTTGGTTATTTTAGTGGCTGAAAATATTCAGGTGAATGAATCCTGAGCAGGTGGAGAGAATGAAGCCCTGATTCTCTCCACCAGCCCGACTCTTTTCTTAAAGAGTTAAATGCTAATCAGAAAGCAACCACAGACTGCAACCACAGGCCATCCCAGCAAGAGATGATGTTCCCATGCACTCTGAAGGGAGCTGAGGCAAACCTACAGCTTCATAAGCTCCCATCCACTTCATCATCACTGCAGTGAGGATCCTCCTATCTGCAAGTGATGCCTGAGTATAATACCATGATATATTATAAACCCACACGGATACCTTCCTTGCATTCTACTGTAGGGAACTGCTTTAGCAGTGGGATTGGATGAAATGGTCTCCAGAGCTCCTTTCGATCCCTACAGCACTGAGATTCTGTGAATTCCTACAGTTCTGTGATTCTGTGGATTTATATCTAAGGAGGGAGATGAAGCACTGGTGCACTGGCTCCTCCTCCCATTGCCTTTGCTGCTTGATACAACATTTAGAGTTGGCTTAAACTTCAAAGAAGTTTAAATCCTCCTCAGTGCATTGATCAGAATGAACTATTGTTTTTTAGGTTATTTTGTTTATCAAGCTTTTCATTCTATATCAGCGTGTTTGTGTTTAAGCCTTTTTAGCTCTCAGAGTACAGAGGCACACCTCTCTGTTTCATTCTTCATGCTTAAATGAGTTTCACCTTCACCTTGAACTTCTATGTCATCTCTCACTCAATTCAAAGGAAAGCAGGGCTCTGTTCCTAGCAGTACGTAACACACCAATGTTGCATAAAGGCAAAAGGTATTGCACAAGCCTGGAATGGAGACTCAGATAATGGATCTCCTTGTTTTCAGATGCTTTCTTTGTAAAGCCTTAGCCAGAACGTGACACCCTTTACAAACTGAGTGACAACTCACTCCTTGAGTGACCCCACTGAAACTAAAGGAACTGTTTGTGGAATAGGTTCTGCTCCAAGTGAGCAGAGGCAAAGATATCTCAACCTGTGAAACTGTGCAAAGAGTGTATCCTGCCAGACAAGATTTGGGCAGCCAGATGGGTTGGGAAGCTTATACTAGATTGAAGGACATATTCTTCATCTGACATGGTTTGGAACTAGTTATCTTCTTTCATAGTCCCATCCAAGGTCTTCAGTTGCAGCCATGATATTCTGTACCCGATGATGTTCACAGGAGAATGTGTATGGAGATAACGTCATTCCCTTGTTCATGGATGAGTGCATTACAGACAGGGAGAGTAACCCTTCTTCACATCTCAGGCTTAATTGCACCTCTTTCTCGTCACGTAATTTATTATTACCTTTTTCTCTGAGCTTTTGTAGAAAACCTTTATCCTGTGCCCTGTAAGAATCCACACCTGGGGCTTGTTCATGCTTCGTGTGTGGTGCTGGACTGATCTTTGCAGGCCCCTTTTGACATAAATCTTTGGCTTTTATCCAAATCAAGGAAAATAAAGACGTAGCTCAAGACAGTCATTTGACCAGCCATTCCAATGATGGTGCCAACATTTAGACTTAAGTGAGGAGGAATTTGTCTCTCCTCCGTCATTCAAGACAGCACTGCCTGTAACCAGAGATAATGTGTGGGGAGGGGGGAGAGAGGAGTGGTGCAGTCACTGGATTCAAGTTTTTTCACCTTTCCCAAAACAGAACTCCTCGGATAAGTTTACTTCTCTCAAACGGAGGCCTAAATACTGGAAGTTAGATGCTTGCCATCTGAAGGTGCTGTCTGTAGACTGCACGTGTACTTTGCCACGGTTTTTGCCATCACAACACAACGTAGATGGTATAGTCTCATTTGCCCTTTTGTACCTACACTGTTACTCTGTAATCTTTTTGATATTAACACCGGTCTGATTACTTCTCATGTAGGATCTAATCTAGGACAGAATTTAATGGCTATCTGAGATACAGTTTGTACCACTGAAATCAAAATAGCAGTCAATGCCAAAACAGACTCACCTTTTAAGGGCTTCCTAACAACAGTGAACATACCACCCTTAAGGTACTCCTGGAAATATCAGAGTATGTTCTGCATTCATGTCTATTCTCAGAAATCTGAAATGCACCCCCTGGCACCCATATTAGTGTGTGTCTGTACATATGTCAGCATCTGTGCATGCACAGACAAAGGTGAAGAACAGAAGAAAAGAAGGAAAGTTTCCTTCCCACAGGACCTGAAGCAAACAAAAGGGAGAGAAAACACCTTGTCATTTCTCCACTCCATAACGTTTGATTCAAGCAGCTCCGCTTCACATATTAAGCATCTTTTCCTGATCTCTGGCAGAAAAGGACTTTGCTTTAGGCAGATTCTGTTTGTTATGCACAGGAGAGAAAAGCCTGACTTACTTTTCCAGATTTCTTATCAGTTCTTGGCCCCCTTAAAGTCTGCAGATTTAACGCAATTCCAATTTATGGACAGCTATGTTGCCCTTAAGCTGACGAACCATGCACAGACCTTTAGTTTCAGGTAGGAATAAAAAGAATGTTTCTATCTGCATCAGTTCTTAAATGCCTACTATGAAAAGCAGGGAATAAAAATGAGAAACAACAAATGAAAACCTCAAGGAGCTCTATTTGCTTTTCCACAACTGTGATTCTGCCATCCCATCATTTCCTTCTGGTTTTTGTATCCATTTTACTCATTACAGGAGTGGGACTGGAGGCAGGGATGGTGCGCATCAGGACCCAAACCTATAGGAAGTACATGGTTGGGAAATGTACCTAAATCCAAGAGACAGGAACCATTTTCCAGTTTCTTAATTTTAGAGGCTGCTTTCGCAAAGAAAGATAAATTGCCTAACCTAAAAGCTGGCAGCAGCTGAAGTCCTTAATCAGATTATGAAAAAAAAACACATGGTAGACATGATATATTTTGAACACCAAGATATTATTTATGAGGATAAAAAGGAAAATTTTCCGCAACCTCTGTTTTATCCATTTGTGTACTATATGGTAAACTCACCTGAATTATGACTTTTATTTATAGCGTATCCATAAAAATGTGTGAGCAAGAGTTGCGGGTGATTGTATAGTTGTCATTATACAAGATTGCAACAGATGAATATCCAGAGGTTGTAGGGGAACAACTCACCCACTCTGAGGCTCACAGCTAGGATGGATGCTCACCACAAGGAACTCCACACAGGAGCAAACTCCAAAAGAGATGCTGCCTTACTGGTGGTCAGCCCTTAAATGGGATCTAGGAGAGGTGGAGTCAAGCTCCACCCCTTCCAGGAGCACAGCTGAATTACCTTCACCTGTGCTCCTGCAGCTGACCCGTCACTTGCCTCGGATGGTTAATCAGAGGTTCAGGCTGTGATTAACAGTTTCCCATACACTGATGATCTTAACAAAACAGACTGGGCCTCCTGAGTGTCCTGACCTGACGCAGTGCAATAGAGAATGATGCAGATTAAATTTTAAATGAGGTGTTCCTCTCTTCAACCTTAAAAAGACAAACAAGTAAAAACAGCATGCACAGGTACGCCTGCTATGATAACAGGCTGCAGCAGCCTCAATGCGAAAAAAAGCACCTCTCTGTTTAGTGTTAATAGCAACTTCAGGTGTTCAATACAGAAAAAAACAAATGTCTGACAACATCAGGCCACATACATCAGAGCAATAACGAACACTGTTTTGCAGTGATATTTTTAGTCTAAACCAGAATAGCTGAAAGTCAGTGCTGGCAGCAGAGCATTTTGTTGCAAAAGTGACTGATACAGCTGGGATTGTTACTGTCTTTAATTAAAATATATACTTCCATGCAGTTCACACATCTCACATCAAATCTCCTTTGACATTGCTCTGTATTTATTAAGCATATAAATTCATTATCAATAGCCAGTGAAATGTATAGCTTATTCTTGGCCCGACAAGTAGTAGGTTTGACCTTGATGGAAGCAGAATTTAGTGCCAGCAAATTTTCCACCTCTGTTCATTTCATACAGAAGTTTATTTCATTTATGTTCTATTTGTTTATTATTTCAGTCATCCATACAGTTTACTTCATTCTGATGCCTTCTATTTCTGTAGCACTCTCCGTTTTTTTCAGTATCCTTTTTCAGTTGATATATGACCTTTATCAGTGCTTGATTCACAGCAGAATATTCTACATTAATCTGAATTTGATCCCATTTCTGTCTGTACCAGTGACCTAGCATTTAAATTGTTCTTGTTTTGCTACATCTGGCTACTCCCAATTTCTGAAGCTTCCATGTTTTCTTGAAATACGCAATTTTCAATATTGTAGTCACAATCATTAATAAAAATATCAAAAACCTGGAGACAGAATAGATCCTTCCCTGAATCAGAGACCCAAATCTTCTCTGAGCTGTTTTCACGTGTATGACATTTACCGTGACAACCCTTAATTCATGTTGGAAAAGATGAATATGTGACAAAAAAAAATGATGTTGGACAATTTATAACATTTAATTCTCTTTTCCACTGTGCTTGGAAGAGAATCCAGAATCAAAAAGGAAAATCTTCTATTGAAATAGTGTGCTAAAAACAAAATAATTCTGAATGTCTACCTCCGGGATGTCAAGATCCCATTATCCACCAAAGGTTATAGTTCTCATCACTTGTCTTTTCAGGAGTGCATATTGACTTCTAAGCCTGGTCTGGTGATTAGCAACCCTGCCTGTGGCAGGGGGCTTGAAACTGGGTGATCTTTGAGGTCATTTTCAACCCAGGCCATTCTATGATTCTATGATTCTTTTCCTTGGAATATAATTTCTCCAGGACTACAGATCTTTATGAGTTGGGCGTTTGGGGAGGGAGCACTTTGGCCTATCAAGAAGAGCAGGGACAAAGCAACCCCTAGCAGATACTATTCTAAACCAAAATATTTCTTTTTCCTGGACACAGCAGGGCTTTTTTGATCATTACATTTGTACTGCAATTTGTGCACAGGAAGCCAACTCTCCCAGTCTTACCTGCTGCTCATTTGTAATTTATGAATTGGGAACCTTGTGGCATATTCTGCTGGGCACATGCTCATGCTGGGTGTAGCATCTGTGAGATTTTATTGCTCACAGGGTAAAGCTCTACTTGATAGCAGTCCTGTGTTGAATCCGTTTCATCACTTTTGTGACTCAGCTTGTATTTAGACACAAAGGGCATACACACAAAATCCCACGTTTTAAAAACAGAACAGATATTTTTTTTCCCCACTTCTAAGACACTCAGTGAGTCCCAATTAGCTGACTATAAAAAACTCTCCTGTTGTTAGATGAAAGAGGCTGCATCAAAACACAGTATCATTGTGTCAAACGTTATTATGCAGTAGTCATCTCACTTGAAAATTCAGGATGGAATGTGCCAAAAGATTGTTAAAACACAACTGTTCGGGGGCTTCTTGGATGCTACAACTAAGACCCTTCTTATCTTAGTATCAAGTTGTTCATCTTTAGTTCATCCCTGCTTCTATATATTCACATTTTATTACCTATTAAAGGTCCCAATGTTTTGCTTGAAAACCAATAAAAGCTCCTCAAAATTATCTCATTAACAAAAATAAATGGGAGATGTGTCCATTATCAGTCTTCTTCTGAGATAATTTTGGAGAAATCTTGTAGATCTGGACCTCTGTCCCGCCTGTCCTCACAAATTTTACCTTTCCCATTTGTACACTGTGACTGTTTGCTGATACTCATGAGGGAGTACAAATAATGATGCGTGACATAATTGCATAGCAGATCACATCTCTGTAACAGTTAAGACACTTTCCACACTGTTCCTTCTATTTTTCTACATTTTTTAACAAGGCATGAAATTGGCATGCTTCATAAATGCATATATATCCCCAAAACTGGTGTCTTAGTTGTAGTTAAATGATTCTGGAATACTCTGCTTCAAAGATATGGAAAGATAAGAATAGTAGACTTCCAAATAATCCAGTTCCATTTTTGTTTGTCAGAGTCTCTGTATTATATAACAACATTCAGAGATGTTTCATGCTCTGAACGCAGCTGTCCTTTGTTCCTCCTTTTTTTGAGAGGCTGTTACAAAACCCAGTTACAGTGAAAACTGAAAACCTTATAGGCATGCATCCATGTTCTATTTCTCCTCTGCTTTCACCCAAACTGTTCCTGCTCAGCTTTCCTTTTGCAGGGCCAAACGTGCCTTGCTGTTAGCTGCTGCCTTGCTCCTCGAGAGCTGCCCACTCCGCTGCCCAACACAGATATCTCTGTTGTGGGTTGTTCCATATTGACCTGCAACTTCAGGCACAGCAAAATGTCCAGAGGAGCAAGGAAATAACCCTAAAAACATAAAATTCATGGCAATAGTTGCATTTTTTAATGTGTTTGTGTCTGTAAGTGTGTTTCTGTTTCATATCATTGAGCGAATTGTAAGTACAAGACCATCCTCATAGCAGGGTTAGCCTTCAGGATTGGGCCTGGATTGACAGTTGATGTATGACTACAATGAACAATCACTAAATATATACATATATATATACTTATACATACATATATATATATATGTATATACTTATATATACATATACACTTACAATTGCTGTTGTTATTCCCGTGGAATTATTTAATGAAGTTATACCATGTGCATTCTCAAGAGGAAAAGTTTTCAGTGAGAGAAAACACAGTAAATGAAGACAAAACCAGAGATCCTCCACCTGTGTTTGTTTAGATCTTACTGTCAAGAACATGTGGCATTCTCAGATGAAGAGGAGGTCATTGCTACAGTGAGGCAATTGCAACTACAAAATCTTTCCTTCTTGACTTCTGGACATTGTATAATATCCATAACAATTCAAAGAGACGTGTTTACTTATTGCAAATAAAGTATTGGCATGTGCTGAAAGACTTTTCTTATTTTGGCATTTGATTTGTTTAGTTTATATGAAAGAATCTCTCTTTTAAGATAACATTGAGAAAACAGTTTGGTTTTGACCTTCAGAATTGCACAGAAAATCTGGAAAATCCTTCTCCAAAGCAATACATGAAATAAAAACAAAGCCAGTAATAATGCAGCAAGGAAAGTACTCAACAATTGCATTCTTCGGCTCAAAAGACTTGGGTCTGCACAAACAACATGGTTTGTGGAGAGGCTGTGGGCTACAGAATTCAAAGAAAAAGAGGGAGATGAAGAAATTGAAACAGAAGAGCTCCCCATCTCTACCAAGAGTTGAAACAATTGTTGGTGTATAGGGAACAAATCCTTATCATTTCAAGACAACATGTTAGGGCTTAGCTGACAGGCAGTAAAGAATTTACAGGACATGTGAAACATAGGCAAATAGAAGTACAACATACTTTTTTCTTTTTTTTTCTTTTTTCTTTTATTTTCTTTTTCCTTTTTTCTTTTTCCAATTCTCTTCTTGTCTCCGACACCCAGAGGCGGATAAACATGCAATGAGTGGTTAAAAGTAGCTGTTAAGAAGTTGAATTTTGCTTATAATAGTTGTGGCCACAGAACACGACAGCCTATCTATCTGGGCAGAGCTGGAATGCAGGTTGGGAGCTGAGTATGGAATAATTACATTATTAAACAGGTTGTGGCACTTTTCTCACTTAATGCTAGATCTTCCCAGCTGAACTGCATGCTCAGGTGTCCATTTGTAATTCATGGAGAAAAACAGGCTTTTCCAGGAGTGCTTCAGGACAGCTTTGGTCATTGCTTCAGGACCGATTAATTGCTCCCCATTCTTCACTGTTGATTGATCATCTACTGACAATAATGGGAATCAAGATTTATTGGTTTCATTTACGTAATTGGTTTCCTTTTCATTTGTTTGTTATTTATTTATTTTTTGCTTTAGTCCTTCGAGTGAATTGCAGTGATGATGCAAAAAAAAGAAGAGTTTTTACACTCATTTAACTTCTGCAAGAGATATTTGACAGTTGCTTGACTGGGGTTTCTTGTTCTGCATCTGCAACTTTCTGGGTTCTGAGATAACCTCCCATGTGTCACTTGAGCCTACACAAGGCTTTCCAAAGTAGAATGGTAAGACGTAAAGTGTGCAGCATACTACAAATAATATTCTTGTGCAGATTGCTAAGCAGTTTCTTTAAGGAGATGTTCCCATATTACAGAACGCTGCAAACTGCTTGGATTTACCATGCCATAAAACATTAGGTATGACATCACAGAATCACAGAATCACCAAGGTTGGAAAAGACCTACAAGATCACCCAGTCCAACCATCCACCCATCACCAATAGCTCCCACTAAACCATGTCCTTCAGCACAACGTCCAAACGTTCCTTGAACACCTCCAGGGTCGGTGACTCCACCACCTCCCTGGGCAGCCCATTCCACTGCCTGACCACTCTTTCAGAGAATTTCCTAACATCCAGCCTAAATCTCCCCTGGCACAGCTTGAAGCCGTTCCCTCTAGTCCTGTCACCAGTTACATGAGAGAAGAGGCCAACCCCCAGCCCACAACAATCTCCCTTCAGGTAGTTATGGAGAGCAATAAGGTCTCCCCTGAGCATCCTCCAGACTCAAGAATCCCAGCTCCCTCAAACACTCCTCATAAGGCCTGTGCTCCAGACCCCTCACCAGCTTTGTTGCCCTTCTTTGAACACGTTCCAGGGCCTCAATGTCTTTCTTGCAGTGAGGGGCCCAAAACTGGACACAGTAATCGAGGTGCGGCCTCACCAGTGCTGAGTACAGGGGGACAATCACCCCTCTGCTCCTGCTGGTAACACTGTTCCTGATGCAAGCCAGGATGCCATTGGCCTTCTTGGCCACCTGGGCACACTGTTGGCTCATGTTCAGCTGAGCATCAATCAATACGCCCAGATCCATTTCCTCTACACCAGAGTGGTCTTCCAGCCACTCCGCCCCAAGCCTGTAGTGCTGCCTGGGGTTGTTGTGGGCAAAGTGCAGGGCCCAGCATTTGGTCTTGTTGAACCTCATCCCATTGGCTTCAGCCCAGCTCTCCAGCCTGCCCAGATCCCTCTGTAGGGCCTCACTACCCCCAGGCAGATCCACACTTCCAGCCAACTTGATGTTATCTGCAAACTTACTGCAAACTTAATGTCTGGTTTGGATTTTGGAGATCTGCAGGACAAAAATTATATTCATTTAGAGATCAAAATGAAAGTTGTTCCCAGTTCTTCATGGACATTACTGCTCTTTGAATAACACCTTTTTATTGCTAAAGCACTCATCAAACTTCTTCCAATCCACAGATTACCAGTGTAAATATTCGCTACATTACTGGTAGATTGGATGGCCCATATGTAATAAAAGTGAACAGAGATTTATTGATAGGAATAAAAAACATGTTAAAGAAAGAAAAATGAGCAGCAGTCAGCTGTTAATGGGTGTAGCATTTTGAAAAGAGAAAACTAAACGTAGGAAGTATTTTGCAAAGAGAAAACTCATCTGTCAAAACGAAGCTGTGCAATGTCTGAACAGAAACTTTTCTGAGACAAGAACTTGAACGGTAATTGCTCTTCTTGAAGTTTAAATGCACACATACTTGAGCATGATAAAAATATGGAATCATTAAGGTTGAAAACAATCTCTGAGATAATCTAGTCCAACCATTCACCTACCACCAATGTTGCCCACTAAACAATATTCCAAAAGAAAATATATGTGCATATGAAAATTAATTAGAATCAAAGGTTGAGAAGCAGGAAGAAACTTGGTGTAAAAGTCATGGTATAACTATTTTGCAGACATCAGGCATAAATTTGTTGGTGTTTTGCACAATGAGAAAACTCATCAAGAAGAATCAATATTGCTTTTATTTTTTGTCCAGAATCTCAGAGAGGTCTTGATCCTCATATCCTTGCCTTCTCCTTCCCCTTCTTTTTTTAATTCCTTTGGATGTAATGAAGACTCCTTGGTTCAATTTGTGATTAATTTGAGTCTTTTTTTTTTTTCAAAAAGTGCTGACAAACAGTTAAAACAATGTATTCCAAAAGGCAGTTTGTTCAAAAGTTGATGTGTGCCATCTAAACATATCCCTCAGCCATCAATGACTCCGCTGTTGGTTGTCTTTGCCATGGAAACAGCTGGCAAGAAATCTACTTGGGAGAAAAATCATAGACTTATTAATTAAGTATCAAATTAAAATATTTTCTGAGAGCTGAAGTAGCATTTAATTACCTCTGCCAGTGTGTTGCAGGAAAAAAAAATCTTATTGCATTTTCCGTGAGTCTTCCATCTTATAAATTGGGGATGCAGCAGAAGCCTCGCTGACCATGATAAATCAAAGGTCTTGGAGCCTCACTGTAGCAATACTAAGCTTTACCTCTTGGCTCAGCCGAAGCCCAGCTAACAAGGCTGCATTCCTTCAGGACCAGAGCTGAACCAGGTCAGGCTCACTCAGACTAAAAGTAATTTCTCCTATCAGTATTTTTTACCTAAGAACCACCAAAACTGTAACAGGATAGCTTATTTTTCAGACTTTTTCTTCTTAGATGGAAGTGTGAAGTTTTGTTATAAAAACAGGCATGTATTCCCATTTTTAGTGTAGAACTGAAAAGAAAAACAACTGTTTTCCGCAGTTTGATTTCAATAAATTGTTTTCAGCTGGCTCAGCCACTTGATATGTCCTTTCCATAATGTCATAAGAGTAACTTCTACAAAGAAAGGGACATGATCTGAAGTAATTCTGTTTAACACTCAGGGGACCTCATTTCCTTGCAGTATGATTGTATTTATTACATCACCTGTGTGCTTGAACTGGGACCTGTATTACTATTAGTAGTAGTTGTATACTGGTTTTCCTATTACATTATTATTAGCTGTATTACTATTATTATCATTCCTGTATTACTAATACGTGCAAATTCTTCTCTGACACACTTGGAGAAGCTCTTTAATTTAGAGGCCTTCTGACTGTTCTTTCAGAAAGTTTTGACTGTAGCAAGAAGTTCACTTCAGGTCCCATGGAACTATTGCTATTTTGGATTCCTGGAGAGTTTCCAGTTACTCTCCTTTTAGTAGCCTTTCTTATAGAATGCAAATAGCACCCTATTGGTCAGCTGTGGTATATAAACATTAAATTATATATTGATATATGTCTTCATGCCAACTAAAGGATTAGTAAAAGGATATCCTTAAAGTAATTACAAATTACTCTCTTTATGGACACTGAGAACCTCAGGAGTACTTTACAGTTTGAAACAGAGTTGAGGAAAATCTTGGTATCTTCAGCTGAGGTTTGTTTTGAACTTTGTGGTTGTACTTAAAACTGGATATTGAAAATCTAAGGGATATGAAATACTTGCACATAAAGTGCTTAAATTTTTCCCTAGTGCCTTCTGGATGAAACAATGCCTCAGTAATGTGTTGTCATTGTGACTTAGCTTTGGGGAACTGAATCGGCAGCCACTGACATCTTCTCATTTCTTCCCTTGACACAAATTATATTGGTAAATTTAACCCCAGAGAGAATGAGATTCATTTTGAGTTTCATAGCCATCATAGCCATGAAGACAAAAACTGGACTTGGTTTTGATCAGTGCTTTTATGTATTTATTGTCTGGCAAATTTCTGATGACCTTTGGTCTTCTACTATACTTTCTCTGTTTTCCTGATGGATCTGTCTGGGAAAACAATATAAACTCATTAAAAAAGAGACAATTACATTGTGGACCTTTCCTTGGATGTCATACAATACCCGAGTGACAAGGGAGAGTAAAACTGAAGTAAGTGTACTTCTTCCACTATACTGTAGAAAATTATTTATCACTGATCTCTCTGAGGGAGTTAAAGGAGGCCTGGACAGAATCAGAGGCATCAAACATCCATCATGTTAAATCTGTTTTCTAATAACTGAGAACATACACAACGGAACTTTGTGAAGACAACTGAGAGTTTGAGGAGATAACTCTGTAGGCTTACTAGTCTAAATACCAAGTTGCAAACCTTTGGTAAAGTTCTGTCTTCTTTCTTGATACCTACTTCATATCCAGGTCTTTCAAATGCCTGTGTAACTCTAGCTCTTGTAGCGGTCCTCTGAACTGCATATGAGACTTTTGCAGACCTTGTTTCCTATTTCCTTATTTCTCTTATCCCAGGACAGCTGCAGTGTTACACTCTTCTCAAATGAAGAAGATAGAAAAACTTGTCATTTTCTTTTCTCTCCAGTTAGTGATATGAGCAAATTAAGCCAAATTTAAGCATGGAATTCAACCTGAAATCTACCCCGGATAGGTAAAGACCCTTCAGAAATTTGTGTTTGAGCTGATATTTAAGCTAAGCAGTCATTCTGGACTTCCTAGACATGGTGCTAAAGAAGCACTGTCTGGATGCTATTTATCTACCCAGGCATTGGTCCTGTGACAAGAGTTATGGGACTTTAATTGTAAGTGATTTCTGGGTATGAAAGTCAAATTTGTTCTTTATTTACAATTGTATTTAAGCTGGATATCACAATTACACCTATTCTCACGCAGTATACTTAAGCCATTAATTTCCTGGGTGTTTCAGGGACTGCCCATAGTTATCCACACAGATGAGATGATGCTTTAAATTGAGGCATTGGCTAGAAATGAAACTAGAATTGAACGGCCAGCCACCTTTACAACCACCTGTTTAACTGATGGTTAAAAGAGCTCCTCACAGAGGAATCTTGCACAGTTTGGGGGAGTCCCCCTGTGCAAAGACTGCTCAACTCAGTAAATGTTGTATGCTTAAATGTGCTAATTAGCATACTGAATACACTAACTCGCTGATTTCCAGGCAGTTCCTGCTGCAGAAGTGGTTGAACTGTACACAGATATATGTGAAGAGCTAATACAAACTGACCAGCAGGCACAGAAGTATATATATACTATATAAGTATATAAGAGAATTTTGAAGTGTTTGGATGAAGTGTTCCACACAGGACCACAAGCCATCCTCCTTACAAGTGAGGAGAACAGAATTTTAGGAAACCACACCAGATCCAACCAAAGACAGCACTGCAAAGTCTCTTACTTCTGAGACTCTTGTGACAACAGGACAGCAACCAATTAGTTCAGTTTGAGTGAGTTGATTTCACTGTGAGTGCTGCACAAAGGCAATATCCTAATAAAAAGCTTTTCGTTTCTAATGAACAGTAATCCTGTGAACATCTGTATAAAGCATCTATTTTAGGATGGAGAGAGTTTCATTTCAGACTCCACTGACTGTAATGGCTGTATCTCCATGGACCGCAAAGGGAAAGGCAAATAGGAAGTGCCATTACTGCACACCAAAATGAAGTGCTACCCACATATGGGGAGCTGAACTCCATCCATAGGAAAGCATTAATAATTACCATGTGAAGACATGGCAAAAGAACCAGCAGAGCCGTACATATGGGCCCCAAGCCCACATAGCAGATATACAGCTGTAAGTTCACCCTTATCATTTGAGCATACTACATTTCATTTCCACCATTTGCTTATCAAAGCTGTATTAGGTGAGCATTCCTTACACCACAGCATATAAAACGTGCCTTAACATGGCCTCGAGGAGTACTATTAGCATTAATATGCAAGCTGAAAAATCACACTGCTTTCAGTACTATTTGAAACAGAAATATCTTCACGCAGCCATTGCAAGGATGCTTGGTGTTACCAGTTGTGTTGATTAATTGATATTACTAAATGAAAAGCTAGTAGCCTATAGTTTTTCAGACATCTAACATTCTGTATTCACATTTTTAAGCTCGCTGCGCCTTTTTTTTTTTTTTTTAGCTATGAATTTGAATGAAGTAGGATTAAATCAACTTATAAAAAACAATATACAGTTATGTCTTCACTTCTGAAGGTCCTCATTCTGTGTACCTAAAATATACCTATTATTACTATATATCAAGCTTCATCTGGTCATGCAAATCTTTGTCAGAGTTTCTCTGTGCTATTTCCAATGACATATAGCAACGGTATATGAACATAAATACATTTCATAGCATCCTAGTTCTGACAAAATTGTTTTGCTTCTCCAGGCTATATAAATACCTGACAAAGGAAGAGTTCCACGTGCTTGGAAAGTCATCTCCAAACTCTGTGGAGAAATATGCCTTCAACCATATTTCTTAAATGTGTAAGATTCCCCATCTCCAGATTTCTGCTCTGCCTATGCATGGAATCACTAATGATCTGTCTCCAAATCATCCAGATCTTGGCAAGAATTTGTTTCAATACTGATCTAAAATTAAAAGAGCATAGAACCATAGAACATCCTGAGTTGGAAGGGACCCAGAAATGTCATCAAGTCCTACCCCTGGCTCCACATAGGATGACCCAAAAATCACACCATACCACAACAAGAACATAAAGTTCCTCAAATGTATTATTAAGAAGTTATAGTTTTTGATATTTGTTTTTTTTTTTTTTTAAGTTTCCAGAACTTTATTCAGCAAGGATGCTCTCATGAAAATATTCCTATACTAAGCTGCAATAATAGCATCACTTTATTTCTTATTCTTTTAGTAGCATATCCTCTGGTAATTGTAAAGTACACAGAGAGCTAAGAGCTTTCAGTTTGGTGAACTGAAGTTTCTACAAGACTGTGCTTCAGCATGGAGCTTACTGATAAAGTTGAGCTTGGAAAGGAGATATAGACCTGGAATAAGAAACTACATCAGGAAGGAACAACTGTAGTGTAGGGAAACTATCTGACTGGTAGTGTGGAGGGTCCAGTGAAGTCAAGGATCTCAGGAAGCCTGCAGGACATCTCCAATTCACTTCCTTGCTGCAAATCCTTCCCGCAAACACTGGGCTAGGCTTTGCATTACTAAGACCTTCCTCTCCCTTCATCTCTGTTTTTCCTCTTTTTTTCTGGGTATTGCAAAGCAAAGTTTGCAATCTTGGAAATGTGAAACTGAAGATGCCGCAGGAGATCAAGTTGAGCAAAGCACAACAGGCTTATGCTTTTGTGATGAAATCAAAAGATTTCCTCAGGGCTCATGATCTGTTCTTCTTCTAGAAACCTCACTTTCTGAAATCATGAAATGATGAGAAACAGTAACTTTCTAGTAGGAGAAAAACTCCCAGACTTTCATCTTTTGCTGCTGTGGAGGCAAGCTTGGTAAGCGTAAGATGTAACAAAAAAACTCAAGAGCTAACAGGGGAGAATTAAGCTCAAGAATACCCGTGATTTGTTTACAAAAGCCCCCAAAATATCATTGTTCTTTACATTCAGTACATTTTCAGTGGCTGTGACTGAAAAATGGACATGGCTGCTAATAAAGCAATGTTACTGAAGCTGATATGGCACTTCCTATGACATGGTGATTTACGAACAGCTTGCACACAGGTAAACTTCAAATTGATTCTTGCTTCTCCCTGAATCTCCTTGTCCACCTGGCCTTGGCTGCTATGATTTAGAATTGCTGAACCGTAGCTACGAGTGAGGTTTTTTCCTGCTGTAGTTGTATGATAATACTCACAATAGGAAAATAGGAGCAGCAATAAAACCTGGTCCTAAGAAGTTTGTCAATCAAAAAAGTTAAAATGTTCGGTTTGATTAATAGGGTTTGAATGTATAAAACAAAGTAAGAGAGTCCAAAGCAGAATGTAGGAAGGTGCAACATTTATGACCTTCTGCTTTTAGCTTTGATGCTCTCAGAGGAATTCAAGCTTGCTTTCTCCTGGAGTGTCCCTTAGGTTGTTTCAAGTAAGAAGAGTACAAACACTGCAACTACTACGTAAGGGATATAGTGGTTTGCTCAAGGCCATGAACACAAGAGTAATTATCGGCCTCTACAGAGCTATAAGTTCAATTGTTTTAAAGACTTTATGGTCGGAAATGAGTTTTAGTACACCAGTTTCATCTAAATCCCTATACGAAAGTTCCTTTAACTTGTCTGCACCTGTAGGTCCCCTATCTCACAGAATTTATTATGTATACTGTATCAGATATCAAGTTATCAAATACTGTAGCAGTATGATCCTTCTTTTGATTGTGAGATAGATTATTACATCATTGTATACCTATTATACAATTATATTGGCCATTAATTAATCCATTGTTCCATTAATTGATTAAGTAATCTGTTGATGCACATAAGTGCATCATGGAACCCCTCACATGAATCTTCACATTTCTTTATAGGGGTTTCTCATGAAGATACGGCTTTTATCAGATCTGGGACTTTCACTCTCTTATTTCAGCTCATTTTTAAGGAGTACTGATTCTTTTGGGAATATTCATTTTTGGCCACTAAAGAACAAGAAGTTTGTTTCACCTATCACTCTGTTAAATCAGCACTACAGCAGACCATTACAAAAGGATGAGTCCCAGCAGTATCCCAAAAAATGTACAACCCCAAATCACATCACTTCTCAGTGTTGCCGGAGTTTACAAGAAGGCCTGGGGTGAAGGACATCATGCAATAAGCATGGACATATTTACCTTGGCAAATTGGATTTACCCAAGGAGTTTGGGAGAGCGCTCTATCTCAGAGCAGCACAGTGGTCTGAATGGATTTATAAGATTACTGCTGCAGAATGAGCCCTACTGTGCAGATGACACACGTCCTACATTCTCCTCCTGTATCTTGTGCAGGTTTTTATGTCTGAACGAGATGCGGTGAAATAGGAGACATAGATTTGTACATTCTGGACAAATGACTAAGTTCTCACACAGCTTACACGAACACTGTGAATTTGTTCTAAGAACTGCTAGTCTATCCCTCCAATGCCTGCTTTTATAACTGAGTAATGCATTTCAGGTATTTTTTAACGTGAACAATAGTCAGAAATCTCTTAGAAAGAAGAAAATAACTTTTTAGTCTTAGTGTCATCCAGTCCATAGTGGATGACCATCCAGTCCATGGTGGATCTGGATATAGATCAAAATATCAAAACTGGGAAAATCATGCAGTGCTACATTCCTAGAGTTTTCCTCCAGCCACCAGCAAATTCTGACCTCAAGGTCAGAATTACAGGGAGTAACTCCGTATTGACTAGACTTTGCTTGGAATTCTCTGGTCACTTTCTGACTCCACATAAAAATCTACTGTCTGCTACATCTTGTGGGAAGGATTTTGACAGCTAATCTATGTTTTAAAGTTTTGAATATTCTTGGATACATAGCCCTGATACATCCATATACCTTTGAGCATCGGATCTTTGGTTCCTAAGGCCCTAGTGATCAAAAAGTGTCATCAGAATCTGGATTGAAAAACCAAAACTTGGTCCTTCCTATCCAAATCTCTTATTTTCCCACTTTCATTAGCTTTAAATTGCAAGCTCGTTTGCTTGATTGTTATTGAGACATTGTATCCAAGAGTGTTTGGCACTCAGTGTGCACAGTGGTTACTACTGGCCTGATATTTAGCCTATAAATCATCACAGTTGCAAAGAAGAAAGGTAGCTGAAAGATGCCAACATGTAGATGCTAGGAGAGATAACCTGACAGGTTTCAGTCACCTGGCTATCCTGACTATAAAATTCTGTTTTGTTGGTGAAGAACTTGTAGGGGAGCAACAGGATGAGAAGAACTCATGAGTCACTGGGCCAGCAACAAGCTCAACAGTAAGCAGACAATGGCTCCACTGTGACCATAATGTCTCCCTTTATCATGCAAATGATTAGAGAATGCTACTGCAAAGGAAACTTCAACCTGCAAAGGATCTTTTTTTTGGTATGGCAAGGCTGAGGTTCAGCATATCACCCTCAAAAAGTCACATTTCTTTATACAGAATCACAGAATCATAGAATCACCAAAGTTGGAAAAGACTTCCCAGAACACCCAGTCCAACCGTCCACCAATATTTCCCCCACTAAACCATGTCCAGGTTAGTACAGCCTCTGCACATTTCTTGATCACCACCAGGGACGGTGACTCCACCACCTCCCTGGGCCCATTCCACCGCCTGATCAAACAGGCTGGGTTAGAGCATAGGTAGGTTACAACACTGGGAAGTTCTACTTATTTTTTTAGCTGCAATAAATAAATAGATAAATAAATAAAAAGATTTTAGGTAGGATCCGTTAGGCTTACTCCTAGAAAACCATCAGTCATCCATGGAGCTCTCCCTGTTACAAATAAGCAATGCTTTTATATCACTGGAGAAGGTCAACAACCTTTTTCCAGGTCCTCCTCAGTTTCAACAAGTTAATCAGAGGCCAATCATTGACATTCACTCTCTTCAGGAGCTGAAAGATGAGTTGGCTGAAACTCTGGAAAAGATTATGTATGTGGGAATTCCCTACTGACTGGATTGGATTATAGGGAATTGCTTAAAACCTTTTACAAATTCACTCAGATAAACATTTCTGTTTTGAAATTGCCTATTGTTAGACTTGGTTTCCGTGTCTCAGTTCAACAGCGTATAACTGCGTTATTCAACTTATGGCAATATAAATACTTTCAAAGAATGCATGTGTGAGGGAAAATTACTTCTGAAACACAGGGAATAAACCATATTTACTGTGCAAAAGCCTGAAAGTGTTTCCTCTAGCTCAACTTGTAAATGCCAGTGGTCTCTTACAGCTAAAAATGTAATAACGTGACTCATCATGGTTCCCAATCCCTACTTCCCATATGGTTTGTGGATTTATTGCCTCTCGCTTTCTGCAGCATCTGAAATTTGCTGTGTTGTGCAAGAAAATTCTCATCTGGAAGTTTGCCCTTTGTGTACCTTTCTTTCTTCCTCCCTTGCTAAGGTGTAAATCAATGCAAAGCAGCATTCTCCGTTGTAAAGAGGTGGATTTGAGAAGAGGATTGAGAAGTGCTGCCCTGGACTACCAATTGCTTACATTTGCTGAAACAACTTGAATTTACAATTACGTTACAGATGCAAATATTACACATCTTTCCAAAGCCACAGATCACAACAGGGTTTAATCCACACAAAAATATCCTCTAATGTTAATTTTCATTCTGGCTTTACGAGAGCCTATTTAGCCTTTGGCAGAACTAACTGAGAAAAGGTAATTCATTTTGGAACAATCACATCAGGGTTGTATAGATGGAAGCATTTTAATGACAGTTATCATAATAATTATCAAATGACCTTTTATTTCTTATTGAAACACAAAATTTATGAGTGTTTTCCCAAGAAATAAGTACCAGGTGGCGTAGAAGTGTAAAGGAATATATCAAAGCCTCATTTGCATTTCTGTGTCTTAGTATTTATATGCCCTAAGTTTAATATTCTGGTCCAGCTTCAAGTTGCCCTCTGCTTGCTATACCTTCCTATAGGGTGCAACACCCTCCAGTGGGCAAATTCAGGAGCTGTGTAATTGCCTTTAACTACCAACAATTGTCTGTCAACAAGCTGCTAAATCTGGTAGCTGATAGCAGAGCATCTGCTTCATCTTCATCCCCCAGGTCCAACCAGGAGCATGGATAAGCTCATATTGCCAGTGTACACATATATATGAAGTGCACAACATCCATAGAGAGAATACACCACGCAGACAAACTCAGACAGCACCAGTGACATCTTGTTCCCCCCTGTACCCACGACTTGCAGCTTACATGAAATTTTTTAAATGTTTATTCCTCTTCTAGTCACTTCAACCCCTTCCTTTCCCCATCTGTGGTCTCCCCTCTAAACATTTCCTAATAAGTTTTTCACCTTTCCAAGATGCTATTCCCATGCATCTCCTAGTGATTAAACCTTAATTCTAACCCAGATGGGAAACACTGAACCCTAACCCCAAAGGGTTACCCTTAAGTCTTGACCTCAATCCAAATGGTTGACCCTGAACCCTCAGCACAAATGGGTAACCCTTAACTCTATCAGACAATGGTAACCCAGAACAGTAGTTCCCCTCAGTACATTGGGTGATTCCCACTGATTTATCTCACTCTCAGCCCATGGATTCAAGTCTCTCCTGGAACATCCCTGGAAGCAGCCAGGGCTTGTTTCTGTGTCCAATTATTGGAGTTCCTCCAATTGCTGTTATTCCTCTGCCTTTGTGCACATGAGCATTGTAATAACAAAACCACCACCGACTTTGCAGCAAACCCTTCAGCTATCAGCAGGTGATTCTATCACACTGAAAAGACTCCTTAGCCACAGCCGAGGCACAGCATGACTGACTGAGACTCTGTACCCACAGGCAAGGGAAGCCCTACCTTAGAAGCAGCACAAAAGCATGGCCTAAATCTGTCTGCCTCGGATCAAGGAGAGATGTAAGCTTTTATATTTCCCATTCTTAATAATTTCTGCTAGCCATTAAGATATAAGCACGTATGTTAGTCTAAGTGCACTTTAAGATAAAGCAGACAGAAGTTACTTTTCAGGCAGTCTCAATTTTGAAAGATGTGTTTTTGATGTGCTTTATGGATTGTCACTGCATTTGGAGAGGAATGTGCAGCTTTGCTGTCTCCTTTGCACTCAGGTAGCAGAGCGGTTCAGGCAGAGGGAGGTTCACCTGCATGCAGAGTGGGATGCATGAGAATCAGGCAATGTGTCTGATGGCTGCAAGTACATAGGCTGCTCCAAAAGTAATGCCTCCTATTTATTTTCATCGAAACTACAACAGATATAAAGAGCACAGTAGGGCTATTTGATCGAACAAATTCTCAGCTACAAAACACAATTTTCCAACACAGCCATCAGCATGAGCTATCTGTTTTAACCAGTGATGAACAAGAGCCTGTGTGTTACTCTTACACAAATCTGCACCAGCAGAGGTGACCCACTGTTGCTGTCACCACTGCTGAAGCACACCACCCACCCTTTACCATGCTCACATCCACTGTTTGATCTCCATAAACATCCACAAGTACTGATGAATGACAGTGGGTACAATTATTTCTTCATGGAGGAATTCAGTTCTGCTTCTTTGCTCCATACATGCTGCCATGTCAGACACCATTCTGTCAGACTGCCCCTCTGCTGCCATTTACCACATGGCAACAAGGTGTAATGGGATATTAGCGGGAAGCTTCAGTCTTTACTGCCATACCATCAACATCTGCCTATGATGTTGTGGGCCAACATAATAAAATAGGAGGTGTGACTTTTGGAGCAGCTCTTGTACTTCCACTGTGAGGAGCAAAGTTTCTTCTGGCTTACTGCCTTGGTTTCTCTTGCTTCTCTCCAGCTACACCGTTAATTTTCTGATGACTGTTAGAAAAGTAACATTCTCTAATGGCATTTATGAAATACCACGGCCTGAGAACAGCTGTTGGTATTTTCCCCACAGCCCATGCAGGTAGGATAAGGAGAAAATAAAAGTGTATTGTATATTGGTGAAAAGCATTATAGCTGTAAGAAAAAAATGCAACAAGGGATTGTGAAGTTGAATTAATAGAGCAAAAATTCAGCTGTCACTTTAAAGCCAGCAATTCATATATGGCAAAATGACTTGGAAGCTCCCATCCTTCAAGGAAGAAAATAACACATTCAGTGCAGTAGTAACTGTGGAGAAGAGGCAAGGGTTCATGTCTTTCCTGGCCCTTCTTCTTAATGGAGTTGAAGGATGTATCTGCTTGTTGTAATAATCCACATTTATCTCATATTTACTATTGGGATATTTAAGTGTACGATTCCTTTCGGACCACGGCGTCTAGCTAAGATAAAGAAATATTGGGGTCTTAGCAAGGAGAAGCTACCAAGATCTGTATGTGTAGATCAAGAAACAACTAACCTTTAAGACAATATTTACAAAGACACTGAATTTAACCTGATTATTCTTTAATAAATAATTATTTGTTTGAAAATTTCTTGTGCTGCTCTTGTTGAACCCAAATGCTCATTGTCCTCCCCACACATTTTCAGTTAATCAGGTATCTCTGTTGTCTACGAGTGGGTGCCAAAAGTGGGAGCCGTGAACATCAAAAGAGATTAAACACTCTGAACTACTCAAGTTGGTGGCATTATTTTTTAATAAATCACTGTTCATTGGGGAAAGTACAAGAAGACTGAATAAGAGCAATTGTAGCAAATAAATATTCAGAAATGTTGCAGAGTCCTGCAGTGCCTCAGGCAGATAATAAATAGCTTGCAGTCATTTTTATCTTGAAGAAATATAGAATTAATTCATGATGATATATTTCTCTGAGTAAAATAATTGGCACGAAAGTAGGAAAGTAGGTTACATTGATTACTGCATGTTAAAATGATTAATTAAAAGTTTTATAGGTTTTCAGTCTTATTTTGTGTGACAACACTATAAATCAGGCATGACTCCATTAACACTGATAGATTGGCACTGGTTTAAATTGAATTGAATGAATGAAGGAGGACGTAAGTGAAAACACCTAGAGGAAAAGTAATCATATTCTGAACTGACACAGATCTGGAGTTCTTCTTATTGGACTAAGATGAACAGTGAGCTGGAGCACCTCTCCTATGAAGAAAGGTTAAGGGAACTAGGCTTGTTTAGCTTGGAAAAGAAAAGGCTCCAGGGAGAACACATGATGGCCTTCCAATACTTGAAGGGAGCATATACACAGGAAGAGGAACGGCTATTTATGAGGGTGGACAGTGACAGGACAAGGGGGAATGGTTTTAAACTGAGACAGGGGAGGTTTAGGTTGGATCTTAGGAGGAAGTTTTTCACCCAGACGGTGGTGACGCACTGGAACAGGTTGCCCAAGGAGGCTGTGGATGCCCCATCCCTGGAGGCATTCAAGGCCAGGCTGGATGTGGCTCTGGACAGCCTGGGCTGCTGGTTGGAGACCCTGTAGGTAGCAGGGGATTGAAATGAGATGAGTATTGTAGTCCTTTACAACCCAGGCCATTTTATTATTCTATGATTATGATTCTATGGAAGGGACCTTTCAGATCATCTAATTCCAACCCCCCTACTACAGACAGGGACACCACCCACCAGACCAAGTTGCTCAAAGCCCCTGGGCTCTCTTCATGGGAGGTCTGACCAATGCTGTAACTTAAACCCACAACACGATTCACTTTACTCTGGAGCGACACATCTAAGGAGATGTGATGAATCACTCTGGAAGCGCTCGTTCCTTTCTGCTGACTGTGAGAGCTTTGCAGAAGGACCAGCTGAGTTATCAAGCGCAGATGTCAAACAGTAAACGAGATGAATCTTATCCACAATATATGTAAAGATAAATAACCACACATTTTATTGTGCAAGTATTGATGTTTTCCTTTCACTGGATATGTCGATGAATTGCTTTCCCTCTGGTGTTTTGGCTCACAATGTTGTGCATGTTTTTAACAGAATGGTAGCAGACGCTCAGAAGGGAAAACATTTAAACCATGCTCTAAACCTGATGCACTGCATCAAAGACTCTTCTTAACATAGGTAAGCACGCTTATTCTTTATAAATCATAGAATCATCAAGGTTGGAAAAGACCTTCAAGATCATCCAGTCCAGCCATCCAAATCCAGACTAAGGAATTTTTTGAATGAAGCAGATAATCTCCCATCTTTAAGGAAATCTTAAAGCAGTGTGTGGCTGCCTTCTGTTTGGAACTGGAATGTGAGGGACAGTCATCCAATTTGCTTCTCAAACAGTCTTGAAAAAGAAACATTTAGCATGCATCCAACCAACTACATATCCTAGTTAAGGAGTCACAGCATCTCTGGTGGCCCACATCTGACTCTCATCTGAGCTTTAAAGCCTTTCATGTGTGATTTCTCTCATCCTAGCATAGAATTCAAAAATAGGCCAAGCACAGCACTGCCTACAAGCACTCATATCTCTTCATCGACCATAAAGTCAGCATGGCTGGGCTCCATAGCATTACCCATGAATGTCTGAAGGCAGGAGAAGTTAATCCTGCTCCTTAAATACTTTAGTACTGAAATTATTTATCCTTCCTTGAGACCATATTGAGCTACTGTATGTTAGTCTTTGCAGCTCCAACTGTACCCTATCTAAAATGGGGCAGGAATTATTCTCTTCAAAAATGTTGGCACAGCACAGCTCGCAGCTATTCAGCTAAATCCTTTCCCTCTTTAGCACACACGGCCTCATCCAAACTGCTCTGAAAAAAAAAGAAAAAAAGAAGAAAAAAAAAAAAAAGGATAGCCTGGCTACTTAATCTGAACAAATGTGGAAATTGCTTGGAATACGTGGCCAAAGCCATCCCAGTAGCCAAAACAATTCAACAATGTGTTGATACACAATTGTGTAATCAATCCAGCCTGTGCTCGGGCCATGTTTGGTTATTTTGCTAGACAGAAACTATGACGTTTGATTTAAACAAAACAAACAAGAAGAAAAAGCCATCAAGGAAATCCTGTTGCAACAAGCCCTGTCAATTGATCTCAAAATATCATCAGCTGCAAGAATTCAGATTGGAAGTCCTAAAACAAAACAAGAACATTTTGGAAGTTTCAAGGTAGACAAAGAACATTGCAACTTCACAAATCTTTATTTAATGCAACTACTTGAACAGTTACAGATGTTGCCTAAGAGGCATATTTATTAAACTAATGGATTGCTTAATGAAAAAAAGCCTAATTGTTCCAACCTGCAATTAAACATCCTTCTCCAGACAGGATAACTCTCTACAGAAAGTACTGCCTGAATGTAACCATTTCATCCATCATTGAAAATGACAGCTTCTAGTGACACATCAATAATAGAAAATAAAGACAGGATGAATCCAGGCTCAGCGTGTTCTTTAACAACACCATCAACAGATCCCAAAGGAAAAGTATTCTTCAGAGACTGTCAGCTGCCACAGCTGTATAGTCTCAATTTTCTCAAAATGATAAGGTTGGGTTTAAGTACTTTTTGTAGCAGACTGAAAAAAAAATAAATAACATGTAATAAACGAAACTTCTTATCAGGAATAAAAGATCCAATCAAACTTCTAGCACTAACCCCACAACAGGCTGGTGATTTGCAGGAGGTATCGAAGCTCATACTGCGCTGTGCAAAGCACTACAAACACACAACATTTCCTTCAGCAGCCTGCAGCCTAAAGACACCACTTGAACCAGGGCTGTAAGTGGAATGTGTACTAAGCACGGTCAGGTCAACAACGAACAGTTTTAAATAGTTAATAACTACTGTTTCGCTGAGAATGAGATGCAGCTGGTAGCTCTTGATCCCGGGGTACTGAGCAGCCAGAGCTGCACATGGGTGTGACATGGCACAGAAAGCACATCTACATCTCAAAATAGAAGATGTAATGCGGATTATGTTCTTTTGCTTTTCTTTTTAAGTAAAAACTGTGCTTATTCGGGAGAAAGCACCCAACCTTTACATGTCAGGTGCGACAATCATTTTGGGTAACTTTTAATGGAGTAGAAACTGAAGTTTCAGTAAAAATGGTGAGATTATAACAAGCTATACCACCCTCCACATGGATCTGTTTTGTTACTGTGGATGTCAGTGCTCAGGGTACAGTATTTTTTTCTCCCCATCCTTTTTTTCTTTTTCTCCTGCTCTTTAGGGCAGGACTTAGAAAGATAATAGCTAAACTAGTTGTCTAGACTCAGAGCATGTCAAAGAAGGGCAAAAGAAGCTGGTGAGGGGTCTGGAGCACAGCTCTTATGAGGAGCAGCTGAGGGAACTGGGATTCTTCTGTCTGAAGAACAGGACCCTCAGGGGAGACCTTATTGTGCTCTACAACTACCTGAAAGGAGGCTCTGGTGATTTGGGGGTTAGCCTCTTCTATAGTGTAACCAGCGATGAGAGTGAATGGCTTCAAGTTGCAGCAGGGGAGATTCAGGTTGCACGTTAGGAAAAAATTCTCTGAAATAGTGGTCAGGCACTGGAATGGGCTGCCCAGGGAGGTGATGGAGTCCCCATCCCTGCAGGCATTCGAGAGATGTAAAGATGTTGTTTCTTCATGCACTCGTGTGGTTTTGTTTTTATTTTATTTTTCTGAAGCATGATTTACAGCCTCGATTCCAATAATTCCATGTAAATATTTCACTATTAGATCTTAAAAAATAAAAATAAAAAAATCTACCTTTGAGAATCTGCTTCCTATTTGGACAGTGGTCCCTAAATGTGTGAATTGTGGAGTCAGTGAAACACAATAGATTGAACATTTTGGTAAAGGCATTAATAAATCCAGGCTTTATCTCCTTCATTCAGCTAGCTGTAAAAGCAGGATGATATATCCCTATCTTTTGAAAGAGCTGTCGAGATTAAAACAAACAAAAAAAAAAAGACTGAAAATCTCAGATCTCTCCATAATGGGGTCATGTATACATCAGAATTAGATAAGAAGTCATGACAACGTTGGTAAACTACAGGAAGATTGTATGGATATTCCAGCATGTCCCATTTAAACTACAAAAATATTTTCCTAATGTTACTCTCAATAAGTAGAGAAATCAATCTCCCAAGATCAAGCCATGTTTAAATTATCCAGAGTAAATGCCAATGTCAGTAACAATATTAACATGAAAGAGAAAACAGTAAAATACATCTCAAGCCTAAGAGAGGCTGAGAGTAGTACAGCTGTGCAGTATGTGTCCAATTCAACTATGTTAACTTGTTGGTTCAAAAGAAAAAGCATTTTACAGCAGTGGGGGTGAAATAACTCTTAGGCTGTTAGCTCCAGCGAAAGCAGCAAGGAATGGGATACTAATAGTAGTAGACTTGATCCTGCAGGAACAAGAGACACACTCAGATATCTGAACGTTCTGCACTGTCAAGTTTATTCTTCAAATGTAAGGGCCAGTATTTTTACTTGCAGCCAGTAGTGTGCCTTCATGGCCAGGAAGGTCAATGGGATCCTGGGGTGTATTGCACAGAGTATGGCCAGAAGGGTGAGGGAGGTGATTCTCCTGTTCTGCCCTGGGGAGGGCACATCTGGAGGGATGGGTCCAGTTCTGGGCTCCCCACTTCAAGAAAGACAGGGAATTTCTAGAGAAAGTCCAGCAGGGTCCACAAAGATGATAGGGCCTGGGGCATCTCCCTTATGAGGAAAGGCTGAAAGCCCCGGGGATGTTCCGTATGGAGAAAAGAAGGCTGAGAGGGTGATCTCCTCAATAGCTACACAGATTTGAAAGGTATGAGCCAAGAGGTTGGGACCAGTCTCTGTTTGGTGGTGCTCACCAATAGGGCAAGGGGCAGCGGGCATAAACTGGAACATAGGAAGTTCCAAATGAACATGAGAAAGAACTTCTTTACTGAAAGGTTGGCAGAGCCCTGGCACAAGATGCCCAGAGTGGTGCTAGAGTCTCCTTCTCTGGAGATGCTGAAACCCACTTGGAAGCTTTCCCATGCAACCTGCTGTAGTAAACTGCTTTATCTGGGAGTTGGACTGGATGATCTCCGGAAGTCACTTTCAATTCTGCGATAATATGAATATTTGTCAAATTCCAGAGAAGAGGACAAAAAAGAAATCCTGTAGTAATGCTTAGTAGATCTATTAGCTGTACCTGAGAACTTAAGTCCATTGGCTAAAGTGAAAAGTCCTGTACTGAAACTATAATAAAAACCAGTAATACATTCACACAAAAGTCTCTTGGAATTTACCAACTTCCACAAGCCTCCAACAGCCTCCAAGAAGAGAAAGCACAAGCTTCAGGATTGCACTCCAAGATATTTTGAGGCTGAAATTTTGACTTGGAGTAAGTCACCTTGAAAGTTTTATTGCAGAAAATTTCAGAGAGTAGCAGAGCCACAAAGCAGTTCACTCTTGTCCTTAGTACGGGAGAAAAATGTGGAAGGGATATGTGCACTGCAACACAATGCAAGACTTGAGCTATATCCCACTGGAATTAAAAAACAAAACAAAACAAAACCAAAAAGAACTACAAAAAAAAACTATAGCATTGGGCTGCCTGTCTGAAAAAAAAAAAAGCTGCTTCTGTACAAGAAAAACACAACTATTTTTGACATAAGTCAATCCAAAGCTACCACAAAGGGGAAGTTTTTCCGCATGGAAGAAGAATTACATCAAAGAGCACTGAATAATTCAGGAAAAATTCTGGTTACTGAAAGGATCCTTCATCCCTTCATTTAGCCGTAGATCAAGGCCATGAGGTTCCTTTGGGCAGGAAGAAAGACTTTTAACATACTGGGAGGGATCTTCAGTTATCCATGCCCAATTTTGTTGAGAGCGAGGTTAGTAAAAGACCCAGGACAAGAAGTATGCACCAAGACAACCATCAAACATCCTCCATGCTGTGGATGGAGAACCAGCACAAGACTCTTGTATTTTGATACAATTCAGCTACTGACTGTGAAATTCACATGTTTTCCAAGCCAGCTGTTTCAAACAACCTAAAAGAAGCTCTGCCCTACCTGCCAAAAACTCTCTCTCTTAAAAATCAAAGGGAAAGCAGGGTGAGCCTAAATCCTTCACCTTCATAAAGAGGGAATAATTTGGAAAGACTGTTTTCCTACCTCATTTTCACTCCTAATAACCTGTCAATTTTGGCTTGATGGGATATCCTTATCTCTAGTATAGACAGCTTTATGCAATGGAATTGTAGAATAGGAGAGCTGCAGAACTATGGAATGGTTTGGATTGGAAAAGAAAGAGAGACTAGTTAATGCCAAGACACCATTGCACCTGTAAGGTTTCCATAACTGCTCAAAATAAAAAGACATTTTTGTGGTGCTCCCACCTGGGAAAAGAATGGAAAGAACTCTGTTGGTATCATGTAAGGCCAAGTAAAGAGTTCTCCTACAAAGTCAGGGAGAAAGGCTTTCAAAAGTGAGACTTCACCTCCTGTGATGGTTGGATGTTCAGTGTTACCAGAGAAGTGCATGAGTTGGATAAGGTCTCTCACCACTGCTTTTTAGAGGTGAAGTCTTTGAAGGTAAATCAAGGCAGTATGTTCAACAGCTGAAGTATTCAGACTCCTCTGCTACTATTAAAACACCTTCTCCAGTGATATGTTTATACACCAGATCAGACTGAAGACCCATTGAAGTCTACGTATACTTATCAACTGGAAGGTGAGAAATCCAAGCCTTAATCACTCATCTAGCTGTCTCTGGAGGCAACGGAAGGACTGAATCCTCTCTCAGTTGTCATTCATCCCTTCTAAGGTAGCTTTTTATCCCCTGTCTACTTCAGGAAAATTTCAAAGAAATTTCAAAAAGGAAAATTTCAAAGAAAGATGTTTCAGGCAGCTCTATCTCAGAAAGAGAAGGAGAAAAAAAAATAGCAGTTATTGCAACATGGTGACATTCCAATTGCAGATTATTGAGACTCCCTATATCATATAGGCAGTGTTAGACCTTTCGAGAAAGGATGCAGGATGAGCAGGAGATGGCAAGTGAAAGCCAGTAGGTAACCCTAAAGAACCACAACAAAGCTTTCCTCTTGAACTCTGGGCACCTAACACATGAAACAGAGACACTATTTCACATTTCTTACAACCTAGGAAATAGCTGATATGAATTTCCTTTAGGAAGTTATCGGATTTACCCTGTTGAAAGAAAAAGGGATAGGATAGGTCCCGTTGTCCTTTGTAGGAGTAAGACTGAGCTGCTCAGTGACAGACAGTGGATAAATTTGGGTCCCTGAGGCATTTTGGCACTTAAAAGTAGACTAAGGTTAAATGGTAACTGTTAAAATTGTTTTAGGATGGCACGTTTAAAAGCAGGAGCTCAGGTGCTACTCAGGGACAATTCTGGAGCTGTCCCTTGGGTCTTAACTTTGCAAAAGGGTTAAAGCATATCAGCAGTCTTCGCGGATCACATCCCTAAAATTAATGACAGGTATTGCCTGCATTACCATGAGAAATTAACACCTCACTTGATATCTGCCAGGGTTGAACCCTCTGTGGAATTGGCCTTTCTTACCTTTCACAGAAGTGCACAGCAATGCTTTCATGGAGATGCCAGTAATTGAGCTGTCTCTGTCTCCTTTTTCTCTGGAGTGTCCCTAGAGCAACATTCCTCTGCCCCTCAGATATCAACCGCTCACCTCTGAAACACTTCATTGACTGGCCGACTTGATTTCACCTCAGAGCAATTGCTCTTAGTTTGAAGTTTCCTGTCCCTCAGAGCCAGAGAAAGGCAGGACACCTTGCCTGTTCTCTCCAGCTATCTCAGACGGCCTGATAAAAAAGTTAATACATCTCACACAAAGCTCTCCTTGCATAAGATGGATGTGAAATATTCCCCCCATGAATAAGACCAGAACTGCAACTCTACAATTATTCAAGTCAGGCAGCGCAAGAATTTGAAAGGCCCTTTGATCTTTACAGTTATGTCTAGAAGCACAATCAATTCTGTTGTCTTTAATTTGCATCATCAGTGGCCGAAATGGCTCCTTTGCAGAGATGTTCATATTTTTCCTATGCTCCTCACGACAGAGGCAAAAAACCTGTATGTATGCAGAAGGCTACTGGTGTTTTCCATGAAGAACTAATTAGTGATGGCTGACTAGACATAAATCAACAGCAGGAAAGAATGTAATTGTCTTACAGATGCTTATGGCTGCTTAGGGGCAAACAAACCAAAAGGCATGTTAATTGATCTATTCCGTGTGTTCTCTCACACAAGTATGGTTTTGCTTCATCTTACTTTACCTTTCAGGTTCAGTTTGCTGACAGCTTTGCTATGCTTGATAGGGTCATCACCAGGAAGAAGAAATTCAATGGGTATTTCTAAACGTAATGAAATCAATGAGAATTGGAAACCTATAGCAAATTCCATACTAGTGTTCCTTTCTGCAAATGCCTTACACTCCCTCCTACTTTGATTCAGTGGGACAGATGTCCCACATGAGATTCTTGATCACACGAATGTCAAGCAGCCTTCAGGGTTGAAACCCTATCAGTGTGGGGAAAAACTGGACCCTTGCGTCCATGTTCTAAGTAGGTGCATAAATCCTTTCACACCTGCAATCATACTGAAGATGTCCTCTTCCAGTCTTCCATGGCATTACACAGTTTGACATTCAATACTAGAATAGAATAGAGTAGAATAGAATAGAGAGGAGCAGAGTAGAGTAGGGTAGGGTAGGACAGGGTAGAAGAGAAGAGAACAGAACAGAACAATATAAACTTTCTTGTTATTAACATCAAACAGCAGAAACAATGACTTTAATGGAAGAACAGCTGGATGGAGTTAATATTTTCCACTAGAAAAAAAAGTATACTGGTGCTGCGTCTGATGCACGGACTCAGATGTGAACGATCCAAATCGTTTATTACAAGTTCTCACATCACTTATATACCTTCACAAGTTTTCTTTTCCTAGCTTTCCCATTCGCCCCTACAGGTCAGCAGAACATTCCACAAACACTTCTTCAACCGTTCACACGGGAGTTTATCCAATCAGAGCCGCAAGCTGTTCTTTCTTCTTCTAGAGGTGTCCTTGGTTCTCATGCTGTTTATCTTGCTCCACAGCTGCTGCTCCATACAGTCCTTCTTGTATTCCCACAATTCCCCCTTTTTTATTAATTAACAAGCTACTACTATACCATAGAATAATAACACTACTAATATTATTAACACAATCATTAAAACTCAATCAAGGCCTCGATTGACAATACTCTAAAAGGTGAGAAAGGAGACAAGTCAAACATAGCATAGCAGCAGGAAATACTGTTAAATTCACTAAAAAGAACAAACACGTTTGCCCTGCAACCCAAGTTTCTGCAATCTGGAAATAAATCCCCGAGAGTCCCATTCTGTGTTAATCTGTAATCGGTTAGGAAAAGTCTTCAACTTTCGTATACTCTGATATATTAATTTTAAATGATCACTAAAATTTGTGCAACAAATGCTTTTAGGGTACTCATAACCATGCCTTTGGGCTAATAAATGATTGATGGTCGTGCAACTTTATGAAATTCAATGTCAGATAGAACCAGTATTAGTGGGCAAATGTACTAGAGTATCACTACGGGCGTTATTACTTATTGACCCTTGAGAAACAGCAAACTGCAGAAGAGGAGAAAGAAGGTACGTATTGGTGGTGGATGCGATAGGCAGTGCCAGCAGGGCGTCCCCTGCTTCAAAGTGCACTTCCCTCTCTCACCCACCACAGACCCTCTCCTGCTTTCAGGGTCTGAGAGGTATTTTCCATTTGTACACCATATCCGCGTGGCCAGTGCGTGATACAGAGCCCAAGTGGAACACCTGCTTGGAAGACAGAATAAGCTATCAAGGTCAGCTCTCTTAGCGTGCCTTTGTCTCAGGTGATGCATGGTCATATTTTTAAAATCCTGTTTAGTGGGATGAAAGACAGGCAATCATTCTATAATACAGGGTCATCCTTTTGCCAGGGATTCCTTTCCAGGTTTTGTCCTTACAAATTAAAAAGGCTAATGGATAGGCTAATACCATCATAACTGAGCACTGCTAATACATCAAAAGAGATATTCCCGTAGATTCAAGCTCTGATTACATCAAATCCTGTTTAATTCACATTTGATCTATTACTAAAATAGAAGAAGCACACAACAACCTAGATAATGCCTAATAATTCTAATTCTTGAGACTGCATCCTTCAAATTATCATCACGAGGGAAAATGATCGGTTTGTCTTTCGAATCTACCGAACAAGGATCAAAAAGTTCCTCTGGTCGCGGTCCATCCTTGTCTTTAACCAAGTTAAGCGCAGGCTGCAGAGACGCAGCAGCAGACAACGTAGACTCGGCGGTAGGCGGCAGCGTCGCGGCGAGCGGCGCGGGCGGAGCGGAGGACGGGAGCGCGACCGGCGTCGCCGGCGGAGCACGGCGGAGCCGGCGGCGAGGGTCGGAGGAGGAGCGTAGGGCGGCAGCGCGAGGGGAGTCCGGATTTCTCTTCTCCCCAGCCTGGGGAGGGGTCTGAGCCGCGGATGGAATCCGCGCAGGGGCTGTTTTCCGTAGCGAGAGGAAATGAGATGAGATGGGGATGAGAGGAAGGGCAATAGGGAACAATCGGAAAAAATTCTTCCTTGTCTAACTTGCTTAAGTCCTTCATTATTTCGTGCCAAACAGATAAAAGTTTAGCAGCCGTTCTGTCTTTAGCAATAGAAGCCTCCCAGAGGTTTGTGCCAATTTTGTCCCAAAGCTCTTCATCAAGAGAGAACTCAGTTTTCAGAAATTCAGGGACATTTTTTGCTTATCCATTTAAGAAAAGTAACTAATGTTGAAGCAGATACAGGCTGATCCTGAAACTTTAAAACTAGCCGTAATACTTGGAGATGTACTTGTTGCTCCTTCGTTAGTGAACTCCCCATAGTTCCCGACTGCTCACCTTCTGTCCTGCAGAGTGGTGCGGGTGAAACAATCTCTCCAAAGTTCAGTCGGGCGACGCTGCCGGACCGGGCTCGCTCAGCCTCGGCTTGATTAGCCCCACGTTGGGCGCCATTTGCTGCGTCTGATGCACGGACTCAGATGTGAACGATCCAAATCGTTTATTACAAGTTCTCACATCACTTATATACCTTCACAAGTTTTCTTTTCCTAGCTTTCCCATTCGCCCCTACAGGTCAACAGAGCATTCCACAAACACTTCTTCAACCGTTCACACGGGAGTTTATCCAATCAGAGCCGCAAGCTGTTCTTTCTTCTTTTAGAGGTGTCCTTGGTTCTCATGCTGTTTATCTTGCTCCACAGCTGCTGCTCCATACAGTCCTTCTTGTATTCCCACATACTGGAGTCATGAAAAGCTTCTTTTTTTCCTTTTTATACGACCTAGTCTAATAAAATTTACTAGTACACAAAAATAAATGGTCTGCTAATAGACATACTCTTGCTTCTCTCTGAGGAACATTACAGCTCTAAGAGCATTGCCATTATGACCTCTAAGTTTTCAATCTTTTCTATTTATTGGTGTTGTGTTTTTGAAGCTGGTCACTGGTTACCAGGTTTTCAACAGGATTTATATGCTGAACTGTGCACCTAGACACGTAGTTATATCATCATTAGATGTCTCTCATACTTCCATTCGCACTTAGCATTTAGCTCCACTGACTCCCGTAATGCTTAGGCACCTAAATCCTATGTAAATCTTTGTGTTTTTCCACTAATTGGCTGCTAAGCACTACTGTGCCGCTCTCTCACTCCTCCTCCTAAATAGAACAAAGGGAGAAAAAAGGAAGGAAACAGCTCATGGGCTGAGATAAGGACAGGGAGATCACTCAACAGCTACTCTCAATGGCCAAAACCTTGCCATGTAAGCCCAGTAGTTACATCTACTTATAAAAGGTTAATTTCCTGTTGAAGTGTGGTGGTATCCAGCATTTTTAATTGTTTAAATGCCTGTTCTGAAGGCATTCTGTGTATCAGAAGACAAAGTTCTGCACTTTGGCACCCCTGCATGCCTCACTCAAGACAGGGTAGTCAATGTTTCTAAGTTCAATATCTGATCACTGAAAGGTTAGAAACCTGTAGGTTTTGTGGTCAATTCAACATAGGAAATAATTGCTTTGACTTCTTCAAGTGGAAACTACTGCAAAAAAGCAAAGGAGTGAGTCCTTATGTTTTGTAGTCAAGTACCCTGTACATCTCTTTACTGCACTGTTGCTGTTACTGCACTGCAACAACCTCTTCATCTCCTTCCTCCCTCCTTCCATCGCAGCCTGCCACAGATGACAAACTATTCCCTTTATATCTATTGGAATGTGCTAGCATCTTGTTTGAGTTTGGACAAGGTTGAATGCAGTCCGCTGGGACATTATCGTGGAAGAATGAATGCTTGGCATTGTCAATTCTATTGCAGTATTAATTTTCTGTCAACTTTTGCATTCCAGTGTGATGGAACTGCCCATCCTGTTACAAGTACGTGTAAAAATTACTTTCAATCTCCAATCCACACATATGTGAATATCTTAAGCCAATTCTAAAGGTGACACGAGAAGCTAAGCGTATTGCAAGCTAGCTCGAAGTCACTAATTAAAGTCATTAGGAAGGGATGTCTGATCAGAAGAGAGCAAAAAAGTGACTTGGGAATCCTCTCCTAAGCAGGTACCCATCTCAGGAAAGGAAATAAAAGCAAGGAATAGAATTCGGGTAAATAAAAATAAAGAAAACGAATACAAATAACAACAAATAACAACAAACAAAATAAAACTCATGGTTTTGGAGGCAAAGTCACCAGGACTGGATGACCAAGCGAGTTTAGAGGCCAAATTATAATGTAAGAAAAGTTATTTAATGACCAGTGGGCAGGGATATGTGCCTATTATTCCCAATAATTTAATGGTAGTTTTATACCTCTTACTGATTGGTCTCAGCTCCAGGAAAGCTTACTACAGGCTTGTTTGCTTTATTCTACAGACATTCGCAGAACATCATTTGCTGAAAACAACACGTTGCTCACTCTTTCTTGTCTGTTCCCTATGACACGGGTCAGAACATTTCATCAGAAATAACTTTCATTACCAACATTTAAGTCTTGCAGTTGCTGTCATTTTCATTCCAAAAAATAACTGGTATGCAGTAACTTAATATCGTGCTGTGAGCTGATCACAAACCCAAACCAAGAAAAGTCCTATAAATGAAATGGCAAAGTTGATGGCACAGAGTGGTTCCACTTCCTCCTCCTGGCCAAGGTCAGAGCCCTTTTTGTCCCTATGGATCTTCTTGAGTTATATAAGGATTCCTTCATAAACAGTATTCTTACCAATTGATACTCCAGAGTAAAAATATCCCCATAACCCAAAAAGAAACAAACTCCTAAAAACCTGACTGCAGTAGAAGTGTGCCTGTAGATATCAATTCATATCTTTATGCTATTCTTCAAGAAGATGAAAGTATGGCAATTAATTCATGACTATGTCCGCATTGTGCTAAGAAGCTATAAAACATATCCAAATCTGAAAGAAAGGAAAATAGCTCAACCTTTGGCTAGGGCAGATTAGAGGCTTTGGAGATCGGAAAAAAACAGTTTCAAGTGGAAAATTCTGGGTCAGAGATGCAAATGCAACTTGTAAACGAGGGAAAGAACTATTTTGAAGAGCTGGATGTGGAGCAAGTTAATGGGAGAGGAAAAAAAAGGCGAGCAGATATTAAATACCTTATTAAGATCCTCAGGACAGCAAAGACTATTTCATTGACTAAATGAAAGAAATCATGATAATAACAATATGTAGCTGATGGGTCCTCCTCCTCTTCCTCCCTTAATCGTGGTTTTCTATGTTGATAGCCATAATTGCATGCCTCAGCTCAGCATGATCCTCTTCTCCCTAATATGTTGAGTGCCTTAAACCACTGTGACCAAAAGCCTAGAGACAATTCAGTAAACAGAGCAGATCCCCTAGCTGAGGGAGCTTCACTAAAAGGAGCATAATAGGCTGATAAATCACTTTCTCTCTCCCCCTGCAGCTGAAATTCCCATTAGTGGCTGTGAGTGGATGGCCAGTAGGCGGCAAGAAGAATGGTAAGGTTAGAGAAATATTAATAGCAGTGCACAGCAGGCACAGGCTGGGATCTACATGCCAAAAGATGGATGTAAGGGGCTGAACTTCAGCATGTAATGGAATAGTGGACATCTGCTTAAGTCTGCTTGTTTCAAGGCAATCTATTGAATTAGAGAAAATGTCCACGTTGCAATGGTAGGGCGTAAATCATGATGTCTCCCATCCATCTCACAAAGAGACAGGCACAGACTTTCAGGCCTAATAGTTTTTTAAAATCAGCATTTATATTCTAAAGCACTCTGGAGATTAGTGAAAAAAAAGATGTTCAGCTTTGAAATGCTGCAAAGAATCTCAAACCAGTGCTGGTAAGCTTTTATGTCTGTCTTCAGTGACCCCTCCAAAGAATATTGTCTCGGAGGTTATGTGCTTATGAAAGTACTCATAAGCTGATCGTGGTTTTTCCTTCCTTGTGTGTTCCTGACAGAAACCAAAGAGCCTGTGCTATGGGCTGCACCCAGGGATTCAGAATCTCATGGGCTTTCTTACCTTGCTGCTGCTAACAGATTCTGAACAGGCCATTAACAGGTCTTGTCATGCTGGTGGGTTTCATCTAGGCATTTCTCTTTTAGGACGGACTCAGCCAATGACCCAGCTGAGATCTATCTACACATATCACATCAGCACAAGAAAGACGTAGAGCTGTTGGAGCCGATCCAAAGGGTGGCCGTGAAGATGCTCAGAGGGCTGCAGCACTTATCCTATGGAGATGAGCTGAGAGAGTTGGGCTTGTTCAGCCTTGAGAAGAGAAGGGTGTGGGAAGACCTCATTGCAGCCTCCCAGTACTTAAAAGGATCTGATATACAGGAGGGATAGCAACTTTTTACACTGTATGATTATGATAGAACAAAGGGGAGCAGTTTCAAACTTAAAAAAAAAAAAAAAAATTAGGTTACATGTGAGGAAGAAATTCTTTGCTGAGGGGGTGGTGAGGCTCTGGCACTGTTGCCCAAAGAAGTTGTGGATATCCCATCCCTGGGCAAAGCCATGGATGGGGCCCTGGGCAGCCTGAACTGGGGGGTGGCAACACAGCATGGGGGTGGAGCTGATTGGGCTTTACAGACCCTTCCAACACAAACCATTCTGTGATTCTATGATTCTGTGATACTTTTATTCCTATAATGAGTATAAGTGAAGGCCTGAATGAGCGTAGCCTTCTTGCGCCAGTAACATCCCTGATGATTGTTCCCCATTTTTTACAGCCTCTTGTTAGTTAGTAGGAATTATTCTAGGGCTTCTAGATTTGATCTGGGGATAAAAATATGGCAAATCCTGGAAAATCACTGCAGCCCTCAGAAAAGCCTTCCCCATATGTTCAGGTGAAGAGAGGATGCCCTTAGCATAAATGGATATTGTAGGTAAGTGATACAGAAAACAAGGCTGAGAGAAATCCAGGTCACCAGGTGGGATGCTATAAAGGCACATTAGCAGGAATTACCTGAATGAGAATGAAACAAAAGGACATAGCTATTTTCTGTAGATCTAACTCACTTCAGTTAGTGGGGAACACAGCAGAAAAAAATCTGTACCAGATTTGTGTGGGTACATATAAATTAACAGACATTGAAGAGAACAACATTCCTGCATCAGTCCTCTCTAGACATTCGTGCTTGGATTTGACACAGCAATGAGAAGGATCTTGACAGTAATATTTCAAAATAGAGACATGCCAAAGTGTTCAGCACACCGGGCCAACAAGTTGCCTTAGATGTTTTCACACTCAAGGATGCCTGAATTCATCTGTATGCAGCATCTGATTGTGCAGATGAAAAATCAAAAGGACAAGGAGAACGGTAAGAAGATGAAAAGACAATGCTATCGTCAGGCTAAAAGTTCATTTCACACAGGAGGTTGTTTCCAATACATAGAGAAAGGACACAAGAATTAGACAAGATTCCTTCCAACATTCACTATCTACAGTGGATAGTGCTAGAAAATAAATAAATAAATAAAAATAGGACAAGTTCTCATCTATCTTCATCTCCGATGTAATAATAAATAACTTTTCCCTAAAGACCTTGCCTACTTGTGTCCAGACATTATCCCTGCTACAAAACTGTCATTGTTTTTATAACAAAAAGCTGAAATATGTCCTTCAACATTGTTCATTCATTCCATTCATATGAGAGTAGGTAATGGATGACATTTTTCCCTACTGATCTTTGGATGGAAAATATCTATTTTTTTTCCCTATGTCTTCTGTTACTTAAAACTAACATTTAAACAGATCAAAACATTCCAAAAATAAAAAAAGACATTCGCTCACACCTGCTCAGTTTTCCTGTGTGGGAGGTGCATGCACTATTTTAATGACAAATCTGATGCAGCTTTCTGTCTTTCTTTCATGGTGATTCTCCAGGACTGAAGGAATCAGAGCGATCTGGACAGGCTGACTGGTGAGCTGAGGCCAATGGGGGATGAAGTTCAACAAGACCAAGGTCCACAACAACCCCAGGCAACGCTACAGGACTGGGACAGAGTGGCTGGAAGACTGTGTGGAAGAAATGGACCTGCGGATGTTGGTCAACATTTGGCTGAACATGAGCCAGCAGCGTGCCCAGGTGGCCAAGAAGGCCAAAGGCATCCTGGCTTGTGTCAGAAATAGTGCAGCCAGCAGGAGCAGGAGGTGACTGTTCCTCTGTAAGCAGCAATGGAAAGGTTACACCTCGAGTGCTGTGTTCAGTGCTGGGAACCCCACTACAAGAAAGATGCTGAGGACCTGGAGCATGTCCAGAGAAGGGCAATGGAGCTGTGAGGGGTGTGGAGCACTAGTCTTAAGGGAAGTGGCTGAGGGAACTGGGATTGTTCAGTCTGGAGAAGAGGACCCTCAAGGGAGACCTTATGGCTCTCTACAACTGCCTGAAGTGAGGTTGTGGTGAGGAGAGGGTTCTGCCTCTGCTCCCGCATAACTAGTGATGGGACAAGAGGCAATGGCCTTAAGTTGCACCAGGATCAGGTTGAATATTGGGGAAAAAATTATTCTAAGAAAGAGTGGTGATGCTTTGGAATGGGCTGCCCAGGGAGCTGGTGGAATCACCATCCCATGAGGTGTTTAAGAACCGTGGAGATGTGGTAGTGAGGGACATTTTTCAGAGGGCAGTGTTGGTGGTAGATGGATGGTTGGACTAGGTGTTAGAGGCCTTATCCAATCTTAATGATTCCATGATTCTATGAATTAATATCTTGCTTTGAAACAGAAGTTCACAGCTGTTGACAGTCACTTCACATGGTAGATTTGATTACATTTGAGGTGTGCTAATGTCTCAGTCACGTTAGGCTGAAGAAACGCAGTTCACAACATAGGCAACACATAAGAAGGTAGCATCATATGTAGAAATATGCTCTGAGAAGATGTCTGCTGAGGGAACAGCAGAAGGTGAAGACTCATGACTGTCCCTTCAGTATCAATGGGCACTTAAAGACAGGCAATATATAGACAATACCTTGAAGGGAACTTCAGTTCAGCAGGAGACCTGATGTGCTGTAATAAGATTTCTGTAACTATGATGGGGTTGGGATATGTCAGAAGGGCTTTTTTGCTTCTATGTCAGCATGTACAGAAAACATTATGTCTCCATGTAGGTATCATTCTCTTGAAAGCACAGGGTTGGCACGAAGGAAATTAGATAAATAAATAGATAGAAACATTTCTTGCACTTGCAAAAGGTTTGCAAAAATAATAATGCCTGGTTAGAAACATTCCAACGTTCCATAGCAAGTTCTAGCAAGTCAGTCCTCCAGGGCCTTGTTTTAATCAGCTGTGTTAGTTCACAGGTTTAGGTCATCAGCCTGATCTTTTTCTCCCTCTCTTATTCTGCCGATCTTCCCCTAATCACCTGTAGGCTAAATGAAAACTTAAATGGTCTCTTAGAGACTTTCTCGCAAGCAAAATCAGTGCCTGCCACAGCGTGGGACTCTTCTAATTACAGCCTTAATTCCACTTCTCTGCCAGCAGTGGTCATCCTAGATTAGAGCATAAGTGACTTTTAATACAAGAAAACACTCCTACAGCAAAGCATGTTCCTACTTCAGCAGCAAGCAGGTGCATTAATGATATTCAGAACAGACAGACCGAAGGCTTAAAGAAGAGAAGCAGTCACACAGCATTAAGGCAGTAATGTACCCATTAGAGCTCTAACATGTTCCCTGATGCGCAGCTTCTTTTGATGGACTCTTCTCCCCACAGTCCCTAACATCTTTGTGTTTTGAGCTCAGTCATACACTATGTAAGCTTATTAAACTGTTCTTGTAATTATCTTGATAGCAGGAACTCACAGTAGGGCTTGCTGGCCGGAGTTGGATTTTGCTGTTTTGTGATCAGTCAAAGGATGGAACTGCTCCCAAGGGAAAGAAAATCCCCGATGTTCAAGGAAGATCATACAGCCTTCAAACACTGAACAGCCCTAATGCATAAAAGCCATGGGTGAAGTATCCTGAAGATAAACAGTGTTTTCCTACACCCCAGAAAGCCCTTAGTTTTGCCCCAGGAGAGCAGAAGCTGGGAGCTCTTGCTACACCCCCCCCCCAGAAACACCTTTCCTATTCTCCACAAGCCATAGGAGTATGAGAAAACGTAGTTTTCTGAATCTCCCTTACTCTACGGTTTGTTACACAGCTGTATGGGAAACTGTTAATCACAGCCTGAACCTCTGATTAACCATCTGAGGCAAGTGATAGGTCAGCTGCAGGAGCACAGGTGAAGGTAATTCAGCTGTGCTCCTGGAAGGGGTGGAGTTTGACTCCACCTCTCCTAGATCCCATTTAAGGGCTGACCACCACTAAGGTAGCATTTCTTTTGGAGATTGCTTCCATGTGGAGTTCCTTGTGGTGAGCATCCATCCTAGCCGTGAGCCTCAGAGTGGGTGAGTTGTTCCCCTACAACCTCTGGATATTCATCTGTTACAACCTTGTATGATAACAACTATACAACAGCTTTCCTTCTATGACTTACTGTTCTGTTCCCTTGTTCAAAGGATTTTACATAATGGAAAGGTAAATACGACTCCGGTTGATAGAACCAGCACTACTGACCTGAGCCTAAAATTGGGCTGATAGAAAAACATCAATGACATAATCTTTTCCAAGTAGGAACGAAGAAAAAAAAGAAAGAAAACATTAAGAACTACCTACAGACGTTCACAGAGAATCATGATTTTTCTCTTTTACCAGGATCTGCTTTTACTTTTGCTGAGGCTGATGAGGACAACCAAGTTAAACAAGGATCAGTTACCCCTGAGCTCTTTTGAGGGCTGGCGTTGTTGTCACTACTGCTGTTGCAGGCTTTAAGAAAGAGGGTGTGCTCAAAGCGTTTGCTTTTTCCTACTGAAAACTATCACCTCTGTTTCCAGACTTCATTAATGCTGGAAGCAATCTTGCTGTTGACTTGCTGGGAACAAGGTCAGATTTCTAATGCTACCATCTGACACGAAGCAGATAATGGACATGTGAGTCAAAGCTACTCACAGCTATGACCTTTTCAAAGGGAGACCCATTGGATCTCATTAAGGCAAGATACCCGTTGCATAAGAAATCAGTAGAAAGTATTTTGTGACTACTACAGTTGGAGGATTCCCACATATTATTCCAAAATGTACATTGAGATCCCAATGCAAAAAAAAAAGAGCAAATGGAAGTAAGAAAAAAGAAGAAAGTCTTCCCTCTCCCTCAACAACTGTCATATTTGACTAGCTTTGTTATTATAATAGAGCAGCAAAGTCAATTAGTTCTCTCCCACAAACATACCCTCTAATTAATGACTGCGGTTTCTAGAGTGGATAAGCTACAAACACAGAAATGTTTACCTTCAATGGAAGGAATATATGTACATTGTGTACATACTTGTATATAAATGCAGTGGTATATATTCAATATAGTTCGTCTGCTGCTTTAAGTATTCATATAAAGTATTTGATTATCCGGAGTCATCTGCAGTTAAGTGGTGTTTTGTCATTTGATAAGTGTACCTCTACCTAATTTGCCTTGGGGGTGGGGAATAAACTTGCTCTAGCATTGCAGCCGTGTATATTATAAGCATCATGCAGGTTGCTATTAGGACAGGAGCTGGAAGTTTTGACCGTGCTGTGGTCCTGTTGAAACAGCTCCATCTTCCAATCAGTTCCTCTAACTACAAGGCAAGAAAGTTAGAAATGGAATAGAGTAATGTTTCGGCTGAGGTTCAGGTTGGATATTAGGAACAATTTCTTCTTTGAAGGAGCGGTAATGCATTGGAACGGGCTGCCCCGGGAGGCGGTAGGGTCGCCATTCCTGGAGGTTCAACAAAAGCTTGGATCTCATACAGAGAGATGTGGATCAGAGACGTCACAGGTGATGGTTGGGCTGCCTGATCTTAGTGGTCTTTCCAGCCTTAATGATTCCACGAGTCTATCCTGTCCCACCAGCCACGCCATCTTTATGACAGAAACAGGAAGGCAGTATCCGTGTCCCCTCTATGCTTCTGTGCAGATGCACCTCTTAAAAAGCCCCGTTTCCAGCAGCTCCATCTCTGCCTTCCCATTCTTAGACTTCAGGCAGCACCCTGAGGCCAGCTTATCACAAATAGTTTACTTTCACATACACATCACTGTGCCCTTTGTTGGCTATTCCCTCCTCTGCCTACTTCGAAAACACCACAATTTCTCAGTTGAGAACTTAATTTTAAAAAGCCTTCACTAGGTCATCGTTGTCCAGAGAGAAAGAGTCGCAACTTCCTACCCATACAACCACTCTGAACCCCCGGCAATCACTTCACAGGGCTGAATTCCCCTGAACTCCATGGTCCCGTGTTGGGACCAGACGTGCAGAGCTGCGAAGAGCTCGGGTGCCCTCTGCGGACAGAAAGACAGACGGACCCGATTCCTTTAGCGGGTCCTGAGCTCCATCTAGTGCCCTACAGACGAATGGCGAGGGAATGAGCGTGGATGCAGGATGCAACGGGAAGGTTGGCGTGGGAAGCTCTCGTTGGTAGATCTTGAAGGTATGGTAGCAGAAATAGGAAGGAGTTTGCACAGAACGAGAAGTCAGTGGGAGCAAAGCCCAGTGCTTGGGTTTTGCCCTCCAGACTTCGGTATTTTAAGTGCATTCCACACAGCTACATTATAAGCAAAGCTATGGTACCCAAGAGCAAATCTGAGTTTCAAAAATCTCTACACACAATAGGCCCAAACACCATACACTACATTTGCTTGCTTTTTGAATTATTACTATTATTTTAAATTATGATCCCAGGTCTTCACGTGTGGAGGGAGATTTAGCCTTCCTCACAGCAGTATCTAACCCAGACACAGAGCATGACAGCTGATTTACACTGGCATTTCTTTGGCATCCATCTCAGAGGTCCCTAGGGGGTATGCAGCACTTTCAGAGCCCTTCCTTTTGAGGAAATAGCTGTTTCTGGCTATTTTGAGAGGTATCCCAGCATGGCTGTTTTATCAGTCTGCCTGGGCAGAAAGTGATCTTTCCCAGTGCCCCTGGTTGTGTCCTGCCCCATGCTGGGTACACCTTCCCTCTGTTTTCTCAAAGAGTGGTTTAAGCAAAGAAGAAAAGTTCCTGAACTTGATGTGAGCCAAAATCTGAGGTTATCCCCAAGGAGCATGATGGATTTACTGACATTTCCTCACAAGAGCTGTATAGGCAGAGGTCAGATACACCATACTTGAGATTTGGGAACTCCATTTTATGACCAGAGGCATTTGTTTAGCATGTGCAAACACGGACAAGTAGATCACTGGTACTGTGCTTAGTTTTCATAACTGAGAAATTAGGAAAGGTTGAAGAGGTGTGGGTACCCCAACCCTGAAGGAGCCCAAGGCCACGACTGGGCCCTGGGCAGCCTGAGCTATGGGGGGCAGCCAGCCCACAACAGGGGTTGGAAAAAGATGATCTTTAAGGTTTCCTCCAACCTCAGACATTCTGTGATTCTATGATTCTACGACAGAAGCAGTGTTTTAGTGTTTCAGCCACTTGATCCATCTGAATCTCCATTTTTCAAACACGACCTCAAACATGATCTCAAAGAATACCACACAATATAAAGGCATAAGTGTTTGTGGGTTCCCTCCCCCCAAGAAAGTGTTGAACTCCCATGTGGTTTCTGTGATTTCTGATTAGGTTTGGTTTCATATGCTGTTCTTCCCCACAGCAAAGATTGTAAATGATCATAGCATCACCAAGGTTGGAAAACACCTCCAAGATCATCCAGTCTAAGTGCCCACCTACCACCAATATTTCACCACTAAACCATACCCCTTAGTACAGAATCTAAATGTTTCTTAAACACCTCCACGGGCAGTGAGTGACCCAACCCTCTCCCTTGGCAGCCGGTTCCAATGTCTGACCACTTTTTCAGAGGTGAAGTTTTTCCTAACCTGCATTTTGCTGTCATCTCATGGGTTTTGTTCCAGCATCTGGAAGTTATTAGAAAGTTGGATTTCTATTTCTCCATGGGTAGATTTTATTTTTTCTGTAGGCCAGGCAGAACTCCCTGTAGCGTGTCAAGTGGTGCCAAATGTCCATCGATAGGCACTTAAATGGCCTTTAAGGTACTTGTCTGACAAAGAAGAGAAAGAAAAGAAAATTAAGGATTATTAAGAAAAGAAAATTAAGGAAAAAAAAAAAAAAAGGAAGGAAAAAAGGGGGGGAAAAAAAGATTAATTTTTCAGTTTTGGTGTGGGAATAACATTCTTTTTGGTTTTGACTTGGAGGGTTTCAATGGAACATTTCAACTGGCACTTAATTTGCTGTCCTGAAACAAAAAGCAAAACACACACGCATTGTCTGAGGGCTGTTCTGAAAGTGGGGTGAGGAGAAAGGGGTACAGTTCAGGTCATAGACAAAATATCTCATTGTTGTGCTGTGGTCATTTGCTGCTGGGTTCAGGAAAAAGGTTCTCTGCCTTCAGTTGCAGCTTCAGATACTGCATTAGAAACAAGTTCCTATGTTGCAGTACTGTTTGGAGCGAGACATAGTCCATAGTCTGTCTCCCCAAATATGACCTCGTTCATCGAGTTGCATACGTGAGGTTCAAAGTGTGAGCAAATGCATGGACAGTCATGCTTTCTCAAAAGCCACAGCCAAGACAGCAATACAATTTTTATGGTTGTCTTTCATTATCAAGTTGGTTTATTCTGCTCTAACAGAAACAACAACAAAAGCAACAAAGCCACAGTAACTGTCTGACAATTTAGCTGGTTCTTCTCTCCTTCGTAACACAGCTATCATAAATATTTATGTTATTTAAGCATCAACGGATCATTCAAGAGTCAACATCATATTGGCAATGGCCAGTTCTATCAATGTGCACTGCACAGTTATTTCCTCTTTATGCACTTTCACTGGTGTAGCTCAAAAAAATCTGTACTAAGTTCCATAATATGGACTATTGTTTATTGGTTTTAAGATTAGTCCATGTTGTTTCATGTTAGCAAGTGAATGTTACACTGGATTACTATTTTCATGAAACTTTCCAAGCTCACAAGCTTGACTTGTCTCAGCACTGAACAAATATATATATGTAAAACATTTACGTTCTAACATCCTGCACTGTTTGGCCCCCATGTTACTGCTTTAGCTTTGCAGCGATATGAGGAGAGGAGATAAAGTAGGTGACATATATTTAGCAGGACACTTCTTCATCCACTATATGCTGATGCTTGTATAAACATTTGGCATCTATCTTAGATGTTTCCACTCAGATTTTTGCAGGGTTCAAAGTTAAGTGATCTGCCCACAATCAACTGGTAAAGCGGACCAATGAACCAAGTTACAGCAGATTAGAACAAAACATTTTAAGCATGAAAGCATTCATGGAAAAAATACAGGTTCAACATAGCCAAGATATTCTCAGAAAGTGAGTTTTCCTATTTAAGTGTCTCTTATTGCCAACATATTCTTGTGCCTATTTCCAAAAAAAAGTCTGCTTTTGTGATTTGTCATGAGCTTTACTTCCAAACACAGAGAATGAATAAAACGTCAGTAAATCGTTTCTAATTGTTCTTATCTTATAAACTTCAGGGTGTTTTTTTTTTGATTCACTGATATACTTGAAGAGGGAAAGAAACCCAAACCCTCTCAACTTGAACGTCTTTTCTATTTATAAGGATTTAAAAGAGGCTGAAAAAATCAATTTTTTCCTTTACCTCTGCTTCAAAATCCCCATTTAGCAGTGCCCTGACATGCACACTCCTTTGCTTTACCAACCACCACCACTTGCTCTCATAAGTATGACAGCCCAGCATCAGCTCCCTGTTGGAGGCAGGACCTTTGCCTCCAGGCATGCTGACAGCTTCAAACAAGTGCAAAGCTGCTAACAAGAGGTGGTGCCAACCCACCTGCTTGAGAGGTCTCACTGCAGAAGCCAACGTGCAGGGCAGAAAGTACCCTCTGCATCAAGGAGCTTTGTGTGGCACAATCAGTTTCTTTGAAAGACTTCCACTACTATCCCCCTTTTTTTCCCCATAGATCCTCCGAATCTCTGTTGCATGAATCTCTTTTTAAGTCACTGTCAGAGCTGGTACAACATAGAATTGTAAAATCCTTAGAGTTGGAAGGGACCTTTAAAGGCCACTCAGTCCAACCCCCCTGTGATGCACAGGGACACCACAAATAGATCAGGTTGCCCAGGGCCTGATCCAGTCTAGCCTTGAAAACCTTCAGGGATGGGGGATCCACAACATCTCTGGGCAACCTGTGCCAGTGCCTCATCTCCCTCACTGTAAAAGACTTTTTCCTTGTATCCAATCTAAATCTACCCCTCCTGAGCCTGAATTCATTACCTCTTGTTCTATCACCACAGACCCTGCTAAAGAGTATGTCCTCTTCTTTCCAGTATCTCCCCTTTAGATACTGAAAGGCCACCCTCAGGTCACCTGAGAGCCTTCTCATCTCCATGCTGCACAGCCCCAGCTCTCTCAGCTTGTCCTCATAGGAGAGGAGTCCCACCTCTTAGATCATTTCTGTGGCCATCCTCTGGACACACTCCAACAGGTCCACATCTCTCCTGTACTGAGGACTCCACATCCAAACACATTGAAGGTGAGGCTTCACCAACACAGAGCGGAGGGGCAGGATCACTTCCCTCAACCTGCTGACCATGCTTCTTTTGATGCAGCCCTGGGTACAGCTGGCTTATTTGGACTACAAGGACACATTGCTGGCTCATGTCCAGCTTCCCATCCACCAGTACCCCCAGGTCTTTTTCAGCAGGGCTGTGCTCAACCCTTTCACCCCCAGCTTGTATTGGTAGTGCAGGTTGCCTCAACCCAGGTGCAAGATCTTGCATTTGGATTTGTTGAACCTCATGAGGTTCACCTGGCCCCCCAACACATACACTTCAGCGTAGCCTGCCCAGAGTTTTCAGGTCATGGAGTAGTTTCATGTTTTGCCAACACAAAAGAGGAGAGTCTTTCTTTTGCTGCTTCGTGTTTCATGAAATGTCTTTTTAATTACGGTGATTCTACCTCGGTTGCCTTTCTGCTATAATTAGCCCTCTAATGCCAGGAGGAGAAACAATAATAACAACAAACGCTGCATTAGGAAGAAACATTTCAGTCCTTGATACAAAGCTTGTTGCCATCTATTAATTAACAGAGGCCACAGGAGCTGTTTTCTCCAAGGAGAATTGTATTTACAAGTGATAGCTGTTTCCTTTGTAATTGGAGGCTACAGAAATAACCTACTAATCACCTGATCACTTCAACCTGAATTAAGGTAGTGATGTTTCCAGGAAAAAATCTGAGGATGTGTTCCCTGGCCAGGCCTGGACTCAGAGGTGTCATCATTTATCTTTTTAGGATTTATATATCTGCCTGAAGAGCAGTTCTAAGAATAAGCTAACAGTGCAGGAAAGCCTGGATATCTCTGCATTCACCTTCGCTTACCTTGTGCTGTTATTTCACGTGGTGAAAGTTTGCATCAAGAGTTGCAGGTTTATCAGGTAAACCTGCGTAGATAGGAGTGGTTTTGTATTATTTGCTTGGTAACATCTCAGCAAAAAATTCAGGGCCTGTTCATGGCAAAAGTTACAGTAAAACATGATTGCTCAGAGAACTTTCAGCCAAATGTCAGCCAGCCTTCCAGCATGGTAATATTCAGATTAAGAACCTCCCCGCCCCCCCCCCCCCCCCCCCCAAAAAAAAAGCATATATATGTATATCTGTGTGTGTGTGTAATATATATATATGTAAAAGTTTAAGAACATGAAGAACAGCTGTACAGTTCCATGGTCAAAGACTTAATTTTTGCTCAAGTTGATTGCTTTAAACACAACTTACTTGGCCTGGCTGGTCACATGTGAATGCTTGTTGACCCTATTTGGGCTCCTAAATTGACAAGTGGATGCCATTAAAAGCAGGTATTAGTTCAGGATGGAGTGACTGATGATAATCTTTTTCTCTTGGTTGTGTCATCAGCTACTCTGGAATTTTAGGTGGCCTGTGTGTAGATGTTGACTCTCCTTAATGATCAAAGCAGCTCTCAAGATTGTTTCACAACCCTTGCTACACAGATTTTGTGATGGACTTGTTTCTTATTTTCATTTTCCAAAATTATGTTTCCCTGGAGAGGAAAAAAAATAGAGAAAAAAAAAGGTATTGAACCAGTCATTGTAATTTCTGCATCAACAAATTAAGACCAGTGAATAAAACTGTGCCACGTGCCTGAAGCCTTTGGTTTAAGTTAGAATCATAGAATCATTAAAGTTGGAAAAGATCCCTGAGATCATCCAGTCCAACCATTTACCTACCACCCATATTGCTCATCAACCACATCCCACAGAGCATCTCCAGGGTTCTTGAACACATCCAGTGTCAATGACCCCACCACCTCCCTGGACAGCCTGTTCCACTGCCTGACCACACTTCCAGAGAGGAATTTTTTTCCTAATATCCAACCTGAACCTTCTCAACATGCAAGAATTATTCACTGCTTGGTTAATTGGTCAATTAACACAGTGGTAAAAAGCTCAGTTTTCACAATATAATTGTGCTAACTTCATAGAATGGTTTGGGTTGGAAGGGACCTTTCAGATCATCTAGTTCCAACCTTTCTGCTGTAGGCAGGGACACCACTCACTAGACCAGGTTGCTCAAAGCCCCATCCAGCCTGGCCTACTCTATTGTAATCCTCAAAACAAACAAACAAACAAACAAATAAACCCACTTGTGGTTGAATTATATGATTATTTCAATGGGAAGAAAATTATTTCAAGGAATTTTCTCATAGATGTTTATTTTGTTATGACATTCCCCTAAAAAAAAAACCCACAGGAGTAACAACGTGCCAACACTAAACAAAAATGTAACTAGGAAACAGTACCTTATCCACACAGTTTATGATGAAAAAATATCACGGATAGTTTTGTATCATATGGAATTATTAATCGAGTAATGATTGATTTGTTCGATGCCTCTCAAATAAGATCATTTGAATTGCAGAATTAGATCACAAGGTACTCTGCTTCCACGACTCCTGTTTTCCTAATAGAATATATTCAGGAAGTTCAAGCAGCTCTCCAAATTGCATCCACTTACCCTTAATATGTCATATGGCTGAGCTAAAAATATTTAATATTAAAAAAAAAAAAGGTAGCAGATGCAGCAATAAAACACGTAACCTTTTCTTCTGAAATGTTCAGTTCTGAAGAGGATCCCATTTAAGCAATAACTGCAGCTCTAAATTTGACCCCAGACAGTATTTTCTCTTACTGATTTACCGAAACTTTGAACAATGTTTTCACTTCAGTATCAAGATCTCTCTTTCATTTCCTTATCAATGCTAAGATAGCGACAAAATGCAACTTTTTACTGTTTTCCTGTTGTTACACGTTCATGAGGTTTGAAGAAAGCATTCTTTGTTCCATTCTTGAAGAAGATTCCTGGGTTTTTCTTCTGGTGCTTACAAATCAGAGAGAAAGGGGATAATTATCTAGTGCCAGCACACTTGTGTCAACATAATACAAAAGACTAGCACTAAAAATTATAATATTCCATGTTATTTCTCTCATGAATTTTTCGTGATGAGAAGTTAAGCAACTAACAAATTTACCTCTTCACTAATTATTAGCTTTGGTTGTAATTTTAGTTGGATACGTTCTTTGAAATATGGTTTTTGTCTGGTATCTAAAAGCAGTCATTTAATAACCCCCTGAGAGCCATAAGATGATTTTATTCGTATATTTAATCCCCCTCTGAAGGGGAAAAAATGGCCTCAAGTTGCTCCAGGTGTGGTTCAGGTTGGGTATTAGGAAAAACTTCTTTCAAAAAGTGATAATGCATTGGCACAGGCTGCCCAGGGAGTTACAGAGTCACCGTGCCTGGAGGTGTTGAAGAACCATAGGAATGTGTCACTGACGGACATGGTTTAGCGGGCAACATTGGTGGTATGTGGACAGTTGGACTGAATACTCTTAAAGATCTATTCCAACCTTAACGATTCCATGATTCTATGAGTCTATGACAACATTTACAGCAGAAGATGAAAGAGAAGGAAAGAAAGGGCGAGAAGGGAGATTAAACAAAAGAAGCAAAAGAAATGATCTCCCAGCAGCAGTGATTGTATCTAAAGTTGATTTTCATTTTGATGATATTTAATCCTTTCTCGTGATTAACATGATTATTTGTGCAACAGGAAACACTTCAGCTCCCAAGAAACCAAAGGGATTATTGTTTCTTAGATATGTGATAGTTTAGAAGTGCTGTGCAGGGAGCCCATTTTGCAGCATCCATTCTGTTGAACTTCAGGTGTGTTAGGTGTGGGTATGGTCTCCGTCAATACTCTTGTAGTCCATGGAAAAGGAGAGAGAGAATTATGCTGTACAGAGCAGAAATCTAAGTTTAGCTTTCTTAGAAGTTAGGTCTCTTTAGAGGAAATTAATGTAAGATTTCCTTCAAAAATTAATGTAATGTATACATGCATATAAGTAGATATATATTTAAAAGTTCTATAGGCCAAATATGTATGTACAAGCAAAAGGGTTGGTGCTGAAATGTTTTGCATAGATATCAAAATAATTTTATATTTAATCCTAGAGATTGATGGCCCTCCCACTTTCCTGCAGTCATTAATTTTAGGCAACCCATTAAAAAACATCTGAGCCAAATATCAGTGCTCTGTTGGCTACATCTTCATCTGAAAGACCTACAGGAAAGAGTCCTATAAGACTTGATTCTGCCCCATTTGAAGGTTATGACTCAGAAATCTGTAACTGCAGTATTTTGTACTCATTTTACAGAATTTGAGTCAAATAATTTCCCCCTACGCACAGCTTACACCATGCTTGGCCTTGAGCACACTTCTCTCTTGCAAAAGCTCGTGCTTCCTGTTATGATTTCTTTTTTCTTTAGTTTTCCTTTTCCAAAATGCCAGCACTCAGAACAATGAGTCTCTGGGGGGTAGAACACATGAAAGATTTCTGTGTTCGATTCATTTAGTGAGTGTTGTCAGTGGCACACAGGATCTATTTGGGCTGATGTTTATATATATAAATATGCCTGCTTTTCTTCTTTAAATACATAGGTCACTCCGAAAGTAGTGCCTACTATTTATTTCCATGGAAACTACAACAGATATAAAGAGTACAATAACACAATTTGATAGAACAAAGTTTTAGCTACAAAACACTCTTTTTCAACATAGTCAACACCATTAGCTCTGCATTTCCATCAGCAATGAACAAGAGCCTGCATGCTGCACTCATACAAACATGCATGGCCATCCAGAATGTGGCTTGTCTTTTGTGTCACTGTCACCCCTTCTGAAACACACCACCCAGTCCTCACTGTACTCACATCCACTGCTTGGTAGATATTTAGTGTCAATGAATGTCAATGGGTGCCATTTTTTTCTGCATGGAGGAATTCAATTCCACACCTTTGCTTCGTTTGTACTTCCACATCAGACAGCATTTTGTCAGACAGACCCTCTGCTGCTATATGTCAATAAAATGTAATGGAATATTGGTAGAAAGGTTCAACCTCTACTGCCCTACCACCACCATCCTCCTCTGACATTGCGGGCCAACATAATAAAACAGGAGGCATGACTTTTGGAGCAGCCCTTATATATAGCAAATAAAGCTATGCCATCACTAGCTCAACTGTACATATCCACAATATAAGAATGAAAGAAAGGAAGAAGAATCTCATATTTTCCAGGATCAGTGATGAATTTATCATCAAGAAATAGTGGCTGAATGTATGTTGGAGTTAAAGCCTTATACTTATTATTTATGTATTTTTTACACTATTTAACTAAAAATCAATCATTGAATAAAATCTATGTATGCATTCTGTGATATTGTTCCAAGTGTGTGCTTCATACCTTATTTCATACCTAACTCATTGTCACAGGTGGTACTTCTCTACATTGTCCAATGGCTATTAAGAAACTGTCCAGCACATCATACCCATGCATAAGGAGTTTACATCACACTCCTATATCGTCTATATTGTCTTATCACAACGTTCCTCCCATTTTTAACCTTTCTAGAGGTTAAATACATCTCCGAATACATCCACAGCCTTATCATCTAATGAAAACACAAGGGTGAGTTTCTCTGAGTTAATAGCCTGGATAGAAGTAGCTGTAGAGGAGAACTCTGTGTTCTTCTCTCCACCTCCACAGGCTTCAAAGTAATAAATCTGCATTAGTTCAGTCTCATTTCATTAGGACAAAATTCTTCACTCAGATGATGGTGAGGCACTGGCACTGCTGCTCAAAGAATTTGTGGATACCTCATCCCTGGAGGTGCTCAAAGCCATGGATGGGGCCCTGAGCAGCCTGAGCTGGTGCAGGGCAGCCAGCCCAAGGCAGTGTCATCACCTGACTCCAAGCTACAAATCTTGGGATAAATTAAGGTGAAAGGACACCAAAGAATTGGTTCAGTGTTTATTTGTACTCCACAACAATACTTAGATTTATATGTTTATTCCTTATTGTCAATAAGTTAAATGCCTTAATTTCACTCTAATACAACTTGAAAAGAGAAAAAGACAGCATACTTAGATCCAGTGATGTAGTCAGGGTTGTTCCCCCACTGGTGGGTGTGCACCCAAAGTAGCAGTCTTCTGCCTTCATGTGCTCGTGCCTCCCACCCCCCCACCCCCCACCAGTGAGGGGCTCAGTCAGTAAATAAAACTGGATCTTGGGTGGTCATCAGGTCCCCTCTAACACTGTGATCGAGATGTGGGCCTACTTCTTCACAAGCACATTTTGAGATTTGGAATCTTCTGGAAATGGGCCAGGGGGTTGAGGGGCTTCAGGGAGTCTCTCCCACTGCCCAAATGACCCCTAGCTGACCTGACCCTCTTTGGCACTCATGCACAGTTTGCAAGCACTCTACTTCTCTCACTAAGATTGCCTGTTTTCATATTATCACAAGATAAGAGAAATCAGTTGGGAAAAGTGATGCCTTGCCTTCATGCAGACCCCTCCTTCAACTGTTCCTTATATCATTACTGTGATGACCTCCTTTTACCCTCCTATGGGTGTTTGGGACCTTAACCCTTTTGCTTCCCAGTCTCTTACAAGAAGGTGTTAGAACTAAGTGATTTTTAAGGTCTCTCACAACCTAAGCCATTCTTGATTCTATGGTGACTATGGATCTTTGCCTTCAGTCCTGCCAGTGATGGGATGGATGGAAGGGCATGTTTCTCAGTCTAGCTCTGTGTGTGTAATGTGAATGCGGTAAAGTGAAGGGAGTCAGGAACAGAAAGAAGTGCTGCTGTGTTTGTGGCATCTGAACTGTTTCATTATTTACATGCTGACATGGCTTTGGTCTATCACTCTTTTAGGTCATGCTTAGGCACAGTTTAGGCACAGTTTAGCCCACAGACTCTTTCCAATGGGCAATATGGGTGAAACTGGGGGCTTTCTGGGAAAGAGGAGATGGCTGTATGAACAGGAACCATCTCTAACACTTGCTCCTGCAGCTACAGATTGGGCTTTTGCTTATTTTGATATGTGAGATCAGGTGGAAGATTTCACAGAATCACAGAATCACAGAATTATCGAGGTTGGAAAAGACCTAGAAGATCATCCAGTCCAACCATTACCAATACTTCCCAGCTAAATCATACCCCTCAACGCAACATCCAAACGTTTCTTGAACACTCCCATGGTCGGTGATTCCACCACCTCCCTGGGCAGTGCATTCCAATGCCTGACTACCCTTTCCGAGTAGTAATACTTCCTAATGTCCAGCCTGAACCTCCCCTGGCGCAGCTTGAAACCATTCCCTCTAGTTCTATCACTGATTACACGAGAGAAGAGGCCGACCCCCAGCTCACCACAACCTCCCTTCAGGAAGTTATAGAGAGCTATAAGGTCTCCCCTGAGCCTCCTCTTCTCCAGGCTGAACAATCCCAGCTCCCTCAACCGCTCCTCATAAGGCCTGTGCTCCAGACCCCTCACCAGCTTCGTAGCCCTCCTCTGAACACGTTCCAGGGCCTCAATGTCTTTCTTGCAGTGAGGGGCCCAAAACTGAACACAGTACTCGAGGTGCGGCCGCACCAACGCCGAGTACAGGGGGACAATTACCTTCCTGTTCCTGCTAGTAACACTGTTTTTGATGCAAGCCAGAATGCCGTTGGCCTTCTTGGCCACCCGGGCACACTGTCGGCTCATGTTCAGCCGAGCATCAATCAGTACCCCCAGGTCTGTTTCCTCAACACAGTCCTCCAGCCACTCCGCCCCAAGCCTATAGCGCTGCCTGGGGTTGTTGTGGCCAAAGTGCAGGACCCGGCATTTGGTCCTGTTGAACTTCATCCCATTGGCTTCAACCCAGCTCACCAGTCTATCCAGATCCCTCTGCAGGGCCTCGCTACCCTCAGGCACATCGACACTCCCTGCCAATTTGGTGTCATCCGCGAACTTACTGAGGGTGCACTCAATGCCCTCATCCAAGTCATCAATAAAGATGTTGAAGAGGACAGGCCCCAGCACCGACCCCTGGGGAACACCACTCTTGACTGGTCTCCAACTGGATTTGACTCCATTTACCACCACTCTCTGGGCCCGGCCTTCCATTTGAACCTAATGAAGTCCCCAGAAATCCCTCTCCATTGGCTTGGGTTCTGGACTGAGGTGGTTGTAATGTGTACCTCCATAAAGATGAAATATTAGAAAGAAACACTAAGAAGACTCTGTTGTACAACAGGAAAAACAGGAATACATCAAGTTCCTTTATTTGTTATTATTATTAGTTGTTATTATTATTTTCTTATGTTGAATGTGACAAGCAACACAGCAAAGCACAGCAACCATACCTCCAGAGTTTTTGACAGCAGAGCACTCTGGCTTGCATTACCAGGTAAGTGCTGTATGTCCCATAGATCTCCTGCCATGGCCAATGTGACAGGTCTGTTCTCTTTATCATCTTCTCTTCCAAGCAGTAATATCTTCTGATGAAAGAACAGAAATGATTTACAACAACACTCATCCAACTGCTTATATTACCTTTTTGCATCTTGAAAATCACCACAGAAACTGCTTTTTTACTACACCCAGGAAACCGATTAAGAAAATTAACACTGTGGCCAGCCTCCTGTGAATGAACTCTACTAAGGCATCTTGATTGGCATAGGTCACCTATTACCGGGCAACTTAATTGAGCCTTGAGATGCATAAAGTTATACAACAGCAAATGAGCTCTTAACTGATACATTCAATTGAGTCTAAAGAACTGACTAAACTGAAGGTGCCAACTTTCAGATTGATTATGGACCCAAATGTGTTATTGAGCCTTATCTGCATCATAATCCACATTTAGGCACCTACATGTTGATGTCTAAGCCTTTCAGTGTCTATAATGATCACCACCTCTCATCAAACTTTGAAGTGGATTAAGAGATACAGGATGGTCTAAGAGTCAGCGCCTCACACCATGACACAAGAAGGATGAGCTTCAAACTGGAACTTCCTATCTCATCCCAATAACTGTAAAGCAAGCTTAGGTAATTAGCTTAGAGTGTCAATTAAACACAGCAGGAGTTCACTTTTCCAGCATACACATCCAGATAGATGCCTGCATTAGATGTCTATGTGGAATCTCACCCCTAAAGTAAACATCTACATCCTACCCTCCTTTCAGCGACAGTGGAGAGGAGTACACCCTGGGGAACTGATTATCTTGTCCTCTGCAGACATCTAAATTATGTCAGGCAAATTGCATTTAACGGTGCCTGTGACTGTGAAAATAACCTGGAATAATCAGTTCACATTTACACTCCTAAAGACTCAAGTTAGAGGGGAAGGCTGCTACTGCAGGGATCTCAGGTGAGCTTGTGGTCTGAGCCCACCTCTAAAATTAGTGGAGAAAGTGACCATCAAACTGAAATGTGTGGGTGAAAGATGACCTCTATTAAACAGAAAATTTCTATTAAGCAGAGACAAGCACAGACTAGTGACTGTATTCCTATATTGTGAAAAACAGGTTACTCGTGTTTACCTATATCTTCTATTCTGTAGTGTCAAAGAACACCGACGAGAAGCATAAATCTGTTCTCGGCCCTCACGAGGGCACCAAGCTTAGCCTTAAAGCCATATTTTGGGGGGTGCGGGAGGGGGTCGGGGGGGGGGGGGGGGGAGGAAATCAGTGTCATTCTACTCATCTGGAAAAGGAACAGAAGTGATTTGGGGTTAAAACAGCCAGACAAAAGCAAGAAAACAAATGAATAATATAATACATGAAACTATTTCCGAGGACAGGAACAGCTGGGTTGTCAGCTCTTTGGAGACTATTAATAGGAACTAAGATTGCTTTGTGTGTCACTGGGAAAAGCAGCTTCCCTTAGGTTTGAAAAAATGTCTTGCCTATTCAACAGAGAAGATACAACAGAAGTAGGGGAGAGATTGCTGATGGATTCTTTCTTTTTGAATGAGAAACATCGAAGATTCAAAGAGTGGCGTTTATTTCTCTCTCCTTTATTTCCTTTTTTTTTTTAACATAAAAGGACATAAATAGCATGCTTGTGGTAGATAGATGCAGATAGGATGTATTTTTCTAAATCAGGAAGCTTTTTAGATATGTGGGTGGAATTAAGTTTACAGCTTAAAGCACACGGGGAAGAAGTCAGGTGTCTTTGCTCATACAGCAATCAGGAAGGACCTAAAGGGCTCTGCAGGTTCAGAGGCCCAAGATGTTCATGTGGGTCTTGCAGGTATGTCAGAAATCTATGGGATAACTGAGCAGCACGTCTGGGCCAGCAAGTGGGGGGCAGATGGGACATCCTACAACATCTAAAAGGGAAATAGATGTACAGGAGGCAGATCCCAGAACCATACCATTAAATGCTGGTATTTCAATTTGCTAGTCAGAATTCACCTGCAAGTTTCACAGTGGATAGAACTGAAGGTCCTATTCCACTACTAAACCTGATGTGTCCATTTATGTACTTCAAGACCTGGAGGCCCTTCTTATAGCTGACTGTAACACTTATATTAATGTAATAACCCTGTGTCTAGTTTATTTTCATGGTTGTCTTATATTCTTCATCTCAGCAAGCTCCCTTCCTGCCAGGGCTGAGGTACAGAGCTCTGATATTTCACTGGAAATGGTCCTAAATATCCTGTTTATCATAACTCTTGATGACTTCTTTCTGCATCTCTTCACTGCTGTGGTCTATTCAGTATTGTTTTCTGCTTACCTTGCAGAGTCTGACAGAAAATGCATGTGTAAATGATTGCCTTTGGATAAATTGCAATCATTCTCTACTCAAGTATTTTCTTGCTCATCAGCCACAGAGCAGTTTCACATGTCCTAGTGTGTTTTAAAAATCACAGCAACACCTGATTGTGGTCACATTTGATTCATCAACAACCATCAGTTTTAATAGGTATTTGTTTTGCTATAATTAATTGTCTTTATTTGCCCTCTTCAACTCCTGAAAGGAGGTTGTGGTGAGCAAGAGGTTGGCCTTTGCTCCTGTGTTATGGTAATAGGATGAGAGATAATGGCCTTCAGTTGTGCCAGGTGATGTTCAGGTTGGATATTAAGAAAAATCTCTTCTCCAGAAGGGTCGTCAGGAGCAGAAGCAGGCTGCTCGGGGAGGTGGTGGGGTCACTGTCCCTGGAGACATTAGGTAACGTTTAGATGTTGTCCTAACAGACATGGTTTAGTGGGGAAACATTGATGGTAGGTGGATGGTTGGACTGGATGATCTTGGAGGTCTCTTCCAACCTTGGTGAATTTATGATTCTATGTTAATTTTTTTACTGATACTTAATTAATTGTATGTCTATGTGTACATTCCCCTCTGATAGTTGTGAAATACTCAAACATACTTAAATATTTGGAATATTTTAAAACTCTGGAAGACCCAGAGGTGGCCTTTGAATAGCTCTCACTGAAAAGATGAATAACTGTGCTTGGTTTTGCTGGGAAGAAATAGTGAGAATGGACTTCATTTCAGTGTGTAAGTACTTCTGAGGTACAAATACCAAGTAGGAAATATTTCTTTTAGGTGAAGTAGGAAGTTCTGTTCCCTTCTGCTGCTCGTTCTTACCTCTAAATTACTTCTTTCTTGGGCCAGAAGAGGTATTCGTAGAACATATGGGAAACGAGGCTTGAAAACACCCGGCTGAAAAATATCATGGTAGGAAGAAAAAACTATTTTCTGTAGGGATTCTTCCTAAACCTGCTTAACTTCAGAGATGCAGAACCTGCTCAGCCATGATACAAAAAGATGGAGAGAAATGGGGGTAATAAGAGAGTAAAAGCAAAGGGTGCTGTGCTTTTTAATAGCAGAGTTTTATGAAGATCAAGCTGAGTTCTAAAACCCAAAGAAATCCTTCATGAGTTGTTTGTTTTGTATGCTTACTTGTTTGTTTGTTTTTGCTTTTGTTTCTCCCTATTCCTGTGATATATTAGTAGCGAATTAAAATACAACAGTTCTTGACTCATGCATTCATTGGGATCTAACAGCATGTGGTCTATTTTCTGTGTTGAAGAGCATGAAGTGCAGTGGATCCTTTACTTCTGAGATCTTACACACTAAAAAGAAGACAAGAGCCAATAAGGATAGAAAGAATAGGACAGAGAAACAATGAGGCAACACATTTGGGGGAATAGAGCATCATTCCCTGTTTAAACCGTAGTGACAATGAAGGAAAACAAAACAGTACCACATCTCTGCCTGCATGTCCCTGTGGTCAGTCTGGGGGAAGGTAGAATGCAGGATCCAGAGCCCAAGGACACAGCAGGAGTCAGTTTTATCCAGGAAAAATAGCAAGTAAATAACACAGCTAGCATATACAAGGAAAATGTACTTATTTTCTGATATTCAGAGTTCTCTTTACCACCTTCACAGCAATCCATTTACCCAGATGTTTTATCTTCCTCCTTCCCATTCCCCTAAACACCACAGAGATCACCATCTGAAATAATGCTTCCATCCTTTTTGTATGCCCGCCAGCCTCTGAATACAGTGGAGCTTTTATTTTTAATTATAGTTGCAATATGCTGCTCTGCAATGTCATGTTCTGTCTAACCACTGGATTCTGCGCTTTCAATAATTGCAGCCTTTTCCCCATACCTCTAGGGCTTTTTCTTGTATGCATTTAGTCAGAGCCATCAAAAGACTGTTTGAAAATGTCAGTAGACTCACCTTTGTTCCCCAGCTGATGGCTCATATTGCAACCTGCTGCTGGAGCGCTGCACTTTCGTTGTCTAAGGTATTTCTGTATGCACCCAGAGGAAAGGCTGTTGCATTTCGAGAGGATTTTTGTTAGGGAAAAGCATTATTCAGGTAGCACCATATGGCAACAAAAGCATCCACGTCCTCCAGCTCCTACAAAAGGTTCTAAGCAGCTTAGTAAATGTCAAGTCATTCACGTTAAATGACATTAATTGATTCAGAACATCCATAATGGGGATTAGGAAGAATCAGAAGTCTATGGTTCTGTTGATTAAGTTTCAGATGGACGTGGTAATTAGATCCCCCTCTGATGTTAACAAGAGGACATATTAATGCGTGTCAGAGTTATATAAAATATGCAGAGTAGACTTACCAGGAGAGGACCCATTTTGTGATAAAAAGTAGAAAAGCAACAAAGAGTACAGCAAATAACATAAATGAATACAGTGAACTGAAATCAGATTTCTAAATGAGGTTTTAGTCTAGCAATCAATGGATGTAAGTGAGGAACTCAGAGACTCAAATGCAAGTGAGGTTTCCAACATTAGCTACACTGACATGTTAGAGAAGCCCAATGAAAGCTTTATTTTCTGTACCAGCATGGACAACAACCCATGCAAAGAGGAGTTTCCAGCCAATCTATTAAAAGCTCAAGGACTGGAATGTGGCCTGTGGTGTAGATGCTGGGGATCAGATAAGAAGACCCGGTTGAGGAGGGGAAATCTAGGGGGAAGGAAGCACAGAGAGAGCAATGCCTTCTGCTAATGACTGTCCATGCCAAGGCACTACCCTCCCAAAAGAAAAAGCAAACATGAAATTGTCTCTCATTTGGTTCTACTCCAGACTGGGAGACAGGCCATCACAACCTAAAAGGCTCCATTAATGTGACCCGAGAGGCCTGAAATAATGGAATTCCGATGGGATATTCTGGATTGGAATCTCATGCTGATATCCATTAATTGCGTCTACATTTTCACAGAGAGACTCTTGACAGAAATATGCTTTAAAACATGGCAACCAAGTCCCTGAGCAACACAATCTGATGCTGAAATTTGCCCTGTTTTGAAATGAGGGTTTGGTTGGGGTCAGACCCCCACAGGTCCCTTTTGACCCAACTTATTCCACTGTATGGTTTTGTACACTCAGCTCTGTTCAGCAGGAATTCTTATCTGTTCTTTTCTCTTCAGACCTCTACTTTTCATTTTCTTTTGCAACTGTTAGAATTAAGAACTAATAATACCATGTGGTGCCTGCCTCAAGTAGTGGTGCCTAAATTTTTTCCTGTTCAGTAAGAATTATTAACTTAATTAACTAATGGGAGCTGGTCATAGCTTCAACTCATCTACTAGAGATGGGCAAAAACTATCAAAATCAGTCTTTGAATGATTTTTTGGGGTGGTTTAACCACTTGTTTTTATAACCAGTGTGATTTCAGAATAACATTTGAGGCTTTCGTGTACAAATAAACAATCAGATTACATTAGGAACTATTGGAATACAAACATAAAGAGAATTGGGTTACCACTGTTACTCTACAGATGTCTGTTTACATCTTCCTCTTTATCGTGCACATTTTGACTCTTCAGCATGAATTTGGCAGTGCTATTTGATTTTAGATCCAAATTTCTCTGCATATCTTAGATGAGGTACATTCCAATGCAAAACATACACATTTCACTATTTTAATACAGCAGTTCACGCATTCCCATTACAACAAAGAGCAATATGGTTAGGACTACCAAGGCACAAAGAAAGAAACTGATATCACTGACATGAACCAGTTGCCCAAGCATAGGCAAGGCACATTGCGTATCTGAAATATCTACAAAGAGCTGGTGAAACTGTCACGGGACTTAGAGACATCTATACGAAGACAGCTGCAGGAATATGGAGTTTCAGAAATGATATTAAGTGCCTTTTTTGGGGTAGCTTAGGTTATCCTCAAATAAAATTTAAGCCCACTGGGAAATAATGAGTGATAAATGGAATATGAAGCAGCACTTCAATCTTACCAAGAAAAAAGGCTTCTGTTATGCCCATTATGCCTGTTCTTTCAAGCCCTGAGTATAACTTGGTGCAGTATTTTCTGTGGCAAAACCCAGAATCAGTGCTCAGGTCCTGTGAACTTTGAAATTTAAATATTACTGTTTATCCTTTTTGTTGCCTTTGATTTGATCAAGAAAAGAGTCTTTAAAAAGCCCTTCTGAAGCTTGGGGGGTGAAATCCTCTGTCAGGGCTTGAGATCTCTCACCCGAGGGGAGCTGGATGCCAAAACTCCCTCATGGAGAATGCAGACAGAATGCCACACTGCAGACCCTTCCAGAACCCACTGCCAACAGCCCCAAGCACAGAACGAGGGCTGAATCCAACATCCCTTGTAGCACAGGGAGCATCTGCCTCCTAACCTACCCTACAAGAGCAACCGGTGCTCCAACTCTGCACATTTTTTTCAGAAGTTCAAAGAGGTGGGTCCAAAATCCCCAAAGGGGACGCTGGAGAGCATCCCTCTCTCTACCTGACCCCTCGTAACACGAAACGTTGCAATTGTCGGGTCGCCCAGAAAAGAGCCGGTGATCGGGAAGGGAGGTACAAGGAGCTGCGGGGCGGGTCTTGGGCAGGTGTGGGCGGGCTGAGCAGCATTTGGCAGCCCCGGCAGAAGGAGAAGAGGGGAGGATGCTGCGGAGGATGCGAAGTTTGTGCTGGTTGCTGCTGCTGCCGCTGGTGAGTGTCCGGCGGGATGGAGAGCGGGTGTCGCACATCTGGCTGCTGCCCGCAGCTGAAGGGATCCACCACGGGGTCCTGGGGGGAATGGGGGAGGTTTGATCCAGAGGCAGGGTAACTTTTGTCTGAGCAGGGAGTGAGCAGAAAGAAAGAGATGTAAGGGAAAGGAGGAAAAAAAAAAGAAGGAAAAAAAAAAAAGAAAAAAGAGGAGGAATAAAGCACATTCGTGAGTTAGGAGGTTCATTTCTATTATTGTTGTTGTTATTATTATTATTATAGTTTTTGAGCCTTAAAATGTTATTAATACGTCTTTCAGTTCCTATTGATTAAAAGTGCAGTTTCCAAAGGATAGAAAAGCAACCCTAAATCAGAACAGCTGTAGTATGGCTTCAAAGGGACAGGAAGGGATGGCTTGCCTGCTCCTTTGCTGTATGAAAGGCAACTTTGCTGAGGAGGGAGGATAACTAGAAAGGAATACTTCCTCCTGAATCGTATGGGACATCTATCTCTTTGAGAAGGCACCAATGTTTTTGCTCCTGAAGGCAGCTACTTCTAACATCACCAAGCAGGAGCACGAACCATCTCATGTCTGCTGTGTGCTGGAGGCAGCAGGTGAGATTGTAACATTAAGCACCAGGGAAGATGGATGAGCAGAGGGACGTGTACAGAGAGTGAGTGTGTACAACCCTCCCATGCCAGCTGCTGGGGTTGCCTGTGCTGATGAGCCATAGCAGGTGTAGGTGTAAGTAGAGTCATATCTCCTCTTCGTTGGCCTCAAAGAGTTGTTTGCAAACCTTCCTGTGTGATTCTTGGGGGCTCATTAATTCTACCATGAGCCATCTCGGAGTTAAATATTTAGCATAGACTGGGATTCAGGCTCCCTCTGTAGTCAATGAGGAGACCGTTACCTTCCCTGGAGGCATTTCATCTTGTTCTGCAAAAGACAGATGGGATGAATGCTCCTACAGAGCCTGATTTCTCCTAGTAATTCTAGATGGTCACAGACTGGACTCTGCCCTTCACTTTCAAAAGGTGAAAGGATGCTCATTTTTACCTCCCATCCTCTGGAACTCTCGTTTTTTCTCTGTATTTACACAGTTTTATTTACAAGTGTTATGATGTGGATTCTTGCTACATAAACCCTGTTACCTATGGTTATTATTCAACCTGACTCATCCTGCTGCTACATGTAGAGTGCCTTTGGCAGCTGGATGGCCCTTTTTACACGTATCATTGGCACAGTGTATTCTTGCAGATGTCTGCAGAGCAGAGCTAACCTGAAGTGATGTATCATGCACACCTGTGGGCTGCCACGCATCTTAACACTTCAGCATACTGCAGCAGTTGGTGCCCATAATAAATTCCTTATCAGATGGGGTGAGAGAAGAAGAATCTCACTTTAACAAACTGAAAGCTCCATGAAGGTTTTGTGATCGAAATATTGGTCACATGTGAACTCTGTCTGGGAAGAGTCAGTGTTCTAAATTCAGTGGCTTGCACACCTCAGACTTTGGCTGGTAGGGAGATCTGTACCCAAAGCCCAATAATCAGAGAGGATCTGAGATCCTTGGATGTTTGGGGCAAGCAGTTCTATCATGTGCCAAAGGAACACATCAGAGAAGAGAAATAATCATAGCGCAGATTCTCCAAATAGTTCTTGACACAGATGTGAAAATAAACCAGAAGGGTAATCCTGAAAACTTCCTCTATGTACTTAGGTACTTCTGGCTCCTATCAAACTCCACGGGAAGCTGCATGTCGCAAGAGCTCCTTTGTGCCTTGGAGAGTAGTCCTTGACATTAAAAATTATCATTTGCTTGTAAGTGACAAGCAACAGAGAGCAGTAGGTGCCGAAATGCATAAAAAGGACTTTTCCTGTCTTAGAGAGCTCAGAGTCTCAGGGAAAAGAGGATGAGGCACTGAAAAGACACTGCATTAACCATCCATCCTGCTGAGCTGAACTGCTTTCTTCTCCAAACACTTAGCAGCTTTTCACATTTCTGGGAAAAGACTTCTGTCTGATTTAACGAGTGGAGGTGAGAATGGAAACAGAGGTGGGTTAGCACTGAGGTAGTAGGCACATAGATCTGAATTCATGCCGAGGTGCTGTGCTCCCAAAAAAAAAGGGAGCTGGGTGCTTAAATTCCTGGCATAGATACTACTCGCTAATTTGAGTTTAAGGGATATGCAATTGTCTTCTAGGATCCAGCAACCTTCAGTTCCCCATCCATAGGCAGCTGGAGGGGTGGAAGGAGCAGCTCAGGCGTTTTGTTCTGGAGGGAGTTAATGGAGGGAGATGGGTTCTGTATGGTGAGACTCTGTGTCCTCAAAGAGAGGTAGGAGGAATCCTTCCCTCAAACTGCCTGTCTGCCTTCATTGATTATCAAGGGAAGCTTGAATAAATCATCTGAAATTGTCCATCAAAAACTTGGAATTAATGTCTAGAGCTACTCGTTTTGAGTCCCTTCATACTACTGGAAGAGGATAGAAAGGCTCCAAGAGCAATGGCTATGGCTTTGGTAGAGTGAGATTCCCGATTAAGTTTAACATCCATCTTTCAGTTCTTTGGGATTAGGTGATATGATCCCCATCCTTAGGCTAACCCACTACACACACAGCAAGGGAGAAATTTCTCTATAGTTTAAGCACTTGAAATAGCAGAGTGGAAGGATCCTCGGGTAGTAGCGTTCTTCTATTCTTTACGTATTGGTAGTAATTAAAGAGCCTATCAAATTTATGCTGGATCATTCATTCATTTTCCTTTTCCTTAAGGTAATACTAATTACATTGAGTTTACAAACAAAATAAGCTATTATGTCTGTATTGTCACATACAGAATTACCTCTGAGTAATAGGTACATAACTCTAATATACACACACTGACATACACGGATACATATGTATAAGAAACACTCTTCTGTACAAGGCTGTGCAGTTAAATACAGTCCCATAAATACAATCCAATACACAGAGGAGCATTCAAGCATTACTCCAATGTCTTAAAAGCAATCTTGAAGAGATATTCCTCTAAACGACTGTAAGGCAATCAGTGTCTCATCTTCTCTTGTTCCATAGGTAATTGAGTTAGAAAGAGGAAACAAACACTGAAAATACCCTCTAGATAGTCATTTTAAGCCAAAAAGACTCCTGCAATAATCTATTTAACTGGCTGAAGAGAAAGATTGGAAATAGGACTTTACCTTTGGGGTTGAAAGTTTTGAGGATCGAGGCTGTGTCAGAACTCTCAAGTTAAGGACAGGATTTCCTATGATAACCAAACACGCTGTTGGTGACTGGAGCCGTGGCACGGCTGTGGTGAGATCATGCCTTACATTCCAATAAAAACAGGAGTGGCAAACGGGTTTTGGATATGGTAGAAAAAAGTGGATACTGGCTGGTTTTTACATCCACATTTAAGTTTTGGTGGTATAAACTTCTGGCTACTTTTTGATAGTTTCTTCCAGTTTTCCAATAGAATGGAATTCTGTCTCAAAATCACAGGATTGTTGGGGTTGGAAGGGACCTCTGGAGATGATCTCATCCAACCCCATTCCTAAAGCAGAGAAGTTTTTGAAAATGCCTGATGGCTCCCTTTGACTTCTTCAGTGATTAGAAGCATATTCAAACCTTTTTGTGAGCCACCTTTCATCGGCATTTCAGTGTTGAAGAAAAAAAGTATGTATTTTAGAGCACATTTTGCTTCACTTCACTGTGTCTTCTACACTACTGGCCAACTTACAAGGACCATTGTGAAGTTAAAACCAGTCAGGGAATGCAGGATTTTTGATCGTGCCTTTCTGAGTCTCCAAATGTCAGGTAATTTTTAATCTACCAAGGCAAATGTGTGATACGAAGGGCAGACAACTTCGGCTTGAATGTGGGAGAAAGTATTCAGGCATCAGAGTCATATCAGGAAAAGCTGTACAGGGAGAGCCCAGGTATAAAGAACAGAAAGTACAGAGACAATTTCAGAGGAGATCTAAGACGAGATCTGAGAGATGAATGCAAACTGTAGAGACAGAGACTGAAAAAGCAGTAATGAACATTCTTAGTGAAGGATTTATGGACTTGATACATAATCTATTTTTCAGGTTTTAGACTTGGACTGTATTAGAAACTAACCAGATCACTGGAAAAACAATTCAGGTTCTTGAAACGTTTCTATATGCCAATAAATTCAGATACTTCTTCCATTTTTTTAATGATTTTTCAAAAAGTCTAAGTGTTAGCAAATTTCTCCTGGCTCTTTGATCCCACTGAATTGCTGTTTCAGAAGTGACTAATATATTCGTACCCAGCTTTGAAGTGTTTTCCTTATTTTTAGAGAGCATAGAAAACATCTCTATTTTTTCCCACATGTGATAATAGGCATTTTAAATGAGTGAAGATTTGTCCCTTATGTGCTATCTGAATAATGGTTTCTCTACCTCCACAACAGCCTTCAGGCACCATCTTTGGATGGGCTCTCACAAACGGCTGCTTTTTACTGACAAGAAATTCTGCAGGAGCTGCTCTCTTCCCAAGGCTTGCTAAGTCTGGTCTTCTTCAACAGAAAAAAAAATCAAAGCCCAAAGAGCCATTAGCTTGACTTTTCAAATTTGGTCAAGTCAGTGAAATCATAGAGGAAAAATTATGCCTCTTACTATCACTGAGTATACTGCACAAGGTTTCAACGCAGTATCATTATGAATGAGTGCAATCACACAGAGCATGGGGGACAAGCAGGGGATCAGGCCCAGATAGCACGGGATCATGAAAGACAGATACAGCACCCTGAAATGAGGTGGTGATGAGACAGGGGTCAACCTCTGCTCCAGGGTAACAGCGGTAGGACAAGAAGAAATGGCATCAAGTTGTGCCAAAGGAGGTTCAGTTTGGGTATGAGGAAAAACTTCTTCCCTGAAGAAGCTAGGCACTGGAATGGACTGCCCAGGGAGGTGGGGGGGTCACAATCCCTGGAGGTGTTCAAGAGATGTTTAGATGTCATACTAAGGAACATGGTTTAGTGGGCAATATTGGTGGTGGGTTGACAGTTGGACTGGATGATCTTGGAGACCTTTTCCAACCACAGTGATTCTATGATTCTATGTTAATAAAATGTTGTTCAAGAGTAAATACAAATCTAAAATCTGGCTCTATCAACTGTCTCAGATTTTTAGCATTCTTGTCATAGGTAACTTTTTCATGTTCACTTATGATTTTTTTTTCCAGGCAAGACTGTTTCAATGGTTAGAACTCAAATGTAAGACACCCCTGTGAGCTCTGGATGGTTGCCAATGTTCAAGCCAGCTCGGTAGCTCAGCAATGCAAGACCTCATTCCTTTGAGTACTGTCCACAATGCTGCACGAAACAGCTGAGTTTTCTGTATAAGCCTTCTGGTGAAGGCACTCTGTAATGGAATTTACAGTAAACTCAAAGCCAGATTATTACCTTGCCAGCAGGAAATGATGATCATCAAAGCACCATTTTAAACCAGCCTCTTTGGCTTATTACCATGGCAGTGAAGACTCTATCAGATTAGACGTCTCGGCCTTGGCTCCTAAATTACCCCTTTATAAGGTGAACAGGAGAAACTCTTCTCCTACAAGAGCTCAGTGGTTATAGAGTATGTATCCAAAATTGCAGAACCATATCCCTGACCTGGCAAAACAAGAAACGAAGGGCCCTTGCTTTCTAGAAAACCCCATCACCTAACCACTGCAGACACAGGTTAGAACAACAACAGGCACTTTTATCTGGAGGCCCTGTGAGATTAATAAGAAAAAAATAAGTAAACCAAACCTGACAAATCACAAATAATGTTCTACCCAGAAGGCTTTTCTTTAGCTGTAAAATGGTTTAATGTCCGTCTTTATCTTAAAGCTGGAGGAAGACCAATAAATTGAAGCATCATCACTGTTCTTAATTTCTTGTATATGTGTCATTTGTCCTTTTTTTTTTTTTTTTTTTAACATTACTTTAAGTGAGGCTTCAATACTGCTTCTTGACAACACCATCCTAATTTTTGCTTCTTGTACAGTAGGCCATAGGTTACCCCTGTAGCTGCACTTGATGTTGATTTTCTACCACCAGACTGTCCAAAATATTTTATCTATGCACTGACCCAAAACAAAAACTCTGGTTCTGGTAACTACAGCTACCCTCACCCCAAATCCTATCCCCTAAAATTAAATAAAATGTGCGCATGCTAATTAATTGCTAAACCATTGACAGCAGAGACATTGACTACAATCTCACCAATGGTGAACATCAGCAGTAGTTGTCCAAGAATTTCTGAAATAAATCCTAAAATTGTGTTTACTGATGATTTGTCATTGCTGTTAGTGTCAAGACTACATGGTCTAGGGATCTGCTCTGCTACAGTGATTCCTTTGTGTGTAAAACCAATGCACAACTTCCCTATAGGTACAGCACAGGCTTCTGCAACCGTTGTAAATTATTTTCACTCCACTCACTTCAGTGCAGCTCTGAGTTATGGTGACTGAGGGACTGGTTCAGCAGGTGTGGACTTACCAATAGAGGGAAAAAAGGAGATGCAGCCTCCCTCAAGCAGCAGGTATTCTGGCAGACGTGTTCCCCATTCGACAATGCATTTGGGAGAGCACAATTGCTCCATTCCTCATTATGTGTTCCACCTGTGAACACTGCGTGTGTTGCTTAAGTTGGCCTTTGGAAAAAGATATCTCTTTCCCCTTTGAGACCTTTTATTAGTAATTATTTGTCTGCTTTTACCATTCCCCATACTTCTGGCATGAAGAGGAATGTTAGGTTAAGACATCTGTCCCCAAATGCTTTTATCTCTAAAGCATTTAAATTCTCCATTCTTGCTTTTGATTTCATTTTTGGGCTCTGGCCATTGCTTTTCAAGTCTTTTGCCAGAGGACTCGATATAGATATTGTAACTTTCAAACATAAAGCCTAAGAATAATCCATACACAAAATTTCTCATTAGCAGCTACAGGATCCAGGAAATTCAGAAAATGAAATAATGACTTGCTTTCTGTCCACCTGACTCCATTCATATAAGTACAAGTAATGGATTTATGTTGTAATCATTTTCTTACTACTACTCAAACATTTTGTTTGTTATGCAGACAACCGAAATGCATTTTAAATGGTAAAGTGATAAATGGGACTCAGATTAAATCTGAAAAATCACATTTCAGGGTTGTGTTACTCCAGTAGAACAGCAAGAGGTACTATTCTAAGAATAACTTATGCTGATTTATAAAATGTATTTCAAATTACCGCTGGAGGGATATTATGCTTGAAAAAAAAAGCAATGCCTTAAATTTCTTTTCATACAGCGTCCTTAATCCTCTTTCTGTTCTAATATTAGGACGTATGAACCATCTCTAGGGCCTCATAATTAAATGCGGTCTGTCCGTGCTACTTTAAAACCCAAATGTAGGCACAGTTTTTGAAGGTTTTTGGAGACAAATTTCTGTTCCAACTTTTTTATTCCTCTAGGCAGATAATCTTGTAAAAAGAGTTTACATGACTTCCAGTACAGTTTCTGTAGAGGCTAAAAGAAGTCCTGCTTGCAGTGTTGACTGAAAACATTCTGAAAGCCAATAAATCAACTTCCAGTGTCTGAAAAGGCAATAAAGCAGCAATGTTTTCATCTGCACTGTGTTTTCAAAGTCATTAGAGGTTTAGAATGGCCTACGGTCTTCCTCAGAAATGTCTCGGAAATCCTTCAATCCATCATTTCAATTAAAATCATTGCCCTCAAAGCCTTTGGCTTTATTTTGAATGGCTTGCATAAGAGCTGCACTATTCCATGATTCCATATGTCATAAAGATCCCACTATAGCCGAAGAAGACTGGTGATCTATTCATTCATCGGAACATAGCTGATACGCTTTCTAGGCTCTCTTGACTCTAATAATTTTAATTAAGCTGCTTAAACATGCATGTGTAGAACTATTTAAGACAACCCAGACAGAATGCTTGAAATTTTTAGCAGGTCTGGCAAAATTAACACAGGGCTTACACAAGACGTTTGGGATACCCTATGTCACCCCAGATGTCATTGACCCTCCCTGCTTAAGTGAAACATCCCTTGGATTTCTATCGACTGCAAAAGAAGCTTGAGTAACAAGGTTGCATGCGGACACCAGCAATATAGAATTTCTCAGAATTTAATGGCCTCTTAAAGAAGTACCTGCCATCATTGTTGGATGTTCTAGTCTACTGAGAACATCTTCACAATGAGAGCAGACGTGACACAGGTCTACAGAGAACCTGAAACTTTGCAGAGTAGGAGATGAAGGCCATGCAAAATACTTGAGAGCCTAAATGACATTAAGTGTCTGTATGTAAGAAATTGACCCAATCAGCAGTGATGATTAGAAATCCACTTAGCTGATCAAATGTAGGTATCTTTATCTGAGAAATAAATGTAATTCCTTCAACTCCAAAAGAAAATAACTCTTTTTTTTTTCTCTTTTCCTCATCTGGAGAAATGGAAGCAGTACCTCTGTGCATGTCCTCAGGAAGTGTGGTGACAAACTCATGCAGTCATTCAGTTTCAACTGTGATCAAGAGTACCTTTTTTCTGATTTCTATAAACACTTGGGCTTTAGGATGGTTTATTGAAGTGCAAATGTACACTTAAAATTTGTGAAGAACACAAGTGTAAGGAGGAACTGGTATAAAAGTCTGACTTTTAGAAAAGGTGCTTTATAGACAGTGATACCATGGAAAATCCCAGCAAGGATGCATACCCACACATGTATATAGACTGATACACGTTAAAGATCACAGCCTCCTTTTCTTTTTGTCCATCTTTCTGCCATTGACGTGTCAGAAAAATCTTCAGCTTGAGCCTACAAGATTTTTACCTCAAATTACAAACCCTAAACAAACTGGGAAGAAACCTTGCTCGTTTGGCTCTGATAATCACTCTGGAATTCTCTGGAATTCCCTATTGTTTTGTCTTTGTCTCATTGAGGTTGCGGGAATCCATCCAGAATGCAAGATATTCCAGCAGGTGGTGAAAGAGGAGGCACTCTGCTTAGAAAGGAACGAATCTGTTTCACCTGATCTTAAAGGTAATGCTCCAAGATCTGCTATTAATATGGATTGTATCACTTCAGATGCGTGGTGTGAAGATATCAGTTGTTCTTTTGGGTCACAATTTGATTCTACATTCCTATTTTTCTACATTCCTATCTTCTATTCCAATTTGGTATGAAGTGCTTCTCCTGTTGGCTGGAGCTTTACCCTATCTGCTTTTAGACATCTTTAAGAGCTCAGTGTCTAAGTCAGGATGCATCTTCTTAGATTCCCTTACAGTCATTGCCTTTGGCTTAGATGCTTATTTTAGGATGTGATGAATCATTCTTTGCAGTCATATTTCTCTTTACTATCTACAGGATGAGACCAAGATGATTAGTTCATACTCTGAAAAATTTAGATGCATAGTTTGGGTAGGGATTATTTAAAAAAAAAAAAAAAAAAAAAAAAAAAAAAAAGAACATTGAAATAGAAGAAGCTTCCAGAGAATATACTAAAATTACATAATTTTGAAAATCATTCAAATTTTGGTGAAAATTTTATTTGCTAGAAGTAAGATAAATAAATAAATAAATAAATAAATAAATAAATAATCCCAACTTCTTCAAACTATTGTATTTCTACTTTTTTAGAGATGAAGTTGGACTGGATGATCAAGGAGGTCTTTTCCAACCTTGGTGATTCTATGATTCTATGTATTTTTCTGTAGCCTATCCAATTGCTTTGGTACCTGGCATGCTGACGTTCTTGATGCTACTGCAGTTGTCCGTATGGAGTCTCAGGTGACTGCCACTCATTAGACTCTTGAAAACCTCAGCATGCAGAATATTCTCTGCATTCAGTGGCCTCTCCATCAATTTTGAGTCACTGGAAATGGAGCCCAATCTGAGACCGAAAACATCCTGGTTCCACTCCCAAACAAGGATCTGTTGCTTAACCCCACGTTGTCAGATAGGCTACATTTTTATCCAAGAGCTCCTTCATGGTTTTTGAGTGATTTTTAGAAGGACCCTTTTTCTCCTAAGATGTGTGGACTACTGCATGTCTATATGGAGCTCAACTTACCTAACTTTGTTCATTTGCAAATTAGCAGCCTAGTCTATAATCATCAGAGAGACCTGGGTACATGCAGTGAGTGATTCATCCTGTCCTCAGAAGGGAGGCACCGATATATGGGATGAATCATCCACTGGAAGTCCCTGTCTCTTTATGCTGATTATAGAGGGAATATAGCTAAGTTTAGCTAATGTATTTTAGACAATTAAAATTAGAGATAATGAATCGGGGCTTCTATTTTCCCATCTGGCAAATAGGGGATAGCAGGAATTTCATCCTCAGGGGGGTGGTGTGGGGATAACTCAAGTGAGAGAGTCTCACAACTCTCCATTCTGAAGCCAGAGAGGAACTCTGCTTTGCTACAGGCAAGTAATATTGCTTCCACATTTCAGCTCCTGACAATTTTAGATTCGCCTTCTCATCAGTCACAGAGGAAACAGAAAAGAATTGGTGAAAGAAAATAACACCTCCCAAATGAAACTCATGCACTGTTTTATGTCTGCCTTATAACTGCCTGGAGATTAGTTTCTGCTACAGCATGATGCTTCTTTTCTTTTTTTTAATTGTTTTGGGCACCTTTACGTAGTTGGTAATTTTTCTGTGCTGCACCCACACCTGCTTGATGATAGCCACTGCATGACAGCAACTGGAGTCTCAATGTGAGGCATCAGTGACAAAGCCATGATTAACCGTAACTTCTGGTAACACTTCCTATTGGACACATAGTGCTGTATCTGCAGCCAGCAACCTCTGGTGTGGGGAATGTACAACTACAAAGCAGGCAGGTCTGCTCCTAATGATGGTCATTTCGGAAGATGCTCAGAGAAGTTCTCTTGCTTTGGGATTGATCTAATCCCTGCTGAAGTCCAAAATGTTGGCTAATAGCAGGATTTCAGCCTCTATGGGTTTTTCTTTTAAGTCAGTTGAAATGGAAAGACTTTAAATGTGAAATCAGGAAGTTAATGTTGATCTTTTTCAATTATTTTCATCTAGATTTTCATCTAGACTCCAAAACCATTAATGAAAAATCTCAAGAGATAATAATTATTCCATATTTTTATTTTATTTTCTTCCATTTTGTTTTGTTTTGACAACGGAAAGAGCTGCAGTTGATTTGGCATTCAGATTGTGTCTGCTTGAATTTCATGTACATTCTCTCAAAACAGAAGGCAGAAGTGCGCTTGTGAAGGACGATGATACACTCAAGAGGAAGAGGAAAGCAACACAATCCTTCATTTGTAGAGCTTTGTCACCTCTTGTGACTCTTCTCCATGCATACATATAAGTGGGAAAGCCACAGACAATCTCATTACGGCAAATCAACTCTGTATGTAATTCCTTTACTTAGAATCATTTTTCTTTTTCTTTCCAGGGTGTGCCAGAGATTGGGATGGTCTAAGCTGTTGGCCCAGAGCTGCTCTGGGGGAAACAGTTAAAATTCCTTGTCCAAGATTTTTTGAAGAAATCACCAATATCCATGGCAAGACGTTTTTCATATTCTTCTTACATCTACATGCTTTAAAAATAGATTCTAATGGTTGAAGATTCAGTAACTTCCATATTTTCGTGACTCACAAAGCCATCCCATGTCAGCCAATGCAGGGTAATGATGCACATGCACATCTTGGTTTATGGTGGATACTTGATACTTTTATGTTTCGTGTGCAGGTACTGAATTACCGAGTCTCTTGGTCTAAAAACTACTGGTAATCGCACTAGGTTGCTGAGGTTATTATAATGGAATGCATCACAGAATCACTGACTTATAAAGTCATGAAAAATTAAGTTTAGAAAGGACCTCCTGAGGTTGAGTCAGAGCAGGACCAAGCTCAAAGATTATATCTAACTTCAAAACTAGATCAAGCGGCTCAGGGCTTTTTTTCATCCACATAAGTTATGTTGTAAATGCGGGATAAATTTCATAATTTGATTTCCTCTGTGTGAAGATTGAATTTACAGAAAGAATTTCAGTTAGGTAATACAGATCTTCTACTTCTTGAAATGGATGGGAATATCCGTGTTAATTTTCAAAGGATAAATGTTCAGATTATTAACTGTCTATAGTTAGTTTTGCTCAGCATGACTAAATTGGTAAGTATCTAACTTAAGAATCAAAATTGTTTCTTGTTAAAACATAAAAATAATTAACAGCAGAAAACAAACAAAAACCAATGTAACATCCCCATTCTCTAATTAATTCTGATTATTCTAATTATTCTGATTAATTCTAATGTATTTTGCCATTAAAGGCTTCCTTCAGAGAAACTGCACGCAGGAGGCATATTGGTCAGAACCATTCCCATCATATGCTGTTGCCTGTGGGTTTGATGAAGGTTCCAGCAAAGGTCCTGAGGATCAGGTGAGTTTTTATTTCCTGTTTGTGGACATCTCCAAAACACACTCACTTGTTTATGCTGAGTAGACAGATATTTCCACATATCTGAGCCCCGTCAGAATTCAGTAATTACCTTTCTTCAGTGCTAAGTTCAAACCTATCAAGTAACAAATTAGGCTTAATATGAAGCTCTCCATCCTATGTTTCTCTTGGTGTTACTCAATGGATCTGTGGCTAGATCGCCTGTCCTGTCCAACAGAATTTGTTTCTCTGAAAGACAGGATTTGAATCCACATCATCTTCCAAGGAAGACTTATCAACCTGCCGCAGTAAAGCACTGTGTGTGGTTCCAGTGCCTCACACTGCATTGGTGGTGGTAGTTCTTCACTGAGTGAGCTTTGCTTCATGGCTGAAGGGTACTGATTTGTAAAGCCATGCTCACTGCCTGTGTCTCGTGAGTTCTGATCTTCACTAAATGAAACGTGAGAGAATGGGGGATTCCCACTCCTTGTACCCATTCTGCATTGGGTGAGGCTCCTACATCTCACACAAATGCACTAGACCCTGTATCATCACAGCCCCCTCCTCTTATTGGGGTATTTCGATAGAAGCAATTAGATATCCCACAGATTGGAATCTGCAAAAGAAAAGACTAACTCATAAAACTCCTTGTGCATGGTCAGAGTCATGACTCCACAGTGGAAAAAGGTGATTAGCTACGATTAGCCACGGATCAAAGCAAGACAGAAGAGGTTGGAAGAGGACTGTCTTCATTAACACTCCAGCTTTTTTTGTTTTCTGGAGTAAGCCATTTGGCTCTCCAGGTGTAAAAGCTCAAACACAGAAGTAATAGTTGAATTATCTGAATCTTTAGGGAGTATAAACATAGATGGATTCATCCATTTGTTTCCATAAAGTTGGAAACAGAGGCATGATTGTAACAGGTAGTTAAAATATCTGGAGCAAAATTCCCCAACTGTAAAGCAAAAAAAAATATATTTATATTTCTCTGTTATGTGGAGAAGCTGAAAAGAAAAATGCTTAAAAAACCCTTCAGGATTGTTATCTCAATTGTACCCTGAAGGTCTATGAAGAGAAGACAAGATCAAAAAGCTCTACTGTTCTGTAAACAGAAGGAAGAAGGTGATAAGAACCCCACTTATGTTCTAAGAGGACTACTTGTTTCATATGTTGTATCTTCAGTGAGAACATGAAGCATCATCTGTGTAAAGTGTTGATTTTAATCTACCTTACAAGAATATTTAGAGCACATCAAAACACTTCCTTATTCAGCTGAAGAGGCTGTTTTCTAATTTGAACCTTTGTTTTGAGAATACCATATAAAACATTAGCAGTATTTCAAAAACACCAGGATGATTCCTACGTTGTCAGGGTTACCTGATTTATTTATGGATCTTCTTAAAATTGCTAATATATTACCTCAACCTAGAAATGCTGCCTTTGTAGAAAAGAGATTGGATCAATTAGAGAACAAAGTGTCCACTGCATTTCCAAGGAGGAAAATTCAGAGAATTTGGTTTCTTGGGATTTTGAATAATCAAGGGATCCTGTAGTAAATCAGAATAAAATGTGAGTATCACTATTGAATGAACTACTCGTCCAGAGAATTAAAGATAGCAAGGTTATTTTCATGGCTTTAATTTTCTCACTTTCATGGTGCCATGAGAATTTTTCAGAGTTTGGTTTCCTCACCTTGCAGCATGCAAGCTGTATTTCTCTTTTAACCATAGCTCATATCAGCGTTTGACCCCTTGACCCAAAAAGAGTACAGTATGGCCCTCATCTAAAGGTGCTGATCCACAAATCATCCAACAGCAGGTTAATGCATCTTTAAATCCACATATACCTACTGGAGAAATCGTAGTTATTTAACAAAACCAACACGCTCCAGCTATTTTATGGTCGCTGTTTTGAATGAGCTGATGGGCTGTGAAACGTGGCTTACTCATAAGGGTGTGAAGGCTTCAAAGTTAAGAAAAAAACAAAAACATGTTAGTGATGGAGGGAGAAGCCTAAATCAAGTCCTTAGTACCTAAAGCAATATGTAAGGGATGGGACTGACTAGTGAAGGAAATTGTATCTTACTGAAGCACACCTGTATGCATGCTGCATAACCACCAGCATCAGTGTGTGTTCTCTTTTTCTCATAGAAATCATATTATTCTGCATTTTGGCGTGTCTACACTGCTGGCTATGCAGCATCAGTGACTTCACTCATTACAGCTCTAATTGTCTTTGCTGCCTTCAGGTAAAAATAATTGCTCTCTTTTCAGGATGTCTATAGACAGCCTCATCCTAATTCCTTTCAAACACTGCATTTTTGTTTTTACCTATTTTCAAACCTTCCTCAGATGCTATACTGTCAATGGCAATGAGTTCTTCTATATTCACGTGGTGTCATTTCCCCACAGATGCTAAAACAATAAAGCTGGCTGGACAGTTTGTCTTAGTATCCTTAATTGCACCATACAGTAAAAAAGGCTACAAGCTGTTTTTGCTATTAACATGACTCCAGCACATAGCAGGACGTGCTCTACAGAAACTGAGTATGTCTCTCTTCCTAAACCTGTTGTCATTATAAGCTGTTCATTCCTTCTGTGAAAGACATCATCAGGAGCAATGGAGAAAAGTTCGGAGGCATTTATATGTCATGTTTGATAATATTAGATATTAGGAAATGAATCCTGTTTTTGATTGGCTCCTGTGCACCTGGACCAACGCCTTAAGCTTGCTCTCCAGGCAAGAGTGCAGACAACAGATGTAACTTCCTAGATGGAGAGGACAGTCTGTCTTTCATAGAGAGACCCAGAATGTGGAGGCTGATATGCCCAAATCTTGAAGGAGATTTCTTCATCTCCAGGTCAGACTGTGGACAGGGCTATATAGGGAAATTCAAACTTGGAATGTGTCTGAAGTCATACTCTATTCCTGTCTGCATTGTGATGAGATCATGACAAATTTCTCTTGAAAAACAATATTCCTTTTCTTTTTCCATGTCAGAAAATTCCATTGTACACGGAATTACATCCACATGCACCTGTTTGTCTCCTTTATCCTGAGAGCAATTGCTGTTTTCACCAAAGATGCTGTTTTGTTTGCAGATGAAACCATGGACCACTGCCTGATGTCAACGGTACTAAATTTTCCCACTCTCTTTTCTTGAGTTCATATTTAATTTGTGACTTGAAGAGAAGATGGAGACTTCTTAATCTTATTTCCCCTTAGTTTGCAAGAGCTATAATCTTAAAACAAGCAATACCACAAACCACAAGACCAAGTGGCATGGGTTACATTCAGCTGTTGTATATAATGTACAACCTTGTTGAGTCTAATGGACCAGTATCCATTTCTATCATTTAATCATATATATAATCAGATATCCTGATTCATTCAACCTGCTGAAACCTCGTATTAAATTCATCAGTTTCAGTTTGGCAAAATTTTGTTTCGTTTATACTTGTTGAGAACCAAAACCCAGTGGAGAGTACATCTAATGATTTTGTTCTTCCTTTCCATTTCCAGGTAGCTTGTAAGGCTGCAGTGGCATTCTTCCAGTTCAGTATTTTAGCCAACTTCTTCTGGCTTCTTATTGAAGGAATATACCTTCAGACCCTGCTTTTGCTGACCTTTGTTTCAGATAAGCAATACGTATGGTGGTTCATCTTTGCTGGCTGGGGTTTGTACTGTTTTCCACTCTGTGTTGTTTACTATTTCCACTTACTTTTAGAACTAAATAAAATATTCTGAGATTCTCTTTGATAATTTCCTTTGAAGAAAGGTAACTTTTCATGCAGGGGGAACTACATCAAAACCATACCATTATCCATATTTCTTATCTTGTTAGATTTTTCGCCATTTAAAACTTTGAAGGAGAACGTAGAATGGATCATTAGAAGCATTAGGATATGCCTACTCTAAAGACTGCTGCACTCCTCTTTGAGAATGGAATTAATTTCATGTAACTAGAGTCATTATAAGTTAATCATCTAACCGGAGCTATCTCTCCAGGTTTCTCCTGCAGTCAGTAGGGTGAGGTAGGCATGCTGCGGTGGTGATTAATCCAGTCCTCAAGCAGATGACTAATGTGCCTGGATAACAGCCTGAAAACATCTTGTCCCCCTCCCCTGTCTAAAGAAGTTTGAATGACCAACTTTAAGTTGACATTTTGCTTTTGTGAGGCAGAAAGAGATTAATCTGAGATTGCACGAGGTCAGGTCTGGGAATCAAAAATTCAGAGATATTCTCTGTCTTTAAGGAATCTTTTGAGTTTGCACAGAAATTTAAAATATCTCCCAATATCAGAATAGGTGCATGTAATGCATAAAATTTATTTCAATGCAGAGAATGGCTTACTGCAACTCTTTCATCTTCTTGTACTTCGCTTCAGCTGCTCTAAAACAGAGACACTTAAATTGAGAGGTTACGCAGCATTTTTATTTTGAGAGTGAAATCTAAATTCTCACAAGTTACATTACAATTTTCCCTTCTTCAGATTCTCAGACTTTATTTGACTATATTAAAAAGAAAACAACTCAATTTTATAAAAGGGATATTAATTTGGAGCTATTCCAATTATGATTGCCAGAAACTAAACACTTAGGTCTTGATTAATAACAGCTAACATGAAATAACAAAGAAACACCTCAATTACTACTGCAGCAATGCTCATGTCCTGTAATCCATCAAAAGTGAGAAATGTCTCAGGGGCAACTCAGGTCCTAGCTAGTATGAATACAAATATTTCTCTTTGTTAATTAAAATATCAATTCTAACTGAATATTTAAAACTGTTCTATTTTCTCTATTCTCAGTTCTCTTTCATTTTGGTTTCGTTCTGCTATTCTACGTGGATTTTTTTTCTCTGAACCGAGAGTTAAGTTTTCTGTAATTTGACTTGCCCATTGTCTGTGCTTTAATGAGGCATCCAATCTGCTGCACTGTGAATATTCTTGCAATAAAGTTTCCATGGAACACAGCACTAAAAAAAAATCTTTTCCATGTTGATTTGCACAGGAGCTCCCACTGCTGTGATGCTTACTTGGGTTCTCACAAGACTCCATCAACAAAACACAGGGTAAGTCAGTGTTTCAGTGAGGAAGCCAAGGTCATCTAAATTTATATTATATTTTGATTTACTAACAGGTAAAGAAATAGAAGTTAAGAACAGCTAAACAAGAATATTGTTCCAAAGGGGAGCCTTTAATTTTTAAACTTCATGAGAGAGTGAGAAAATAATTTTCAGAGTCCTAATTTTGATGAGCGGATATCGAGTACTTAAAACTGGAAATGCCATAGCAAGAGTTGAAATTATGTTTAGTTTCCCAATGCTCAATCCTTAAAATAATTGTGTTTTAAGAAAATCACTGCTTCTGTTTAAAAACAGCCATGAATTTCTAGCCCTAGCCTTTTCAAACCTGCACATCCCAAACAAAGGCATTGTTATGTCTTGATAATAGGTGTTTTTGTGTGTCATTTTCCTTTAGTTCTTTTTAATTATTATTTTTTGTTTTTGAACATGGACGCCAATTATAATGCAGAAGACTGTTTACAAAGAGCTGCCCTGAAGGCCCTCATGTCATTTCACATGGATGATAAGTTGGAAGAGACACTATTTCATACCTACCTTGTCAGGACTTGATTTAGTGACGCAGAAATAATAAGTCTTATAGTCCACCATATGTGACACATCATGTTTTGCTCTCATCTAATTATTGCAGTGTATCTACAGTAGATGTTCTATTTCGTAAGTGCAAGTGGTCATCCTTTCCACAGTATGTGCACAGAACAGTGTGAGAAGTATTTCACTTTTCCTCCTTTCCTGCTGCTCATCTTCCAAAGAATGGCCAGACTATTGGGTTTATTTGTTGGATCTGTAGCAAAAGAGCCTGGCACAATTACAAAGGCATTACAGATAAAGCTCAGAAGGAAGTTGGAGAGCGTGAACAAGAGCTTTGAGAAGTTCTCACAGTTGAAGAGCCCAAGGAGGTTGTGGATGCCCCATCCCCGGATACCTCCAAGGCCAGGCTGGATGTGGCTCTGGGCAGCCTTGTCTAGTGGTTGATGACCCTGTACATAGCAGGGGGGTTGAAACGAGACGAGCACTGTGGTTCTTTTCAACCCAGGCCATTCTGTAATTCTATGATTCTATGAAGAGGAGACTGAAGAGTGCTGGAACTTTGAGTGCTCTTCCAGCAGTCTCCACCCACTGTGTTTCCTTCTCTAACGCATTTGTATGGCCATTATAAAAATGAGATGAATAACATCCTGCTACACTGATCACCTTTGACTGCAAAGGTAATGTAGTGGAATAGCTCCAATGAAGACATTTATAGGGCCAGATCATTTTCATTGCAGACACCTTCATTCATTTGGTTGCTCCTCTGATATCAGATGTAGTTTCAAACCGCAGTATCAGAACCGCTCTTACCCAACAGCTAATTCACAGGCCTAACAGTCTGAACACACATTAAAGATACTCTTTACATTCAGACATGCCAGGTTAAGCCATCATCTGTAAGCTCCAACATTACTCAGCTCAGTGTGCTGCATCACAAAACTTGAAGAGAAAACAAAAGAAGAAGGAATAAATTTCCTTTATATTGGGCTGCAGATAAATTTTTGGGGAGATATCAGGGAAAGAATACTGGCAGAGGTCTTGGGATTATTATTTAAAACAGAGTCCATCACTTTCCTACTCAGTGACAGAAATAGTTCTATGTGTTGTGAAAAGCTCCAATGGTGTAGGTAACATTACTGCTTTTGCTTGCCATTTCAGATGCTGGGATGATGACGAAAATGGAGTGGTGTTGTGGATCATCAAGGGCCCCATTCTGTTAACTGTATTGGTATGTTTCTGCATTTTTTCTTGAGCAGTTTCTGATATCTGACAGCTATGCTAGTGTTTCCTTCCAGTGAAGTGGAAAAAAAAACAATGCCATATGCCATATTTGACTTCTTTTGAATGCAAAGGTGTTGGAAATTATAGTGATGGTTGTTTTTTGGTTTTTTGTTTTTTCCCCAAAACCCTAAATCACAACTGAGAGGGTATATCATACATTTTCTGGAGTCATGCTAGGACATGACAGAATCACTTTGACACACCCATTCCATATACCACGTTCTTGCCTGTGTCTCTGTGTTCCATTTACAAAGAAAGGATATCCATATTGGCATACATACTACATAATATGAAACTGATTTAATACAAGAAATATCTATGGGTCATTTTATCTAGTGTATTTTACAATGAGTTCTTAGGATGTAAACTAAAGAAAAAAATTCTCTCATGCACAGATTCATTCCATCTAAATTTAGGAAGAAAATAGTATGCCATTTAAGGCTGCTTCTACTATAATCTCTGTTATAATTAATGAGGGAAACTGGAGGGACTACTTAGACTGAAGAATCTTCCAAGTCTTGACAATGAACACAACGAGATAACATCAGACGCACAGCAATACTGAGATTTGTATTCTTGATTCATCCAGCAAAATTTTGATCGTATCTTTATACATAACTATATATTGGTGGGAAAAATTAATACTATTCCTAATGATACCGGTATGATCTGAGAGCAAATCTCCACTGGTTTATATTGATATAATATAATATATTTATAAATATATAATTTTCCTATTAGTAAAGATTTTTAGTTAATGTATATCAATTGAAGATACTTCCTGATTTGTCATAAATTCATACATTCTGTCTTGCCTTTTCAGATTAACTTTATTATATTTATTAATGTCATCAGAATTCTAGTCCATAAATTGAAATCTCAAGAAGGAGGGGGGAGCAATTCAAGCCACTTTGTGTAAGTATGATAGGGTCTCTTGAAATGTACCCATTTTAGCTGCTCTAAGATATTGTTTTACAGGCAAGGAAACGTTTTCCTGGTTACAATATAGGAAGAGAAGTCCTCAGGAGAAATAGTAAACTAAACTTGCCTTTTTATCCCAAATATCACAAGTCTCTTCTGTGGGGAGGAGGGAGGAACCTGGGAGGCATGGGAGAGGGTGGAGGGTGTGAAGAGAAGTCTAATGCAAAGTACTACAACTGCCAAAAAGATCGAACTTGAATGAGTGAATGTATTCAGGTAATGCATCCATCTTGCTTCCAGACATTTCCACACAGACAGTCTCATAGGGGAAGAAGCAGATAATTTTCATTAAATCCTCAACAGTTACATGCTGCCAGTCTTCTAGTGACTGAACGTAGTCTGTCTTGTTCACTAACCCCTTTAAAATCAATGTGGATCTCAGTGATGCAGTCAGGGGACTAGCAAGATATTTGATTCATCCCAAGATGTCTCCTAGTTACAGTACAAGACTATGCCCTTCTGGAATGAGCTGAACATCAAGCAGAAAACCCTAGGGCATTGTCCATGGCTCTGGCACCAATGTTTAAGCAGCAGACTCATGTTTTGTGGACAGTAATAATCAGATCATCCTTGGCAGTTGTGGAAGTTTAGGCATTTACACGGTAGAAACCTTCAATGGATTGAGACTGGTCTCAGAAGGGTGGATTAGAATGCCCAGTTTGGTGCCTCAACCTTTGTATGTATAGCATGGAGAAGAACCCTTAAGAATCATTCTGAAATTCTTACATGCTGATTTGTTCATCTTTGCTGGCCAGACGCTGACAGTAGGAGTGCGAGAAAGCAATCTTCCCACAGCTTCATTGGATATAGTTGCTTCCATTCTGGACTGTAGTAAAATTTGTTCCAACATATAACTGTTGTCACTAATTCCACGTACCTAAAAACGCCTTCTTCTTTGATCCCTGCCTTGCCAGGAGACTTGCTAAATCTACATTACTCCTGATCCCACTCTTTGGAGTGCACTACATCGTATTTGCGTTTTTCCCAGAGAGCACTGGTTTGGAAGCTCGACTTTACATTGAGCTAGGCTTGGGTTCCTTTCAGGTAAGCAGAACAAAAAGTTTATGAGTCCTGAGAGGTTTGGGCTGAAGCACTACACTATTTCATTATTTAGGTTGATTATCAGAGTAGGTGTTAATAATGTGTCTAAATTCAGTGCACACATTCCATCTCTCACTCTCAAACAAGCTCTTTATGTTGTTTGCTCCCCTACCTTATTATTTGAAATCTCACAGTACTTCTTAGTTCTGACTCATTCTTCATATCATAAAAAGATGTACCAACATTTATTGAATAACAATGACTGAGTGCCACGAAGATCAGCCTGTGGATTAAGGTCTGATTGAAAATAATTCCACATGTAACAAAGAGGATGATAAGAGGATTGAAAACATGATAGTATATAGCAATCTATTCTGCTCTTATCCTTCATCAGTAGCGAGTCCATCATCTGAGCACTTCCCTGTTTCCTTTTCCATGCTGGACACTGTTTGGAAAAATATCTGTTGGCCTAAGCCAAATCTGTACCATGGACCATATTAATAATTTACTACATCAATAATTTAACAGTGCTCAGAGCTGTGACTACCAGTGTTAGCACAGTCTGCAGAATGGTTTGGGTATGGGCTGGCTAACATTAATATTATAAATACTCTGGATTCTGCTGAGACATTGAATCCAGATATGAAAACCCAGTAAATACTGCCACTAAATCAGAACAACAGAAAAATATATATTGTCGCCGTCTTACTCAAATTTTGAATAAAAGATGATGTCTTTCCCTGTTTCCATGCTCCAAATCACAGTGGTTGTTCTTTTCTCTCTATTCTCCCTGTCCTAGGGCTTTTTTGTTGCACTTCTATATTGCTTTTCAAATGCGGAGGTGAGTAGCAAGTGTATGAGATTATCAAGACTTTTGAAAGTCATGGGTATCTCTTATTTTTGACTTTTCTGTTTCCAGAATAGATCTGTGCTTTGATCTGTTCCCGAATGCAGGAATACCTGAAACTTTTCCCCTTAGTGCCTTTTTTTAATTCTAATTGTATTCAAATCATTCTGAATATCATGCTTCATAATCAGCTATGAAGCAGTGACCCTTTACAAATGGTTGGTGAATTTCCTATCAGGGGACATTTGCTCTAATTTACCTCTGATAGTTATCACGATGTCTCAGTGGAAAGCTTTTAACACTGTACTTTCTTCAAGTTTATTTTCTCCCATAAGTTTATTTCCCTTCCTTTTTCCAATAGATAAACAATGGCCAGTAGTAACTCCCATGCATTCCTCTGAATTTTGGAAACTGTTTATTTTTCAATGTGAACGTGGATGTAGTTTCAGTCCTTCTAAAACTGCACTAAGGCTTAATCTTGATTGATTTGAGTGCATCTGGGTCTTATAGCCTTGCAGGAATCTTGGCATATTTTATCTTCAGTGCTCACTCCGTCTTTATTTCCTGATTCTTTGCTTTTAAATTCCTTCTCTGTAGGTTCAAAGTGAACTCAAGAAGCAGCTGTGTAAATGGCGGTACCAAGAATACCTGAGCTTCACACACAAACACGGGACTGTGTCCAGAGAAAACAGTCCAGTCAACTATGTCACCCAGTTATCACTGCTTGAAAAAATCAGTCCAAAAAGGAAAACATCTGCCTACCAGAATGGTGTAACTTCTGTCTGAACTTATCTAGCAGGCGGAGTTGCTGTGAATGCACTAAGACGTGGCCAGGATTCTTTGTGGCTTTCAAAGATTCCATCAGTCACAGAATAACTTGGGTTGGAGGGGACCTTAAATATAATGTAGATCCAATCCCCTAGCCGTGAGCTCATTGCCAGCCACCAGATTAGGTAGCCCAGGGCCCCATCCAACCCGGCCTTGAGCACCTTCAGGGATGGGGCACTCTCTGGGCAGCAGTGCCAAGGCCCTCTGAGTAAAGAATTTCTTCCTAACATCTGACTTAAATCTCTCCTCCTTTAGTTTAAAGCCATTCCCCCTTGTCCTAACACTATCAAGTTGTGTATAAAAGTCAGCCCCCTTCCTTCTTATACGCTCCCTTCAAGTACTGAAAGCCACACTGAGGTCTCCCCGGAGCATTCTCTTCTCCAGGCTGAAAAAGCCCAACTCCATCAGCCTTTCTTCACAGCAGAGGTGCTCCAGCCCTTTGATCACCTTCATGGTCTCCTCTGGACCAGTTCCATCCGCTCCAACCCACTCCCACAGCTTCCCATAGCATCAACAGATTTCTGAAAACTTCCCATCCTGCATGTGAGCTGCTTTTCTCACCTGGTACATATTAGCATCACAACTCTTGTTCCCACTTTCCCTAAATACACAAAATCCCGTTTGTTTTTTTTTTTTTTTCCCGTTGTTGTTGTGAAATGAGAGATCTATAGCTCTCGGCCATCAATAGGTTAACACCCAAATCAAAGAAGCTACGTTCATTTCTTTCATGTCAAGAACTTTTGTCACATCTTTGCCAGCGTTTCCTGAAATTTCCAGTTTTCACGAGCTCTGTAATTAATCTTCATTTGAAAGAGTTCTATGGAGTGGCAATGGCTGGCAACAATTACATTATCTGCTTGTTGTTTTGTTTATTTTTTTCTTTTGTGCCTGTACAATGGAGAGATTAAGTCAGGCCAGAGGACCCCAAACCTTTTCTTTTCCATGACAAAAAGCTGAAGTAACTGAACATTAGGAAGATTATGTGTGTACAAAGGAAGAACACACAGCGAACCTTAGGCAGGATCCCAGCTGGTCTATCCTGAGCTCAGAATAATTTACAAACCTTGTGTTTCTGGGACCAGACACTGGTCCTTGTGTAGCTGCAACAAACCTTTTGTTGCAATATCCGTGAAAGTTATCTGGATCCGTCAATTAAATCCACAGATAAACTGTTCTTTTGTGAGTTTTTGGATCCTCCTTTGGAGGATGAACGTATCTTCTGTGATTGCTGTGTTGATTTCACTTCTGCCTACCATTTCTCAGCTCATTACCACTCCAGTGAAGAGTGTGTTTGAGGTCAGAAGTGATGCAGAGTATGGTCTAATAAATCAATTCAAATTAACGCTGTGCTAATACCACTACATCACTTCCATGGTGGCCTTTCTCTTTCTGTGGGACTGAGTTGGACTCTACATCAAACTCTCCTAAACAGTGTACAAAAGGTATATAGAACGCATCTGTATTTTATCACAAGGTAGGACCATTCCCAAAAGTGCCTGCATCCAGCCTTGAAAGCAATGCTAGAGATTCTAGCCATTCAATTACAGGCTACACTTTCTGTGAACTGGAATGTCAGTTTAGCTTCAAAAAGTAGAGCTCTTGTCTCTTTTTGGTTTTGGATTGAACTCTTGGTTAATTATTTAGGCTAGGAGACATTTGACTTTGTGGAAAACTCTTGATTTTTTTTTTGCTTCACCTTTAGCCTCATGGCTACAGCAAAGATAAATGTTTCTTTACACATCATTCAGACCACTCCTTTATTGCTTAGGCATGTAACTCCTCTGTCCCAGTGAATCACATGCCTTGCACAAGGTGTTACCCTGTCTGTTCTATTCACACTGTTAGTTTTGCTTGTAAAAGTGAACCTTGCTCCCGTGATGAGTGCATTGTGTAGCATTTACATCTATAATCAATACAAGTGATAATTAAAACTGTTGTGTTTGTGTCTTTTATCAGTTTCCGTATTTCCTTTGGGACTTCAAACCAAAACAAACCAGAACCAAAACCAACAATCATAGAATCATAGAATGGCTTGGGCTGGAAAGGTCTCCAAGGATCATCAAGCTCCAACCCCCCCCCCCCCCCCCCCCCCCCACCACAGAGTATTACAATTGTGTTTGCTATGGTTATACAGTCTTGAAGCCAATGACTATAAATAATTATGACCTCTTTAACCAAGAGAATATTTGCATTATAGAACCTTGATCATGAAGCTTCAGTTAATGTCGTACTCCCCTTCCAAGACACCCCACTATTTTGTCTTTCACTCAGCTTTGTGGTTTATTTGGTGGACATATCAGCCCTTTTGTGATACACAGCAATTCCCACTTCCCAGTTGAGCTCCCAGAATGACCCGCATTTGTCTTTCAGACCAGCTATATACACTACATATCCCTTCCCTTTATTACTTGCAAGATTCTCTGCTGGACTAAGGATCCAGGGAAAGGAACTCATCTCACAGAGAACCAACACAATACCTCAAATATTCTCCAGCAACTTCCACTACATGATGTGCCTGGACTTTGTCCAGAGAGTCCCTGCATCCTTCTTTATGCTTTCAGCATTTCCATGTCTCGTATTTTCAAACATTATCAGTAAGAAGGAGACATACTCTGTAGTAGTGATAGGGCAAGAGGAAATAACAGTTTCAAACTAAGAGGGCAGATTTGGATTGCACATAAGGAAGATGCTTTTTACAATAATGGTAGTGAGGCGCTGCACAGGTTGCCCAGAGAGGTGGTGATGCCCCATCTCTGCAGACAGCCAGGGTCAGGGGATGGGCTGTGAGCACTGATGGAGCTGTGGGTGTCCCTGTGCACTGCAGGGAGTGGGACCAGATGGCCTTTAAGGGTCCCTTCCAAAGTGAACCATCCTATGATTCTATTATTTTAGAACAGGCTGTCTAGGCCATAAGCTGGAATTGAGGGCTATTCCGGGGGCAAACAGCCCCTCCTCTGCGAACAAGGAATCTAAAGCTTTTCCCTGAAGACGAGGAGACCGGTCACTATTGTCCCGACTCCACCCCTCCTTCCAAAGCGTATATTGTACCGGCTTAAGTACCATACACATGAGCACACAGCCTGGCGCTGTGAGACCCTCCTGTGCATTTAAAGTCAGGGGCGATCTTAGCCCTGTTTTCTCAACCGCCTCTTTAACTTCGGACCAATCCGTGAGCTGAGCACACCTACGCTCCCCCCCAGCCGCAGGGGCGGACGCACCTTCCCCTGTAATACGACCTAGGAGTGCCCGTGCCCGCTCGGATGACTTCCCTTCCTCCCTGGCCGCTTTAAGACCCCTTAAAAGCAATCTCCAAGTTTTAAATTTGGAGCCTTTCTGGGCGCTCATCGCATGCTGAGCAAGCGCAGAGGTGATACTATCCCACTTCTGATAGTTAAGAATTTCATCGGGGGTTTTAACTTCCCCCTCCCGTTCCAATCGGGAAATAACTGCAGCAGTGTCCTTCTTAGAAGGAATGTCTTTGCCGCAATAAGTCTTACAAGCTTAAAGCAATACCTTAGTGACGGATTCCATGTTTGCCCAGGGAGATCAGCCCCTCCGGCTCTTCTGCCGCCGTAGCACCGCGGGATCCTGCGTCCTTCACGCAGCCGGCCGTCTCCAAAGCACGATCCGGAGCGGACCCCGCTCCTCACACGGGGAACCACTTGTTGCCGCTGTTCTGGCAACCCAGGTACCGGTCCGCCCGGCGTGCAATCGCTTGATAGCCCTCGGACCCAGCTTCCGACCCTATCGGTCCCGCGCCCCGTCCCGGATCATTCGCACACTATTTAAGACATCAACACGATGAGCGGCAAATGGTGTTTATTGCAAGCAACACACTCTTTTTATATCTTTTCTGATATCACAAAGTTACTTTTCCTGCCCAATGGATGTGTGACACGGACTGTCCTTTCCACATTTGGTCTTCCTTCCTCCTCTTCCTTATCCTCAGGAAATGTGTTGTCATGGTCTCTCAAGGTTAAGAGACCCCCATGCAGGCATTATCACTGTTCTGATGACGGTGATGATTACCACACCCTGCAGGTCTTACCACTATCCAATGACTAATACAGCCATCCTAGGCACTTAGTGAACAAGCTTACTACAATTCTGCACATACAAAAAACGTTAAGTGCATAACTTACAGAAGGGCGTGCTTGGGAAATCCTGGTGACGAGGCCGATAATCCCAAGGAATTGCAAAAGTTTCTGAGATAAAGATTTGATGCGGGTGATGGTGTGCGCACGATAAGGAATGTGCTAGGGATGTACTGCTTCATCCCAGGGCTGGGAAGGCATTTGTCACAAAGGCCGTCTAACAGTGCTGTGCCATCTATGGGAAGGCACTGCCGCCTCGTGGTGGACGGGCTCCGCTGAATGCGATCTGCGATCACCGGAGCATTGTGCTCATGCACTGCTTGGTGCTCACAGCACAGTAAGGGGCAGACGTTTGTCCTCTCCTCAATGTCAGGCTGGATCTAAAAGTCGTTCCATCAGTCAATTGCCTCATTACTGTCTTATATTGGCAAGTTGGAAGCAGGACATGGTTTGCTCGTAACGGGAATAAAACGCTGCTCACATTTTAGGGCTCTCTCTTTGTAGGTCTCCACACAACCTAAAGAGGAGTTTGGTTTTAACACCTCTGTTTTAACACAGGTAAAACATACGGGTCCATAAATGTCTCCTCAAAGAAGAGAGTTGTTATGAGGAGAGCTATGGGATTTTCCCCACTTTGGGAGCAGAAGCAATAGACCAAGAGGGGAAAAGCATCTGAGAGATGCTTGGCTGGGGTTGCAAAGACAGTGGGGTCCCAGGGATCTTGGGGGGGGGAGTTTTCTTATCTGTTTTGGCATGGACTTGCATGCTACAAGGTAACACCCATCAGAAATCCAACTGGGAAAAAGCTCTGCCTGCCAGGCGGGTGGTTTTGGATAGACATCCTGAAGTCCATGATTTGCGGTCATGGTCAGTGGGCATGGTGGGGATGGGTTGGACTAGATGATCTTTTAGAGATTTTTCCAGCCTTGATGATTCTGTGATCATTATCAGCTGGGAAAAGCTGTCTTCCTCTAATTGCCTGGCATCTTTGGCACAATTTAACTCTTCGGATATTATTTTTAAATCACTTTGCAACTTGCATGAACAGCTGGGAAGATTAAAAGCAGCAGTTTCAGCTATTTCTCTTGGGGTTTCAAGAGGCAGATTGATGAGGTGACTGAAACTCCTCACCAAGAGCAGATTTTGAACTCTTACAGTGTCAGCATTTTATTTTTTTTTTTTTCCTGAAAGCTTAATTGTGTGGACTCCAAATTACAAGAGGTCCCTCATGCAGGCAGCAGGCCTGCTCTGCCAACACCGAGCTTCCCTAAGGTTGCCTTCCCAAGCCTGCATAATCCACCCACACCCCAACCTTCAGAGCAGTGCAGAGAAACAGCAGAAGGTATCTAAAAAAACCCACAAAAAACAACCCCTCCCCCCACCCCCCCCCAAAAAAAAAACAACCAAAAAAACCCCCAAAAATAGCAAAACGAAGGAAAACAAAATGAAAGCCCCATGCTTGAAAAACATTTAGCCTGATTAATGCCAGAAAAAAAAATCCAAATGGAGGAACTGGAGTCAGCAACTGATGGGTGTATCATACTAGGGTATTTATGATCCCATCCTGGAATCAGTCAGCCAAGACACTGTAAAAGTGGGATTTTTAGACATTGCTGAAGTGTATCATTTAAACATGTTCAGTATGAACTGGGTACATGGATACTGGATAGGATACCACACCACTGGGTACTGGATAGGACAAGAGGGAATGGCCTCAAGTTGTACCAGGGGAGGTTCAAGTTGGATGTTAGGAAAAACTTCTCCAACAGAGTGTCAGGACTGGGAATGGGGCTGCCCAGGGAGGTGGTGAAGTCACCATTCCTGGAGGTATTCGAGAACCATGGGGATGTGGCACTGAAGGGTATGGTCAGTGGGCAGTATTAGTAGTAGGTGGACAGTCGGACTGCATGATCTTGGAGGTCTTTTTCAACCTTAATGATTCTATGATTCTATAGGGAGAGATGCTTCTCACTGAATGCTGATGTTGGCAATGTCTCTGAGCTATTCTCCACTCAAAATCAGTGAGTACCTGATTGATACAGTCTCTGAAGACCAGAGGCCTTGTCTCATCTCATCCCCACGCAGATATCTATTGCTGATGAAGGGGGTTGAGGATGGCCAAAGCTGTTGTAACTTTCTAAAGCTACATCTTATGAAAACCATTCTTACATTCCACAGTGCAGGAAGTTTCAATCAACGTCACACTAATTGAAAAACAGCTGATTGATTTAAAAGCGCGAGAGAAAATTATCTTCTTCGGGACTAATATGTTCTGACAGAACAGCACAACGCAATACTGTCTGTAAATGAAATGGTGGTATTCATCCTACAGGTTATGACTGCTAAACTTAGGTGGATGTTGCAGCACCTACAGGATTTGGATGTCTAAGCCACGGTTAGTGAAATCCATGAGCCAAAGTGAGCACTTACATTTGGCCAACCATATAACTGTCTATGAATGGCTACTGGTCTAGGTTCAGATTCGGCTGTATGAATACAGCTATTGAATGCTATTTGAGAGATCAAAGACATCTGCACTGTCCCATAGAGATGACTGATTCTTGGGCAGTTTGAATGCCTGGCCCACATATACATGCCTACCTGTTCCTGTAGCCAAGCTCCATGACATAAACTCAATGCTATACATAAAGCCTGCTAAATGAGCATCATAGCCTCCTTGTAACTGGCTTAACTATGTGCTTGCATTAACAGCATCTTATTACTCTCTTGTCATCTACTGTACAAAAATGACTGCTGTCCAGAAAACTCATCCTCAGGCCATGTTGCAAGACTGGGAAAAGTGGCTGAATAAATACCCTTGTTGGGTTAAGATTAAAACCAGATTTTAGAGGAGTCAAGCCCGACTAATGGGCATGTGACTTAAACCTGAAACGTCAAGATGTGTTCAGCTGTTTGGAAGTCCAGTAGTTACTCATTGCTCAACTACTGGAACAGTCAATAGAAACACCTGGATAGAATTTGATGACTGTGCCCTGCTAAATAAAAATTACACCGAGGGACGTGGTTTAGTGGGAAATATTGGTGATAGGTGGATGGTTGGACTGGATGATCTTGGAGGTCTTTTCCAACCTTGGTGATCCTATGATTCTATAATGAGGTATTCATAGTGACACAGAAAAATAATGAGCCAGATATCTTCCACGGGGCTTCCACCAATCTGCCCGTGGGCATTGCACCCCATTTCATTCCAGTTCCTAGAGCAACACTGTAGGATGTTGATCTCCAGCTCTGCCACGGCTCTTTCCCACCATGGGCCCCGCTGCTTTGGGTCTGAACCACAGCCCAACATCATGACCTGGCCTTGGGCCTGCCTTCCACCTACCTTGTCACCACAAACTCGCCTGATGGACTCTTATTTGAACCTGGTCTCCTTGTTCCCTCACAGGGGCTGTGATGGACCCTACTGCCTGTGTGATGCCCCTTGTCTCCCGGCTCCCAGTTGGTCCTAGCTGCTCCCTGACACAAACCCTACCTCAAATTTCAAAGATACATGTTCATTCCTTCAAAGGACCAGGCACAAAATATCTGCACCTTGTCAAAGCAATTGAAAGACGCAGTCTTTGTGCTGGATTCAAAGATCCACGGGGGCCAGCCAAACCATTGCAGCAGTTGAAGAAAAATATGGGAGAAAACTCAGAAACAGATCATCTACCACACAGTCCTCAGTTACAGCAGAGTCCACAATCTCCAATAATGACTGATAAAAGTCTTGAGTCTTACTTTGACTAGAAAAGAAGTGAAACATCAAAGCTTGTCAGAAACAGTAGAAACCAATGGTTTCCTACCTTTGCCAACTGGTAATGCTTTTGTTTGAGGAAAAGTTTTTCTTTTCCTGCTTTGACCCCTTATAAATAATACACAGGCGGATCTGTGGATTACGCTTAAGAACCCCAGAGATTATTAGGTATAACAGACAGTGTGCTGCATTCATTTTTTTGGCCATATTAGACTATATCCATCCTTGATATTTACGCAGTGAGTTAAACATCCTCCCAGCACAACTCCACTAATTGATGGTGAAGGAAAAATGTGAACAGACCACCAATAGTGAAGATTTCATGACTGGTTACTCCTGGACTGACTTTGCCGAGCAGAATCCAGAGACTCCTTCTTCATGAGTTCCAGAAAGTTCTCTTTGATGTAATTTTATATCAGAATGGACTTATACAAAATGATAATACATTTATTGTGTCATCTACAGCAGTTTACATGTTAAAAACAATTTCTCAGAACACAAAAAAATGTTAGAAACCAGCAATTGATAAATGTTTTTCCACCTCGTAACAAAGCTGTATAACCCCAGATCCCATTACCAGTTAAACCAGTTTTGACCCCCCCAAAAAGATAAGTATTAGACCCAACAGGCCAGTACGTTTGTACCTTGACACAGTCAAAAGCCAAAATACAACTTTCCGTATGATAAGATCTCAGAGCTATGGGATATTTTGTTGCCAGTAAATTGATAAAAAGAAGGGGATAAGAATGAACACGCTGAGTATTTGTTTTTACAGATTATATTGGTATACAAAGCCCTCTTCAGACTTTTCTGCAAGGACAAAGTCCATCAGAAAAGCCATATTCCAGAAGCCCAAGTCACTTCAGACACTGAAGAGTGTCACACAGTGTCCTATCACACAGTAATCCTTCACGGGGATGAATTCCCCAAAAGAAAGCCAGTGGGAATTTGCAACATTAATCCTAAGAAAGTGAAAGGATCACAAGGTTCAAAACATTGTTTAAGCTCTGCTGGTGAGTTTCCATACACAAAGTACAATGTGTATGTCGCCAAACGTAGTTTTTTACTACAGATATGTATGGAGTTAACCATCAGATCATCATTAACTATTATCTCACACTCCATATCTTCCCAACATTACTCTTACATACAATTCTGAACAGGCTGCACATGCCTGACTCCTAAAAAGGGTAAAATGCTATCTTTCTTCACTGCATGTGTACTATAGACCATGTTTTTTTTGGGGGGGGGGGGGGACGGACACAGAAATGCATATCACGTGACCACAATCAGACAGAGAGCAAATGATTTTACATACCCTAATTTCTTGGGAAGCTTTGTTCACATGATCAAACCTCAAGACTGGAAAAGAAAGTCTTAGTGACACGAAATCACGTAATCGAAGTGGGGAGGAGAAGTTTAATTTATCGAACAATAGCAGGATTTAATACTCCCTGTGATTAGAGATGACTAACAGTAGCCATGCTCTCCCCACCAGCTCTTCTCCACCCCTGATTTTCAGAGTATATGTTGAATGGGAGGCACTGAGGAGTTCATCATAGACTAAATGGCACTACATGCAAAAAGCAGAGAAACTCAATACAGTCATGCGGATTGGCCAAGTAAAAAAAGCTTATAATAACTCACCATCAGCTTTCTGCAGGTTTTCAGTCTTTTTTTTTCTTTTTCTTTTTTGTCTGTGGGAGCCTTTAAATAATCACAGGTAAGACAAATTTCCTTCAGAAACCTTACAAACTTCTATTGCTATATATATCCTATGAATTGATATTCCTTAATGATCCTCCTCTGACACTTCATAAACGGTCTATGGACTCTGAAATCTCCACTGACTGACAACTACTGCCATAAGCAATTATCTCTGAAACACTACTGAGAAATAATTTAAACCAACTGGCTTGATGAGCTCCTGAGCAGTCAGTCTGATCTAGTGGTTGGCAGCCCTGCCCACAGCAGAGGCGTTGGAATCAGATGACTTTTGAGGTCCCTTCCAACCCAAGCCATTCTATGATTCTACGACTTCATATGAAATAAAGCTGTTCTTATTTAAGGAAGGGTGAAATGAACTGGAGGCAAGACTAGTTTGAAGAAAAGCAAAAGCAAGACATGAGTTATTTCAATTTGGAAATTAGAAAAACGTTTCTCACTGCCAGGAGTTTTACAATAACTTTTCAGTGAGTGTGGAATCTGCGAAAAAATAAAATGGTTACTGAATTTTAACGGGGAAGGTTGAAACTTACAGTGTCAAAAAGAGAAAGTTGTGGGCGTGCAGGTGGCCAGCAGTGTGCCCTGGTGGCCAAGAAGGCCAATGGTACCCTGGTTGACCAATGGTTGACCAACAGTTGACCAAGCATTAACCAGAGGTTGACTAGCAGTTGACCATGAGGCAGCAGTGTACCCTCGTGGCCAAGAAGGTCCATGGTTCCCGGGCTGCATTCTACAGAGCATGGCCAGCAGTACAAGGAAGGCAGTTCTCCCCTCTGCTCTGCTTGGGGAGGCCACATCTGGAGCACTGCACCCAGTGCTGGGCTCCCCAGTTTCAGGTGGACAGGGAACTGCTGGAGAGAGGCCAGTGGAGGGCTGCAAAGATGGTGGGGACCGGGAGCATCTCCCGATGGGGACAGGCTGAGAGCCCTGTTGCTGTGAACCTAGAGAAGGTTGAGAGGGATCTGATCACTTCTGATCTGCATCTGAAGGGTGGGGATCAAATGGATGGGACCAGCATCTTTTCAGCGCTGCCCAGTGATTAAAGAAAGGGCAATGGGCATAATCTGGAACATAGGAAATTCCATATGTGAGGAAAAACTTCACTGTGAAGGTGACAGAGAACTGGCACAGGCTGCCCAGAGAGATGTGAGTCTCCTTGTCTGAAGATATTCAAGACCCTTCTGGACACCAACCCATGCAACCTCCTTTAGGGAGTTGCTTTACGGAGGGTTGGACTAGAAGATCTCCAGAGGTCCCTTCCAACCCCTACAATTCTGATTCTCTAACACTATATTGGCCCAAATATAATTGCTCCAGCTGGCACGAAGGTATCTGGAAACAGAAAAAGTGGCCTGCAAAAAAACCTGTTGAAGTCATTCCCCTGGGCTGTGGAGCACTCTGAAACCCACTTCTCTATCACTAATATATCATTTTAATTGGTAAAAACTCTGCTGGACTTTGGGCAAAAATTTCAATTCACAAAGGCTGATGATCCATACCCTTCTTCTTACTTCTGAAGAGGACTGAGAACCCAGTTGTGCTCTGAGTAGGAGATGAAGGAGCTGCTCTGCACCCCTATCATCTGGAAGGTTTTTCCTACTTGCCATTGATGGTGGAGAAAGTCCAAGGAGAATTTCATTTTTACAAGTGTAATCTCAAATTATCAGTCCAGTCACTTCCTGCCCACTTCTGTCATTTACTAAGTAGAACTAAGTATGTGGTTGCCACACTTGGCTCTTTTGTTTCTAGTTTGAACAGCTGCTGAAAAGGAGGAGCTGGACACCAAATACAACGTGTGAGTTTAACTGCTTGCAACTTTCTCCCTTCTCCCACCAGCACATTTTAACACCTGGTTTTCAGTACTTACATAAAGCAGAGTAACTTGGGTATATTTCCTGTATGAAATAAAAGCACCCCCAACTGAACACATACAGGTGAAAGCAGAAAGAATCGAGGTCACCAGGCAACAAGGAAACAAGCCTTTTGAAACACACATCTTAGTTTTCATTTTGGGATGTTAATTGTTCTGTCATATCAGCACTCCACATCAAAAAGTCAATAATAAAACTGTAAATGCTCACAAAAGATGCAGAACAGTAGGCTCTTGAACAGTTACAAAAATGAAGAATATTAGACTAGAAATACATTATGGACATGGTAGGAAAAAAATGGCTCAAGGAGCACCGCACACTTTTGTTTCTCTTTTAATTACATACTGTTAATAACATATGCCTTTCTAGCTCCAAAATATATTTCACAGTGGAAATCAAACAAAGCACTGTTACACTCAATCGATATTTACAGACACTTAGAAGCAAACCACTTTTGGGTTTCTTCCATTCTGGAATGAAGAGACATGGCAGCCACCGTGAGGGTTGGCTGAGCGCGTCCAACATTTCAGCTTACATTCGACATAAAGATTTCTGAGAGAGCAAGTTGTGCGATAGCATCAGAACCTGGTTTTGATAACTCTGTACACCTGAAGCGTCATCTTTCCAGCAACAGTGAAAAAGTCAGACTGACTAAGGGGAACAAGGCAAGGCTGGATGTGGCTCTGGGCAGCCTGATCTGGTGGTTGGTGACCCTGCACATAGCAGGTGGGTTGAAACGAGATGATCTTTGAGGTCATTTTCAACCCAGGCCATTCTTTGATTCTACGAACAGTTTTTGCAAGCATCTCGATACTTTCAATAAAAAGGAATCATAATAGAAGGGGTTGTTTGTATAATACAGTATATATTAGATGTGTAGAGATAAATTAGTTCTCATAAATTCAGCGCTGGTGAAAGGTACCAAAGACTTCAATTTGTCCAATGAACAGTAAACACAGGGATTGCAACGGCAGAAATTTCCTCTCTACTGCCCTCCAACTCGCCTTGCTCCAGAGCATTGGCTCTGTAATGGGCAAGTCCAAGTCTTTGGGACTATTCAGTCCTTACCTTCTCTTGCTGAGAATGCAAAATCTATAATAACAGCAGTAATACTGTGCTGAAGCCAAACTCCAAGCCAAATTGAAGTAGCTTTGTTCCAACAGTAGCAATGTTTTTCTGCACTGATTCTAACATTGCTGAGGGCCCGAACTCCACTATGCATGACTGAAAGGTGGTTTTGGTGTTGTGGACACCTGCCCGTAAGGCACTGGACTGAGATCCACCAACTCAAATTTCAGAGCACAGCAGAACGGGAAGTAAAACAGCAGAATCCAAAAGGAAGCTCCGAAAAAGCCTCAATCAAAATAATATTAAACAAAGTAAAATAAAACTCAAAATGAAAATTATAAAACACACATTCTTGCTCTGGACTGAAACATGGAAAAATTCTCCAATTTTGAACCAGAGACACTTATTTCTTCCCCCCCCCCCAAGTTTTGAATTTAATAATGCTTGAAAATTAGCCACCAGCTATTCATGCAAAATATACTCCTTGGATATGTATTTTTTTACTAATACACTTGCAATATTGTCAGTAGAACTCCTTGAGAAAGGCCATACTACAGAAAAAACAAAGCTAAACATTATCTGCTCATCTACTATTAGATAATTCACTTCCCAAGTCCCAAGTATTCATATACCTGATAGATCTGACTTTGCCATTCTCCCATTTCAGTGTCCTTCTGGCATGCAAAGAGTTCCTTGGAGAACTCTATCACACAGTTTTTAGCAGAATCTAATGGGACAGGAAACTGATCTATCAGTTAACAGATTTTTTGCATACGGTCTGGAAGAGGGGGGGAAGATTCTGCTCTCAGAGCAGCAAGACTTGCAAAGAAGGTATTTGTACCATCTAACTCCCATTTAAGTGTAAGTCAAGTGATTCAATTTTATTATTATTTTTTTGCTGGTCCTCTGTGCTAGGGTGGATTGCATCTGACTGGAACATAAGCATCATCAAAGAGAAGGATCCTGTACTGACGTGAAGTCAATCTCAACATCTCTGCCTGTTTCAAATTATTTTTACATTCATTTACGCTGCTACAACCAAGAGCAGAGTATGTCCCGTAAAGCACTATGTAAGAGTTCAGTAATTTCATTAAAGTATTCATTAATACTTCCTTTGCAACTTTCTGGCCCTTTTTTTCCTTTTAAAAAAATAAGGAAACTATTGTTATTCATAAAAACCTGTACTTAAAATGACATTAAAACTTCTTTTTTTTTACCCAAACTAACAAAAACCAGTGAAATTAAAAGTTCAGCTCATAGTAACGTTCTGAACCATTCTCTTTTCTTTCTTTCTTTTTTTTTTCCATCATCAAGTTCCAAAGAACAAGCCTGAATTTTAAATTTCCTGGTTGCTATTAGTTCCAGTTCATACCCTCACATTTAAAAGGTCATTTCTTTTTTTAATATATGCACACACATACACACACACACACACGCGCACACATATATATATTTAGGTATATATATATATGTATTATCAGTTCATAAATCCAAAATGAAGAGTGAGCTAGTACGGTTATCAAAGCCTTTATGAGCTGTACAAAGACTTGTTAAGAATTGACATCATCGACATTCGACTGAAGTAGATGTGCACCAGTCGTGGCTTTAACTACAAGGCAAAGTCGGAAAGAATGTTTTAGGTTTTCAAAGAGAAACGGTTAAGAACATCAATGTTTAAACAAATGAATTATCCAAAGAGAGAGAAAAACGCCAGATGTGGGACGTCATCCAAAGGCTTCAATCCTTTCTTTCCATAGCGTCTTATTGTTCGGTTTGATTGCTCAGCAAAAGCAGACTTTTACCTTCCAAGATGATTGTGCCAGATCCCTCTCGTGCATCTTGCAGAGAAGAACCAAGACACGTAGAAGTCAGCCAGGTTGCAAAGGCACCACACCGCGTGACAGTACTACATAAAAACATGCTGTGTTTGGACATGGATGCAAAAGGTTCAAGGTTATCTGGAGGAAAACGCTGTCTCGGAACTGACTTTTGTTCTTAAGGTGGGAAGGAGGGGTTATTTTTATTATTCAAACAATTCAGTCAATCCACCAATCAACTCTCAGTCAATCACTGCCAAAAATATAGAAATATCCCAACTACATGGCCCTTTTAGAAAATTCACAGCTTAGCTAGAACATAAAGCATTCTCAGAAGCATCCCTGGGTATGGGAAAAGTCAGCCGATCCCATCGGTCTTGCCTGGAGTTCCCCCATCGACTGATGACAGCTGTACAGCTTTACATTGGCACAGCAGTTCCTTTAAGCCCACTGGGTACACCTGACTGAATCCAACCACGAAGTTAATGTTCTGGTGTTCTTCCTGAACGGGCTGGTATGATTAACGCAAGCACGTTAGCTCCATCCTAAGACTCAAAAAAGAAACACTGCGGAAATCCACATGCCAAAAGTCAGGTGATGGGCTAAGATACATTTGACTGGGAAAAAAAAAGAACGCACATACAAAACTAAAGGAAAACCAGTTTGAAAAATAACCAGTATGTCCATTCACGGATTAGGATTGGCTTGGCAACCAAAGACCAAAACTGCACAGCAATCACTTGTTACTTTTGACTGACAACGGATTACTTGCAGATGCTCTGAAATGTAAATCACTGAGCAAGTGGGCTTGGCCTGTTTTTTATCTTTTAAATATTTTTCCATTAATGGCATTGAGTACAGTTGTGTATTTACAGTGATTGTTAAAAAGATATATATATACACACTTCCTTCACTTTTTTCACCTCTACAAACATCAAGAATGTTCTGGAGGTAAGGAAAGGGAAGAGGAAAGGAAAGAGAAAGGGAAAAGGGAAGGGAAAAGGAAAGAGAAAGGGAAAAGGGAAGGGAAAAGGAAAGAGAATGGAAAGGAAGGGAAGGGAAGGGAAGGGAAGGGAAGGGAAGGGAAGGGAAGGGAAGGGAAGGGAAGGGAAGGGAAGGGAAGGGAAGGGAAGGGAAGGGAAGGGAAGGAAGTCTACACCACCACCAAAACTATGTTTATTTTTTTTATGTTTTCTTTTTGAAGTGATGGTTTTTGGTTTGCTTGTTGATTGATTTGTTTTCCTTAGCTGCTCATGTCGCTAGATTCTCCGCATTTATGCTGGACATCCGAATCTGAGAGCTGCTCTTGCTCAGAATGGAGAGTTGTGTCCCCCCGTTCACTCCGCTGCTCGCTAGAGAAGGATGACGATGTTTGAAATCCACAGCAAAATACCGGTTGACTTTCCAGCTCCTCCATTTTCTCTTTATTTCTGATTGCACCTTTAGGGAGAAACTTCAAAAGGTCATTTTTTATGTACTTAGCCGCTCGAGGACATGCTGACAAGTTATCAAGTTCAGAAAAAAAAAAAAAAAGAGCAATTTTGAAGGCTATTAAACTCCTTACTTCAGAGAAACCTACAGTGATTTCTGCATGTCTGAAAGAGTGCCAGGCATGTCGTGGGGAAAGCATCCTGGGTTCTGAGTCTCTGACTTCAGATAACTTGGGATCACAGCCCATAGGTGTTTAGAAGATGTGCTCGGTACTAAACCAAACATGGTTTTTGAGTTAGCTTACGGGAAAAAATTATCCCATTTTCATCAGCGGCCAGTGGTAAACACGTAACAAAGAGCCAAAGATGATGGATAGTAATCAAATAACCTGTCCACAAAGGTCTCTCACCTGCAGTTAATGGATACACGTCTACTGAAAACTTTGCCTGCTGTGTTCAGCTCACCTCTAAGCAACAGCTCTCAGGTCCGTCTACATACACAAAACACTCCTTTCCCTGGAGCTTTTTTTCATGGGCACAGTAAATCACACACAGTAATTTGTGTTCACAAGTCCAGTTAGAAAATTAATCAAAATTAAAATTAAAATTATCACTTTGATAATTTTTCTGCTTTTTATTTATCACTAATTTCCTGGTGAATGTTCTAGGTGAATACACTTGCGTATATAAGTACAGAAGATAAAAAGGACTTAACATAAGAAAGATTGTACTGGCTGGGACCAACATTCAGTTACTCATTTCCAACAGTATCCTGTAGCATATTTAGGAAGGAAATAACATAAGAACTGACAAACGTGGAGATATCCTCCTTACGTTTTTTCCAGCCTTCAATGAGCTCGTGTATCAAAAGTTCCCTTTAGCAGAAATTGCTAGATTTTTGTAGACTAGTACAGTTGTTATAATGGATCAGCATATTCCAATGTGCTGTACAAGTGCTTTAACAGCATGGGCACTAACTGCAGGGAGGAAAAATCCAACTGGAGAACTTACGTTCTCCTTCTAGTACTTCTAGTTTTCTTTTTTTGTTTGTTTGGGTTTTTTTTTGTTTTTTGTTTTTGTTGTTATTGTTATTGTATAGATAGGAATAGACTATATAGAATATGGAAGTATCTATATGGAAGTATCTATCTAGGTTAGTTTGGTTAAGTACCACTTCCCCAAACCAAACCAAAGCATCAAAAAAGAATAAACCACAGAGGTTACAAGAACACCGACACACCATGCAGAATCTTTGAAATATCCTTATGACAAGATTAGATTAAGATCAGACCTTCTGGCTATTCTTTGAGCGTGCATGAAAGATAATACATGAAACAACAGGGTTAGGCAGGAAAGGCAGATATCCAGTGCTGCCAGCTGATGGAATATGAATGCGGCCACCATAGGAACTACAATAAGACGTGATCCAGAGCTCACCTTCTGAGCTACATGGAGCCATGAACAGTGCTCATCTACAAGTCCTTTCATGGTCTTCCTGACTATGCCCATGAGCAAAGAGAAGGTATACATATGTCTGCTGAACTCAAGGAGATGATTGTTTTCATCTGAGAAGGAATCTCTAGGATAAAGAAGTTAGAATCCCACTGAGCTAGAGACAGCCTATTACACACTGGATTGGAACAAACATGGAGTATCTACTGCAATTAAATTGGTAAAATAAATGATCCCAGTCTTCCTAAATAGAAAAACAGAAGGTGGTTTTATTCCTGCTGGACTGCACGATAAATTTGAATCCATGGAAGAAAGAATGGGTGAACTGTACACCTTCCCTTTTAGTCAGAACTGAGTAGGAAGTACTTTTCCATTAATGGAGAAAAGATTCGTCTTGTTCATTTAGTTCAATAAACAAAGTCAGGATAATTTCAATTCGCAAATCAGAACAGGTGAATCAGAAATTAGGCCTAGTTACAACTGGCAGACAAATATAAACAAATACATACACAAACACGAACTCAACTAGAAACAGTTTCAGGCTTTCAGAAATTCAAAGATGGAGAACTCTTCAAAAACACTACTTCAAACTGTAGTTGAATATATTATGTAATACTGTCCTAAGCTTAACTCTTTGGCCCAATAGGAAGGTAAAGACATAGTGCTGGTCAGTTGCATGCAAAAAAGGGGTTTTCATATCTCTGCTCATCATGGTAGATTCATCTTAGTCAAGTTTTTCAGAGTCTAGCTTACAATCACAATGATAAGGGAGTACGTAATGTGAGAAGCCATGACAGCAGCACTCCCTGTTATCACCTCTAATGCTGCAGTGCTTTAGAGTACTACAAAATGAAAATAGACAGTATCAACTAGTGGAACTCCATGGAATGAAGGTAAGATAGAGTGTCTGGGGACTGATTCATCTTTTTTCTTTTTTTTTAATTCAGATGGTCAGATGTTAGAAGTTTAAGCAAGGAACCAGTCAATTTATAGATAGACACACACCTCTGGAAGACTATTAGTTTAATCTGATTTAAATACCACTTTGAAGTGAGATGGAGAGTCTTCTAGAAGTTGTTTTTTCTCTACATAGATTACAAGGAGAGCACACAGTTATTACTCCTAAGTTAGCTGTTGAATAGCTCTACAGCTAAGCACGCTTGAATGTCACTCTAGAACTTTAATATTTCCTTCATTTCTTAGTAGAAGTGTATTAAAAATAATAGTGATCTCAGTTTCTAAATAGCACCAAGCCTGATGGAGTTCAAGAAGTGTTTGGACAGTGCTCTCAGACATACGGTTTGTTTTTTATGTAGCTCTTTGTGTAGCCATGCAATGGACTTGATGATCCTTGTGTGTCTCTTCCAAGACAGGATACTCTATGATTATGTTAAAAGTGTCACTTTTATATAGCAGAACAATGAAAAACAGCATTAGACTTTTGGTTTCAGGAACAAATACTTCCTTCCAGTATGGGCAAATCGATCACTTTGTGAAGTTGGTCTGTAAAGGAAGACTGTCCTATACAAAAACTACGCTATCCTTCACTTGTAGATAAAAAGAGTTTGTCAGGTGATGCAAAGTGCCCAATCTTCATTTTGTGAGAAGAGGTCTAAGTGACGTACTAGCATGGTCAGATTGGCCAGGATTCATTCCTCTTAGAGTTAACCACTTAAGTAAGATGGCTAAGTTAGGAACCTCCTCATTTATGGATATTTGTGTAGTTCATCAGAAGACACAAGCATCTGCAGAGAGTCAGCTCAGCTAAGACCTGAGTTTCTCTTTCAAGGTGTTTCTGTTGACTTTAGGACTCCTGGGAAACAAGTCACTTAACAAAATAATTGCCTTCATTAGGAAGCATTAATCTGAGCCTTGAAATGCCAGTGTTTTGGTTTGACAAAGACATCATGCATCCTCCTTCTTTTGCTGGGACACTGTGAAATTCATACTAAGATATGAAGGAATATGTAGATGGTGATTTACAAGGAGGGATTAGAATAGCAGTTAGTCCCACAAGGAAATGGGATGGGGATGGAAATAGAGATGATGGGATGAGGGAGGTTAAATATTAAAAGTCTTACCTCCCCGTTCAAGAAACAATAGAGAACAGCAACAACAAAACCCTAGGTAAATGGGAGAGAAAAGAAAAACTAATTCAAACCCTTCAGGAAATGCCGGGTAACAGCTGGAGTTTAATAAGCAAACAAAACGAAGCATACACGTAAGTGAATAAACACGCGGTCTGAGAGCTATGCATGCACAGTCAGAATAATGAATAGACAGATCTTTTTAACAAAAGCAGAATTCACTGTATAATCACCTGGAAAGATCCCAGTCCCAATTCAAATACTAGTCTCTCCCGCTTACTGACATTTTCCGGAGAAAAAGCAAAGACCGTGTAGTGAATTCCAAACAAGGGGATAAGCAGTAGTGTTGAGCGAGCCAATCTCCTGTTACAATAGAGTGAAAGAACTTTAATGCAGCCTTGTATAATAAACAGCATGCACTTTAATTAAAGCAGAAAACACAGAAACTATATTTCATCACTTCCCTTTCGGGAAATATATACGCCATATAATTATAATACAAACAAATATTCAGCATTCCCATTTGTTCCCTAACAGTGATTTCACGCACACTGTAGTTTGCTCCCACTTCCTCATACTGGTACAATTACGGTAAATTAGTAATCTGTTATACTCTGTACTGTTATTTGGATTTGTATTATTATAAGCAGGGATTTCTTTCTCTGTGAAGAAATTAATCTTGGTATGGGATTCAAACTACTACCATAAAACAATAATAAACCTCTCGTGAGATTGCGTAGTTCCACTGGAGGGTTTGTCTGGGGGAAAAACAGTACTGATTTTCTTCAAGGTAGTTAAGGAGATATATGGAGGACAAGGAAATCTAAAAAGCCTGAAAGAGCCTCGGAAGTGCTCCACGCTGTTTTGAAATTCAAATATTCCATTTGCTTACAAGTATGGTGCATACTGCAGACTGACTTGAGTTGGATCATTACATGCTTTAAAATATCCTAAAAATTATGTATTTTTCTTATGAAAAAAAATGAAAAGAATAAATATCTCCAAGAATTCTGATACTATCTCCTGTTATATCCAGTATCAAACTAGAAATGGGACATCAGTTCACTGCTAGTGTCCCTCAGTCATACTTTGGGCGCTGATGATGAAAAGCACATTACAGACCTTGCACCGAGATGGCACTAAACACAAACGATGCCTCAGTCAGATGCCGACCAAATTTCAAGTCTGGGTGAAAGACCCCATAAACAGGAGAGCACAGCTCTCACACATTATCACATTAAATGTTGGCCAAAAGCTTTTTAACAAGGGAAAGAAGAAAACATTGAAGTGAGTTGACATACAGAGCCTCCATCTTTGGTGCCCTCTGAAATAAGTTACACAGGAGTAATCCAGCGCAACAGGCTGAAAAACCTTTCAAGGTCTCTTCTAGACCTCACACTCTATGAACATGCAATTAGATTAATGAAAAGGAATGCTAACACTGTGAAAAAGATAATAGAATGCCATCTCCATAAAGAATGTAAATATAACAGTGTCTTAAGCTAGTAATGGAACACAAAGAAATCAAATGGAGGTAGTAAACTGAATAAATAAGCATTCTTTCTCAAAGTCTATTACGCTTTCAATTCAGAATTAATTACAACAACAATAAAAGGATAAATGACACTTCGATTCAAATGTCACAACATTATTGTGAGTTAGTAAGGCTTATCTCTCTGCAGCCATAGGGGATTCATTTTGGGAAAGATGCAGAGGAAAGCTCTTTCTATAGTCAGTTTTATGGCATTAATTCTATCTGATTAGTCAAAGAATTAGTCGGTAGGATCTTGAAATACAATGTCATCATCAACTTATTTGAGATGCTGTCTTCAACAGCGTCACAGAAGTCATGAAGAAAATACATGAAATGTAAGAAGTAGCGCAACCTGAAATTTGCAGATGATTAAGATCCATCAATTAGTGATTCTGTGGTTCATCAAAAGGAAAAGAAGACTTTAACAAGAAAAAAACGAAGACGTTACTTGCGGCTGTGCTGCTGCTGCTGAACTGTGTTTTTCTAAGTGCATTAGAAAGAAAACAGAATTAAAGCAACCGCTGTGAGATGGGTAAATTTATGTACAATGGTGAAATGAGGATGTTAAGGATAAGAATACAATGAAATTCTCAGGAGTGCAACAGGAGGATGGCATCCTTTTGACTGGCATCCTCTTTACTTCCCATACTCTTTCAGACAAGGAAGGAGCCTGGGGGATAGATCAGAGAGTGCTGAGGACAATAATCATTTAATGGGGTTGAAAGGGAAATATTTGGAAGAGGTATGCTCTCCAAAGGTGTGGAAAAAGCTTTGTTTACCTTCCAGTAGGTTGAGGAATGTTTCGTAGTTACTTATTAAAAACTATAATAATAACTTAAAAAGGTATATCGCAGTTTTTGCTGAGGCGGATGCTCTATTTTTTCATCCATTAATTTCCTAAAGAGCATCTTACAAATTAGACCCTCTCCAACAGTATGGAAAGTACATTCCAATAGAATTTTAGTCCAAAACCAACACAGGTAATGGTGTTTTCTGTTTTTTTCATATTCCTCTGTTCCACGTACAGAAAGGTATCTTTATAGTAAAACAAAGAGAAAATAGAAAGGTGATCTAACTTTGACCTGTCTCTGAAGGAACCATGCATTTAGTTTGCCATTGCAAGTCCACATTTTTTCAGGGGACTGCTGAAGAGTCTATGGATGTTCCATAGGACACAACTAGGAATGAACTGGAAATCAGAAATGAAAACTCATTTCATGTTGTAGACTAGAATTGCCAGCGATTTCTACTACATGTTGTAGACTGTTCCTATTCCACATTTTAAAGCCTGATTCTAGAAGACGTTATGATGTTGCCATCTAAATGAATGCAGTAACTATGCCTCAGATGAACAAAATAAATACTTTGAGACACTGAGCAATAGGAAACAGGCACCAATGAGTCTGAATAGCTTCTTCCATCCTCTATGAATGTGACACAGCAAATGTATATCTCTAGATTCAGAACTACAGATACAATTGTAAGAAAATCTGGTTTGGATATGTTAGGATGTTATCTAGCATGAATGAAGGCAGCTACCAGAAAATACGAGTCTTCTACACCAGGGGGACCTGTAGCTCCAGAAGTGATTGTGTGAGCAGATCCGTGGTTTTAGTGTTGTTTCCATCACTGAGATAGAGAAAATTACAGCTTAGAGCAAACTTTCCAGATATCCCCATCACACTGAAGCTGTGTCTTGTGCCACTTCTACTGGGATTGGAGGTGCTTCCATTGGGCTAATTGCGAGTCCGAAAAATTGTGTCAGTCACAAGACTGTCAAAAGAAGCAAAATATCTTCAAAACCACAGCCTCTGAAAAAGGACTGCGTACTTACGCTTTTGGGGAAGTAAGAATTGTCTGGTTTAAATGCTACGCCTTCAGCGGGATTAATTTGGCCAAACATAAGCTTTTGGAGTGATGAAATGAAGGCTTGTGGTGGCCATGTCAACAAGGTTTGGATGTACACAATATAGATTTCCGTGTTTAAATTATTAACGTAATGTCTTTAAGGCCTATGCAGAGGAAAAATTCATTTCCAAGGCATAGCTGTTGTCTGTTATAGATGTCTCCTTAAGTAGTGAATCCTGTTATAAGCCCCACTGATAGATACCGAATGCATCTATTTATCAGAATGTATCTATTAAAGTTATTTAATATTTTTTAGTAAATTAATTCTACACTTCCTTTCCCCTTACTGTCAATAAAGAGGAACAGGCACTTTATGTGTATGGAATAATTATCTCCCTAAGGAAGGCCTTAAAATATCCCACCCTATGTTTCTCCACTGACAACAAAGGGGATCTAGACCAAGTTTGTGACGTAAATTGTGATACGTAGACTTGTTTACATTAGAAGAGTTGTATAACTTTGGTGCTAACTTGGTGATGAATACATACAAAATATCTAGCAGGAGTGTTTCAAATAGCAAGATAAAGAACAAAACGACACAGGATGTCATTGTTAGTATTATGCTTAGGAGATCTCCTGTTTAATAAACCAGAGTATCTGCCTTACCTAAAGAATGCTAAGATCAGTTAAAAGTGACATCCAGGAACTTCAGGAAGGGTCCTGACAGATATGTGTCCCCATCTGGAAGCTTCATTACATCTACACAACTTTTGAGTATCTGAGGAAACACCTAAATGTATTGATTGTGACTTAATTCCTCCACGCATATATCACATCTTCAGTGCAAGGGCTTGAAAAGTAGTGGAGAGTTATGGAAATTTTCATTTTGGGGTATGAAAAAGATGATTTAATTGTGTTTATGAGAAGGGCAGCGAGTTTTTTTCTGGCATTCTGTAGAGGCTGAACTCCTCCTGCTGTTCATCAGGTAAAGAATTCCACCTCAGGGAGTTGACAGTCCTTCTTCACATGAAGTCTGTTTCCCTGCAAAGGCCCAACATGAAGCCTATACTGCACCATGTTGCAGATTAAGTGATGGAGTTTATATTTTAAAATATCTCCTCCTGAATGCACCTTCTATTTTTACCACTATTTCTGTTAGATTCAAGCTTCTCTCCATGAAGAAAACGGACCTGCTGACTGCTTGTCTGTTTGTCCTTATTTCTTTTCTCTGCTTTCACACACTGTCAGATTGTTGACTGATTTCAGCATCTTCACTGATCCATTTCTTAACTACCTTGAGGAGATGGAGAATCATAAACAGCAAATGCCTATTTTCATGCTTAACATGGGCTTTGTTAGTGGGTAGACTAATAAATAAGCAGCTGCAAGTTAATCAAATGTATTTTTTTCCTTAATGCCGTCAGCAAAATTCTGTTCTTCAGAGAAATGCTGTCCTTGTGGATCACGGCAGCAGGAGATCCCTGAGTGCTGCTCTGCATTCATAAGCCTGCTGTACAGTTCATGAGGACATCCACTGGAAAGCACACAATGTAAAGAGATTTCTGGAAGGTACCCATCTCATCTAAATGAGTCCCGTGGGCTTCTGGCACAAGTAACAGAGAGTAAGATGTATAATGACAAAGTTATTAATTCTTGCCTCCAAACTAACACATTTCTTTCACTTTTCTAGCTGCCTTATCCTCCATAGGCAAATCTCTGCAATGACTTCTGACTAGACGCTGAATGTTAATTTAGTATATTAAGTTAATATTAAGTTAACCATAGTTTATTTTCATTTCTGGGTGTATACTGTCAAAACTTCACTCCGTTCCACAAAAATAAGTTGTTTTCCACCAGCTGAGAGTCTGATTCACTCAACCCTGCTCTACCCACGTTGTCTAGAAAACCTTGGGTGAAACATTTCATCCCAGCATGACCAGAGATCAACACTTTCCTGTATAATAAAGAGCAACTATTAATACTTTCTATACAGGCACTATCCAAAACCATAAGAAGCATCAGAGATCATTACAAAATTAAAAATGAAAATAAATAAATAGCCTTAAAATCCTTGATCATGGTGCATCAGCAAAAGCACAGAGTAACAAAAAAAAAGAATCTACATGCAACAAGAACCAAAGGAGTGCTTGCTCTCCAGTTACTACCGCTCTGCTCATATCAAATCATTTACTTGCAACATGCGTCATACAAACACAGTAATGTCACAGGATTGAGTACACTTACAGGGTAATGGTTGATAGTTCTGACATCTTGCAAGAGTGCTGGTTAGCCCTCTTAGGCTTACAGTAGCATTTCTGAACGCAGCTGCTAAATATGACAAGATTAGCATTTTTTTCAGCATATTGTGAACAGGCCAAGGTAGGTCACTTTCAACATATTTCATGAGACAAATCACAAAGATGGAAAGCGGACACGACAGGATGGAATTATGGCACAAACCAGCTGCTTGGCTGAAGCAAAAGAAGAAACAAATCAACGTAAAAATCAAATGCACTGGCAATCGGGATGCGTTGGCTCACAGACAAATCAAAGACCGAACAACCTGGAGGCAGGTGGGCAGCGTTACGTGTCCACAACACACACGGCCTTTGCAGTCCGGTAGTGTACAGAGGGTAACAGAACAATGTATTAAATGAAAGTTGACTGCACGCTTGTGGAGAACGTTTAAATATAACATAAACTTGTAGGATGGAAATTAATCTAAGGCGAAGTTGGATCAGCTGTTCTTCACTTTCACACGTAGGTGCCCGTGGTGGTGTGAATCTCTTTCTAAGACTCCTAGCCGAGGGCATCACAGCACTTCTTTGCCCAGCTTTCTTGATATATGAGCTCAGGATGCAAACTATGTCTCACTGCTGATTCAGAGGTACCTCTTATTTTTGTCTCGCATGCTAAGAGAGGCGAGGTGATAAAAGCAGCAGGCTCACACAATATGGACCAGGACCATGATCCTAGCATGCTGCACTCCAGAAAGGGCTGCTATGGAGTATGGAATGTTTGCATTTAAAATTAGCCAGATTGAACCTAATCTGACTCAGCTGTCAAGAAGGGTAATCTTGAAACAACATGGGAAAGCACTCTGAAGGATGTGAGGGACAGAAATTTCCCAGCTGTTATGACAGACTAAAAACCATGAGAATGGAAAATAGGAATTTGTTATTGACATTTACTGGAGCACTTTTCTTGTTTTGTTTTGTTCTCAATCTATGGTTACTTTGGCAGAATTCACCTCAAGGAAGGTTGGATGTCTAGGTGAGCTCAATATCCATGCTCCATGGGGAATCATCAAAGGGAATACATAGTCAAGAGAGAAGTACACACTTGTTGGTCAGGATAGATCTGCCCTACTCTGGATGTCCACTTTAGGATGGGATGGACAACAAAGTCCACTAACTGCCCTGACTAAATCTCCACCGATTGTAACAGATACTCTGCCTACAAGGCAAGCATCTATCTTTATTCAGATAAACCAAACTCTATTTTTGTTGCTCTGCTAATATGCATGGCCTAAGATTTGCATTCACTCAGACACAGATGGAAGAAGCACTTTATAAGTTGAAATGTGAAACAAAATAAATTGAAAACAAATTAAGCTTCGGTCTACTGTCGACGCTTTTAAGTAATTTCCATTTAATGGAGATTTTTGGATTTGTTTTTGTTTTTCCTTTGGGGTAATCAGAAACTGACATTATTATATGACATTATGACAAAAAACTGACATTATATATGACGTTATTATACCACAGCTTAAGAGCTGGGAAAAAAAAAGTACAAGTGGAAGGCAATGATTCAGCAGACAGAAAAAATAATTGCATTTCCATCTGCTAAAACAATCTCTTTTATTGGATGAAGTTGAGGAAGTAAATACAAAAACGACCGTTCCTTCTACAGAATCACATCTGTGACAAGGTTCTGCAGTTCTGCTGCCTTTTACAGAGCCGAGCTGTGCATTAATTGATATTCGAGACTGGTTGAAAGTGGGGATGACAGCTTTAGAGAAAGTTTCTCTTGACTGTGGCGGAGACTTTCAAAAGAGACGATGGATTTTGATAGTCTCATTTTTGGATCACCTCATCTGAAACACATTTTATCAAAACAACTACGACCAGCAGAGAGCTGCTCAGCATGTGCTGAGAGCTAAAGCTCATGGAGGTGTTTTATGGCACATAACCTGAAAAGGAACCGGCCTGAAATCGGCAATCACTTTTAAAAATCTCAGTCATGGGGTGGCATGTTTTCTTCAATGACACTCTTAAGCTGCAGAGGTAATCTGGAACAACAAAAAAATCTCCATTGATTAAGACCTGTTCCTTTATTGATTATGCCCTGTTTTACACGGCAAGGTTTGATGTTCATCATAATAACTAGCTCGACAGCATTTGTTTTTTCGATGCAATTACCAAAAGGTAAGACTTGATTCTGTAAATAACTACTACTCTACTGCCATTGAGGTTAAGTTCACACATGGCCTCTTAATGGAAAACTACCTGTTTAGGAAAACGCTAGTATTTTAGCAGGCTTTTAGCACTGCTTTCTGCCATTATCATCTCCATGCTGTCAGAGATTACAAAGTCACCCAAAATCTTTAGAATGCAGAACTGACAGAAATTTTCGTCTCCCCCCCCCCCCCCCCCCTTTTAGTTGTTCTATTATTTATTTATTTTTAAGCAAAGTTGAAACACCGAGGGAAAGAAAGGGGAAAAAAAAGAGGGAAGAGACAGAGGAGGCAGGAAACAGAAATAAAAGGAGCAAGAAAATAATAGCAAAATAAGAGAAAAAAATAATATACATGAGACTACAGAAATCAAAACATTAGACGAATTAGGGCAGGATTCTCAAATCTCTGTAGGCATAGACATAATGGAACTGGTCACATCTAACTACATGTGACTAAGAAGGATTTGAACCATCTCCTTTATCTCACTCAATCACAGAAAGAATTGAGCAGTTCCAGAGGTTGGGTTGACCTATGCAACAGAAGCGTCTAAGACATACAGGATGCATTGTCTTATGGAGGTGCCCTGGTCTCCCAGTTTGACCATAGACAACAACTAGACTGCTTAGATTGAATACGAGACTTTAGACAGCTAAAGGCAAACAAGCTGAGTCTCACCGCATGTGTCCTGTGCATGGACTGCAGCTGCATCTGGGAGGAAGAGGGAGGGTGCTAGGGTGGAAGGGGAAAGAAAATGTTAAACATTCCCAGGATGAAATGAGTGATGCATGACGTGGCTGAAGACCATCTTGTCAGACTGAACACCTTGCTGTCTGGCAAGTTAATGGAGATGAGACCGTATACAAATTTGAGGTTGTTACAATTCAGTCAAGGCTTTGCAGGTATGCTCAAGTATGCTTAGGAGAACTAAAATGAGAATGCTGATTCAGAGGAACAATTATTCATTTCAACCAAGACTTTGTCGATACATAATGAAAAATCAGGGTTCTGGGTTTGGGTCATTAATAACACTTGGGGAATGGCAGTTTGTGGCTTTTCTCTGAATATGCTGAAGGTAAAGCCCTTGGGAAAATAGAATAAACATAGGGATTAAAACTGTGTCTCATTAAGAGCCTTTTTGCACCCTGCTTAAATACTTCCACGCAAGCTCACTACAGATAGGCACCTTGGGCACTGAAAAAGGAAAAAAAAACCCAAAAGGTGTAGCATTAGGAAAGGAATGCAGAAGCAAATCAGTGAAATAAAGCACTGAAAACGCAGTACAAAATTAACCAAAATTAAAGTAGAAATTTTGCATGGTAGAAAAAAAAAAACAGAAAAAGAAACAAACAAAAAATGCAACCCTGCCACCTAAAATTCATGCTTAATATTTTCTTGGATTTTTTTTCATTTGCTACTTGATAGCTAAGGAATTTTTGCAACTAGAGCAAAGCAAAAACTACCTTTAGAGAAATCCTGGATTTACAGATTGGATGTGGGCAGAAAACAAAGGCTGTGCAATTCCACCCTGCAGCACTGATACAGCGTGCAAGCAGACTCATCCACCACCCTCATCCAGACACAGAATGAACAGCATCGGTGCTCCTCTGTAACACAGTTCCTTAGTCTCATCTTGTCTAACTTTTGAAGCTTACATTATAGATATCTGCCTCCAACCTTGTCATCCTGCGCTCAATTTGCAGCCCGTGGTGAGAAACAGACCACAGAGCCAGATTCGTCTGGCCTTTTTTAAAAATTCTGTCTACAACAAAAGGAGTCATCATCAATGGCTTTCTTAATGAACTGGGTGGATCTCTACTGACTGCTGTGAATAAAGCTCTACAATTAAAAACAGGTCCAAAAGTCCAAGTCCAGTCATGTTTTGAAGATCCCAAGTCTAGTTACCTACGGATCTACTTCTTATTGCTGAAACAATTAAACTGAAAAACTAACTCCTGGCACCTCTAAGGGATCTGAGATAATCCAGGGTCGTCATCTGACTCATGGGAACTGTCCAGAAACAAGTTCGGATAAAGAAGGCAAATATAACATTTCCTTTACACCCTTTGTCCAGATAAATCAGTTGAAATCAGTTGACTGTAATGGATGTAATTTGGCTTCCTGGTCTCTTACTCTTTAAGGGATCTTCCATTGGTTTAACATGAGGGAAGTCAGTTTCCTTTTTCTTTTCTGTTCTGAGTAGGTGTGTCTTAAACATCTCAGTAGATTTTTTCTTTTTTTATCCCCAGTGATTTGGAGGAACATATAGAAGATTTTTGCTTTTTCTTCCTATGTACTTTCAAAGGCAGTGAGCTTCAAGACCGAAACTAAGATGTAGGAATTCTCACAAGATCGTCCAATGGATTTCAAAACTCCCACACATAAAGAAAACGTGGAGAAAAAAAAAATCCACCAAAAGTAGATCTAATCATTGTAACTGAAAGCCAGTATAGCAATTACAGACAAAAAAAAAGATGACATGAAAATGGTATGTCTGTGTGGAAACCACCATCACCTCTCCAGAGGATGAGGCTGAATTACTGATTGCAGACCACAGCTACAGCTGAAAAGAGACGTTCAACAATAATGAATTGAAACTGGAACTTCTTGGCCAACAGTTTTGACTTTCGCCTACAACTCAATCTTGAAGATGAAATGGTATGATCAAAGAGTACCAAAAATCTACTTCTACCCTGCTCATTCTGGACTTTGCTAACGCTTACAGGTGGTCATGCAAGGATGGAAAAAGTAACTGTCACGCACACTGCTCAGAAAGTGAAGAGATAAAGCTTAATGTTTAGCTGTGCTCTAGAGAAGAAACTTGGTACTAAAGAATAGAATACTTGCATCAGAAATAGACTTTAAATAATCTGTAACTTTGAAGTTACACTTCCTCTATTTTAATCCTGGAGACCATATTTCCAGAAACTAGGTTATTCTCATTGGCTCTAGAACCCAGTTTAATGTCTTGCATGATGGAACAATTTTGATGGAGGTGCATTAACGTAACTTCTGGATAGAATAGGACGTTTAGTGAGAAAAATGTACTACAGCAAACAAGATACTTAAATAGTATTCAATTTAGGTTTACATTTTTAAACGATAACTATGCATGCTTAACACAGCTTATGCCTCATTGTCTTTAAACCAAGAAAACAAATAAAATCTGCAGTGCATTTATTGTCTCAAACTGACAGAAGTGGTCTTCCAAGCATTACAGACATATCTTAGTCTGGCCAGTTGGCAAAGCTCAGCATTGGGGTGGCCACATCGAGTTAATATAATTTGCAGCTCTGCAGCTTCAATGACATTGTAGTGCTTCACCTGCCTTGCTCACCATCGAATAATCCTATGGGCAATGACTCAAGTTTCAACCTATCTCCTTAACCATTCTTAATGAAAAAAGAGAACAAAGCCTTTGTTGAAAAGGCCTGGCCTTGCAGACTTTTAATTACCCAAAGAATCTCAGTGTTCATCAGAAATATGTAAGCCGGATTACAGTTTGGAGGCTCTCTCTGTAATGACACTGGTGCACAGCAGCTGAAGTACTAAGACTAGGATGTAAGATATATGTACAACCTCATACTGGCTCAAGCAGAGGTAAAATACATTTTCTTAAACCAGTTTCTTTAAGACTGAATTCAACATTAAGCCATCGTAATCTGAGCCTTTGAGTGCTTGTACTCTCTAGGGTAAGAATTTGTTCTGTACAATTAACCAGTAACCCAGTTACCACCACACAATTACTGTTATGAACAACGTCACTCACAGAAGCCTCAGGAGAAGTTCACTCTTCCAGATTAAAAGAAAACAAAACAAAACAGAACAAAAAAATTCTTCACTGTCTGCACCATTCTTCTTGCCCCTTCCACACCTCAGGCACTACGGGACTATGTCCTGGCTAGAATATGGCCACAAACCATAAACCAAAGAATATGAAGCATGTTAGTTTGCTAAAGTGACACAAGAAATCAATGGTAAAGAGAAGCAGAGACACTGGGGGAAATTCAAACTCCTTTTGTGAATGGTAGCAAAGAGTGAATGGAAAACCATGGATGCTGTTGTTCATCAAGCTTTGACATAAATTGAAAGCACGTTCAGGATCAGAGATGTCAGAATTATTTCCCATTCTCTGCGGTCTTGTAACAACTACCACATGGCCAGTTGCTTCCACTCTCCCTTTTACCTTTTACACTAAATAACCAATTCCAAGAAAGAAAGGTGAAAATCTGGAACAAGAAAAATTCCAAGTTTCTCCCTTCTGGCCTCACAATGCTTTCAAAACAACTATCATAGTTACAAGCGGTGCAGAAAGGAGAGGGAAAAGAGCCTTGTGTTATCATGTCTGGATTCTCCCAAGTCACAAAATCATAGAACCATACGGCTTGGAAGGGAACTCAACTCAGCTCAGAAATTTCTGAAGTTTCTGAAAAATGATCTGAATCTCCAGAGTTGCTGAGAATATCAACCCTAGTGAATAAAATACCCTGATAGAAAACATAACTGCACTCAAACTGATGGCATTTTATGAAGACACATTGCCTTCTGATGGCAATTCATGAAGACATGTTGCCTTTAGCGCTGTACATTCTCTCACTGACCTCGGTGACAACTGAAGGTCATCGATGCAGATCAGAATTACGTTAATCACCTCGGTGAAGTACAGTAACTTCAGAAACACATTTGAGATCTGTACGTCATTTTCTTTAGGAAGCCTACCTTAGTTTTGCTTATTAGTAACTTCAATAGATGGCTAAAGTTATAGAGATTTAGTCAGTGCAGTTGGTTTCTTATGAAAGTAAGAAGTTTTATATTGTGCACATTGCTAAAGTATTTGTGGTCTTATAAAAAACAATGCTGGAACTATTTTGGATGTATATTATATGGCATTTCAAATAATATATGTGTAGATAAGGGCACATATTTACGTGTGTCAAAAGGCACAAACACATGCATAATGTTGGTCTGAGCATTCAGTTATTGTGAGTGCCATTCCACACCAACTATGGCTGTTAAGCCACAAGATTTTAAGTTTTTGAAATAGCAAAAGCAGAACATTTTTTAACATTTTTTTGCTCATCACGGATGACCTTGTAACCACAAGGAACAAGTTTTGTGATCAGCGGTTTCAAAATGAGAGCCTGTCAAATCTCCAGCAAAATCTATGTACACCACTGGATATGGATGGAATTCCTTTTAAAGATACTGACTTGCTCTTCTGGAACATCCCTCTGCTGAGTGATGTATGAAATAAAACCTCTTTCAAGCTGGACGTACTTTCAGGCCTGATCCCATCAGCATGGTAAGAATGGGAAAGATGCACAGTGGGTGAAAAGAAAACCTCGTGGCTGGGAAGATGAATGTTTAAGGTCCTCTATTGTCACAGGCACGTGTAGATTTTAAGTAGCCACTTCTGTGCATTAGGCCTCAGCTATTAAACAGGAGCAACACAGATGCATTAATACACAATATATTCTGTGCTGACCGACTTTACACCTTTTGAGACCTCAGCCAATCTGTAGGTTGACCATCAGAGCAGAATTTTCATTCACTTTACCTGAAAATAAATAAATTTCTGTGCAATTATACTCTTGCTAATTATGATTCGTAGCCTACGTGATCTTAGATTCCTAAGGATTCCTAAGGATTTTATTCAGTTGTGGGTTTTGTTTTTTTTCACATCCCTACCCGAAAAGATTTGGTACAAATGAACATTCCCATCCTCTAAAAATTAAACCCCAACAAACAAAATCAAGGACATCTTCCCTCCTCACACAAACACACACAAAAAATAACCCCCAACATAACTGCTTTTCTTAGGACATGCCAGTGAAAAGTACAGTAGTTGCGAATGAGAACGTTTTCTCTAGAACACTAAATAAATTCATCAAGAATTGGTCCTAAGAATACAAGTAGTAGACACCAGCTCCTGTACTTCTTAGGAATGGAAACAAGGTCGTTGGTGATCATTCACTGACACCAAATGATCGCCATTTCTGTTTTCCATTGTATTTTCTTGTGGTAGAAATGGGTTAGCAGTGGGACATGAGACCCCCCTCACTGCTGGGTTAGTGGGCATTCCAGCACCCAACTGATAATACCTGACGTTTGGAAATTAAACTGCCCTGCTAACAAGCATACCATTCATCAACCACCTGCCCTTTTCTTGTCAGGAGTGAGACTTCTTTTCATGAGGTCCCTGTCAATAACTGTTAATGCCGGCAGTCTGAGCACTTGCAGCAAGACAAAGCAGTAGCAGAATGAATCATTGAGTGTCCAGTGAATTTGTAGGTGAACTGTAGAGGAGTGTTGTTTACCAAAACATCTGTGTTACAACATCATTGCTTCTCCTGCCCTAACCCTCTAGGTTGCACCATAGGGAAAATCATACCTACCTATGATATATGCCATGTTTCTCCTTTCTTTCCAGCAAGATGCTGATTGGAGGAATGACGTAGACCTGAATTAGCTAGGTATATGTGGGGTTTATTTTCTTTCTCATTGAGTTTTCAACATGTGATACAAAATTTATGATGAAGAATCTGTTAAAGCAAAAGCAGAAACAAGCTCCCCCCTCCCAGGTTATACTATTCAAGACCAAAAATAGAAGAAAGAAAAAAAAAATAATAAGTTTTTTTCCGTTCAAATGTACTTTGATACTTGAAAATGAATAAATAAGCAAAGACTTGATGGAAATGTGTGGGCCTTTTTAATCTTAAGGATTATTCCAGCATGCATTTACACCATGCATATCTACTTAATTACAGCAAGGGTTTATGGTACCAATGTAGTTAAAAGAACTTCTGCCTACGGTGAAGGTTTCAACAATGCAACTATGCATTTGGATGTATGTATTTGCTCCTGGATTCAAGTTTGTGGAGAGATTTCTAGTGGAATATGGCTTTCAGGGAGGCGAATGTACTTTATAACAATTTGGCTGAAACTAGGATGCTCGAAAGCGGATTCTGACAGGCCATATTGCACACTGCTGGCTCACGGGAAAAACAATGAGGAATCATTTATTAACCATTTCCTAAAATCCCAGTTTGGGGACTGATGTCTGAATATCCACGCTTACAACACAGGCTGATGTGACATGCCGTGTGCTAAGCCAGCTGGGTTGTGTAAGGCTGTGACTGTGTGTTCCCAGTCCCCCTATTTCCAGTGTGAGTGCACAGTGGATTTACTGACATCTGATACGGTGCTCCTTAGCTCTCAGTGTCCCTAAATAGTTTACTACTTCCTTCAAAATTCTTTCTAACTGTACAGCTGGGTACAGCTAAAAATCAGGCTGTGTTTCTCTGTGGAAGGACACGTCAAATCTACCTGGGTTGAACATACAAGTATGAAGTCAAGGTCCCTGTACTACAGGATTAATAACACCACAATTATAACTATAATAAATTAAAATCCTTTGTGCAATCCATTTACCAAATGAGGCCAGAAATCCATCTGGACTATGAAGATAGTTGTTTAATTTGACAAGGAATACAAACAGCGTCGCTGTTTAATTGTCAAGCAACTGAGGTATCAGACCTTCTCACTCAGACAAAAACCTGTTGCAGTTGCACTACTGGGCTTGTTTTGATGCTTAATTTGGTGGAATTATTCAGGACTGACCCAAGAACATGGTCCAAGATACAAAGACATGTCCTTTTTTATGGCTGCCTGTTCACTCCTAACATTGAAAGGTTTAAAAACCCAAAACATTATGTTGACTACAGGGAGAAAACGTGAAGGTTGCTTGGAATTCATGGCTGGGGGAAAGGAATCCTTGAAGAAAAAATGCAAGTTATAATGCTGACTTACTTTCTAAGTTCTACTGTGGCTGCTTACATATTTTTGATGAATCTAACCCCCAGTCATTTCAAACATAACCAGGAGTTTATATCAAGAAAAATCAGTAAAAACAAGAACTGGGTTACAGTTCTCCCACAGTTGGACACATTTTCGAGCTGTTCAGTCTCAAATGGGCTCAGCAGCATGCAGGCAGCTCGGAGGGGAACAAGGCGTGTGATGGAGGATCGGATGGCCATGAGACTGCTCAGGGGTGACTGAACATACAAGCTGATATCAAATAGAAGTCTACAGTCGCTAAAGCATTTGACTGCTGTAGAAGATCATTAGGAATTCGCTACGTTTCCAAGGTCTTGTCAGCCTAAAGGCAAAGGCTAATGCGTGTAATAATCATCAGGAAGGTTTTTAGAGAGAAACCAAATTTTTAGGGGAATGAAGGGCTTATTACTGCGCTGGGAATTACACAAATTATTATTATTTTTTAAAGCAAGTCTTGCCATCTCTGGTGGCTGCACTGTATTAATTAAGCATGAGTTCCCTGGTAGTGAGATCTTCTGTTGTGTTCCTGTCATAGCTCGCAGCTAACTTCAGTAGTGGGAATTTTTAATTAGGAGCGCACAGTGGTAACAATATATAATTAATCTTTGGATTTAAACATATCCCTAAGGCTTGTAAAGTTAAATACATGCTTAAGTGATTAGCAGAATTATGACCACAGCGTATACAAAATGGAACCGGATCCAGATTTTCCTCACAGAAAACGATCATTAGGAGGGCCTGAACCTAAGCGTGTGCCAGGCATATAAGAAGAAAATTAATCTCCTCTGAAGTCAAAAACCAAATTATTGTGTTCTTTTTGCCTTCTTCTTTCTTTGCTTTTGAAAGCCAAAGTCCCGGAGTTACAGGTGTATAACAGACAACATGGGTGGCTTCTAACCACTGTAGCATTTGCTCATAATCTGATCATGGATTATTCACAGGCAATTTGTGGAGAGCCAGGGGTCAAACTTCAACATAATCTTTCAAATCTGAAGCATCTGAAGACTCTGATGCAGCAAAATGTTTTGTTATGTGCCTCGTTCTCTGCTGAGCACATAATCACTGCAAACATCGCGTGAGATTTCAATTTCTTGTTCTAGCCAGCAAAAGCAAGGGATTGTTTCAGCATCTTTCACCTCCGCCAGTGCAAGGTCCAATGGTGTAAATTAAACGACAGCAGAAGGTTTAAATTCTTTACAGCTGTGCGTGGAGGTGGATACAGTGAAAAACACTCTCCTGGTTGCTCAGTCTCAGTCGTGGTGATGGAAGCCTTGGCTACAAGGCTCTTCCAACGAGTGGAAGACGGACACCAGAGCAAATCTCGGTTACTGCCATAGTTTTTACGTGCTATCACCTCCAGAAATGGGCCGAGCACCCTTCCTCAATTCAACAAGCTCATCAGTCTTGTGAACTAAATACTTAAATATGTAATGGAATAAAGGTCTGGGTGAAGAGTTTGGTCTGATGCAATGAACTGAATGGGAAATTGAACTACTTTTTCTTACTCTATTATTATAAAGACAGTGACTGTTGAAGCCTGTAGTGTTCAGCCAGACAACTGCTGGGAAGAGAACTTTACTATCAAGTTCTATTTGTTTGCCTTTTTCTCCATGCAAATAATGTCTGTGATTTCAAAATGAGAATGGAGAAACATTCCCATTTCGCTTGGCAGGTTTGAACAGAAGGGCAATATTCGTAAAACAGCCTATCACCGTGAGGAGATAAGGCTCAAACAAACAGCCATGAGCATGCATTTCGTTTGGGGTTTATCAGCCTACTGGGAAAGGACTGGAAATATTCGATCTGTATTTTGCATATTTCAGTGATAATAAAATGAGCTTTAAACAGTCAGTAATATGAAACAGCAGAATAGGACATGGGAAATGTTTATTTATGGATGACAGCCTAAATTGGTGCAGAGATTTCAATATGGTGACATAACCATTCTACGAGCTGTCCTTGTCCTTTTCTCCTCCCTTTTCAGAGGAGATGTATGCACAAATAACACGTGTGCCTGGTGTATATCTGCATATACTTATTCACTGCATTTCTGTGCGACACTTCTGTTGTTGGGTCTGTTTGGATAAACAACACTCCATAACACATACATAAATGCAAGATCGATTTACACGCACCCATTTATAAAGTTGCAAAATAATATGAAAAAATAATGGCAGCGAATGAAACAGAAAATATGATGTTTTTTCTCTTGGTTTTAGTTGCTAACTATACACATAGGAAAAAATCTCAGTAAAACTCAGTCACCATATTGATCAAGAATGATAGGGATGTTTCATCACCTCATCAAATCGTGGGAGCCTGCAGCATGCTTTGCTCCATACGTGCATGATGTGCAGCAGATACCAAACATGCAGTCAGCGGGTCTTAACAGAATTGCTCAGGTTGGAAAAGACCTTCAAGATCATCGAGTCCAACCACAACCAAACCATACTGCCCTCACTCTAACAACCCTCCACTCAATCACTTCCCTGAGCACCACATCCAAATGGTTTTCAAACACATTCAGAGATGATGACTCAGCCACCTCTCTGGGGAGCCTATTCCAGTGCTTCATCAGTATTATCACTGCACATCTTGTGTGCTAATTACAGTTAAACGTCTGGCATTTTACCTCCCAGCAGCACACTACATGGGAAGTCTTCATGCAAACCAAAGGGAAACTATGCATGGGAGACAACATATTCACTACACTTTCTCCTGAGTTGTAATTCTGAAAATAGACATGTGAGGAATGAATTTAATATATTACTTATCTCTAAGGAAAATGCCCGAGCTCATAAAAAATCTGCATGGAAAAAGTCTGTGGTGTTTACACTGAGAAGCCATGAGAACACCAAAAGTGCTGCCCACTCACTAGTTATCCAAAATAATTTTGTATACGGCTGCACGCACTCAAAATAGGAATAGAAACTGCCTCAAATGACCAACCTCAATCCTATAATAAGGTGGAAGAAAAGGATATGAGCTTTAAAACGGAGTTTTAATACAGTTCTAAAACTTGCAATGGAAAACTTTCAGGATTTCTTTTTCATTTTTAACCAATTCTAAGTGGGGAATCGTTTAGCTTAACTGGAATGGATTCAATGTTACCAGAAACATGGACACGAGCATAAGCAAATTTAGGAGATCTAACACAGAGTTCAGACTACAGGTCCTAAAATCTTTTCCCCAAGTCCCACTGCTTTCAGTGAACTCTGCACCATGCCCATGGAACATATGAAGGACTAAAATCTGTCCTGCGAGTGTAATAATATTTATGCCTGGTCAGTATGTTAATTTACCAATGGCTGATCAGTAAATAATAACAAGTATTATAAAACCCAATATTCATGCTTTCTTCTATTTTTTTTTTCTTCCCTAAGCTTTTTACAAAGGATTAAAGCCGGTGTTAAAGGGCACTTTGGTGAACTTTGGATTAAAAAAAATCTAAATCAACCAAATAGATTGAGTGACTCTTTTAAAAATCAAATTAACTCCGATGTCTTTTTTACTTTTTATTTTTTCCTATGTGTATATTAGAGATCTCAGCTGATTACTGCTTCATTTGTACTTACAAATAAATGCTGGATTCATTGCCTCCAATGTCAGGTGACTGGAGTTTCTGCACAAGTATCACAATGATGCCAATAAAAAGGACAAAGTTTATCTGGGGGGGGAAAAAAAAAAAAGGACATTACAATGACCATGATTGACTATTCCAGGTTTGAGATGAGACTTTCTGTCAGCCCTTTCTGGAAACTCCTGACTTCTGTTCCTTTTCTCCACTTGGCTGAATCTGTTCCACAATGAGATGACCTCTAATGTCTTCCTTTTTTAATGTTTTTCTTCATATCTTTTTTTTTTTAACCTCATCCTGAGCATCTTCTTTCTCATAGGTTCATGTTGTTGTAACTACAGTTTTTAAACTCTGAAGAAGAGCAAAAGCAATTTATTTTGACACTTCCAATTCAGATACGATTATCACCAACCAGCTTCTTAGGGCCGGAAGAAAACATGAAAATTAAGGCTTTATGTTGTTTGGCTGAACATCTCTTTCAGAATAATTTTCTATCTGCTTTTCTCTATGAAGATTACAAGTGCTTGGAGATGCCCAATATTATTAGTTCAGTTACAGTGAAAGTGACTGAAGGTTACTGTGCTTTAGATAGCTGTCCAAATTGTTAAAAGGAGAAGCACTACACCTGATGTAGGCACCTGTTTATATTCCCACAACAGTCAATGGAGGCCTTGCTGACACTGCCACTGTAGTATGGAGAGGAACTTAGCATGCCCAGAAGTATGTACCAATGTCCAGTAAGCTAAACAACTCATTAGGTGCCACGAACCATATTTATTTGGTGCTCAATTTAATTTACTATCTGGAGCAGCCCGAAGTCATTTAAATATTCCTACTTCTTCAGATGCAGAAGCTGGAGGTCAAATGGGGTAAATGAGAGGCAGCTCTGTTGTCCATACGTGGGTATCTTGCATCATTTGAGTAAAACCAAAGGCTGACAGTAGACCATCTTGCGCGACATCCACTACACTATTTCAGATCTAATATTGCATGCAGTAATTTACCTGCAAAGTAAATCGCATCCTACAAACCTAGTTCAGTTTCCTAGGCACTTCCGTCTAGTGTTACTTTAGATGTCCCAAAGAGCATGGTCCTTTCTCTGCCATCCCAAAGGATTCCTAAAAACAAATGCCCTATATGCTGTAGGATCTGACATATGGCATTTCATGCATTTGTCTGAGCAACATATGTCCATACAGCCTTTGACCACAGGCGACATCGTTTAATTTGCCCTGCATCTCCTTAGCATTACATATTGCTCAGTAGCCCAGCACAGCTAATGCAGCATAGCTTGTGAAGTCACTGCAAGAAATTGCATCAATTACTCTCCCTTGCAAGTGCTGAGGAAGGGTCTCCTCCAAGTGCTACTTACCATGATTGACCCAACCACAGGACCCTTGATCACCCACCACAAGGCAGTGTTGTCATTCATGTCCCAGCAGCTGCGGTCAGCGATGGCGGAATGGGGTGGGGAAAAGAGAAGGAAATAAAAAGATTAAGATACAACATGGAAGTAAATGAGCTCGCAAACACTTTTAAGGGGGCAGAGAGTGGGATACCGGCTTTGTAGCTACATTATTTATTTTCAGAGTTTTCATAGACTGTCCCCGTTAAAGCTTTTTTTGACAGCCTTTACCTAACTCATTTGAAACAGAGTAAACAGTGTTGGTTTTTGTTTTGCAGTTCCAGTTGTAAGAGGTTACAAAATAGTTCAGACATTTTGGAAAATGCCTCTGCTTATTCCTGTGTCCACCAACAGGAAAATTCTAAGATTACCCATTTGGGCCAACATCTCTGTAGAGGAGGGTAAGAAGATAAGAATACAGGGTTAGCAGACAAGAAAGGTCCAGGGTTCATGGACACAAATGTTCCTGACCCTGACCTGGGGTTTCTGACACATGTCTAGTACACCAAGATGTACCAGGCATTGGTCGTATACACATCCAGGATTGATTTGCCAGTCACTGAGGTGCAAGTCCTACCAAGGAGCAACGTTTCATCTGAGAAGCTTCAAGCTGTGGGCAACAGTTGCTGTCATCTCCTTTTTTAAGCTGCTTGGAGTGAGTGCTCCTGATTCAAATGGCATTTCTACCTCAACATGGACAATCTTCCTCCAGATTCACTGAAGGATTATGCTGAAGCTTATTCCACCTAGGCGCATTTGGGTATTTACCTGTGGAGCAAATTAATTACAGGACCCATATATACATGGGTTTAAAATTGTATTTTAAAGCTAGAAACGCAATAATAATGAAACAAGAAATGTTATCTCCTCTTCCAAGTCACACCACCCCCACTACACTACTTCAAGTCATTAAAATTTTGATTGCCAGTTAAAAAAACATATTTTATTTATCTCTGCTTTGTTCCTCTCCTGTTTCCCTTCTGGAAAACATAAAAACACAGAAAAAAAAAAGCCTTTTTTGTACCTGCAGTTCTGAGAAGGATGGTTTCTTTCCCTCCCACTGGGACAACATCCAAAAGTCCCAGCAGTGGTTGTCATGGTAGGTTTGTCAGGTGCCAAGTAACCATTTAGAATAAAACACTTCTGATCCTATGAGAGCTCAACACAACTTTTGTGTCGTTCAAATGGTAGTCTGGTGGCATGTGGGGGGGGGGAAAGTGAAAACCTGTACTTTAAACAAAACTATGCACAGCTTTAAGCGTGAGGCAGCAGAGCTCAGATTCCACCATCCAAGTTAAAGTGAGAGAAAGTCCAAGGAGCTGAGCTACGTCTGGTTTAGAAGTTTCAGTTGAGCTGATAAACGGAACATTTCTAGATTCTCATAGAACCAACAGGTACATGTCTGGTAGAGCAGGGGAGAAGAAAGCAAATATAGAGATGTTCAATTTGCACAAAGTTATATACTTTTCTCTCTGCCCAAAGACTAAAAGCTTAAAGTCTCCCTAAAATCTACGGGACTGATAGTTGAGATATTCAAAGCAGCATTTCTGAGTTATCTCACTTCTAATGTCCCACTTAAGTACCTCAAAGGGGACCTGTGTTCAGAGGGATCCCACAGTCTGGAAATCAGTTTCTTTAAAGCTACCAACAGTTGCACTCCATAGAATAAAAGTACCTAAATTCAGCAACTACTTTTAAACTATCTGTATGCATTTCTAGGTCAGGTGACTTCTCCTAAAAATTCCTCACTATTTGCAAATGTCAGCCTCTCCAGGATGTGTATTAATGCAACCTGAAAGTTTTTAGCAAGTCAAATAATTCTGGAAGAATCTGGGTAAATTCTGATACTCTGTTCATATAAATAGGCATTAATATATGCCAATTTGTCTCAGTAGAAACGTAGAATTACAGAGGATGGACTCAGTTGTTCTTGTTTTAGTCATCTGTTGAAGATATCTCCAGTCCAGCTGAGTAGCTTAGACTTCAGCTGAGACAAGCAGGCACTTGGGGGGTGGGTATTTTTTCTTCTTTTCCACTGCTGTGTTTTAAATGAGTACTCTGTAGTGATATATTTTCTCCTAGGAATGCCTTTCTTCTCTAGACAGACTCTTCTATAGGATGTCTGCATGGCAAACTAAGTTGTCAGCATCTACGTTGTCAACAGTGAACCTGCTCATGCTCACACAAGGGTTTTTATTAAGAAATTTTTGGTCCAGCCCACGTGACATCTATAGGATGGATGTGGTGGAAAAATCCCCCATCTTCTGATGAGAATCACCAAAAGGAAAATTTCACTACTAATGCATTGCTACAGTGAATATCAGGCACAGAGGACTGTTTTTCAGGATGGATGACAGAAAGAGAGCCAGCGAGATGAGAGAGGGATGTGGTTTCCATTTGGAAAGGCCACAATCTCATCTCTGTTACATCTCTGGTGTACATCTGGAATGACACTATTAAATTCAGTAGCACTGCTCTGGATAAACAGACAGTTGCTTTTATCTCCACAAACTTGCAGCTTACAATGATGTGAATCAAAAGCTGAAATCGAGGGAGCTCTGCCAGTTTCATAAGGAGCAAGCAGAAGGAAACTCAGCCTGTATTTCAGTCCGTGCCTTTGTCACTGTGCTTTCCCAGCTCACTAATTTCTGCAATGTTTTCAGGCTTGTGCTGGCTTTCCCCCCTCCTCCAGAACAATGCTTGCTGATTCTTAAAAAGTAACCACTGAGACGCTCAGCTAGAATCTGACTTGACGTGCTGCATGCTAAACAGCTTCCATAACTAAGAGAAGAAAGAGTGTTTTTTTTCTCTTTTTCTTCCTTTCCTTATGCGAGATATTCCCCCTATATGCTGTTGAGCTCTGAAGGAAATTAATGCAACTAGGATCTCTGTTGTAATCATAATAATGACACAATAGGGGTTTCTGGCTTGTTTTTCAAGGAAATAAACAATTTAATTTGTCCTGATGTCGAAAGAGAACACTGGGACAAAGCACTGGTAGCCCCAGTGGAGGAAGGGCCTTATGTGTTTTCCAAAAAGAGCAAGATAGGACAAGGATGAAAAACAAGCTGGCAGAATAGCGAGCGTCGTGCAAATTTTGGTTCCAAGAATCTCTACTAAAAGGAGAACTTTAAATACAAACCTAAACCTATTGCAAATGGGACTTGGGTACGTAATGACATCATTCACACAGATCGAAGTTTTCAAAGGACCATGACTGGATTTTCCAAACGTTGCTTGAAATCCCTCACCAGCATTTTTTCATACAGTGTGACCAATATCAAACATAGCTGTCGTGAAAAGAAACATGGATCCTTTGGTATTTTTAGGGTGCACACCTTCCTACCACATATGCCTGCTGCTCTGTCATAGCACTCAGTCTAACGGTTGGTTAACTGGATGGACAAGACCATCTCTGTGAGCACACCTTCTTTCGGGTTCTTTAACAAAGAATGAAAGATCTTTGTAGATTTTTCCCCACCAAAATATACCATTCAGGTAGAACCTATCGTCTTAAATTCTTTCTTAAGTTAATCGCATTGCCTAAATTTTATTTCTTTGTTTATTTATTTTTAATGCAGAAGACTAAATGCGGGTTTCTGCCTCACTCCTACTCATCTCCCCAACGAGACTTGTGGAAAAATCCTCGAGGGGAAGATAAACTCCTAACTCCTTTTGAAAACCGCAGCTCAGCAATTCCTTGCGCAAATTTCACTCATCAGATATCTGCAATAATTTCTTTAGCTGAGCTTAACACTTCCGTCTTTCCTCATCATCAGTTGGAGAGGAGCAGGCAATCATACATGCAATTCACCAGATAGCAAAGAACTCCAGGTTGAATGTTTGGCTTAAGCTATTTCCAAACTCAAATCAGCGCCGGAAATGGAAGGGGAAATTAATTCACAGAATCATAGAATGGTTTCGGTTGGAAGGGACCTCTAAGATCATCCAGTCCCAATCCCCTGCTATAGGCAGGGATACCTCCCTCTAGATCAGGCTGCTCACAGCCTCATCCAGCCTGGCTTTAAGTGCTTCCAGGGAGGGGACATCCACAGCCTCACTGGGCAACCTGTGCCAGTGTCTCACCACCCTCACAGGAAAGAATTTCTTCCTACTATCTAGTCTAAATCCACCCTCTTCCATTTTAAAACCATTTTCCCTTGTCCTGTTGTTATACTTCCCTATGAAAAGTCTCCTCCTGTAAGACTCTTAAGGTACTGAAAACTCTCCTCGGAGCCTTCTCTTCTCCAGGCTGAACAGCCCCAACTCCCTTACCCTATCCCTGCAGGAGAGGTGTTGCAGCCCACTGATCATCTTTTGTGGCCCTCCTCTGGACCTGCTCCTACAGCTCCATGTCCTTCTTGTGTTGGGGGCTCCAGAACTGGACACAGTACTCCAGGTGGGGTCTCATGAGAGCAGGGGGGGAGAATCACCTCCCTCAACCTGCTGGTCACACTTCAACCCAGCATACAGTTGATTTTCTGGGCTGCAAGCGCACATTGCTCACTCATGTTGAATTTTTCATCAACAGACACTCCCAAATCCTTCTCTGCGGGGCTACTCTCAAGCCACTCTCCACCCAACCTGTATCTGTGCTTGGCATTGCTCTAACCCAGACGCAGGACCTTGCACTTGGCCTTGTTGAACTTCATGAGGTCGGCATGGGCCCACCTCTCCAGCCTGTCCAGGTCCCTCTGGATAGCATCCCTTCCCTCTAGCACGCCAACAGCACCGCTCAGCTTTGTGTGTGTGTGTGTGTGTGTGCTTTGATCACTAGACATCCATTTCCCCTTTGCCACTGTCCTGAAACACGTTCTCAAACCATGATACATACCCAGTATCATCAAAGTGAAGCCTCAGCACTGCCCAGACAGTGACACAAATTGTCGGGGTGCCTGCAGAAGACAAGACGGTGATGTCATTATCAGCCTAGAAACAGTCAGTACCCACAGAGAGCGCTTCTTAGCAAGTTGCTCCACTAAGGTTATATTCCCTGAGAGCATTCACACACCAAACACCACAACCCATTGCAGTCATTAAGAGCTCCAGAAACATCTACCTTAGTCAGAGGACAAGTGAGCCTTGAAAGTTGGTAACAGAAAATAATAATGTTGTTTCAGATCATTATTGCTCAAGGCTCATGTCTTGCATTTTGATACTTCAACAATTAAACGTAGCCTGTGCAAAACAAAAACAGAGACATCAGCTTCTGTGTCTAGAGCTCCTGTAATCCTGCAGTGATCGCAGAGTGGCAGATGCTGTAATGGCATTATTGTATTCCTCGTATTCCTGTGTGCTTTTGTTGTAAATGAGTTGCATATGTTGCATTTTCCCTGTTATTATAAATAAGGGACTTTCGCTTTACTTTCAATCAATAGGAATCAGCAGAGGGTAGTTTTCCCTCATTCACAGGAATTTTACTTCTTTTTTCTTCCTGAATAAGAATAAAATTAAAAAAAAAACCCTAAGAACAAACAATTAAAAAAACCACCAAAGCAAAACAAACCCAAACCTTGGGAACAAGAACATCTCCTTTCAACTTCTGAGATTTCCCTCATCCTTAAAAAATACATTAAAATATAAATTAACCCAAAAATCCACTGAGAAGCCTGGGTTCGTTTTCCCATTTGAAAGGAGAAAGACGGTGCTTATTCAGTGGAAATACTTTAAAAAGTGAATGCTTTCTTGCAGGAAAACTCTATGTAAGTTGTTTCTGTCTTTTATAGCAAGAGAAAATCGTTGACTGGTAAAATGCCTGCATCTACTGAGGTACCACTGGAAAGAGGTCGTTTATTGAGGTGCCAATGGAAAGAAGTCGTTTATTGAGGTACCACTGGAAAGAGGTCATTTATTGAAGTGCCACTGGAAAGAGGTCATTTATTGAGGTACCATTGGAAAGATAAAGAGCCGAAAAGCAAACACAACAAAAGGCCTTGGTAACTCCAGCACACAGCAGTGAACGAGACTGTCGTGAGTTGACAGGAACAATTATGCTTTATACATTTTGCAAAGCTGCATTGATGTCATGTTAATTAGTCTTTCAGCTGGATCCGCTTAAGTGAGCCTTTGTCAAATCTCGTATTCCCACTCTCAGACATAAGAATATCCCTGTTAGACCTCGGTGACGGATGAAGCCTTCCTTCTGTCACAAAGTGTACACGGAAATATTTGAAAAGAAAACGATGAGAAGAAATGAAATGATAGGCTTTGGATTGAAGAAATCATGCGTGTTGTAATTTAAATTGATGCCTGCTTTTCTCACATGAGAATACCTGGAAAACATCAAGGTCTATGTGCATCCAGATGCATCATGGTAACAGAAAATTGTTTAAATATCAAGCCCTAGTCTGACATGCCACAAAGTGCATTAACTATTGGCCCTACAGACGTTTTGTTGGTAGAAATTGATTTCCAAGTCTGAACACGGACAGGACAGCAGAATTAGACCCAAGGTCTCAAAAAAATAAACTTAAAAAAAACCATATTTGAGACTTTGAACTATCATCCGCTATATGAATATGCACGCACTCACTTTTCTTTAATCCAAGAGACATATAGAGCATCATCACAACCTTTTCATCTTCTGAGTAATATCTGAAAACAGAGAAACTCAAAAGACTGCAGGAAAGAGCTGTTCTTGCTGACTGCATTTCTGCCCTCAATAAGGAGCAGGCATTAGGAGAGATCTCCAGAGGAATCTTCTGTTTGCCCAGCCCTTTCCATCCAGCAAACTATCCAGTGTGCTTACCAGCACCTTGCATATTTAAGAGGGCAAAACTGGATCAATGCAACTGTAAGTAGTTCTCATTAATTACACATGGACACTGACGTGCTCAGCACATTTTGAGAAACAGATGAACATCAAGATGCTGCAAAATGCTGAGTTGCTGCCTATCGCTGCTTCAATGCAACCATTTTCCTAGCAGCTTTGTAGGGCCTTTTTTTTGCCCTACAAGGTTTCAAAACATGAATCCAGTGTCTGGAAGAGCTTCTGTTCTTGCAAAGCACCAATTGCTCCTTCCATGTCTGGGGAACCATTACCCAACTAGAAATATTCAGGAAATAACAAAATACTGTACTTGAAAATAATAAAACAGCCCATGCTGGGAGGTTCTCTTAGTATTATTAATGGGCGCCATTTGATACTGCTTTGAATATGAAGTGGTATCTGTAAACTGAACAGCTAGATCTTAGTTACAGTATTCAACTGGAGTGCAAATTTTGAGGCTGCATGAAAGAATGAGTCCATCTGGGTAGCTCTTTTTTTACAGATCATGATTTTTCTTGTCAGTTAATATACTGTGTTGCAATATCCTCATATCCAGATGCACTGACAGGCAAGAAATTTGTGCAGGCTCAGCTAAAGTAACTCAACCACTGATATGCATCTGCTTTGCAAAGATGTACATTTTCTTTTGTAATTATCATATTTTCATGTATTCACCTCCAAGTTCTCCAGGTGAACAACCTTATATATCAGCAGTAGCATAATCAAACATCTGTGCAGAGCACAAAGGGAACTTTCAAAACCCTTCATCCATAGTTTCCCAGCCTTGACGTGCTATTTCTGATTATTCTTTCTTCTCCATCCCTTTGCTCCCTTTGCAGGGAGTCTTTGCCAGGAGCTGGGAATTTTGGGGTAGGCACAGTTGCCTCAAGAGGAAAAAGCCAATGACAACATCAACCAGACAAAAAAAAAATCCAAGCAACATCAAAGCAAAATGCTAACAAGCTGCAGGTCACTTCCAAGTCCAAATAGCATGGGGAGTCCTTTTCAAAAGAAAACTCTTTAAGTTACATGGGTTGTATGTAGATTTTATGCATGAATTTGTGTTGGCTTTTCCCAGGTAATGACAGAAACAGTGTTTAAGTACAACTATGAAGTTCAACCTTCTTCGGGCATCGTTAAAATGAATGGATTCTTCTGCACACTCCAGTTTGCATTAACATGCTACCAGAATCAATTTAACTCCAGGAAACCACCATGAAAAATAATTGACTGGTTATCACCTTACAACTGATCTTCTGAAACAGATCTTACCTCTTCCCAACATGGCAAGTTTCCATTTGCCACCCACAGGTATGAGGGGCATATGTGGGTACCCTTTGAACATGCTTTGAATTTCTCTATTCAAAGAGAATACTCTATATACCTATATCTATAGATCTATATCTATAGATATAGATATATAGATATATAGATATCTATATCTATAGATCTATATCTATCTATCTGTATATATATCTCTCTCTATATATCTCTCTATAGATCTATATCTATATATAGATCTATATCTATATATAGATATAGATATATATAGATATATAGATATATAGATATAGATTCTTCCAATAGAGAATATATCTATCTTCTCTATTGGGTGGGAGAAAGGCACAAAGGAAGTCTTAGAGAATGGACAAGACTTAATATTTCAGCCTCGATTAAGCTGGAGAACTTGGTATTAAGGTCATATCTTGCAGAATGCAGTTCTGAACTGAGGACTAGACATTTGCAAGTGATGTGATGTCCTCCAGGTTTCAGTTCAAGTCTATCTAAATAAGCACAGAATGGTTTGGCCTGCAGGCGTGCTTCTAAACAAAGACTTAAACTGCACTTTGGATTTGTATACAGGAACATTAGATGGTTCATTCACATGCCTGCCTTCAGGATAAAGAGATACGTTATACACAAGGAATATCACCTACCCCAGCCAATAATGGTGTACCAGTAGAAATACCTCCTCTCTGGGAAAAAGGTTTCTACCAATAATGTGAAAAGGTACAGTCCCTCAATGAAAAGCCAGAAGTAGTTGGACATGACACAGTAGTGAAAAAACACCATCACTGCTTTGCATTCCACCTGCAGAGAACCAAGGGAAAAAAAAAAAAAAAAGAAAAGCTATTTTCATGCTATTTTGCCTGAGATTAGCAGAGAAAATGCTTTCAACCTCTCCAAATCCGTTAGCGGAAAAGAACGCAGCTGGGACTACTATTACCCACTTTTAACAGTAAAGTTTTAAAACGATGAAAGGAATGTCAAGGGCCACTTAAAGGGAAAAGCTGTGAAGGGTAGGTGGCCAATTTTACCAGCGGGAGGTGGCCAGCAGACAGCCTGAGAATGTCTTGCATTAGTTGGGAGTTTGCGTTGGCAATGGACCTTAATTGCCAGATTGGAGCTCCCTCCCAAGTGTTAAGCGCAGACAAGAAAAGAATCCAGTTGTGCACTAAGGAACCAAAGGAAGGCGTTGAAATGGGAGGAGGATTGTGGGGAAGTCCTGAGCGGGATCAGAAGGGATGCACCTTCCTGTGTGCACACCTGAGAATTTCACTTTCTGGCATGGTCACTCAGGGGAAGGTAATGAAAGTGTTCACATAAGAGTAAAGAAAACAGAGCAGTTTGCTGTGCAAAATGATAGAAACTTTCGTTCGTTTACTGGGGGGAGAAAATAATGGACAAAAGAAAAGGGAAGAAAATATCAAGGCCTTAAGTGGAAAATGAGCTCTACCGTGACTCTGTGAGAGCAGGACATGCTTATCTTGACAGTGTTTCATATCAGTGAGACACCATTAGACTTAACAAAGTGACTTTTGAATACATCACAGCAAAATTAGTATACAAACTGGGAGCTCCTGTCTGGAACAGTGGGAGGCTGTCAGTCCAGACTGGTTCCAAACTGCCATCCCATCCCATCCTCTGGGGCAAATCTGAAACCATTATGTCCAGACTAGAAAAACATGAGTTGCTTTATGGAAGCTCTACCAGTTTGTGCCAGCCAAAGATGTGGCCATTAGAGTTCTCATTGTAAGATGTTTTACACTTGGAGTATGTTAGGACAAAGAAGCAGATGGCATTTTAAAAAGAGAGTTATGAACAAAGTGCAGATCAAACATGGCTTCAGATTTTACACAGAGAAGAATTTAAAGCAGAAAGTAGTTTTAATGATGAACAGGCTAAGAAACTACACAGGTGTGATTTTCTTGTCGGAGTGACTCATAATTTGTATTATAAATGGGTGGATGAAGGACATTTCAGTTTGGGAACTCAGTATAATTCCATCATCACAACACCAGATGAATAAGTTTGTCAAAGCAAGTATTACCCTTAAATGTGAACGGAGTTTGGATTCACATGCAATATATAGCTAAATGCATTGGTGACAGAGACTGATCTCCACGAAATCACACACTGAACAACTCCCCTTCAGAGACAAATACATAGCTAATATTAACAATTTTAATATTAACATTAATATTAATTTCAGGGCTACTTTCTTGTGTCTGGATGTTCACATGCCTTACAGGTGACTCTTCCCAATATCCAGAGCAAATAAGGCTCTGGAGAAAATCCAGTCCCCAGATGAAGAAAACCATCACTGCTCTCTTCCAATTTCTCACTACGTAGATTCATGGCCAGGAGAAACAAACCAAAGTCAGAAAATGGAATCTGTAGATTTGTGCTAATGCACAGTGCTGTTTACATGGGACTATCCCATTCACACTTTTATTGTGAACTGGGAGGGAAGTCTGCCACCAATTACCTTCCCTCCCAATAGCTCCTTGGCCTCTGATACTCAACAGACTGCTGCCTGCCTCACAATTTTTTTATGTTATTTCATACTAGGAAAAAAAAAAAGGGAAAAGGGTTTGATTTTGGTCTTACTTACAGTGGAGATAAAACAGTGGTTGCCATCTTGCTCAGCATAAAGAACCCCATCTTTAATGAATACTGATATTGCACGTAGGATGAATGAAACAAAGAGGTTCATGTGGATAAAGTTCCGAGTGCAATGAAGCTTCCTAGAGAGGAAGGAATAAAAAAGATAATCCGTGGTGGGAAAAAAAATGTATCTTCTTTTCTTTTTGTGGAAATAGCACCCAGGCCTGTCTACACCTACAGTCAGAACTCCAAGTACCCGCACACTAAGAATAGAGACATCTGAAGGGCAGGAGTGTGGATAACAGTAACCCCAAACTCAACCAAGAGGAGGATTTTCCTGCAAAATCATGCAAATTAGCATGAAATAGAGCCAGCCCAATGCAGAGAGATGCTGCAACAGCATCCAGAGTCTACTGAAATATGACCACCACAGTGGATCCAACAGGGGGACCAACTTGACTGAAGGGCTGCTTCCCACTTATCGTATAACCTGTGAGATAAAAGCTTAAATGTTGTTTGGAGTCAGTGAGGTCCAGCCTATTTTCAGCAGTGGTTGAGCCACTGGCACTGCTCGTGTCCCCACTCACCTGAAACGACACAGGATCACCATGGCAGTGGTGAGGGAAACGAGAGACGTGCTGTATCCAACTGTGTACAGCGCCTTCACGGAGAGATAGTAGTAATCCTTGGAAGACAAACATCACATGGTTAAATGGTTCAGCTGTGGTCACCTCTTCCTCACCACGTTAACATGCAGGGGGAAGCACCAGCAGGATCTGCTTCTCAATGGATATTTCTCAGTCCGGTGTCTCAATGTGTGTTTGAGCACTGCTTCATGTTTGGCGCACCCTTGGGTCTGAACACCGTGAAGTTTATGTGTCAGTGAGCCAGCAAAAGCTGTCTATAGTTCTGTGACCATTGAGTGTACCAGCAGAAAAAGAATTCTAGTTTGCTAAGAGATTCTTTAGTCAATAGGGGATGAAATGGGGCTAACTCATGCTTCTAAACATCACAAGCTGTGTCAACGGCAAACATTCATATTCTGAAAACATAAACTGAGCTAAGAAGGATACGAGCATTATTTTTCATGTATTTAAGCCCGTAAATATCCGATAATCAGAACATGACCAGAAGCTGGACAAAAGGCAGTTGCTTCCATCTCCCACTTCTTTTAAACTATAAGAATTATACCCACCTGGTTGTCTGACTCTGTTTCATTTTCATCAAAGCCACAGGCATCGTAATAGTGAGGAAAAGGTTCAGACCAGCCATCTTCAGTGCAATTTCTGCTGATGTCCCCTATGTCAAGTGCAACAGGTACGATTGGGAATGTCACACTGCAGAAGCAAACCCAAGGACGTACCCTCTATCCCCTTGAGACAACTCCACAGTACCAGTGGGAGAAGTATCAGAGCACCCACAAAAGGCTTTAACAAAGACTTTAATCTTTAATGACACCTTTAATGACCTAGTTGTATGCTAGGCACTACAGACGTCTACTTCTAGTTGGTCACCAAAGAGCAAAAAAGATCTAATCAGCAAAGTCAGGGCACCAAAGAACTCATTCTGACGTGGATACAATAACAGGGTCAGATAAATGGCCGTGTCTCTCCACTGACTCCAAAAGGGAGAGTGGAAATGCAGCCTCAATGTAGACATTTGCATTTCAGATGACTAAAGACAAAGTCCAGTGCTTAAATATATGCACTTTGTGTTATTTGTAATGATCCATATCTGAGGCATTTGCATGAGGCTGGCAAGAAAACATGGTGCTAACATGATGTTTTTTTAGAACAGGGTCTGGAAGCCAGACAGCTCTGGGATATCTAAACTAACCATTACATATCTGAGTGAGGCAGCTGGATGTGCCCCTACAGTCAGATATCCCATCCATGTATCTCCAGCCTTGGCTCTACTCTGAGGCACCCGTTGCTCTGTAGGAAAACAGAGGACGGAGTGGGAACCTCTTCCCTGTCACTATCACTAGTCTATGATACTGTGATTCTACTATGCTAAAAGCAATAAGTTCATTTAGATCTCTTCATTTAGAAGTCCACTGTGGCTTCGCTTGGCAATTACCCCCTTCAGATTTTTCTCTTATTTGCGCCAACAGAAGTTTATGGCCTTGTTCTAAAAGGTGTATTTGCTAGAAGGCTCAAAATTGGCTCAGAGAAAACCTCTTTCCCTTTTTCTCTCATTCTCCCCTGTTTGACTAATCTCATTTAATGCGTAGCTCCTAAATGGCTTTCACCAGTACTGCCAAAATGCTTCACACTGCAGGAGCTGCAGAAGAGGAAAGCATCTCCCAACACTTTCTTTGATAATAAGGTGGGATGTCGCCTCATTCATTGCACTCCGTAAGCACAATTACTTTAGTCAGAGCTCAGTGACCAGGTAAAAAACTTAGAGCTGGTCTGCTGGCTGCACTTATTCCCCTCCAGAACAAAACAACAGTTTTCATTTATTCAGCTATTACTTCCTTTTATTATTATTACTATTATTTTTTAGTTTAAGCAGGACTATGACGTGAATTGATGGAAATGACCACATTTTTTGTTTCTTCATTTATTTGTTTGTTTTTTTCTCTTTTTAATGCCAAGATTATGCTATTTTACATGCTTAGAGCAATTCAGTCAATTAGCTTATGACACTAACGGTGACCTTCTTTTTAGAGAATGTTTGTCATCCACGTGGCAGAATACACTGATTTAATCACTGCAATCGTTTTACGTGGCATTACCTGGCAAATTTAAGTAAATGAATCCTTCACATTCATCTCCAGTTCTTCATGGAGAATAACCACTGAATCATGGTGTTGAGTTTCCTCAACACTGTTTAGTGAAACTATTGTTCAGCAGGTAGGTATAATTTATACCAATTTTCTCACTAGATCACAAGACTCAATAGTGGATGAATACATTTTCATAAGACTGTTAAGCCCAAGAAAATGTGTCACCATCGTTAGAACTGATTAGAAAATAACACCTAGAACTGATTAGAAAATAATACCTAAGTGGCAGGAGAGAAAGCTCGGAGCTTCCTTTTTGAGAGAGCTAAAATAAAAGAAAGATTCCATGGTTCTGCTGCTTACCCAGGGGAGTCTCAGCTGTGCTTTCCAGCAGGTCGTAATCACCTATAAAAGTGGAAATCCAGTATGAAATTGTTTGGATTGCATTTTCTATGAGGACACCAACTGGGCTCTGGAAGTCAGTGAATAGAATCCATTTGATTTTTATTCGTTTGGGTCAGGCCCAAAGGCAATAAATTCTTAATTCTGTCTTTTGAGGAAGTAAACATTGGTGTACTTCAGTTTAAATCAAGATTAAAGCAATAAAATTTAAAAAACTGCTACTGAAAGCAGTGAGCTCATGGCCAAAAAAGACAATACATCAAACTGGGACAAATTTTATTACAAAAAAATGTAACAGTTAAGCATTATTCCTTTAGAAATCTTCAGAAATCCACAGATATTGAAGTATGGACAAAATTCATGAAAAATGATTTCCATCCATCAATGGAAACGAATGATAACTGGTTTTAGTTTTGTGTTTCTAGGCTATGATGACAGCGAATTCTAGAAACATATCAGATTTTTACTTTATTTTTTATCTCAACGTTACAGAGAGCTACATGTATTCATTATCACAATAACTGTTACACAGAATAACTTTTCAGTAATCTGAGATTATCATGTCCTGTACAGATGGTTTACAAGAGCTTTGTAGGACACAATAGGCACCACAGGCCCTTACCTGCATGAGTTTGCCCTAAGTTGTCTACTTCCCAACCTGAAATGAGAAGAAAAACAATTAATTTGATCTTGAAGCCTTGCTGCCCATAAGAGGAATGGATGCAGTAGAATCTATGGATCATGAAAGTTGGAAAAGACCTCCAAGATCCTCCAGTCCAGCTGTCCACCTACAACCAACACTGTCCACTAAGCCATGTCCCTTAGTACCACATCTACTCTTCCCTTAAACACCTCCATGGACGATGACCCCACCACCTCCCTGGGCAGCCTGTGCCAACGCATCACCACTCTTTCTGAGAAGAAATTCCTCCTAATATTCAACCTGAATCTCCTCTGGCACAACTTGAGGCCGTTCCCTCCCATCCTAGCAAAGAACTGCAAGAGGATTTTGTTTGTTTTTTGAGTTAAGTAGTCTATGTTTAAAGCTAGAAAGTGGTTTTCAGAAGATGGCCCATCACACTGCATTATTAAGTCTTTTTTATTCATGACCTGTTTGTTTTTTGTATTACTATTTTTTTTACAGAGAGAAAGGTCCTGAAATAAGAATAAGCCACATATTTCCAAGACAAAGTGTCAAAATTCATGCTGGTCTGCATGTTAGAAACACAAACATCAGAACGGGGGAGGGGGGAATCTTAAAAGTTTGGGTTTGCATTTCCTTTTTTTGTGCTTTTTCTTGTAAAAAGCTGATATTACCCCAAAGCAACCTCCAACCCAGCCTGATGTGTACTTAACCCCAATTGAACCAGTCAGACTTTCCCTATTCCTGGTGGGTTTGGCCTGGATGGATGCTTCAGGCTGAGTGCAGTGGAGCTGCCCTATGCCACTGCGTGGTGCTGCTGCATCGCATGCAGTGAGACCAAAGCTGCCTACAGGAGCTCTAACAGCCACCTGCCGATCAAACAAGACCAGAGAAAAACCCTTGTCAGCCATTCATAGGCTTCCACATCGGGTTAAATACATAACATAGCTTAGCACTGTACCCCCCTGGAAAAACCACTGAGCTTCAGCTTGTTCTTTAACCCCAAACATGCTGTTATTTCTTAAGCACGAACTGCAAAGGCCCTTCACCTAATTGGGTGATAGGCTATGCTTTAATAAGTGAAATTCTATATAAAATTAGTTTTGATTCTGTCTGAAAAGGAGAAAGACAGCATCCAAGGGAAAAAAAACAGTCAAGGGACGCCTTCCTTCACAGCCTGAAGCGCATTTTATACTTCACTCTTTTTCAAAGCCCTTATCAGTTTTGAATTCATTGATTTCTCTCCGTGCTTCATAATAAATCAGAGATACTTTTTGGATCTAAGCTAGAAATAAAAGGGTTTAGTGTGAAGATGATGCCAGAGTCTAGAAAACAAAGATAAAGCTTTTGTTAAGGCCTCCTCTTTTCTGGCATCCCCCCTTTCAGGCAGGCTGTAATGTGTAATTTGAAAGGACGTATTCAGCATCGACCTTCAGCAAACCTACACATCCTGCAGCTCGTTACTCGGAAGGGTTAATCCCCAATGCCGTGATGAGAACACCTTTTTCTCTTGGCTGCTCTGCCCAGCTTTCCAGATGCCACACACACGAGATTTCTTGGATGTTTTCAAATACTATGAATACTGAAGATAAGTCATCAGTGCATTTTTCAATGAAGCTCGTTTAACCTGCTGCATCACACTGAAGTACCAGATGTTACCAACAAACATACACATTTACTGGGCAACCTGATCTAGTAAATGTGTATGTTTGGTGGCCCTGCTAGGCAGGGGGGTTGGAACTACATGATCCTTGAGGTCCCTTCCAACCCGGGTCATTCTGTGATTCTGTGATCTGTGATTCTGTTGCAGACTAACCACGACTCTGCTTAAGATTTTGGGCAGAACAGCAGGGATGCCTCTGCAGAATATTTGGACAGAGCTGTGTCTCTCCTGAGCCAACTAAATCAGATTTATTAAGAATGATTGGCTCAGCCATACGTCTATGTTGCTAAAATCTGAATGGAGATGACTGCCAGCTTCAGGATATCCCCTGGGAATTTTTGCCTGTGGTTTTACTGGGTGCAGTATTAAAGAGCAAGACACTGTTCCTGGATCACTGTCCATGTCTGTCCTTTCATGCCACTCAAGTTAATAGCTCATAATGGAATTTGTTTCCTACAGGACGTCGCCTCACCTAAAAGCCTGGATCCTTTGATGACCTATAGAAAAAGAAAAAGCTGCAAAAAAAAAAAGCCCCAAAGACCTCCAAAGAGCCCTCTGACTCACAGAAATGTGATTGTAGGTTTCCAGTGCTGCAGAGTGACTTAAAAACTATGATGTGGTGCTACGAATTTTACAATGTTCTTGTTAGAGGAGAATTGTTAAGTAGATTGAAGCCCAGTATTCCTGGTATCTTGGCATGTTACACTGATGGTTCTGAATAAACATACAGATGGATGGATGGATGAATGGATGGATGGATGGATGGATGGATAGACAGACAGACAGATAGACAGATAAAAATGAAATATAAGTGCTTTAAGTGTGTTGTTGTTGGGTTTTGTTTGCTCTTCCCAGTAACCTAAAAAAGAGGAAATAAAATCTGCTGTTATTTGACTCTTAATACAGGCCGCAGTTGGCTGCAGTGATGGTAGAATACCCAATTTTAATTCATTTTTAATGTCATGACCTCAGTACCAATGGAACATTACGTTAATGTCGCTTTTTGAAATGAAGAGGCTTTTTATATTAACCATTTTCTCTACAGCCAGATTGTTATTGCATTTTAACTGTGTTTGGGCAACATGAAGGGATGCACATTTTCAATGATGTTCACTTACTGAGTGCTGTAGGAGCAAGCCTGCCATTTATTAACATATTTGTCTACATCTGAGTCCTTGCTAATGCACTGAGGAATGTTCCAGTACGACCTTTTACTACACAGGCTTTCAAGCTCGATCCATCAAACTAATTCTCACTAATAAGTTGCGCCACTGGAATGTCAATTAGATTTACATTGAACATTATGGTCTGAATTACAGTGAAAAGTCAAAGTCTACCTAATGAGTGGAGAGATAACACGTAGACATACAAAATTCTATGTGGTTATATGTATACATATATGTATAAAAACCATGTAGTGAGGGAGCATACAGCCACCATGGGGCTTCAGATTTATGTGTGCTGGTCCTGCCCTTCTCTCTGACACTGTGCATTGAATCACCCACCACCAGAATACGACTGTTCATATCACCATACCAATGGGTATGGCTGCTCACAGGTAATGAAGAGTGTGATGGGCTTTATTTGGAATATTTCTGTGCTTAACATTTAATATAGAATCATAGAATCATAGAATGGTCTGGGTTGCAAAGGACCACAATGCTCATCTGATTCCAACCCCCTCCTATGTGCAGGGTCGCCAACCACCAGACCAGGCTGCCCAGAGCCACATCCAGCCTGGCCTTGAATGCCTGCAGGGATGGGACATCCACAGCCTCCTTGAGCTTGCTGTTCTGGGGCTGTATAAAGACTGTGGGTTGAATTTCTCAATGCTACTCTGAAGTTCTACCTTTTTTCTTGTTCTGTCTCCAAAGTCCTGAGCAAATTTGCTCCAGTGTCAGCAACGTAACGGGGAAAAACATAGGGCACCTTGCTGGGTGAGCTTTCACACAAGTTCTTATAACACTTTTCCCTCAGGATGCAGACAAGGAGAAAGTGGTTCATCAGGCCTGAGCAATGCAATAGGGGAAGACCATTGAGGTGATTGTAAAGCACGCTGGATGAATGATATTACTCTCCTAGAACTGAAGAATAAGTAAAACACCCTTTCCAGCTGCATTTTGACTATTAGCTTGTTTTTCTGTATTTTACCTTCAGGCTTCTATACATCACTTTCTTCAAGGCCTGTGCTCCTCACATACAGTTAAATAACAGCACAGTACAGACTACAGAGAGACAGAGCCAATGGTAGCCATTAAACAATATATTAGAAAACCATTTTTAAATCAATAACTGCCTGCATTAGTCAATAAACTCCTGAGGAAGCTAATGCTATTCTTTACAAAAGATGGCTGTCCAGTGCCTGAACAGACAGCGTTATTCACTATTTGACCAGCTTGAATAGGAAATTCATTCGTGGAGAAGTAAGGCAAATTTTCCATTAGTACTTGAGCTGTCATTATTAATTAGGTGTTATTTGCAGTACTACTTAGAGGGACTAAAGAAGATGCACCAGAATGAGGAACTGTCAGTCCCAAAAACCGAAGAGAGAAATCAAACAGAAAATACTGCTTATTTCTATTTTCTACATGAGGAGGTAAAATAGAAAAAATAAAATAAAATAAAATAAAATAAAATAAAATAAAATAAAATAAAATAAAATAAAATGAATTCAAAGCTCTCACCAAGAGCTACACATAGTAGCGAAGACCTGGCACTTTCATGCCCATTTCTTGCATATGTATCATACCTTTTCTCCTTGTTTTGTATTTGCTAAGCCTTAGAAAGAGCATAAACCTTCTCCCTATCCACCAGTGAGGATGAGAAATGTAATGCAAGGAATTGTTGCTTCTGTTTTGAAGGGAGCAGGGCTGGCAAAGTGAAAGCCAAGAAGCGGGCCGTGTACGATGAGCCTCGGCGCTCTGTGCAGCCTTTTAGATCAGCTCCTACATGCCAACTTTGTGCTGGCTGCTTTCAGTGTCAGCTGGCATGGCAACTGCTTTATCTCCCATAGATTTGTTTATCTGAGCACAACAGCTCGCATTTAACCCTTTAGTTTCAGCATTTGCCCATTATTAGCCCAAGAAGGGGAACGAAAGGCTTAACAAACCATTCTGTCCTAAAACGTTTTGCCCACACTTTAACCTTATTTCTGTTCTCACCTCAGCCATCATTCGCTGGAGGCGTGGGTGATGGAAAACATTTCCCCAGATCACTTGTCATCATCGTATCCAGATCTGTGAATGATGGGCTAGCTAGGCAGGGATCTAATTTTTCCCTGTTTTCTATATATATCTTTGATTAGAAACTTAACATTTAATTCAGATACACGAAATTAATCCACCAGCCATCCTGCTCCCATCCAGCACACGGAGCCCTTTCCCCACTGCTGCATGTCAGTCCCCTACACCAGCAATCTATTCGGCCAGCCAGCAAAGCAGCAGTCAGGATCAGCTCTGTACATCTGTAGAAAGTGGGAGCCAGACAAGGTTTAGAGTGAGAGAACTTAGAGGATCCCGTGCTTTTTCCCTAGGCTACACACTTACCCCCTTATTTCTGTCTCTAGCCTCACACCCCACTGACAACACTTCAAACTACATATTTAAGTCATTAGTTCACTCAATATTTACTGTATACTGCCTTTGTCATGGCCAACGGGGAAGAGAACAATTATGGAGAACTAACTTTCTGCATCCTCTTTGTTCACCAGTGGCTTGTGCAAAACACTGCAGTGAAGACAGAGGTGGAGCTGACATACAAACCCTCGTGTCCTATACCCCATATAGGCACGTGGTTTCATGGCAGGTTGGTGAGAAGAACCAGGGCACTATGGCCGGAGATCATGAGAGAAGGCCAATGAGGTAGTGTATGGATAACATAAAGGCTGTTGTACAAAGGTCTGGCTTATGCACAGATAAGACCAATAGCATGTAAGGGAAATTAAGACCTTTTTCTTCCCTTTCTTTATCAAAGGCTACAAAATTGTCAGCGGACTGAGGTCACCATAGCAACTACTAGGCATCATTTAAACATGAAGTGCATCCTTCCTACCAGGCTGGCTGTCAGAGGATCATCCATCAGCGTGTGAGGTCAACGCAAATGCTATCAAAGAGGCTCTTAGCTCAGAGAAGGGCATGGGTCATGTTTCAGAGAAAAGCAGATGCTTTTCGAGCAAGAAACAAAGAAAAGAAGATGTTGTCCAAGGCAGGTTATCAGTTGTGAGAGAAGTCTCAGACAAGAAAGCATATTCAAGCACTTGTTTAAAGGCAAGAGTGAATGTGAGCCCATCTCACCTAAAGCCTCACAATCAAATGGAATTCCTTCCTTAATTATTTGAGTCAAGAGGAGAAACAGCAAGAGTGGAGGCTGCTGGTTAAGGTTGAAGCCGCTGCCCATGTTGCACCAACAATGATAATTCAGTGCATTATCTTTTACACATCCACGTGTTCTTCAAACTGCTTAGCAGCTCTTGCCTCGTTCCATCCTTGAATACTTTCCAGACCAGCCCCGCTTTTTAATTCTCCAGAGCCAATTAGCTCTCAGATCACATTGGCAAAGGTCTTGAATTGTGTTACAGCTTTCCCCCGGTAGCCACAGGATGTTGACTTGCCTCGGACCAAGGACTTGATATTTAACTGAATTGATCAGAAGAATTTAGAGCAATTGTTGCTACAGAACTTGTTCAGTGAGAATCAGAGGCACAGAACCCATTGTCCCCACGATTTGGTGGGAAAGGCCAAAAATGTCATTCCCCTGTTAAAAGAAGTATTCATGAAACCTTAACTAGAAGATTGGAAACACAGATACAGTCAGTATTCTCTGATGACAATACCTGCACTAGCAGTATTTCCTGCATTGCAGACAGACTTTGTGATTCTGTGGCAGAGGAGACATGTTTAATGATAAAGGGTTACCTTTTTAGGTAGGGTTAAGGGTTATGGTTTAGCATTTTGGGTTAGGGTTAAGTGGTAACAGTTTGGGTTAGGGTTAAGAGTTTGTATTTTGGGTTACAGTTAAGGGTTACCCTTTAGAGTAGAGCTTGTCATCATATCATAGAGCGGCCTCCTCAATTTGGAAAAGCTGATATCATTCCATGACTTTACTGCCCATGGAAAGCCCAACAGGTAACAGGAATAGGAAACTAAAAGGAAAGAACTTGCTATCCAGTAAGCACTACTAACTCAGCGATGGAAAAGGGAGTTTGTAACATCTCCACTGGATAAGTCTCCTTTCCGACATCTGGGACTTGCAGCAACAATAACGCATATACAATTATTGTTCCTAAGATGAACATACTATGGGATGGCCCGTCTCTGTAAAACAGAATGCTTCCTGCTGCTGGTGGATTCCCTCCCTTGGTTTTCATGAGGGATGCTAAAACACCCACTAGGGGTGAGATATATTTGAACAGAAAACCTCGACCTTTGCATCGATCTCTTCCCTTGGCCATTTGACAGGCAAACACGATTTCCAATTTCAGGCAGCTGCAATGCCGACGTTAATTTCAGCCAGTATCCAACAAATCCTCCATCACCTCCTTCACATTTTGCTGGTTAGAAGGTCTCTAATCTTTAAAAATCACCTTTTTCTTTATATAAAAATACACCAATAAAGAGGCCAAATTAATAGCAACTGATTTGCAAAGACTCTGAACGACGAATTTTCATGTCCTTTCACCCTGTTTGGGAGTTATGTACCACATGTCGTCAGCACTCCAGGATGATTTCCCCAGAAGTGACACAGAAACACTTCCCACATTTGCACATTTAGTACTGCTGCCCCTCTCATTAACCCTTGTCTTGTCATCTTGTTTTGTTTGATTAGGGATAACATCCAAACTCAGGCAGGAGAAAAGAGGCACGGATGGCTTACCAAATCCAATTAACCTTGCATTCATAAATCCCATGTGATACATCTAGTGCAGAATACACCAGGGTTGGTGTTCTAGTGACAAAGTAGTTAAGTGGCTCTCCCTGCCTTTAATGGGATCAGTAATGGGCTATTTTCAGCTCTGTCTCAGGGACAATGGCTAAGCAATGAAGATGCATGACTGACAGAGCAGCAGCAAGCCCAGCAAACATTTGGGTTCAAAAACATAAAGATGGGATATCATACCCCCTTAAACTCTACAAAACCTGGATGGACTCTTTATTCCACTGAATTTTAATTAGAACCCTTCATCCGGGTTCCAGCAAGTGTCAGTCATGCTCTTTTGGATGTAGCAGGCAATGTCCTAGACTGAGCACCGGATAAACAGTCTGTATAGCTGGAAGATTCTGTAGGAGCTCATCATATTTCTCATTTGGATTTTGAAATGAAGGCTACTTCTCAATGTGAAGCACATGGTAACACTCAGAAACTGCCTATTACCATTTGTATTAGATTTCACTGCAAATCGGAAACCTAAAAATACGCTTATTTTTGATCTGGCTATTGGGTTTCTTTCAGTGGCCCTTCAGAGTACAGGTTTTATCACTCTAGAATTTCTCAGCTGTGCAGGACAATGAATGAAAAGCCTTGGCAGCTGTGATTTTCCTTTGCCAGACACATCACCACTGCCTGATAAAATAAATAAAGGAAGGAAGAGAATAAAACACAAAATTTTCTAGTTGGGAGTGTAGATAACTACACACAGAATCACAGAATCATAGAATCACCAAGGCTGGAAAAGACCTACAAGATCATCCAGTCCAACCGTTCACCGATCACCAATAGCTCCCACTAAACCACGTCCCTCAACACAACATCCAATCGTTCCTTGAACACACCATGGCTTGCCCCAGTTTGTTTTCCTTTTTTAATTGCAAAGATACCTCAGAATGCTTTAAATATCCTCTGGTGCTAGATGGGTTTTCTTTGGGGTTAGCACTTGGAAGGAGCTGAAGAAAACATAACTTATAAAAGCAACATGATGGAAGTTACTGCTTCTAATGAAAATTGAAGAGTGAATTGATGGAAGAAATGGATTTTGAAAAAGAAAAAAATTATATAAAAGAAAACAAACAACCAAACAGAAACCAACTAACAAAAAACCTCCAATGTTTAGGAATCCTCCAGGATAGAAACCACTGTAAATCTTTAACCTACCACACTGGAAAAGATTAAGGAGATACTATGACTTTTTCAGGTGGAGAGATTTATAGAACAATCCTTTAGTTCACAACGAGAAAGGAAATTAAAACATTCCCATGATTTTGAAGGAGAACTGAGATGAAATGTTACCAGGAAGGGTCACAAGATATACGTATCATGGGATTTCCAAAGGACTTTGGGCTTTCCGTATCAGTCAGTCCTCAGTACAACTGCAATGAAGGTCACAGCTGAGTATATTTTCAAACCCTCAACAGCAAGAGATGGTCTTTTCAGCTAGATCCACTGAACTGTTCTTCAACAGAGCATCTCTGAGGATGACGGGAGTGGAGTTTCATCAGGCAGTTTTTATTTTTAAGTCCATTTTCTTTTTCATCTCACTGAAAGCAGAAATCAGACAGCCAAGTCCAGACGGCCAAATTCCTTTCAGAAATTCAGCAACCAACAAGGCTCCTGCAGTGACTTCATTCATCTCAAGATACAAACTTGACACAGGTCAGAGGAAATACCTTCTATGATTCCCTATCAGAAGCTGGACTCAATGATCCTCATGGTTCCCTTCCAACTCGAGATATTCTCTTGCTCTCTATAACTTCCTGAAGAGAGGTTGTATTGAGCTGGGGATCGGCCTCTTTGCTTGTGTCATTAGTGATAGGATTAGAGGCAATGGTTTCAAGTTGCAGCAGGGGAGATTCAGGCTGGACATTAGGAAATATTACTTCTCAGAAAGGGTGGTCAGGCACTGCAATGGGCTGCCCAGGGAGGTGGTGGAGTCACCGACCCTGGGGGTGTTCAAGGAATGGCTGGATGTTGTGTTGAGGGACATGGTTTAGTGGGAGCTACTGGTGATAGGTGAGCGGTTGGGCTGGATGATCTTGTAGGTCTTTTCCAACCTTGGTGATTCTATGATTCTATGAAACAGAAGTCCATGTGACCAGTTCAGATTTAGACATAATTTTCAGATTTCCAAAGCCAAGTGAGGTAACTTTCCCCCCACTCTTTAAAATTAATGCTGATGCATGTGGTTCCCCTATTTTATCCAAGCAGATGTACCTACAGGTGCTTCAGTGTTTCAAAAGACAAACATTTTAAAATATAAATCAAAATTATTGCTACCGTCTGTAAAAATGATTTTTGGTCACCTAAAAACTCTGCTGAATTAAGAATGAATATACAGTTAACGGACACTGGGGTCAGTGCCTATCCTGCTTACATATTCTAGAAACACAGCAGCCAGAGAATACTGTAATGATTTATAAAATGTGATTAGCCATGTCTTAGAAACATTTTAATTATCTAATAACCCTTTATTTAAGGAACCTCCATAATAATGTGACTTTCTTCATTAAGCCCTTGTTGAAGCAAATATACTTGGTTAGCTAAAATTAGCAGTAACGAGACTGAAAATTCATCCTGATTCACCCAGAAGAGCAATTATGGATGTAGATATTTCCACCTTGGGGTCACTAGCACAAATCCAGCTGGGTCTGTGATGGTTTCAAACCACTCCAGATTAAACGTTTATTTGTTTATCTAACGAATTATGTATCTTGGTTTTGTCCCTTCTGAACAGATGTCCAAAAAAAACCCCAGTAACAGCTGTCACTTTTATTAGTGATCCCGTAAGGAGATAAAGAAGGCAGAACATATATTTACACTGGACTGAGTACTCCTCCCTTAGGGTTATGCCATCACCCTCCTAGAGGCCGAATGTGAAGCACAATTTACAGACAGGACCGGAAATTCTGGACAAAGCATTCAAAAACCTTATTTCAGCCCTTCAATGTACTGAGCCTTTATTTTTTTTTTTTATGGCAGAGCATTCCTATTTTAAGTACAGTGTTACTATTTTTCTAAAACGAATATTAATTTTAACTGAAAAAAAATATGGGAAAAGACCTGATTTTAAAGTTAAATGTTAGTTATACGCTGGAATAGACCATGTTGAGCTGACGCTGCCTTGGAGAAGGGAGATACACTAGATGGTTTCTCAGGAGCCCTCCAAACCTTAATTACTTCAAAAGCAATGGCACCACAGAAAAGAAATTTCATCAATAGAAAGGAAAAGGTACTACATTTGGGTAGGATATAATTATAAGCACTGGAAATATAGACTGCCCAGAGAGGTTGTGGATGCCCCATCCCTGGAGGTATTCAAGGCCAGGCTGGATGTGGCTCTGGGCAGCCTGGTCTGGTGGCTGGCAACCCTGAACATAGCAGGGGGGTTGAAACTAGATGATCTCTGAGGTCATTTTCAACACAGGCCATTCTGTGATTCTACAAAATATCCCCTGAAATAAAGAGACCCATTAAAAGGTCTCCAGCTGATGTGTGTTGGTAGATTGTCAGAGAGGAAAGAGTTCCTGTGCTGTAGGATGCAGATAGCATCACTCTCCGGGTTATCAAACTAGTGATATCTCTGATCATTGTACCTCAAAAAGAAAGGAAAAGAGAGAAAGAAAGGAAAAGTGCTGCCTATGTTACCATGCCTATCTTGAGGGCAGGTAGAGGAAGCACATCACAAGCCACCAAAAAGGAGGGGTCCTAACTGAAGGTTGGTCAGGCACTGCATTGAGCAGCAGGTCTCCTGCAGTTATATCAGAAGATAACAGCAGATCAGCCATCTGCTGGTGCACAACAAATGCTATAAAAGCATTATGCCTGCAGGTTGCAAGCATCACTGATAACCGGACTGTGAAAACTTTTGATTGAGTGTGTATCTTGTGCAAAGGATGACCAAAACTGGTCTGACAATTAGGCTGAATGACAAGCAGTCAATGAAAACAGATAACAAAGTCATGGAGAATAATGTAAATAGATACATATACTTATATATATGTGTGTGTGTGAGTGTGTGAAAGAGGGAAGAATATTTCCTTTCCCATGTTGGACACAAATCCTCCTAGATGCTCTATGCTGTCTTTTCTATTATGGTTGATGATGATGGTTCAGTAAGTGTCATTGTACTCACTGAATTTATACTGGACCAATACTGCAGCAGTACAGATTATGTGTAATTACACACACTGTAATTGAAGCACACAGAATTACAGGAATTATCATGTTTTTATAACTGATAATTTAAAAAGGGACTTGTCTTCCTCCCTTCAAAAATAAGATGCCTCGTTTAAGGGAACTGTCTTTATTACTTGCTGGATAAAGAGAGATTACCTCCAAATGGTAATTAACCTCATGTTCTTGAAATGAAAAACATTGCATTCCATTGATTTCTTTCTCTTACTTTCTCCACGTTGACTACAGATGGAGCCCAGTGAACTAACTGAGAGAAGACACTTGAATTTCATACGGGTATGTTTAGTGAGCTGGTGATCACCCTTCAATTCCTCTCCATTTCACAACAGCATTTTGGTGTTTCCTTCACCAAGATGAACTGTCTGTTATTAAAGGTGAGGATTTCAGCATGCCCAGAGCTGTGTATGAAATATTTACCATCTACAGCAAATTGTGCGCTGTCCGTAGCAACACCGGGAAGGTGAATTTTGGACTCAAGATTGTGTATGAATAATTCATTGGCAAAATAATCTTTGGGAAAAGGATCCAAGAGGGAAAAAGGTGAGGCTTTTCCTCCATGAGAAGTGCTCATTCAGTGACCTATGCTGGCCTCCATGGGTGCTGGGATGAGATGGACATTACTGTTAAATATCAGCAAAGGCTTGTTGTTAACTAACAACGGGCAACTCTTACAGGGAGTAACGCATTCTGGAAGCAGAAACAGTCCATCTCAACACAGTGCAACCTGAGCAATTTTCTGACCTTTCATCTACTTTTGTTTCTCTGCTTGGTTGCAGGTGCCTGCTGCAAGGAGCAGTAGGAAGCTGACATCTCATTTCTACAGAGAACAAGAAGGCACGATGGAGCTCCTCCACTTCTCCAAGATTTTTTAGTTTTCCCCAGCCCTCCACTGGGCCTCCAAGATGGCAGCTCCTCTGATTGCTCCTTTCATGCGCATCCATTCCTTAGGCATGAACGGAACTCAGCTCTGAGTTTTAGTTATATTCTGAAATAGGTTCCAGTTGTGATGACTAGTTGTCTGACACCTTCACACACTCTCAGGTCTTGTTGATCTCTGTGGATACCCAAGGGCAGAACGTCCTGTTTAACTACTAGACTTTGCGATAATTTCATGGTGACTGAGACAGGTTTTTTTTTCACACATCCTTCCCCCTTCTACCCACCATACGCACATACATCTACACACAAACATCCTGGTGTTTTACTGCTTTCTTTCGAACAGAAGTTCAAATCAACCCCAGGCCCTACTGGCCATGCAGCTCTACCAGGCAGAAGCAAAGAACATGGAGAGAGGACTTTACCATCTTCAGAGATGATAAATCTGAACAGCGCGGGACACTTGACGAAGACAATTTCACCCACACTTGCAGGTTTCCAGCATGTAATATTGTCCCACATTCCTGGGCAACCTACAGAAGAGAGAGAGGCAAAAAAAAAAAGATAGATTAATGGTGTACATTTTCTCATTTTTTTCTTTTCTTTTTTTTTTTTTCAAAATGGTTTTAGTGGTTGGTTCTTCCTTCTATCCATCAGTGTGTAGCTGGTTACAATAATGAACGGTATCACTTTCTAATAAGCTTTCCCTGGCCCCCAAAATAATTTGCATTGATAAGAATAGCACAAGCATACATAGTGTCATACACTAATGGACAGACTCCACTCTGGCAAAAAGAGAAATCTGTTAGTCCCAATAAAACTACTCCATTATATGTCAGAAACTAATTCTCCCTTTAGCGTGGAATTCACAGCCACTGTCTGTCTACCAAAAGCGTGTTAAATCTGTGGGGATCTGATTGACATCTTTGATTTCAATTCAGTGAATTTCTGCAGACTTGAATCCCCATCGTACGTTGGATACTGACATTCATTGGAATTTGGCCCAGGGAGGTGACTGGAAATTGGAGAACAGATTCTGCTTCATCCCACAGCTGCTTGTTGAGATGTTTTTTGGAATGTATATGAGAGAAGCTTTTATTTTGTTCAGTTCTTTAGGAAAATATTCAGTACAGAAATGTAAAGAACCACTCCTGTAGCACTCACAGACCCTCCACAATCATTCAAATATGATTCCTGTCACCAGCCTTTAATTAAAGATCTGAGTGATACGCAACCAACCTCCTTTTACAGGATCATGCCTTTTATTTCTAACCTGAAAATGTTTATTTCCAGTTTCCAGTCATTATATGGAACTGGATGAATTTTAGCATCAGAAGCATGCAGAAATAGGAAGTGATAATGTTAGGGATGGGAGTTTTTTTCTCTTGGGACACAGGAAAAAGAAGGGCATTAAACATCAGAAATACAACAGATTAGGACCAGTTTTCAAGAAGCAGCTTTCTATGCACAACCCAGTCTGCAGCTGTGTAAAGCTGAAGTCATCATCTTACTGGTTTAAAAACCTAGAAAACTTATCTAGTGTACAGAAAAGCTCAGAAATTTCCTACTAACGTCCAAAAAATTTCTCATTAAAGGAATCTCAAATGGGGATCATCTTCTACCTCAGCAGGAAAAGAAAGACAGACTAGATCACAGAATCATTAAGGTTGAAAAAGACATGTAAGACCATCTAGCCCTTTTAAGCATCTCTCAGAGCTCTTGGCATTTGATGTAGGCATTGAGCATCTAATCTTATCAACTGTTAGAAGGTGCAAGTTCCACATAATTTGCCTCTCCCCGTCTTTCTTCCACTCATACTCCAGACTGATTCCTTTGCCAGACGAGTATCTCATTCTGTGCATGCTATGACTCCACTGGATATCTCGGAAAGGCTCAAAGACTTCATGTGTTTTGCAATTTGAAAAGTTCAGTGATACCAAATATGGGAATCAAGATCAAATTGAGCGCTGTTCGATTTTACTGTCTTTGATAGCTACCGTTTGTCCACACAGCAGGAACAGCATTTACCATTTAAATCTGAAGGCATTTGGTAATAGGTTTATAGTTCACTGATGTATGGCAATCTGTATGAAAGTAAAGCATATGTAAATACCCACGGTAATGAGACATTTGCTTACAAGAGGTGTTAGAGACAATCAAAGAGCCTAATGAGATCTTCTGAGAACCACCTGCTAGCCTTGCTCACTTGAATTAAACGGCTGTGTTAGAATTAGGGAAAGCTTTCTTATTCTTTATTACTACTTTAACATCAGTTGTCTTCTAAATTCTGGTGTAACAATAGAAACTACAAACCTATCTAGAGAAATGAGCAGAAATCCTCACACTGCAGAAAAGAAAGAGAAGACAATGAATAAATAATTCATAGAAGACTGAACAGTAGTCTGCTATTGTGGCAATACCAAGCATAACTAAAATATTCCAGTTTTAAAAGACATCACAACTCCGTTGTACTAGAAAACACTGATGTGTTGGCATCGAAAGAGAAGGAAAGAGGAAAAAAAAAGAGTCAAGTCATTTGCCCAGTAAATGACAAAGATTGGAAAGAATTCAGTGTCAGTAAGAAAGTTGCCTGATCCTTCCAGGTAAAATCAAACTTGAAAGCAACCACTTAGAAGAACAACTCAAATAAATAAATAAATATAATACATGTCAGCATGGACAACCCCCTCCCATTTGTAAACCACAACACGGCCAGGAACTCCTGCTGGGTGAAACCTGCCCACGGAAATCAGTGTGATTTGAGTGTGAAACTGCACGGTAGGGTTCTTCTCTGGCTCTGATGGTATGTCTCCATTGCTGTGTGATGCAGGGATACCCAAGCTGGCTTTGAAAGAGACACTGCAAGAAGCAAGGCGCAGCGTCACGTGGACTGGTTTTCTGGGTTCTTAGCATGTTTGGAATAAATAATGTCTGGAATAAATAATACCAACATATAGTTTTAAAGAATAACTTTTCACGTAGGCCAGAGCATAAAAGTAATACACAGAATTGGTTTTAATACAGGATGCCTCGCAGGGAGTGCAAATTCTGCTTTACCTTCCCAAGTCTGTACTTCAGCCTGCAGACAGAAACCTGCTTGCTGAACTTTGTAGGATCCATCTCAGCTAAACCAACTTACGTAAAGCTTGGCATCTGATCTTGGAAAGCTGTTTAAACCCTCCTCATAGCATGGGAAGAAGAGTGTTTCATGTTATTCCGCTAGTCACCTTCTCCCCAGTGGCACAGCTCACCTTTTGGAGCCTCACGTGTCAATGGCTCTTGAGGAAATGCAAAGTGGTTGATCTGACTGTGGAATTAGGATCAGTTTAACTTCAGGCAGCTCAGACTTCCCAATTTAACTGTGCTCAGCTAAATGATGTTTCCTCTGTAGCCCCGCAGTAGCAAGACTTTCCATTAGGAATAATCCCATTTTAGCTGGGCAGTGGTGGTGAACTACTCTCTAAGTATACTTCCATCTCTCCACAGACCACATTCAGTAGAATGAGGCTAAAAATTCTTATCCTAAATAGCTGCCCCCTGAATCCCAATTTCAGCTAAGGAACCATATTCATTTTTTAATAAATCCATGTGAAGCTCAGGGCAGCTAAGCTTAAATATAATACTGTTGAATCTGACGGGGTTGCCTCATATACCTACAGACGTAAGGATGCATCTGACCTGACAACAAGTGAAAAAGTAAAGCTCTCTAAGAGAGAGGTGCAATTTCACAGCAAGGAGAAACTTTCATCGTGGTAGAGTTTTCAGTTGTAATTTTAAGATTATGCTTCGCACTGAAATGATTCTACTCATCTTCCTTCTATGGAGGTTCACACAAATCTTCAGCTTCGAGACCACTACATCAAATGCTGCGATATTCAACCACCCTAAAATTGTTGGCTGAAGTTGGCCGGAGAAGGGGTGAAAAAAGAATGACAGAACAATGGGCAAAGGCGTTTCACAGAATCACAGAATCACAGCTTATTAGCTAATAGTGTATGGGTCAGTACATAGGAAAAGAAAGGAATGGATGACACATTTGCATAAAATTTGTTTCCTTGAGATATTAAGAAAAAAAAAAAAGCAAATAAGTAATCCTGGTAGTTGTGTATTTTTCATGTACAGAAATGAAAGCTTGAGGTAAAAGTCAACCTGTTTGGCTTACAGTGTTCAGATTTAGCTTCAGTTCTTCTCATTTATTAGTTTAAAATATCACCTTCAAGGTCATATCATCTTCAGAAGGGTAACGTCAAAGGAAACACAATGCTACAAGACAGAATATTAAACCGAATTATGTAATGTGCAATAACTTTTAAAGGGCAATACTACATATAAAGCCCTTCAGAAAGAGAAGGAATACAAGACAAGGTCTTTCTGTTCCTACATAAACCCAGGTAAATAACAAAAGAAATAAAAGCTTGAGCAAAGGCTGGTTCTGAGGCCAGGATCTTTGAGAGTGGTTGACATTTCAAAGCAGATACACCTTGTAGGAGCTCCTGTTGAAGCAATGGTGTCTTTCAAGACAGGCAGCACAATCAGAACTCAGATTCAATAGACTCTTTTTAAAGTCCAGGACGTAAGAGAGTAGAAAAGAAAATTCAACAGAATTTCCAGCATAAGCTATAAAAATGGGGAAAAATACTAAGAGAGGCGCTTCTCCTAGCTCTTAGAATTACTTGGACAAAGTCTACTGATGCAGCATATGCCATCTAGATCAGCTATTACTCTAAGAATTTGTCCCTTTATCCAAATTCTGCTATTGCTGCACCAAAAAGCACGTGGTATTGTCTAATGTGCTATTCATTCGCTTCAACAACATAAATATAAGGTATGCAAATCCAAGCTAAGCTCCTCTACACCTCTTTTACAGCACAAGAAGAAAAACAGACACTTCCAGAGGGCACTGTTGGAGGGTTTCTAAGATATCCTGTCCTCTGGAGATACTTCTTTTCTGCCGCTGATTAGAACAGGCACCAAGAGAAAACACAGGCTTCAAAACGCTGGAATCAGAGCAGAGGAATTCCACACGTATAGTTCAAGTGCTTCAATGAGGGCTGTATATGAAGGACAAGAAACCTTACCAATAGTTTGCCCACATTAACATTTTCCATTGCCCGTCTCTAGATAATTACTGACCCAGCGTTAGGTTATCAAGTTACACAACGAAGTTGTGACTATTTAAAGTCTATCATTTATATGCTGATTACTGCATAAATTACGGTGATATTTTCTAAAATATGGCATAATCAGTTGGGCCAGTCATTCTATAAGATGATACTTTCAGAGGTCCAAGAATTCCTGCGTGCAGCCATATGTTCAAACAGCTATTGAAAATAAAATGATTTGAAATAGTTCACTTCTCACCCACCAAGGTAATCCCAGATTGGATCAAAAACTAAAAGTGAAAGTAATAAATGGGTTTTCTTTGATTATAACAAGGCTGGACAATGCTCCTGGACACGTCATCTGATTTTTGGGTGGTTCTGTGTAGAGCCAGGAATTGGACTCAAGATTCCTATGGATCCCATCCAACTCAGAACACTCTATAATAACAGTGAGTTTTACAGCATAGCAGTGGAAAAAAAGACGAGCTGGAGATAGCTGGCTTTAGATCTCAGGAGAGGCCAAACTTAAATCATGTGTTTTAGAATCAGAAGCTAGACTTTAGAGTTCAACAGGAAGGATTTCACCTGGTTCGGACGTTTTGCATCACTCAAGAACTTCAATACGCCTTCTTAGGTTATCCTAACTTAGGAGCCACACAAATCACCGATCAATACGTTATTCCTCCTGTTTAGGTTAGGAAAACAAATAAATACAAACGCATTCACTAATCCCTGCTTGGCCACGATCGGTCTCTCAAAGGAGAAAAGAAAACTGAGATCTCATTTGTCCACCGGTTCAGGCCATAAAACTATTCTCCCCGTGACAGTGGAAGCCCTTGTCCATGTCTTGCCTCCATCTCACACTTCAGCAGGAAAGGCTAATACCAAAATTACTGTTGTTATTCCTTAAATATTTCATACATAGAAAAGATCAGCTTCTAAATGGCAGGAGCTATTATCTATAATTAGAAATATCTAAAGCTTTTTTTTCTTTTTCTTCCCCTAAAGCTGTTTAATTCTTTACAATCGCAGAATATTTATTCTAAGCTCACACTTGTATTACTTTTCTTGCATTGTTACCAGCCAAGAAAACCTCATCCAAGAAAATCTCCAAAATCCTTTAAGTGCTGCCAACCAATTGGCCTTCGGTGAGCACTGAAGAGAAGGGAAACTTCCGTTTGGCAAAACCTTTGGAACATTTCTTCATCTAATTATGCAGAAGAGTAAAAAGCCAATTATCTGGGAAATCGAGAGGGTTTGTTTTTTGGGTTTGTTTTCTTTTTAAGAAAACTTCCCTTAAAAAGGGTCGGTTTCTGTGAGAAAGTTACCATTTTGCAACTCTGGATGCCAAAAAAAACCCACCGCTGTGAAATTACTCAGAAAATTGGGAGATTTTATTCTGGTGCTGCTGGAGGACAGAACAACTCTTCCAAGCTGCCAAAAGCTGACCCAATGCCAAGCTTGCCAGCTGCGGATAACCCGGCATCGCTCAGGATATGGGTGGTGGGAGATCGCGGGTTACTGCTGGAGGAACAGCTGGTGTCCCTCATTCCTCTCACTGCTGGTGGCAGCCAGGATGGTTATCATCATCCCGCCCCACCACCATGTCTGACTCACTTCCCTCCTTCCTTAGGAGAAGCGCAGATAAGGCACTTGCCTTTATCAACTCTGTTTTCCATTAATTCTCTAAGCTGTGAGAGAAGGGAAAAAGAGCCTACGCCGCAGTGCCTAGAAGGCTTTGCGTACATCGCAGTGCTATCAATCTTCATCCTTAAGTCACTTGGATCAAGTCACTTCTGGGAAGAGTGCAAGAAAAATACTGGTTAAAGAATTAGCCGAGAAGAAAACAATGGAGTGAGAACCAGAAAGAGGTCTTTTTCCAGAAACCATTCCCTTCTCCAGTCAGATCCCACCCTTCACACGCACAATCTGCCTATGAATAGCAATTAAGTAAGGACAAGATGGAGCGCTGCAAGCAGTGTCCAACCTTTCAGAACTGTTTCAGTTAAAAAATAAGGCTATATTTTTTCCATGTTAGTGGAGCAACTGGATAGACACACACGTCTCTAAACTTTCTGTGCAAAACCTACACGTATGCTAATTGTTCATCGGTATTCATGGGCCTTATAGTGAACCCTGGCTTTCAACCATCGCTGTAAGAAGGAATCTTTGCATGCTGTGTGGTTAAAAAGTCTACTGCCACTTCTGCCACCCACGGATGGTTTCTATTTGGCCCACTGTGAGACTTACGGGCCTGTGAAGAAGAAATCCGTAAAGATCAGTGGGATTTACCAGTTGCCATGGATACAGATAAAGTAAAAATGTTATCGGCGTGTCTTTTTGGTGTTTTGGAGTTTGTGTTCCTCTGTAAATAGAGAGAGGATTTGGCTGTATGGAAGAAGATGAGAAGAGGATTTGGTAATCTCTTTTGAGCATGAAGGTTTCCCAGAAATAAACTCAGCACTTCAAGACTTCTGTGTCACAAATGAAGGCAGGAGGGAACAAACAAATTTTCTTCATTTGTTAATTTTTAGCATAACTCATACCAGTACTGAACTGGGACTAAAATGGGACACAGTCCTTCTAACAGTCTCTCATTATGGGGCCGTGTTTTGAACTTTGAAAGATCCCAGCTGGGCTAAGATTTTCAATGGGACTTACTCAGACTGAACCTGAGGTGAACAGCATTCTAATCAATTAGATTTGTCAAAATTTGGACTTATTTCTAGAAGGATAAATAAACCAAACCAAACAGGCAGGCACTGAACTACTGAAAATAGCAACCAAGCTCTGTGGCTAAACGACTGGCAATTTCAGAACTTATGTTGCATTCCCTTCTGTATTAGCTTCTCTCAAAGGCATTAATAGATAGCAATTACTTAGGTCTCACAGTAGCTCTGTGGCTAAGAAGATTCTCTGCTCTTTTAAGAGCTGCAAAACAAAACAAAGCAAAACAAACAGAAGAAATGGTAATAGTGAAGCCAAACACCCTCCAAGCAGGAGTTGTAACAGAGTTCAGAAGAAAGCTGCCACTTCATATTCATACTGTGCCCTCCCCCTATTCTTGCTTTTCTGTATTTCATAGAATTATCCAAAAGGATAAGGCATTTCTATAGTAGGAGATAAATTATAGCAGATCTTGGGTCAGATTCATTTTTGATGTAACCACAGTGACGCCAACGTGGATGCACTCGAGAGGCATTTATTACTTGTTTACTCCTTCAAATCTTCTGAGAATGAGAAATGGCTGAATTAAATAACTTAATTTCTTTCAGTGTGCAAATTGTATAATCTCTCCTGGAAACTGCGGCAGTGGTGAGTCAAACAACTCCTTATTAGAGCCCATGGGACCTGATAGCCTACTGGAGGAAACAAAGAAAAGAAGTGCATTTTAAAAAGCTCGTTAAGAGGCATGTTAACACATGGCGTGTTTCCTGTTTCGTGATGAACTCCTCTGACTCTGTCTACAGAGTATTCAGAGAGCAGTGAAAACATCACTGAAGCAGAAATCCAATCCAGCATTCTAAGGACTGGCATACACCTCAGAAATTTTGGCCACTATATGAGACTGAAGGAATTTACTGTTCAGTAAGTTCCCAGTTACGTAATGTTTTACAGTCAGAATCACAGAACCATAGAATCTAGAATGGCTTGGGTTGAGAAGGACCACAGTGCTCATCCAGTCCCAACCCCCTGCTATGTGCAGGGTCACCAACCAGCAGCCCAGGCTGCCCAGAGCCACATCCAGCCTGGCCTCGAATGCCTGCAGGGATGGGACATCCACAGCCTCCTTGGGCAACCTGTTCCAGTGCGTCACCACCCTCTGGGTGAAAAACTTCCTCCTAAAATCCAACCTAAGCCTCCCCTGTCTCAGGTAAGTAAAGACAGATGGATTAATTTGGACAGTTTACAATCCGCAGTGAAAAATGCAATGTGAGGGGTATCGATAGATGAAAATGGAGGTAGAGTGTATGATGAAGAAGAATGAAGGTGTTGATGAAGCGCAGAAAAACATCATGATCGCTCCCCCAGTAGCTTGGTAATAAGCAACAGATGTTTTGTTGATGTTGTTTGGTTTTTCGGTTTTGGAAAGGTTTTCAGCATTAAGAGAATGGGATAAAATGTCCAGTGCTATCACAGCTAGCCCATCACTATCCACAATCACCAGAGGCCATGGAAGTGTTCAGTCCTGGAAAAGTAAACGTTAACACTTTACACACAACCCTATATTATGTAAGCTACAGAATACCAGCTTCCTGACAGCATATAGTAAAGCACATAAAAATAAAACCCATAAACATAACCAGGAAGAAGACAAAAATACCTGCAATGTCTTAAATACATAAAATGTGTCAGGTGAGAATGCCCAGAAAACCAAAGGTTGACACAGAAAGGTCCAAGTGGCGTTAATGCAAAATCTGTACTGGAGATGAGACTGATCCCCTCCCTGCCTTTGTAAAGAGTTGGATCAGATCCTTTGTGAACAAGTGTTGTAGATCCATCTCTGCCTAAAGATGAGGAGGACAGAGGAAAGAATGGGAGGCAGTGATTAAGGACTGCTGAAGCTGCCATTACTACCTGACCACTCGCGGTATAGAAACAGTCACATCATTTCAACATCCAAATACGTAGAAGGTATTTATAGATACAGTTCCGAAGTACAACAGTGTATTTACATGTATCTTTAGATATATCTGTTCTCAGACTTAGTGTTTAAGTTACGTGTAAAAGAAACACTAGAAAGCACACAGGCATTTGTCTCATTTATAAACCAAGCAGGAGGTCTTATTCGTACATACTGGTGCGATCAGCTATCGTGACTGTACCATTTTAACTTTCCTTTATCAGTTCTTGGTGCTTGAATAATAATGTGAAACAAGCAAATGATTCTGGTACATCCTGTATGAGGATGATTATGTAATCAATTCCACGCACTGGCAGCACTGTATTTAATTTTGTTCTAGCTTATTCAATTACAACAATGGGTTCTGTCTTAAGCAGTTTGCAGGTTAGCAGAGAAGGGACAGAATCATATTCGTCATTTGGCTGCATGACCAAACACCTGGAGCAGATTCAATATTTCTGTGTCCTGGGAACAAAGATGAGGCATGTCCTCAAAATGTATGCAACAGTCCTTCAGTGCATTTTAATTAATCGTTTGTGGTCATTACTTCAGTTTGGCTTTGCTCTTGTCACATCACTTGGGCATACTCTTGTTGCACACTGTAATGATGGTTTTTCTCTTCTAAAGCATTTCACTGTTAACTGCCTTTTATTTCTAGTAGTTTTTCTTCCCCCTTGGCACACACATACACACCCTTGGCCTGGTAATCACATACTCATGGTACCTGCAGCTCCTCCCTCGATCAAATAGATAAATCTTGATAAATCAAGAATTATCCTAACCCCGTCTTTTGTTTTGTTTATGATCTCTGCTTACCTTGTTTCACAGGGCTAGCTTTGATTTGCTGTTCTGCAAAGGAAGCAGATCGATCAGTTCTAACAACTGTGTGAGTATGAAACGTGTGGTTTGGTTACCAAAAGCACAAGCTGCTACGAGTGGCACTTAGAAAGTTTGAAACCACTCTTTGAATAATCAGAAAGGCAGGGGAAAGGGTAGAAGACAAACACAGCTTTGGATCATAGAATCACAGAACCATAGAATGGTTCGAGTTGGAAGGGACCTGTAAGATCACCCAGTCCCAACCCCCTGCAATAGGCAGGGATACCTCCCTCTAGATCAGGCTGCTCACAGCCCCATCCAGCCTGGCCTTGAGTGCTTTCAGGGAGGGGACATCCACAGCCTCACTGGGCAACCTGTGCCAGTGTCTCACCACCTTCACAGTAAAGAATTTTTCACTAACATCTAGTCTAAATCTACCCTCTTCCAGTTCAAAACCATTTTCCCTTGTCCTGTCACTACACTTTCCTTGCACTTGGCCTTGATGAACTTCATGGGGTTGGCATGGGCCCAGCTCTCAAGCCTTTCCAGGTCCCTCTGGAGAGCATCCCTTTCTTCTTGCATGTCAACTGCACCGCTTGGCTTGATGTCATCTGCAAAGTTGCTGAGGGTGCACTCTATTCCACTGTCCCTGTAGATGCTACATGCCAAAGATGCTACATAACAGCAGCCCCAACACCAATCCCTGAGGAACGCCACTCATCACCAGTCTCTACTCGGACATTGAGACCTTGACAGCAACTCTCTGTGTGTGACCATCCAGCCAATTCCTTATCCAGCAAGTGCTCCATTCATCAAATTCATTTTTCTCCACTGTGGCAACCGGGATGTCATGTGGGACAGTGCCAAACGCTGTGCACAAATCCAGGCAGGTGACGTCAGTTGCTCCTCCTTTATCCACTGATGCCAGCCCACAAGATTTATCTGCTCTTAAAAGGTGATGACTGCACTAACTTCAGACATCTGCCTTACCTGGCAAAATGAGCTGGGTCGGCTCCTCGTTTGTTTAGTTAGACAGAGAGCCATGAAAAAAATATAGTAACATCAGCAAATCATGGAGAATCGAACATCTGGAGTTAAATATGAAGCTAAACTCTTTGAGAATGTGGATACAAATTGATTGAGACTCAGCACACAGATTAAAACACCTTAATTTAGATGTTTTAGTACGCAAACTCATGCAAATCTCACTGTCTGTCTATCAATTACATAAGGAGTTGTGGGAGACTAGCCAGTTAATTTAGCCAACAAATTAGATGTCTAACATCCAATGATCCAATCAGTCCCCAAGGAGGTTGCTTTCCCCTAAATACAGAGCCAAATATTGTTCTCTTTACTGAAGTACACACTGAAAATGCCTACCAAAGTCAGTGGGAGATGAGGTTGCAGACTGAGAGCAGCAGAATTATAACTGGATAAGAGTAAGTGCTATTCCTCAGGACCTAGCAAAATACAATTGCAATACGGTCTGAGATGGGTAATTGCTTCGATTCACCTATAAATCTGTGTATAAGGCACTCTGTATTCATCAAGCTGTCAAGATCACAAGCTATCATGACAGTTCAGAACAAAATTCAGAGGCGAGAAGAGAACACTTATTTTCACTGAGGTCACTGTGAAGTCTGGATGATAACTTTACTAAACTCTAATCCTTTCCTACTATCTTGCAAGAATAAGGTATATCCTCAAAAACTGAAGAAAAACAAGCGGTAATTAGAATCAGACCTTAACATTTGATATTCTCATAAATCTGAAATGGAAAAAAAAAAAAAATCACACATCGGTAGGAGAGAATGAATATTATCCTATCTGAAATGTCTGAAATTAGCAGATTTAATTAAAATACACATCAAAAATAGAGATAGGGCTGTAGAATCTCCCTCTCCCTCTGATTTGAAGGAGTAATTACACAAAATATTGTGATAATGTACCCTTGTAAGCATAGCCACCGAATTGTACAATATGATTAATGCTTGCTTACAACACCACAGAAGCCTTTCGATGTTGTGGATGATAACTGTGATGTAGCAGTGTAGATGGTGTGCTGTAAGACTGTTCTGCTTTAACAAGGCAAAAGAAACACACAGCAGTGGGAAAACTGTGCACCAGCTTTGTGGAGTGCTTATCACTTATCAACATCAAAAGAAGCCAGGGTCCACACACCAGGAGGAATTCATCTAAAACGTGACAGACAGCATCAAGACATTTCCCTTTGTTTTTCTTATCTGTGTGTTCAGAGACTTCTGCAGGTTTTCCCTGCATTCCACAGCAATCTTTGGGACAAAAGGAGCCTTTGCATGGCATCTCACATGGAGATAAGCCAACTGTCCAAGAGACTGTTGTGTTGGATGTGACCACCAAGGACCAACAATGAACCATCAAGGTGCTAGAAAAATGCTAGATGACATTAAATACCACCAAATAAGGCTATATCTTTTGGGCAATCATTGGGAGTGAATAGAATAATGATTTGGGGAATGTAATGAATATGTAATACATGTGAAAAATATAATCTGTTCATAAACCATCAATTGGGGGTGCATTTTTGGAGCGTCATCCCAATGCTTCCCCAGCACTGCCAATGAATTTCTGCTTAATGGCAATAAAACTCTTTGCTGTTAAGTCTCTTCACATCAATTTCTTCGATTCATCTCCCATTCTCTTATTAAGGAACCTACAGGTTGGTTTTCAGCCAGAAAATACAAGCTGAGTTTAGCCTCTACAGTTTGTTGTAGAACTGTTGCATCATATTAGACAGTAGTATCTCAAGCTGAGAAGCATAAAAACAACACAGGCCAAGTCCATGTTTTTTCTAGTAGAACATACAAAATTCTTCTCTCTAAGATGAAGCACACGTTACGCTCTAAGACCCAAAAATGAAACATGTGAGGAGAGTTCTTCACTTGTCTCACAAAAGGATGGATGGAAAACAATGTAAAACTGAGATATTTCCATTTTTCCTTTCTTATTCCTTCTATTTTGCAAAAGGAATTTGGGGAAGGAAATGCACATTCTTTTTTCCTCCCTTTTGGCAGGAGCAAAAATTATCACACACATTCAGAGTCAGCAGTACTGGCTAACTGCCCATGGGCAAAGCCAAGGATCTCCCTTTTCCCACCCACATTCTCCCTAGCTCAGAAGCTAAAAAATATATAAAGAATACAGGACATGCAGTTCCTGCTGCTTTGCTCCTTCAGTGATGGAAAAGAACGTGAAGTTAAGCAGTTGCTAGGGGACTGGCTCCACATTTCATCTCTCTTCAACATCCTATATAAGAAATTGAGATATGACCCGCTGTAATTCTCAACAAAATCAAGGGCACAGCTTAAGTCTACAATGAAGAAGAAATACAAACAGAAGAAATAAGGCATACGTACAGAGCAGGGGCTCACAGCATTACGATTTAAGGTATTTTTACTTTTATTTTCATTTTTACTTCTGCAGTAAAAGTGAGTTATGTCATTTTTGCCATGGTTGGAGGAGAACATGCAGATATTTTCTTGCTGCTTAGCAGATGGAGTAGTTAGTAACTTGTTATAATGCTGTAGCTTGCTTATTTGTCTGAGGATGATTTAACTCACTGCCCTTCAGTCTTATTTTGCTGAGGAAAAATCAATATGCAAAGCCTGTCAGCAGTCCAAATTATTACACTTATTCAATTACATATATTATTGAGTAGGCAGTTTTACATAATGAAGTTCTTGGCTTAAGTTTGTAAGGGAGTTATATTAAGAGGAAGCAGATACATCTCAGAATGAGCTGAAAGAAATGAAATTGTACAGTTGGGCGAATTCAGTCATCGGCCACCTATGTTAGAATATTCAGTGTTTGATGAAGTGCTAAAAGTGAAAAAAACAACAACCATAAAACCATTTCATAGTAAAGAACAGTCTAAATCTTTGGTCCACGATTACAGCTTCCTGAATGATCCTACAAAAGATACACAGAGATCCCAAAAGGAGTGATTCTAAGTATTCAGAATGTGAAAAGGAAGTTGTTCCTAAGAAATCTTCACATTGAAGTTCTCTACTAGAAGCCACTGAACTTAGTGCTAACCATAAAGTCTGCCAAATGTGCTTTCCAGAGTGAGACTCATCTGACCAATTGCCAATATCTACATTTGAATGGCTGCCATTTTTTTTCTGTAGTGGTAGTAGTAGAAGTCAGAAAGAGGTAATCCCAGAGAACAATCATCTGAAAGTAGACATCTGAAATAGGTCTGATGACTCATTCCCTCAAAAAGCCAACTTTTGTCCATTGACTGTGAAGGCAGCTAGCTTTGGGTCAACAGCCGAGATAAAAATACCTATGGCAAAGAAATCTGCCCTGATATTGTTCTTATCTTCACAGCAAGCTACTGAAAAATAAGAAAGGAAGTTCAAACAATGCCACCTTTATGGCACACAGCTCCCACTGTGTCCCAGACAATCAGTTCATTTCCTGGGCTGTGCCACTGCTAGGCCTTTTCAGTCCAGGTGGAAATGGAAGGATGCTGAAGAATAGCTGATGACCATCATTGCCATCTCATTCAAATAGATGACTGGCAGAGCATAATATTCACATGTAAGAAAAAAGGGGGAGCCCGGTCAAGCTTTGCTGAAGCAGGTCACAAGTTGGAGCACCATTCCGTATGGTTCTCCTTGAGAAGCACTGGGCGTTCTACAAATTCATCGCCCTGTCAGCCAATGAGAAAACAGCACTCCACTGGGTTTCTGCTCCAGGGCCTCTATTCACTTCTCAACACCAAGCCACAAAAAGGAACAAGGGTCCATCATTACCATCAACAGGACATGTGAGGAATTATTTCAGGGTGGGAAGGGAAATCTGCAGGTGTATTAAAGATCCTTCATTGTACCGGTGGTGTGAAGAAACACATCCTCAACACAGCTAAGACTTATTCTAGCCTGCACTGATAGATCCTGTTATATTTCTTGACCGTACTTTGTTAATTCATTAGCAACAGAAGCTCAAATCTAAGGAATTACAGCAGTAACCAAGATGTGTGTGTTGTCTTCATTATCTGCCAGCATATGAAGCAGTATCCTTTACATCTTCCCAGGCTTCTATGAGCAAGAAGAGGTCAGAAATCATTGTTGCACCTTCTTGTCTCTGATTAACTCTGCTGATATGGCCAAACTCTGAAGACAAGAGTACAATATTCTGGCAGCTTCTCTGTTAAAAACAACTAATTGTGTCCCCATTAATCAGTGCTTACAATGATGCTTTAGTAACCTATTTTTTCTATGTCACTGCAATCGATGAAGATACATAAGCAGGTGTTGTTGTTTTGGTTTTTGGTTGTTATTGTGGTTTTTTTAATAGGTTGATTAACACCCTTCAGAAAACAAAACAAAGAAACAAATGAATCCTCACAACCCTGCCCTTACTTTGATAAGAGGACTCTCTTAAGAAACATGACTTGCTCTCTGGAAATGTGTATCTGTTTCCGTTGAACTGCATTGAGAACTCTTGAAGCTCACAGACTAAGGAATCTAAACGTAGATTAATGTATATGAAATGAGGTGGGCTTTGGCTGGCTCACTGCAGGTAATGAGGGCCACCTGAACCTCATCACCTGCTTCCACATCTTCCAGCCCTGTGTGGGTTTCTCAGGTACCCAAAGCACCTTATCTGACACTGGATATCTATCTCTATACATCAAACCCTTTCCCCACTGCCTCAGTTTCCATTATCATCCTTGAAGTTCAAATATTTAACGATGTTCTGAAAGCAATCCCAGGGATAAAATGAAGGTGTCTGTGGGTTACGGTCAGCACTCAGAAGTCTTCTGCTCTTCATTACTGACTTTTGAGGGAGCCTGGATCAATTATTTAGACATATTATTTATTTAGAATTATTTAGATTATTTATTATAAGTTCTCGGGGACTTACATCAGGTATTTCCACTCAAAGACCTTAATGCACTGTCACAAGGACGGGTTTTAATACAATTCGAGATGCTTCAGGAGACATGGGTATATCTTGATACTCCCAGGAATCTGAAGGGCTTAAAAGGCACTAGGGGTTTATGTGCACCTGAATCAAGTCCTAAGAATCTCTGAAGTAATTCCGTGCTTCTCTTACTTCAGGAACTTACTGAAAACCACAGTGAAATAAACAAGCAAAATCCAGGGTTCATTCAAGATTCCCCTGAAATGCAGTCACTACCAGTGCAGAGAAATTGAATATCCACCAGTGGAACCTGTGTTCCATATCTCTAGAAACACAGATCCTAGAAATAAGTCACCCACACCACTGATTCGCGATAGAATCAAACTCCCTCTTACTGATATACAGCTTAAAAGGAGCTGCCAAGATCTGACAAAAATCATACTAAAAATCATGGATGGTCATTCAGTTATAATTCAGATTAATTCTCCCCTGCACTGCTACGGCACTGGATTAGACATTAAAAGGTTAAATAATTGGACGTCATAGCTTCCAGATGTCCATGAAATGGAAAGTACCAACAGGTAGAGTAGCACAGGAAAGACCATCATCTGTTTTGTTGCACATGATTTACTGATATTCATTGCTCATTTTTTTAACTGCAGTGACTTGGTCTACCACGGCTGCAATTATACACAATGCTTACAATTACAGCCTGGGGAGATGTGAATATGAGCAATCCTCCAATCTACCCAGTCCACAGGAGAAAAAAACCCACTGCCAATGGATCTTCTATAGTTTTCATCTGAAAATTATCCTATTTAAGAAACCAAAAAGAAGTAATATGTGGGGTAAACCATCGCTTATTGATAGGTACGCCCTAAAGAAGCTCCCCCTATTTACTCTTGATCCGCTCCCCATGGCGCACTGCATGTGCTGAGTAGTGGAAGGTAAGATCAGACTTCGTGGCACCATCGAACTTGGGACAAAAGAGAAAGAGATGCAGTGTGGTTTAATGAACTGTCACCATAGAAACATGGAACTCACAAGCAGAGCTGCATAAATAAATGATATTTTGCTTCGATAGTTACAGAAAAAAAAAAGTTGGAAATAATAAAAGAAAGCATTCGTCTATGTGGTGGGAGTTTTTCCTTTCTTTTTGGTTAATAAGAAACATAAAGCATTGAGAAGGCAGACGGGAGCTTTTATTTTTAGCTTTCTATTTTAAAACTTCAGCGTTTCATTTTTCTAAATGTCATTTAAATTTAGTTAGCTGTATTTCCTATATTCCTGAAACAAATGTTCTGAAACATTTATTTTCCGTTATTTTTCACCAGAAATTCTTCAAACATGTCACCAGAACCTACGTGGTTTGTTTTTTTTTAACGAACAAACTGTTTGCAGATAAATACTTCTATTTAGTCCTGCTCCCAGAAATCAGTCTTATCAGAGCTAATATCTTACCAGATTGCCTAGGCAAAATCCGTTCCACCTTCTACTTTTGTAGGTAGGAGGAGCATTGGATGAGATGACCTTAGAGGGCATTTCCAACCTTAATGACTCTGTGTTCCTCTGTTATTAAAGAAGGCCTTCCTGGAAGTTCGGAGGATTACAAAAGGGACAGCTTGAAAGAAGACGGTAGGAATTGTTACTGCAAGGATTTTATGGGATGGGGATAGTAGCTCACACACATTTTGTAATTACTGGTATTTTCAGAATGGGAAGCATCAAATTCTAATACACTTCCTTTCCTTCTCTACTCGTCTGAATCGAAGTTGAAGGAGGGCAGACTGAGGTTGGATGTCAGGGGGAAGTTCTGTACTGTGAGAGTGGGGAGGTGCTGGAACAGCCGCCCAGAGAGGCTGTGGATGCCCCGTCCATCCCTGGAGGTGTTCAAGGCCAGGTTGGATGGGGCCCTGGGCAGCCTGGGCTGGTATTAAATGTGGAGGTTGGCAGCCCTGCCTGTGGCAGGGGGTTGGAGCTTCGTGATCCTTGATGTCCCTTCCAACCCAAGCCATTCTATGATTCTATGATACTATCCCCTACAGCTGCTGCTGCTCCATTTGACAACAAAGCTCTTTAAAGAGCCTGCAGATTGCTTCATGTCCAGACGGCAAAGATTCTGTTAATTTCAACACTGCTACATTATAATCAGCATGATTCACACCACCTAACTTCAGATGTCCTGTAATTATTGGTTTAATAGGCAGCGGAGAGAAATTGGCACTTCTACACACCATCTTCACAAGATAAGATGGGTGTCTAAAATAAGGCAAGTTTAAGTCTTGTTAGTACTTTTAAGTGTGACTTCAAAGCACCTGTCTTCATCTACTGACTATAAGCAGACTAAATAACTAGCATTAACTACTTCAGACAACTATACTTAGCTGACATGAATCCATTCATTGCACCTAACGATCAGGTTTCTCTGAAGCCTGCTGACAGACACAAAAGCATTCAGCAAGGAACCAAAGAAGGAGACAATGGCTGGAAAACAAAGACCAGCGAATCTGTTTCTCTTCTATTTGCCTAAGAAAGAGTAAGCCTTGATCACAGCTCAGATGCTGATATTTGCACAGGTGTCTTGTTTATCTATGCAGGATAGATACCTGAAATTGACATGGATTCTATCCCCAGTATTACATGGTCTCTATATTCTACCTTGAAACTCCTTCTTCTTTCTACACGAGCACAGTAGAAGAGAGTTTATGCAGCGCTACATGGATAGATCCATCAGCACAGAAAAGCATCTTTGACCTAAGATAGGCCCATTCAGGCAGATCAAAGCTATCAGTGTCATTATCTGGGTTACAGCAGGAGACAAGTAGAAAACATTTAGGGGCAGAGACACATTCTGAGCCATACCCTCCCCGCGGTGGCAATTCAATAGCTTTAAAAGCTGGGTGGGAGAAGAACAATATCTAGTCTTTGTGCACAGCTGCATCAACAAGGGAGACACATGCACACATGCACAGGCACACAATGAAACAACAGCTTCCCAGGGGTGCCAAGGGAAAGAAGAGCAGATAACTAAAAGGCCCAAAAAGAACAGGAGGCTGATGAGCCATGGACGGGGAATGAAAAACTGATCCATGATGGTCATATGAAGATGGAAACGCTTTTCAAAGTCCATTGTGGTTTCCTCTCTCCCTAAATTACCACCATTATCTCCTAATTACCACCTTCTACCCCCCTTTCGGTGCTTTTACCGGTTTCTCTGTCGTTGATTTGTATCACAGGGGTACTTGCTGCTAGGATTCCTCTTAGCAAGTGTAGACACTGTTTCTCTACACGCACTTATTCTATTTGCATTGCTTGACTTGCCTGGCAATGCTATTGCCCTTCAAATTACTTCACAGGAAGGACGAGGGGGAATGAGACTACCTAGGTAGGACTACAACAAGATCAACGTTAATTTGGCAGTGAGTCATGAACCACTTAATCACCAGTGAGACCTCATCACTTCTGTTTCTTTTTATTCAAAATGTCGTGCTGTATCACACCTTGTCTCTCTCCAGGATAATACATTTTAAGCTCTATAAACCACAGAATCATAGGATCATAGAATTCCATGATCCTATGATTCTTAATAAATTAATTTCTACATGGCAGAAAGTCCACTGAGGACTGCTGACAGCTACAAGATTGTCCAGCAGAAACTTGTGCAGCTCCACAATAAAAACTGGAACAAAGGGAGACTGAAAATACTGGCGTAAGAAATAGACTGGTCCCTCCACCTGGACAAGCTGAGGAATCATTCCCCTTCCTCCTTTCTTTGCAGCTTTTGGCTTTCGTTATTTGTCCTTATCACTTTAATCCCCTCTCTAGAGCGAAGAAGTCAGATTCTGGGTCCTGCTGAGATCTCATTTTCTTCAAATTCTCTTTTTCAAGCATACTTTGTAGGTGATGGCTGGACAGGTTTGTACACATAGGGTTATCACATGCTCCTTATTTCTTTTCATATACAGGCATCTGAAGAATTTAAAGCATTAAAGAGGAAACAGTTGACATAAAATAACAGGGGAAAAAAACCAACCAAACAAAAAAACCAGCAAATCTCAAAGCAATCAGTTTCTGAAGCACTGCAGGCAGAGCCCAGCAGCAGAAGGAGGGAAAGCAGTACTGTGAAAGATAAAACAGTAATGAGCATAACAGCTGGGCGAGAGAAGCAGAGTGGGAGAAAAAGGTGAAAACATCAGAGCCCTGATACTTTAGGGCTGGCTGTTTTCTCTAACAGAGCACCAGCTTCGCTCTTCAAGACCCATGGTTACAGTTGTAGCTTCAAAACTGTTCTGTTGGACCTCATCCAGACGAGCTATGTGAAACCATTTAGTTTACATCTGCGTTCACAGATGCTGGCCATAGCAAGGGGCGAAGGACAGGCAGGAGATTTGAGTTACTGCAAAATGTAGGAACCTATAAGATGATCCTCCACTTCTAACTTCGAAGTGCATCGCCTTTCATGCAGCACTTTTAGCTACATGAAACCTCGCTGCAGAGAAATGGACAACAGAATCTACTGTTAACTATCATTAATTTTCACCCCACGTAGTAGGATTCATAGAATCACAGAATCATAGAATCACCCATGTTGGAAAAGACCTCTAAGATCATCTAGACCAACCAAACAACCCAACCCCAGTCCACTAAGCAGCGCTCTGTGATATAATTGTTCTAGATATTGTAGAAGCACAGATTACACAGACAGTTTGGGTTTGTGCTTTACATGCAGTTATTTGGCTTTTTATCACAAGCAGCAGAAGAATATGGAGCTACACTGCTTTCAGAGCAAGGTAGTATAGTTTAGCTTGTTTGGAGGATAAACCACAGTACCTGCCATCATTAATGTCTTATTGTTACAGACAATTAAGAGAAGGTTACTACCTCTTCATCATATTTGTCCAAACAATGCTTAGTGACTTACAAGACAGGTTCAACTATGGCCAGTAGCACCCCATTCCACTAAGACTGGGAGCAAAAATGCTTTGGAAGTAATTGGGTGCTTCCCAAATATTCACTGTGGGGGGAGTGTGTCTACTGGTACATCACTTGCTAGCGGTCACCAGCATGGTGTTCTTCTAAACAGAGTAAGCAGTATGTCAAAGTAATTGAGAAAACAGGCCTGCTGTTGTCCCATCCTTCAATAATGGAGATAATGCCTTGTTGGAAATGAGAGTGCCATGATGTGGCTTAAAATAAGGATCAGACTTCAAAAGCACATCTAGAAAGTGAGTGCTTAAAGGGGATTGAGTGGGATGTTACAGCACCAGCACTGAAGATGATATGAAATACACGTAAAACACATCCAAAGAACTAATAAATGTATGGAGAAATGGCAGCAAAGAGGATCCCTTGAAAGAAATGGCTTTCAAGCAAGAAAAAATACCAGAATTGTTCGCTGGGAAGCAAACATCTCAGATGAAATGTGGTTTCCTTTCCCAAAGTCCTGCATACGGTACAACTCATTGCCTCAGGAAGTTGAGAACAACAACAAAAAGTGCTCAGGCAAATTTATGAAACTCAAATTCATTGCCCTCGTGCATGCAACAGTTCTCTTCCCACTGCAGAGGCATCACCTGTTTACCTTCATGTACTACTGGAGAGAAAAGAGAAAATGTGAAGCAATGAGCAAAGAGCCCCTCTTCACTTGGCACATGCCCCAGAAGATCAAAGCACAGTAAACCTGGAAAAAAATTGATGGAGCCAAAAAATAGATGGGGAACAAAATAAAGAGCATTACATCTTTTGCTGAGGTAGTGCTTGAAAGGATCTCTCTGCCTGTGTGGATGATACATTTTCATCACACTACGATGCGAAAGGCTTCCCAATGCCATTCGACCTCTTCTATTTCTGAGCTGTGCACTTTGAAATAGGTTGGACACAGAGTTTGATCTGAACAGTACCTGGGTTACCAAAAAGCAGAGGGTTCTTTTGGATGTGAGTTATATAGAAGAAGCTACATGATGAAATGGTCTGTTTTGACCCTGGAAAATCTATGAATACTTGAACCCATATAATAGTCGCCCCATAATCATTAAAAGTAGGGCTCATTATCAGGTTTTGGTATCATCCTGTGGAGAAGAAACTGTTAATTTCCCTTTTGTCTTTGCTTGTGCCACTTCTGGGCTGAGGAACAACTGGGAAGCATTTCTACAATGGACAAAAAGGGTCTCAAAAACACATTCCCTGGGCTGGAATGAAGCACCTAAATCTTTTCCTTCTTTCCACCAAACGACCTGGTCTAAAGTCTAAAGTTCCCAGTCTAAAGCTGGGAAATAAATAGAACAAAACCAAGCTTAAGAATGTGCTGAACAGCAGAACTCAGATGGACAAACTCTGAGCTGCTAAAACACCTTGCTTTGCAGGGGAAGCTCCAGTAAGACATTCATCATGGTAGAGTCACCATCCCTGGATGTGTTTAAAAACCGTCTGGATGTGGTGCTCAGGGACATGATTTAGCAGAGGGTTGTTAAGAGTTAGGGTGGTATGGTTAGGTTGTGGTTGGACTTGGTGATCTTGAAGGTCTTTTCCAACCTGAGCAATTCTATGATTCCATGATTCTATTATCTGCATCATTCCCCCTTTTGCTTCTGGGCTAAAATATGTGGCCAGGTAAAGAGGACAGAGACCTCCCCTCTTTTATGACACACACACAGCATGTTTCATCTGCAGCTCTCGGCAGTTTTACCCATTCAAGTCACAGCAAAAGCTGTTTGGACACGACTCAGAAAATAGGCCCTGATTTCCAATTAGCTGCTTTGTCATTCTGTGCCCTTCTCTCATTGGTGCCGGCCATCGGCAGCTCCTGCTGCAGTCAGTGGGAAACGAGACAGGATATTAAACCATTAATTTCTTTACTCGCTGCCTCAGTTTCTTAGCAATCTTTATCAAGATTACAGTCACCACAACATTAATCCCCGTGAAGGTCTTCAGATCGTGTGATAGAGAGGCAAAAATTATTACTGAGATGATGGGGGGGGGGGGGGGGGAGGGGGATGAGCAATTGCCGTTGTAGAGCACTTGAAGCACTTACAGCTTAATCCCCAGCATCCCCAACATCCTATCAAGACATTTCCTTCCAAGGCACATTGATTCTCGTTGCTATTGTCATTACGGTTTCGATTCATTTGGTAGATATATGTCACAGCATCACCTCACGTATGGAAGCAAATCCCCGACCTCTGATAATAACCACCTATGGGCATAGTATGTCCCCACTGATTTGATTTTTTTTCTGTCCTTACAGTGTCTCTTTAAGCTCCAGCAACTGCAGTGACGGCACTTTTTCCAGTAAGATGTTTGCAATGACATTGCTGGAAACCCCTGCAGGCATAACAGGAAAGGTCTAGAAACCCTCACATCAATGCATATGGCATATCCCAAGCTGAAACTTACCTGGAGAAGAGTCATTCAGAGGGTTCAGGGCAGCTGCCCTCCGTATTTTCTCCAGACAGGTTTCTTGCTCCTTTTTAATTATGCAGTTGGAATGCGTTGCTGTAACCTGAAATGGGAGGGAAAAAAAAAATGTGGTGAAAGAGCAGTAATAAATGTAAAATAGCTGGAGAGTTTATGAAGAAACATCAGGAAGTTTTGATGTTCCCTTCCGGAAAGAAGAAAGTAATAAAAACATCTTTAATAGATGAGAGGAAACTGCAACAGACTTCTTGATGTTCATTTGTTTGTTCTAGACAGAAAGCTTAAGAGTGTTCATAAGACTGTTTTTAACGCTGCTCTCTATCAAAGTGCAGCCTGCAGTGTGTTTGCTTTGTTTTATTGCATTTCTTCCTCATATAAAGCAGAAGTGAAGTTACCTCTAAATAAAGAAATAACGTAAAGAGGAATCAGAAATCATTTGAGGCTCTGTTTGATCTTCTGCCACTCTCTTATGAGTCTCACACAATCCATTAACCTCACTCAGGACCCTAAACTAAATTAGAGTTCTTGCTCCCAGTCTTTCACCCCGTCTATTCTTTAATGCTTCCTTCTTCCTTTCTTTCCAATGAATACAAGGCAGCTTGCTTGCCAAGAGCAAAATGCAATGCCAATGCAACTGAAATGACTTGATCCAAAACTTCTTTTCTACCTTTAAGGCTTTAAGGCAGCCCACTACAATTAAAAAAAAAAAAAAGAAAGAAAAAAGAAAAAAAAAAAAAGAAGGAAAAAAAGAGGGGAAAAAAAAAAAAAAGATAAATGAATGTACAAGAGGAACATTGTGGCCAACAGAACGCAGGCAATCCCAAAGCAGCAACAAACTGAAAATGGGATCCGTTCTCAGAAATCAATAAAAGACTTCATTCCTGCTGCAGAAAAGTGGCCAGGGGATATCAATTCAAGGGAAACACAATCTCGGGTTTCATTAGACCATTTCACAAGGGTGTTGCTAAAGTTCCAATCAAACTCTGTGGAAAGTCTCATGGAAATCCACACGCTAGCTGAAGATGAGGTGGGTCAACCCAGCTCACTGCAAGCTACTCGGTTGTTCTGTATTTCCCACCCCATTTTCTTCACTCTGGATAATGGAGGATGATTACTTGGGGAGTGGTGTGTACCTGCCAAGTGATAAACAGAAACAAGCAAGTAGGGAAAACAACACCTGAATCCAATCTGTTTCAATTTAATTTTGGAATCCCATCCACACAGATCTCCTTTACCGCCCTCACAACCCAACAGACGGAATGGAATGGAGGGAATGGTTTGGGTCACTGTCACAAAACCATGTCACTAATCCATCAAATAACCAGCACACACTGAATACATGCTTGCAATATATCCCACAGCATACATAACTCAAGTTTGGTTATACTCCGTTGTGCTCCTGTGTATGCTAACAGGCAGGGACCCACTTGCAGACAGTTGGCATCCTAACAGTTACCAACCCTACCTCACAGAGAGGATTTCATAATGAATCCCTAAAGGAAAGCCTTCCTCACCACTGGAAGGAACTGTTATTGCCACAGTTCCACCTCCAAAGTCCCAGTAACAAATTTAAGCCCTCTTCCCCATGGGATACACCAAGCACAACCATATTAGAGTTGTTTATCTTCAAAGCAAAACATGTTCTGTTTTAAGGGCTCCCAAGGACTTGGAAAATCTATACTGTCACAGATCTCTGCGCTCTCTCAAGAACATAACAGCTTTTACTACATCATCCCCTGAACCTCACCAAAGGTGGGGAAATTTTTTTGGTCACACAGCTGTCCATGTCTGAAAGGAGTGCCTGAAAGCTGTCTCAATATAAGAACTTCACAGTTCCTGTACACTTCGGTATGTACAGATCACAACAGCTTTCATGTTGTCATTGCCAAGTCTGCAGAGGCAGAATAAAAAGAAACAACAGGAAACGTCTCTTCACACGCTTATTGTTAAGCTGCAGAATTCTCTGAAGCTTCGCACTGTGGATGCTGAATGTCCAGTGGAGCTCATAGCATATAAATGGATGGATGGATGCAAAGTCCATCAAAGGATACGAAACATCACGAAACCCACCATGCCCAACTTCTGTCCTAAGGGCCCTTTAAGAAGATTCAGATTCAATCTATAATCAAAGGAGAAAAGAGTGTGATTTACCCTTCAATTTTTGGCATCTTCTTCAGTGAGAAGTAAATCACAGCCGAAACTCTACTGACAATAAATAGAGTGTAAGGTGAGCCTGGTTCCATTTTTTTCTTTGCAGACATCCACTTTTCATCAGATGCATCAGATTAAACAGACTAAATTTAGGCAGTGGCATTTGAGCAAGTCTTGCTCGGGCAGTACGGAGATGCAGACTGCTGGATGTGGGGAGAGCAGTGAAGTCCTATGCTTCAGCTGTTCCTGCAGCCTTATTTAAGCTTCCACAATCAGAAGAATGCTTTGATATACCCTCCCATAAAAATCTTTATGTTGCTATGCAGCGCTCATCATCAACAGACGACACCAAGTTGAGAGGCAGTGTTGATCTGCCAGAGGGGTAAAAGGCACTACAGAGGGACCTGGATAGACTGGATCAATGGGCCAAGGTTAACGGCATGAGTTTCAATAGGGCCAAGTGTCGGGTCCTGCACTTTGGTCACAACAACCCCAGGCAACCCTACAGGCTTGGGGAAGAGTGTCTGAAAGCTGCCTGATGGAAAGGGACCTTGGAGTACTGATGGACAGTGGGCTGAATATGAGCCAGCAGTGTGCCCAGGTGGCCAAGAAGGCCAATGGCATCCTGGCTTGGATCAGGTATGGTGTGGTGAGCAGCACTAAGGAAGTCATCCTGCCCTGTACTCAGCACTGGTGAGGCCTCACCTCGAGTGCTGTGTTCAGTTTTGGGCACCTCAGTACAGAAAGGACATGGAGGTGCTGGAGCAGGTCCAGAGAAGGGCAACGAGGCTTGTGAAGGGCTTGGAAAATCAGCCCTATGAGGAGAGGCTGAGGGAACTGGGGCTGTTTCGTCTGGGGAAAAGGAGGCTGAGGGGAGACCTTACTGCTCTTTTCCAATATCTGAAAGGTGATTGCTTAGTCACTGGTGACAGGATGTGGGGAAATGGCCTCAAGTTGTGCCAGGGTAAGTTCAGGTTGGATATCAGGAAAAACTTCTTTACAGATAAAAGTGTTGTTAAGCACTGGAATGGGCTCCCCAGGGAGGTGGTTGAATCACCATCCCTGGATGTGTTTAAATGTGCTGGATATGGTTAGATTAGTATGGTTTGGTTGTGGTTGGACTTGATGATCTTTAAGGTCTTTTCCAACCTGAGCAATTCTATGATTCTATGATTCTAACAGACATTTAAAAAGTTATGAAGGAACAAGGAAACTAAGACAGAAAACAAAGAGAAAGAGAAAAAGAGCAACCTCAGTGAGAGAATAAAAGCTGCCTGTCATCTCCACTAATTAGCAGTGTCTTTTCAGAGAAAATAAAGCCATGTTTGGATCGCTTATAACAAAACATTTCCTTGTTGAAGGCAGAGATGCTTTGAGGTTATCACGTCTTCCTGAAAGGATCCATATGTCCCACGTGTCTCCACTCACGACGTGCTGGCAGAGTTTATGCCTTTCATCTGTCAAGCCAGCCTTTAACAAGTGAACAGCGGAGCACAACCGAAATGGAAGCATATGCTCGAACTTCATGGCCTCACGACGTCGCTTCTTTCACCTCAAGGACATTTACGACTTCCTGAACTCACTGTGGGCAGTCTGCTGTCTGCACCCCAGAAGATACCAGTGGTACGTGCTGTTAAAGAACATTTTGATACGCACCAGAAAAACCAAGAAACGAGGCGGAAAACACAGGAAGTTCGCGTTTAAATTAAATATATATATATTACTCTCAATGAAGTGGAGGAGACCGATTCACACCAGTTTTGAAAATGAATATATTTTCAATAGATTAGGTGTTTTTAGTTCTCCTATTTCTCACTGCTCTGATCTGTTAGCAACAGGCAATAAATCACATTATTTTTCCTACACTGAGCCTGTTTCGCCCTTGAAGGTAATTGGTGAGTGATCTCCTTGTCCTTATCTCAACCCATGAGCTTTTTTTCACTGTATTTTTTTCCCCAGCACTCTGAGGAGGTGAAGAGATCAGTGTGCTGGAGTAAATCTGACCATCAGTGTGAAACCACCACTCAAAGACTCTACAGATGTGCAATACATTGACAGCTTTCATTTTTTTCCCTCTTTTATTCTTACTAGAAATCAGCCGATGAGTGACGGTTGATCCCTTGGCATGACAACAATTTTAATAACTAATACATAAATACACTCTCTCACATCTCAAGGTGCTGCTTTAATGGGAACTTTTCTGTTACGAAAGCCACTGTTAGTGCACAAGCCCAAGCTGCACACCTCTGCCACATCCAGACCTGACCTAGCTACATGCATACATCAGACTAGCAAATGTTTAGAGCCAACTGTTCAAGCAAGGCATTCCTCAACATATGGATGCTCCAGGGAAGTAACCATGTAGAAGGAATTATGCAGAACGCTAACATACACTTTTTGCTTTATGGAAATAAATAGGTGTAGACAGCTTCTTCCAGCAGGAAATGTAAATAAGTTCTCCTTCTTTCAGTTCAAGAACACCAAACACTGGGAACAAGATGGGTGAAGGTAAATTAGTGAGCAACTTCTTCCTCTCCACACGATTTCTGTATTGCGAAGGTGACATGGCAGGCTGCTTGATTTGGTGCATAAAGATCTACAGAGCACTGTAATAACCCTTCACCTCTTCCCAGCATGTACCATTGACTGTGCCCTGATTTAGGTATGGGGTGGTACAAATCAGTGACATTACTTCCTGGGCCCTCATCTCCTGTAAACTTGCAGATGGGGACAGAATAGTCCTGAAAACACATCCAAGGAGCACAAAGCTAGGCTGAGAGTAGATGGCTCCAAGAGAGCAGCACTGGACTGCATCCTAACCACTGGCACTGAGGAACAGGATGTATAAACTTAAACCGAGCACCATACTTAGACAGCTGTCCTGACTGCATGTATGACACTGTTTGACACATGGCTACAACCAAAGGGAGGAAGGCAAAAGACTCAGTACAGATGTCTAGACCATTTAACATGCCTTAGGGCATCTCACTTCACCTTCAGTTGCTGCTGTCAGCACTGGACTTTACGTTTGCCCTTTATCAGGATATTTTGGACCCTGTAATGCATATCTAATGGAAAAAGGCTTTTACACTTCAGCACTTGACTCATTTTCTAAGTTATATACCAAGTACGTGAGCATCTTCTCAGAGACGTAACAGGACATTCTTTATGAAAGGGAATGCAATCCTTGTGCCACATTCATATTCACTGATAAAAACTTGTGCATAAGAGAGGTTATTGGGTGGCTGGAAGAATCTGGAGGAGAAAAAGAAATAAAAAAAAGAGCAGTGAAGGATGTCCCAGAGCTCTCCAAACTAATCTGGATCATCTCACTGGCGCGCAGTAAGAGTCTAATCAAAAAACCTGAGCTGTCTTGGACCACATACAGCCGTTCAAAAATACTTCAAAGAGTTCTGCTCATTTTACTCTCTATAAGAACATTCATATTTGTTTTAAAACATCATTCCCCCTACAAGTTAACTCAGTGGAACCACAGGAGTGAGAAAAGTCAGCGGCATTCCTGAGATACTCCAGTGCCAGGCAAGGTGCTCTGAAGTCATAATAAGGAAGTGATAATGAACTATGCAATTCCTTTGGCATCTTCTTAGAAAGGCTTGATCAAATACGATGATTCAGTAGCATGACCTTCTCTTTTCATGCTCTGCCTGTAAAGACCTGATCCTTTTTGTATTATTATTTTTGTCAAAGTGATTGAGGATATTCTCATACCATTCCAGATGTGTCATATCAGGCACCATGAAATAAGGAGAAGGGTAAAAAACAGAGGTTAGGGGAAAGCAAACAAACTTTCACTACTGCTACCAGCAAGAAAACGTCACTAAATCTCTCATGCAAAGTCTTCTACGTCAACATCAAGTCGAGGTCTTTGATAAGAAGCTCTGATTAGCTGTGGGTTTTTTTTTTCAGAACTGATTTACATGATCACTGGTACCCACAGCACTGGCTTGGCAGTTGAGTAAGTTGTTGTCTCCAGGAAAACCTTATGTTGTTACTTGGTTGTGTTTTTGTCTGCCCGGGTAAACAGCATGCAAACTACTGTTCATTTTGAAACACTTCAGACTAAGAGAAAGGGCGAAGTGATTAAAAAGTTATTCAAACCAAGGAACAATTGTACAATGCTTTAAGTAACAACATGAATCCAATAGTGCAAACTACCAAAACGGAACACTGATCCCTTTCAAATGGGCTTACGTGAATTTAAGACATGGTAATCTTCCAACACTGGCAGCTCCTGCAGGGATGCGGGTCTTACTGTAGATTACAAAATAGCTGCAGCGTAATCAACAGCTCCCTTCGCTCAGTGTGTACCTTTTGAAGTGGCAACTCTGGACAAAACGTGTTATGCAACATCAGGAAAATCCATTTCTGAGTTTGTCTTAACTGGTTTTCTATCCCATAGATGGGTTGGTTGAAAAACCTCTCTTTAAGCATGATGAGACATTATCAGCTCAGCTGGCAACTTCCACGGGAACCGACACCTTGAGTTAAACCAAAGTATACCTTTATCCTATCTCTAATGGCCAGCAATACCAATTTATGTTTCTTGAAGCCCTGTACTGAAGGGATGGAACCAGTCATTGGACAAGTGTTTAGAAATCCTTCCAGACACAACGGGCTTGAAGTGAAACTGAAGATTGATAATAATTTCTGATTGTTATTGCATTATGTAAGCTGGATTTCTTCCACCGTTCCTAAGACTTTCCTCTCCAACGTTAAACAATGCCGAAGTCTTGAAAACCTGATAGTTTCCTGATAACGTCACAATTTCCACTTATCTTCAGAAGTATTCAAGGGTAATGGGATTTAAGTGTCTTGGAGGGTTTTTATCCTATTTCTTTTTTCCAGCTGAAAACCTCCATGAATGGAGACTGCAAGACCTCTCTATGTAACTTACACTAATGCTCACCTGATCTCAAGGTAAAACAATAATACTTTATATTATGCCCATAGTCCTTTGTCCTCCTGACACACATTGTGATGAAGAGCCTGGCTCCATCTTCTGGATGACTTCCTCATAGTTACTGTAAGGCTCCCACTTGGTATCCCCAGCAGCCTACACAAGGCTGTTTTCCTCATCCTCTCCTCTCAGGCCATTTGGGTGGCTCTCCTCTGAACTCACTCCAGTTGACTGACATCTTTTGTGTATTGAGGAGCCAAAAACTGAAAGTTTTTGAAGACAGAAAGGGATAACCACTCCCTTAGATCTACAGGTTATGGTCTTGTTATTAAGCCCAGGACACTGTTGAATTTAATCTGATTTCCTCAGCATCTGCGTACAGTGTGCAGAGAAAAAGGCTGTCAAATAGCTGAATGGTTTATCTGATTGAAGAAAACTCATGATGAGTTTCACTGTGTGGAGGCAGAAGGAACCTGTGCTAATGTAAGACTTCTCTCACTGAGAGGACGCTGATAAACAGGAAAGCATTTGGGATTTCTGTATTTGTCATGCTGCCGGACGCCACATTCATGTGCAAGGCAAGTTTTGTTATTACATGTTATTATTTGTCCATTGATACTTCATTACTTTAAACAAAACCCCGAAGAAAAAAAGATCTCAGACAGGAAATTTGTTTTGTGCAGGCTCCCAGTAAGCTCAATAGAAACCCCATCTGAGTCACACTTGGAACAGAAATGCGTGAAGAACAGCTACAGGAGGCTGAGGAAACACTTTCTCCACACGCACATATACACCCTACCCAGGGGAGAAAGCTTTAATTAATCCACTAATTAAATTAAAGCTATTTGCCCTCGACTATCACACACATTCCTCCTTTTCAGTCCTCCCCACAGGCGGTTCCAGTAAGTGCGTCGTGCTACAGCTTCCAGCCTGATATTCCCCAAAGGGGCTTTGGGACTGGGGAGAGTACTGAAGAATGGAGGCAAAGAGCTTATTACAACACTGGTAATAACGGGAAGTACTCAAGCTCATTCTCAATTTCCCTCCTCCTCCTTTCAGTGCTAAGAGACGTCGGTTCAGATATTGTGCCAAAGCGAGGGGAAAAACCAATGACAAAAAAAACCTCTCAGATCCCGCAGGGAATCAAAACCTGGTACAAAAGATCTCGCCTAGATTAGCTTTCTCAACAAACACTCCTTTCTCACTCTCGTCTCTGGAGTGTTTCACCACTAGTCCTCTATGAAAACTCAACGAGGGGAATAAAGTTTGTATTCATGAAGGAAAGGAAGGAGCAGTGAATGGTGTGTTGGAGCATCAACGCGGCAAGCTGAGCCAGTGCGGAGCTAAGCAGAGGGATTAGAAAGGAAAAGAGACCCTGTAGGAAAACTTGCTAATGATGATCAGTGAGACCGTACAAAGAAAAAGCAACACCACCAGCAGCAAATTCCCATTTGTCAGAGAAGGACTGGGCTTAAGTGGTATTAAGGAGCAGGTGAGGAAGAAACTTGAAGTTGGGGCTTTGGTTCTTCTTGGGCTATGAGCACTGTGTAGCAGTGACTGTAAGATGATGTCTGGCAGTGCCATGGCTCATAAGATGAGTTGTTCTTCTGCTGTCCCAACTTATGACTGTAAAGAGCACGGCACATCTGTACTTTGCCACGTGTTGGTCACATTCAAGTAAGTACGAAATGTTTTTATCCCACTTAAAGACGTCAATATGAAATATTTCACTATATTGGAATCCAAGTTTTAAAAGGGGATGTGGGGGAAAACGAAATCTAGATATATGAACATATTCCTGCCAGATGAAGATGGCAAAAAACACTGAAGCAATGGCCATTGAGCGTTCCATAGATCTGACAAATTCCAAAATTTTGCCTGTATAAAGATATGAACCACAATAATCCTTCCACCTGGGTTTACACCACAGAGAATATGTGACTAATTCTACTTTTATTAGGGGATCTAATAAAGAAAGGTTCCTATCATTATGATTGTCTGCCTACATGGTCGGTGCCTTAACTCCAGATTTAGGACTGTATCGATGCTACCAAGAATTATCAGACAGCAAAAGGTTTAGACACTCAGTGCTGGTCAGTATTGATGGCTACAGAAAGAAACTCGCAGCCTCGGTGCTTGTTTCTTGCTAATAACCGAAATGAGAGCCCAACCTGACTTGTGCAGCTGCAGACATCATTGTACTGGTGAATCCCATCCCAGATACTGTCATCTCTGCATTGTATTTCCACCACAGGCAGGCCAGCAGAAGTACTGAACCATCACTGGGCATGGATCACAGTTGATCTTCAGTATTTGAATATCTGGCCATGTATTCAATAATGGTGTTTAAATGTCATTTCAGTGTCATCTCAGAAAAGAGAATTCTCCATTGATAAACAGCAGTATCACAATAGTTGTGAAGTTCTGGGTAGGTGAACCATTGCCAAAGGAAGGGGTGATCAGTTTTACCAACACAACCCTCTCCACTGGCACTGCAGTTCAACAAATTTGTGATTCATAGTAACTTCACTACATGCAAAATTTCTGTCCTGGCTGTTGGTAAGCATAAGCATGATACCTGCTTTAAGATGCCCTAGACATTGCTGAATGTGATCTTACTTGTTGTGTAGCATTTACCTTCATAAAGTACCCAACTCATCAACTCATGCACACAAATAATCTGGCCTTTGCCTTTAATCCTATTACTTATACTTTCCAAACCTGAGAAGATGAAGCTTTGATGCTGGCTCCTGCTTTGTGACATGGATGCAGCTCAAACGTGCTCTGCTCGAGAACATGCAGTGACTGAGGACAACACTGGACGTCAACTGCCTGCTAATGATATCACAAAAGAAAAACACACTGTTTTCATGTACAGCATTAAGAAAGAAATGCATATCCAGAGTAACTATCAGCAGAGGCCCACGTCTTGGCCCCAGTAAAACCACAACACTCAGCCCTTGCCTTGCTAGCTGCTCTCTGACCATTGCATACACGCATCATTTTTGTCCTGCTCATGAGGTATGCTTAGAAAATCACACTGGTAGCTGTGCTGTGCTGTGTGAGCTGAGCCTCAATCAGGATCCAAGTCGTTCCGACATACGATGCGTTACAAAATAAAGCCTCAAAAATTACTAGAAAACCAACCAACCAAAAAAAAAACCCTACAAAGTGCCAGATTGCATACCCAGCCTCAAACTCCAGCATCACTGCAGGATGTGATCTGCCTTAAGGAGGGACAACACACTGTGACAGAGATGGTCTTCTTCTAAGAACAGATCTCCCCCTTAAAGAGTGACTTTGTTCCAAATAAACCCGCAGGACCTGGATCCATTTCAGATCCTGACAGCTAAGCCACAGGTCTCACTTTCAGAGTCTTATCGTGACCTAGATTCTGCTCCAGCATTTTCTGCTCTGCTGCTATACAGAAACTTGCTCAGATAGGTGATATCGTAGTGAATAAGGACAGATTCTGGATGCGTTCCATCACCCTCGTGGTACATCCCTCCTGCTGTGTTCAGCCCCAACAAAACACAGCAGGCAGCTGAAGCATTAAGGCAGCCATCCCGGCTGGCAGGTACAAGGGCATTCATACTGCAGAACACAGTGGCACAGGGGCTCTCTCCAAGGATAACAGATGCTTCAGCTGTGCTGTTTGCAGCTGACTGCAATGCGCAGACATTTCAGACTCGGAATCTTTTTGCATATTTAAACAAGAGAGACATTTTTTCAGTGTCAAAATTTAAAAAAATAAAAAGAGAGGAGAAGAGAGGAAGAGAGGAGAGGAGAGGAGAGGAGAGGAGAGGAGAGGAGAGGAGAGGAGAGGAGAGGAGAGGAGAGGAGAGGGGAGGGGAGGGGAGGGGAGGGGAGGGGAGGGGAGGGGAGGGGAGGGGAGGGGAGGGGAGGGGAGGGGAGGGGAGGGGAGGGGAGGGGAGGGGAGGGGAGGGGAGGGGAGGGGAGGGGAGGGGAGGGGAGGGGAGGGGAGGGGAGGGGAGGGGAGGGGAGGGGAGGGGAGGGGAGGGGAGGGGAGGGGAGGGGAGGAGAGGAGAGGGAGAATATTAAAACACGATAATCTCCTTAGAAGGAGAGGAGAGGAGAGGAGAGGAGAGGAGAGGAGAGGAGAGGAGAGGAGAGGAGAGGAGAGGAGAGGAGAGGAGAGGAGAGGAGAGGAGAGGAGAGGAGAGGAGAGGAGAGGAGAGGAGAGGAGAGGAGAGGAGAGGAGAGGAGAGGAGAGGAGAGGAGAGGAGAGGAGAGGAGAGGAGAGGAGAGGAGAGGAGAGGAGAGGAGAGGAGAGGAGAGGAGAGGAGAGGGAGAATATTAAAACACGATAAAAACTTAGAAGTCCTAGCATACATGGTTACTATTTTTACACTAAAGATAATAAATGCTGACCAGTATATTTAAGTCTCTCTTCCCAAATTTAATTTGCCAAATGGACAGAAATTGCCATTCTGGAGAAGGCTCTTCTGGAATATTTATGTATTCCAGATTGAATAGAGTCCACCAACTATGTGTGTTTGGACTCAAAAATGTTGGATGCTACCTTCTCAGTGACAATGACCACACCACAATCTCACTGAATTCTTGTTATGAAATTTTCAGCCATTCTGGATTCCAAAAGTCTTGATGTAGTACAGATCCCAGCAGCATAAGCTAATTTTTTGCCTCTGCAGATAATAGCAGTGTCTGGTGGGAGTCATGCAATACATGCAACATGACCTCAGGAAAGAGGCAAGAATTGCTCAGCTATCAGCCTTGTTGTCTTACTTTCCAGCTCCCTAACTTCTTTCCTCCAAAGAAGTTCACTTCTGATAATGTATTTCTAATGACAGAGAGAAAATTCATTTCCACAGAGCATTTTATTTTTACTCCTCAGGGAGTTTGGGTCCTTACCTTCCCTTTTACGTATATATATGTGCAAGGGATTCATGATGAGCAAAGAGTTTTCTCTAAGGTAAGTGGTCTACATTTTCACGACCTCACTTCTTTCAGAACTGCATACGAAAAAGAGATACGGAAACACAGAATTGAAGTCATCCTTTGATTTGGTTCAGATTGTTGTTAATGAAAAAGCTTCATTTTCTGCAGGGATAGGTAGGGTCAGAAACAGAGGGATGTTATTTCAGTTTGCTTTGGTTATCCTGATATCAGTACAAAGCATAAATAAATGTAAATACTGTATGACTGCTACATATTGAAGAGGCAGAGCAAGAGAAGAATTTCCCCTCCCATGTGAGCAAAATTCTGTCATAATTAAGGCAATAGAATAATTAAGGCTCTAGAATAACGTTATTCATACACATCACTGCCACTTTCCCTTTGTCGCATTACTTTAAACTCCAGATTTAATTCCGTTTCTTTGATTCTCTTTGTTTCCCAAAGCAATGAGCACAGCTGGATGCTTGCCACTTGACATTGGTCCACATCCAAAGGCCTCCAGTTGCAAGCACTGCCATGCAGCAGGAGTTGACCTCAGTACACAATGACCTGTTCTTCTAATATAAGTTGTCATCCACAAGGTGGTTTTTTGGCTTTTGTTAACAGCAATTAGCAGACTCAAGAGAGAATTCCATGGCTGAACGTTTGTCTTCGTGTCCTGCAGTTAAATATCTGCAGAATTACTGATTTAACAAATAGGTAACAGTGAGAAAACCAAAGAAAAACCAATACTGTAGTTTTTGGTCTCCGTCTACCCCTTTAACTCACAGAAAAAAAACAACAAAAAAAATCTCAATACATACAGAATTAAAAAAATACCAGAACAAATGAACTTGTGTGAAGTGCAGAGGAAATACACGTGCTGATACAAAGATGGAAGCATTCATGTGATAGAGATTTACATGGGACTTCGTATCAGTGTCGGAAAACTCAGGAGGCAGGGCTTTCTCCACAGTGCCCTCTTCATACTCATCTGTGGTTTTTCCAGAGCACCCACGGGTGCCCTCCAATGCACATGCATATGCATTAACTTTATGAAAAATATATATGTGTGTGTTAAATACGATGCTCAAAAACATCTGAGAGAAAAGGCAGAAAAAAAGAGGGATGATGGATGGTCAATTCAATACAGCAAACACGACAAATGATGTCATGTTTCACTCATAGACAACTGGTAATTTTCCTCATTGTTCAAGAAACAATATAAAGCAAATATAGAACCCAACATTGTTTTATTTGTGTTGGCTGAACAGACAGATCTCAGCATCTTTCAGAAAGTTGAGAGAGTTGGGCTTGTTCAGCTTGGAGAAGATTCCAGGGAGACATCGTAGCACGGAGATCAACAAAACCTTTTGTCTCTCATACACCTGTTTTGGGCACCATCACCACTCTAATTCTTGGACACACGTAGCCTTAAGTGGATTTGTCTTTTCCATACCTTTTAGAGGCAGAGCAGCAGAGATGGCCTCATTTCACAAAGAAGAAACTGAGGAACAAGGAGCTGAAGCACTACTCAAAGTAAACACTAATCTGAGGCGGAAGGAACATTTGATCTTCCAGCTCTCATGTCATAAGTTAGTGTTCTAACATCAGGGATCCAATAATACATGAATTAGCTGTAAGATCTTGTTTGAAAACAAAGCTGATGAGTTCTGTGATCAGTAGCGTAAGGCTTTAGTCATTGATCATATGGATTAGCATCTCCCAGATGAGATCCTGTTCGGATACTGTGCTTTCTTCTATGGCTTATGTTTATTCTGAAGTTCATTTTTCTACAGAGAATTAACAATTTCTCTGTCTTTAACAAAGAATTCTCATCAAACTTTTAGAAAATTAATTCATCTGAAAACGCAACCTTTCCACAGCAGGGGAGCAGGAGCTTTATGATCCTTGAGGTCCCTTCCAACTCGAACCATTTAATGATTCTATGATTCTGTTAAATTTAGCTGAAATCACCCATACCACTCGGAATCTGAAGACAGATAGATGGCCTGGAAAGCTGGCAAACTAAACACATGCACAGGTGTGATCACCTAAGCCTTACTTCCTTAGAATATCAAGGGTCCATCCACCATCTTGCAGCCCATTCCCACTGCCGCAGCATCCCCTCCCACTGCTGTTCTGCAAAAGAAATGGACAAGGGAATGCCTACTGCCATGGTAGGTCATAGTGACCTCACCATTATTTTTACCAAAGCTGCTAGATGGAAGACATGCAGTCAGATCCAACAATTATTTTAAATGAGCTTGCAGGTAGTTTATGGAATGTATCTGCTGTTAGTTCAGGCATAACAGACAACACACGATGGATAAAAAGGTTTGGATTTTGTATATCTACATAGCTTGGAGAGACACTAAAAAGGGCTACTTTAGCCCAGGACTGCATGGGAATTGAGTTTGTACTGCAGTACAAAAACGTGTTTTGTTTCATTTGTTCAATTGTGTTCAAGAAACACTCAGATGTTGTACTAAGGGACATGATTTAGTGGGAAGTATTTGTGGTAGGTGAACGGTTGAAGTGGATGATACTCTTCCAACCTTGGTGAATCTATGATTCTATAATTGAAACCTTATAACCAAAACCAGATCAGCCAGAAGCCAGCAAGGAAATACTTATTTATGAGGAAGTAAACACTATCTTATGCCTTTGAGCTTCAGTGTATTTCTAATCTTATCCAATAATGCATTCCACATTATTACTTATCTGGCAAGCACTTTACAAACAGGAAAGCCAAAATAAAGGTCTGAACAACTTTGAGCCAAAATACATAAACCTTCCCAAATCTACAAATATAAATAATTCACATGACTGACAAACTTCTTCAGGAGTCTTTAAACAAACAATCCACTGGACTGCGTTTAACCTAAATAACCTCTGAATAACACATTTTGCCCACAGATGCTGAGTCAGCACATAGAGAAATGTTTGACAGAAGAGGACACTGCATAAATATGTTATCAGGAAAGCCAGAAGCAGTAAAAAAAAAACAAACCCAGTCACTTTGCAATCTTAAACTTTTCAGCAGTTCAGTGCACTTGCATAAGGTGAATTGGAGGAAGGAAGGAACTGATTGCATATGAAGGCTGATTTTCTTTCATGGTTTTAAAGACAGTGAAGTACTGAATGGTATGGACTTTGTATTATCTTTTTACTAGAAATACAACGTTTCATTGACGTCTGACTTCACCCATTCAAGAAAACACATGAAATTGTTGACTTTAAAAATGTATTTCAGGAAATATAAGCATCTGTGATAACCTGGCAAAGACGATGAGTCCCAAGGTATTGATAATGCAAGACAATCAATTGGGCAAGGGTGACTTAGTCACCTATTCAGCATCCACATGATATACATAAAAACTGCTTAACGAAGACAAGTTTTCGAAAAGCTAAGGAAACTAAAGCCTCATCTGAGCTAATTTTTAATTACCTTGCAATAAGGAGATTACTAGGAGGGTTTATAAGAGGTCATACCAATGTCAGGAGGTGCCTGCTTCTCACAGCTGACTATCGTTGGTAGGTACTAATAATGAGAAATATCTTCAACTAGACATCCATCACTTAGATGGCTAAATATTGGTGCATTTACTGACATCAGTACACAGCTCAGCTCTAACAGGCACAAAGAAGTACACAGACAGTTCCTATTCGTTAGGATGGCAATGTTCTGTTTTGGGCCCAACCAACACACGACAAAGAAGAAACATGTCATGGAGATCACTATGCTTAGTGCAGAAGAGGACTCCTATCTCACCAATTGTCTCTTCCAAGTGACTTCCACGTGGCAAAAAAAAAACCAACAAAAAAGCAAATGTGACCAAACCCCAGTTTTTTTTTTCATGAGCAGAAGCGAGCCTGAAGTGTGCAATTTACTCTTTGCCCACAGAGACAAAGAGGAGTTTGTTGAGCTGGGTTCTCTGCCTCCGGGGATTGTAAGGATAGCAACACTTGGGCTTTACAGCTGGCAGTGTTTTTAATAGGCTTCGTAGAGCTTGATTAAAGAGCTGTCTCTAGTGGTTTGAAAAAGAAGCCCTAGAAACATCCTTAAGCGCAGTACATTCTGCCTTCCATCCCCTGCCTGTTCCAATGGGATTTCAGAGGCAACCTATGGACTGCTCATCTGGATGGCCTTGCCATGTGTAACCCTGAGGCAAGCACTAATCCTGTGTGCTCCTCCAGGAAGAACTCCTTCATCCTCAGGAAGTTCCCAGTTCTTGCCATACAGTGCAAAGCAGTGGGCTCTTCACAGATTGGGAAGAAAAGGTAAAAATTGCTATTTGTTACATACAAAGGTGACAGGGATAAAAGGCCAGATCTCCAGCAAAATGATTGCATTGTAATGTATTTATTTAGCGACTATTCATTTCCTCTCTTTCTGCTTTTTTGCTTCCACCTCCCTCTTCTCTGTAATGTAGCTTTGGTTCTGCACCACAACTACCTCTGCAACCTGACCTTAAGGAAAACCTTTTTAGGCTGCTGACTCTGCAAACCCAAGGAGGAAGAGGTCAGTGGCACACTTGCTAGAGACTTGAATAACATCCCTACAGGTGCTATATATTAACAGCTAAGAAATATGACAAATCACTGATTTAGATTTCTTTTTATAGGCTCGTTTTCCAAGACATCTTTTTTATTTCCTAATTTGTTATTTGACTGCTCACCCAATACTTCTCCAAGCTCATGAATACAAAACCAGCAGGGAAAAGAATCATATTCATGGCCTTAAATCAGTGTTGTCATCATATTATTTGCCTGTCACAGAAACTATTACAACTACCAGAGGGCAGAAAAGTGAAAGCATTAATGTAGGGCAACCATTTTCTGCTTCGTATCCTGCTGTTGTGCATTTCTAAGACCTGGATAGATTACCTGCTTAAATAAGGAATATTACCCATGGATGTGTGTGTCTGTGTAGCTTAATATGCTTTAAAACATTTTAACCAAGTGTGTCTTTCTTCAGCTTCTACAATAATCCTAACTAACAGCTGGAGTCCCTGGGGTGAGCTTTCAAGTGCTGGCATATGAGACAGAGCACCAGTGTAATGCCAAAGGCCCCTACCAGACCTGGGCATCCTTGGAGTGCCAACACACAAAGTTCTTTCAGAGAAACAAAGAGATTTATTGAGTTCTCAGGTGCAATCAGTCACCTTCTGGTAGTATCCATCCCACCAGGGTAAGGACAGTCTGGAACCAGGATCCTCATTTTTGTTCTTCAAGGAAGTGCTTGAAGTTGGGCTGTTTCAAGGGCACTGCCACCGTTATGCAATACAGAACCCCTCAGATATCTTTGGGACAGATCTTACCACAGATTCTGAGCCATATCTTTGAAACTACCTTACCCAGTATTACATATCTTAAGACCTTTCTCTTTTCATTTCATTATTTTTAAAAAAGTCATAGGCTTTGAAGAGGTTCCCAGCCATGTTTGTACGGGGAGTTGCTGCGGTATTCCCTAAGAGACAACTCCCACGCAACAGAGCATCCTGTTAAAGACTGCTGTATTCCTGCAGAGAATCTGATTTTTCTAACAGGATCATGAGATCTTGCAAATCACAAGACCAATAAACTCATTAAATGCCAGTTCATTAAGTCTTAAATGGAAAAAACGGGTTGTCTAAAGAGCAGAGCCCAATGCAACCGTACATGTTTCTGTCTCCACTGGGAAGGGAACCTTTCATTTAGGCTACAGATATTCAAACAAAAATAGCAGAAGCAGAATTGGTGAATGTGTCTTTATACACAGTTCCTCATATTTAAAAAATGAGAGGGACTGAAATATAGATGGTCGTAGCCCAGCACTGGAAAGGACAGCCACAGATAAGGACTAACACAGCAAGTTCTCTTCACTGAAGAATATAAACCCTTAAAAAGCTGAGATATATTATCACAGTAAACAGAATTCGTTTCTCTCGTCATCTCCTAATGAATAGGGGCTTGAAAAGAATCCATTCGGGATCTGGCTCTCTGATCCATGAGGTGCTGCCTACACATCCACCTCACTTCACCCCCACAATGCGATTGAATTTCAGTGCTTGTATACAAGGGACATCACTTACACCTTTCTCTTTTCATCTCCCTTTTTATTTAGTCTTTAAAAAGACTCTTCTAAAAAAAAAAAGTCTTTAAAGGCCACTGAGCATATGTTCACCAACCAACGAAACACTGCAAGAAGCATCTTTTCATTTGAAACCTTAAGCTGAGCAATATTAAAGACGCATCCACAAGAATTTCCAAGTATTAGCTGAAGAAATGCAACTGATTGAATTATTTCAGACAGTCGGAACACCTGCATTGCAGTTACATTTAAAATTCAGTTCATACACTAAGCCAACTTTGTGAGTCATGAATTTCATTGTTTCTCAAGTACATTTGGATCCAGACAAAGGAACCTCAGCTTAGGATCCTATCTCCTTGATAATTTCATGATGACTTTTGTTACTATTTCCAGTTAAAAAAAAAACAACAACAACACACAAAAACACAAAAAACACAGAACAAACAAATAAATTAATTAAAAAAAAACATGCCTACTGCTATCACAAATGAATGAAACGAGAAATAAAGTGCAGTGGCAGTGAATGGGGGGGCAATAAGAATGAAGGGGACAGACGGTAGCAGGGTCTGTTGTGATAGCACAAGGGGAAATGGTTTCAAACTAAAATTTTTAGATGATAGGATAAAAGGAAGAAGCTGTTAACAATAAGGTGGTGAGGCACTGCACTGGTTGCACGGAGAGGTGGTGGTGCCCCATCCCTGGAGATGTTCAAGGTCAGGGGATGGGGCTGTAAGCACTGATGGAACTGTGGGTATCTCTGTGCATTGCAGGGTAGTTGGACCCTGAAAGGTCCCTCAAACTCAAACAATTCTATGATCCCATGAATTCAGAATGAAAATAAATAAGGTGAAGAAAATGGATGTACACATGAAAGACAAAGTACAGAAAACGATGTAGCTGCAGTGCAATTTTGCACTGAAAATAAGCAGACTAACTAACAACAACAACGAAAGGACTAAAAACATCTAAAATGTCAAAACGGATTTTAGTCAGGAAAGTATTTTAAATGGGAAAAAAGTAGATTTCAAAAATTGCTCTCAAGGAGTTTTCTCTACAGGCCTAACCAGGTCCCACTCTTCCAGACCTTGCTTTAAGTCCCAGGCAGTAAATAGGAAGGTGGAATACCTTTGTGGTAAGCAAATACAAAAGAGTTTGTTAACCATACCAGAAGCCACCCTAGACTCTGATAATTAGAATTGTCCATGTCTAAACATGGCCACATCTAAATTTGTATTCATATAGTATTTTCTTGAGATTTGGTCTGGGCCCAGAACTGAGGTCACCTAGAACATTCCATCAATGCACTTCCTGCCTTTTTTTTTGCCCTTTTCATGATTGTGGACCTTAGTTCAGGTGGACAATCAATTGTTGAAAGCAAAAACTGCACATCCAAGCCACTGCACAGATTCAGAAGCTCATGGGATGGAAGTAACCCACAGCCAAAAACAACAGCCCTCCCTGAAAGTAAAGGGAGATTTCTTGAATAGTACCAGGGGTGGTGAGAGAAAAAACAAGGCAAAAGATGACTTTTTAAGGAACCCTTTGGAGGATGAGATGACATTCAAGTTGACTCAAACTTTTTAAAATGTCACTATAACTCATTTTGTATATAATGCCTACATCTGAATGACAGAATGGTATCAATTTAAGTACATCGGCCCCGCATATCAGAGATGGTTCAAAGAGAGAGCCAGACTCAACAGCAGGAAAACATTACCCCAAGCGTTATAAAAATTCTCAGCAAAGGAAGAACCATACATAACATTGTGCCATTCCTGAGCTCTTGTCCTTGAGAACAAAGTTTAGAAGAATGTATACTACACACAAATTATGGTACAACATCTGTCATGGGAATGAGTCCCTCCACCGACCAAAGAAGTGTGTATGCATATACACAAGTTCACTTTAGAATCACTAGTTTTATTACCTGGCTTCTTATAGATTATAAGAAAGTCTTGCAGTCTTAAAAAACACTGAAGTAACCTCATGTACAAAACCAGTCTTACTAACTCTGGTTTGCTTCACAGAATTTCATTAGGGAGCTGTTCTGTCCAAAAGCTGGAGCAGATCGCTAATTATCCAGCTCAGCGATCACAGTTATGTCCTGAAATGCTAAGAATTGGAAGCTTGCTGTCCTTTTGCATTCACCAGGAAGGTCATCCATCTTCTAAAAGCTCAAGAAATGCATTCAGTCGCATCTATTTTCCTTAATTAAAGATAGTTCACTTCTAAATAAGAAGATACCTTTTGTCTGTTTCGAGCTGGATGCCAATAATCTTGAAATGCCGAAGACCACTGGCCATTAAAAGAGAATCCTTTTGCCTTTCAACTCACATGATCACATAAATAAGTTTGTTCCAGTCTAAAAAATGTGATTTCTTACCCAGAAATACAACAGCTCTACCAATCTGCTCTCCAATTTCACCTAACGTAGGATGCATCTCATTGACATTTATTGCTGAGTCAACACTGAGGTTGTCCTAGACTTAGCAGTAGGGTAGGAGCTCCTAAGGGACTGCTGTAAAAAGTGCCTTCTACCTGCCCAGGAAAGTTAAGTAATAGAATAGTCAACATATGAGGGGGAAAAAAAAAAATCACATATCAGGTATTTATGAAGTGAGGTGCTAAATTATTTTGATGAACGTTCTCATTCTAAATAATATGTCTGAATAACACTACACTTCAGATTTGTAGTCAATTAAAGTGGTCTCTGAATAAGACCCAAGGGGAAAGAATGCGCGTTCATGTGTGACAAAATCAAGAGGAGTGCTATATGCTGACTCCTTCACATTGCAAAAGTTACACAGTCAATATGCATGAGCAAGAAACTGTAAATACTGTTAAAAGATACTCTGGTTACATCACAGGCATATAATGCAATTCTTACTTAAAAATAAAACCAAGATTTATTTCAATAATGCTTTAAGATACTGCACTTGGATATCAAAGAATATTAGGCATTTGCAAAGCATTTGTATGGAAGCAACAGAAACCTATTAATAAGAATCAGATAGAGCATTTAAATAGTAGTGCTGTTTCTCACAGCACTACTTTGTGAAATGCTTCCTGAGACGTAATGAAAAGCACAGTTATGATCAATGATCCAGCTAAGAGCTGAGCTGAAATGCAAGATGGGTTTATTATACAGGTTGTATACCATTGCCTATGGTTGCAAAGTGAAAAAAACAAACAAACCATACTTTATTCAACATTCTTACAGCTTTTGTACGAGGCTAGACAGAGCCATAATGCAGATGGGGGCACCGGGCAAGCATATGCTAATATGATCAATCCCCTGACATGTGTTAGGACTGAGTGATTCACAGGATAGCACATTATTTGGTAACTACAGACTCATGACGCAAATAAATCCCTGTCCTGTTCATAAAAAGCCCAACATCTTCATCAAAGTGACTAACGAGTTGGAGTGCTGCTATGTTCAAGGGCCACATTTTCTGAACACTAACCACCTGAAAATGGAGGCAACCAAAAGTATCAGCTAATACCTTAAGGCTTAGGCTTCACAGTCTAATTGCATCTACAAAGGAAGCTAGGGAATGCTTAACAGAATCTGTAGGGCCACAGAGAAACAAAACCAGAGCTACTATCAATAGCAGAACCTTCATTGTCAGTGAGTGCTACTCCTGAGAACACACATTTAAATAATGGCAGTGTAAATAAGAACATCTATCCTTACCACGGGAAGCAATATGAGGGTGAAGAAGCAGCTCTTCCAAGAGATGGCCATCTTTGTCTCTTGATTTTGATCTTTAGTCAAGCTTAGCTTTTTTAACACAGTTAATTAGGGCTGAAGCACACACACTCTGCAGATCTTCTTGTCAATGTCTTCACGTCAAGACTCAAATCTCTGCAGTGAAAGAGAAAACTGATTATAAATACAACAAGCATTGGTAGTATGAGAAAGAAATAGAAAACAGAGACCACAACACTTGAACTGAGTTACATATATCAGAAATCAGTCATAATTGTCTGGATTGCAGTTATTACAGATCATCTAGGATATTAAATTTGAAGCCAAAGAACATGGCTGTATGATCAGTAGCTTGCATCATAGAAAGATCTGTTGGAAGGGATTCTCTAACAGCAGCTCTATTGTACCTATAGGGAAGGAATAATGGAACATTTTGAACTGGTCAAAGGGTCTCTATGCTTCATGAGTCACGCAGTCATGATTCGAATTTCTTAATTTCAGTAATGGCTCAAAATCACAACTGTCTGAAGGTTTCTTAAGGGGCTGTACAACTCGGTGATTTCCTCTCAAAGATCACTTGTCCAGATAACAAAATCCATGGCAGGAGTTGTTAAGAATCAGAGCTTTTAGAACATGCAGTAATAGGAAGGTGGAGAAATGAACTGTGCTCTCAGGCTTAGCGGTCTCAACTCCATATCCTACTTAACCATCATGTTTTAAAACAAATTTGTCCATTACCTGAGATGGATCCCCTTCATTTTAACTCTACCTTCTAGACCTCGTTCCTCTAAGATGAACTCACTTTGAGGTCTTTTGCCGATGGAAGATTAGACACAATCTGTTTTCTTCAGAAGGTATGGGAGTTTAGCCCTTGGGCATGAGCTGTGCCACACCATTTTGTCTCAGAGCCATAGAACTACCCTTATCTATTTTATTTACACCTGGAAGTGAAAACTTTGAATGCTGAGGTGCTTTTTAAACTCTTGTTGTGTGATGCAGGTTTTCTATACACCACTATTCATCACCTGTGCATCACATGATTCACATGCATCACCTATGCAGGCATAAACATGACTGACACATCTTCCTAGCAAGAGAAATGTTTATAGAGGTACGCAAATGTTTGAGAATGGAAAAGAAAAAAAAAAAAAAGTCATGGGTACAGGAGATGTAAACAATTACAGAAACAATAAAACATTTCAAAATCAGAACGTGGAAAAAAAGAGAAAAGGCTGAAAAGAAAACAGGCTGAAGACAGAAGGTAAATAAAGGAGTGCCGAAGGCAAATGTGAAAGAACTTTTGCAGCCAGTGCGTACTCCGTTTTTATATTAATTGCAACATACAGCCAAGACATCAGCATTTAGAAAGTAGAGTCTTTCAATTAAAAAACAGAACAGAAAATTAAGTTCTCTTTAGATTTTTGTCTTCTCTATCCAGACTCTGACTAAATGGAGAACAATGATTCATAAAACTCTCTGATCTGCCTTCTTCCATCCTCACTCGATCAGTCACTCTCAGCCTGCTCTGGTACTGAATTTAATTACTTAACTGCATTTCTGATGGTTTATCAAATAATGAAGGACTGATAAGATCTCGGTCGAGGAGGAGAATACATCCATGGTGACATTCAGTAGTGAAAAGACAGAAAAAGAAAGTCACTGCATTAACAGAAGCAACAGACAACCAGGCAGACGCATTAGCAGACATTTGGATTTGAAATTATTTCTTGATAATTTGCAGCTCCGGACAGAGAGGCCAGAGAATGGTGTGGGGACTGAGTTTTGTCCTTGAATACTGCCCTGTAATGAGTTAAAAACAAGACTTAAATGCAACGGAAGAGTGGGAGATGGATGACTAAATGGATGGAAGGATAACCTGTGGTAAAGTGGTAACCTTTGGAATACACTCTTTCCAACGGCTGAAGACCCAGCTTTACTTTAACCTGGCATTCACTAGGTTTGAAGAGTGGAAAGAGGCTGTCTTCTATTTTCTGTCTGTTAGTTTCAAAGAAATTTCTAAAGATGTGGGAACATCTGCTAACCATTTTGCTCTGCTTCTTTGACATTTTGCAGAGAAAAAGAATCAGCTTCACGTTTTTTTGCCTTCAAGGTAGCCATGGAAACCCACATCAAGAACTGGACTGAGGTCTCTGTGTCATCCACAGAAGCCCAAGCATTCTTTTAGGTAACACCAACCACCAGGCCTATGAACCTCTGTCTCTGACCTGCAGAGAAATCTGTATATAATGTGTAGCAGCTCCTGCTGTGTGTGCCACACATAGGTGCAGAGTCAAACCATTAGCAATGGAAGGCTAATTAACTCACAAATAAGTACATTCAGCCAATTATTACGAGAAAAACTTTTCAGAACTAGGGGCAATGTCTACGAAGCATTTCCATCTCCATTCAGTACTGCAAGAATAAACAAAAATATGAATACAAGGCTTGAAAGGAAAGTCTGAATGATCAAAAAGACTTCATAAAGCCACGTCATGTAGTTTCATTAGTAAATTGGAGATCTTGGTGTTTCACATTGTTGTTTTATCTGCATCTGCTACTGTAATTAAAATCTGTGAAGCCAGAATAGCCCACAGCACAAGGGTTGCACACATGAAGGAAAAGTATTATACTTAGAGGGCTTCAGAGAATTATTTCAAGCACAGCTGAAACATGGGAATCGTTGGGGTCTACTGATGGCTTAGGGAAGTCACACACCATCTATGAAAGGGATTCATATCTCCACTGAAGAAGTTTTCCATGCCACAGCAAATTCCTTTTGTTACTCAGTGGGGAATAATGGGTCCTCTAGGAGAAGTCTGAAAGGGCTCTGCCAACGTGTTTTGCTGCCAAGTGCCCATTTCCTTCTCCTGTTTAAAAAAGAACTCGAGTGTCCCTAGGCCTTATGAGGACTACAAGTTACAGAAGCCTAAAGGCTGGTAAGGAGGGTCCCATCATGAAAAGTGCCATGTGTGCCAATCCAAGCAGGATGTGCCTACTCACAGGTAGGCATAAAAGGATCACATCTGAAAAGATTCAAATCTCAACATACCAAGTAATAGATGGAATTGTTATACGGTAGCTCGAAGTTGTACCCGTGTGGGATGAATGAAAGAGGATTTCGGTGACTATGTGAAGCAGTTATGAGCTGTGACTGAGATCTCACCCAAAAGAAAGAAAAATCAGATCTGCTAGGCTCCTAGTTACTGACCTCTGGGATGTATGCCAGAGGTCTGAAAGGAAAGCAATAAATTACAAAGCTGACCAACAGTGGCCTTGACCAGAGGTGATGAAATGTGAATTCTTTACTTAATTAATCTTAATTCAGTGTCTGGTCAGGGCTGCCCACCACATCCTTCCCCTGCACTGTATAGGGAACAGTACAAGTGAGAAATCTGAACGGTTCTGAGATATGCAAAACGAATCACACTTTTGCAGATTGCATCGCAGCATTGTCAGGCATTCCATGCGGAGTGATCTCAGCACTTCTCAGTTGCATGAGGAGTATTCCTCTATGCAGAATACACCATGGAGGATGATGAGGTGTAAAAGAAAGAAGCAAGCAAGAATGCTCCAGCCATCAGCAGTTTGGCCCTCACACCACTCCATCAGTGTTTCTGAGCTCTCCCCAGGGAAGGGAACTCCATGGCTGATTTTGGCACAGGTTTTCCTAGATGAACATCATTCGCTTAGATAAAAACAGATGGTTATATAATTGACACACTATTTATCACCTGTAGGCTGTCAATATAAGGTGTGGAATTCAAAGCACTTTATCATCTCTCTCCACAAGTACCCCAATGTCAGCTTCCTAATTTATATTAAAGATCATGGTGAACCTCTCTCATGCCAACTGAGACTCACACAAGCAAGAAATAAACACAGACAGAGAAGCAACCCTTCAGTGACCTGGGTCTTGTCAGCTAAGTTTAGAAATCTAGAAGGCATGTGCTCATATATGAGCTCATTGTCAAGTCTCTTTTTATGTAGTCAAGGAAGTAGACATAGGAACAAAGCAATTTGTCTGACCTATTTTAGCTGTCTACTTTAAACATTCAACTTCTATCCCTTGAGTACAGAGGAATTCTTAACAGCTACCTCATATGTTGACATCTACATTGTCAGCATCTATATTTGGACAGAATAATTCCACCTCTAGTCTCTCCTGTATCAGCAATATAAAACCCAAATAGCAATGTTTGAGTTACCACGAAGGATTAAGAACGAATTATTAGTTTAGGGTGTCAATAAACTGATGCTGAGATATTTAAGGTAACAGCAAAACTAAAAGAAAACTTAACAGCAAATAAGCCTCCTAGAGAGCAAGAGCACTAAAATCTCCCATACAAATTAGACAGCAAAGAACAATCCCGTGAAGGCAGACAACAAGAACAACATAAGGTCTCTTCTACTGTTTCTGACATAACACTTATTATTTTTAGCATTTTAAATATTTTGGGGATGTCTTGTTTAATTTACATTGAACTTTGTAAATGCACTGAGGCTAACGAATCTGCGCATGTTCATAGTACCTGAGAATATAGTCCTATGTTTCCCTCGAACACCAAGAAGACATTTATTCACCTTTCTCCCTCTGTGTGCCAAATGAAAAAGTCCCTGGAGTCCTTGTTTCCACTCAACATGCCTGCTGTCAGTGGCAAAACAGGCTTTGTACTGTAATTACATCAGGGGGCTTAATCAAAGAGATGGATTTTCAGAAAGCATTTGCTGTTACAGGGGACAGCCCAGCCCTTCCAGATACACAAGAGTATCTTAGATGGCATCAGCCAGAAATGCCACACTTCTGAAAAAGCTGACAAAAAGAAACCTGGATTTTCTAGTGGGATTCTGCACAAGGAAGGATCCAGTCAACACTCTAACATGTGCACTGATGGGTGGGTCTTGTGCAACAAAATGTTCACTGGTGGCAGATGCAAACAGGTTGTCTCTTCTAACCGTATTTGACCACCCTAACAGTAAAAGGCTTTATGATGTTAAAGGTGAATTTCCTGCATTTCAGTTTGTGCTTGTTGCCTCTTGCTTGTTGACTGCCAGTAGGAAGAGCATGCCTCATTCTTCTGTGCATGCTTCCATCAGATACTTCTACACATTGATGAGATCCTCCTGAGCCATCTCTTCTCCAGTCTAGCAGTCTCTGCTCTCTTTGCCTCTCCTTGTAATTCATGGATACAGCACTCCATCTGTACCCTGCCTAAGCTGAAGAGAGAGGAAGGATCACCTCCCTCATCATGCTGCCAATGCCTGCCCTCATGCAGCCCACAAAGCTGTTGGTCCTCTGCTACAAAGGCACATTGTTTGCTCAGGATCAAGCTGATGACTACCAAGAACCCCGGGTCCTTTTCTCTAACACTCCTTTCCAACCACCTGGTCCCCAGCTTGTCCTGGTGTACGGAGTTGCTTCATCCCAGATGCAGGACTTTGCATTTCTTTTTCTCGAGCTTGATGAAGCTCCAGAAGCACTGTGCCCTTTCATTCTGACCATTAAAACATTACACAGCTCTGAACCTACCCACATCTTAGACACTTGCAGTTCGGTTCGGTCTACCTTGCCTCTCGCTACAGTCCACAGAGTAGATGTAAGCATCCTCAAGAACAATTCCCATATCTTAATGCTATTTTCAGACAACGAAAGTTACTGCTTTGACACAGTGCATATACGCATATATATATATATATATACTTTTTTGTCTCTTTACTCAGTCTACCTAGGATTAACAGAGAAAACTCTGAAGTATAAGAAGTCAAAGTGCTAATGCTAAGCAGAACTAAGCGCTGATTTCTATCAGCGTCATGGCCTTTTCTTCCTTCCAGTCCTATCTTTATTCCTTCTATTAGCACAGTCTAATAACCTACTGCATGTTTTACTTTGGCTGCACTCAATTATAATTTTGGTAAGGGTTTTCTTTTTTTCTTTTCCTTTTCCTTTGAGTGGTTTCGATTAAATTGAAATTCCCTGATGATGTAAAGCTGTTATAATTGGTCTTTACAAAGTACACCTGTCATTTCTGTATACCCTATCGGCCCTCCTATTTCCTAATCCTCTAACTTCATAGAATTTTCTTAACATTTCAATAAACTTTTCAAAACCATTCTAGAACAGTTTTACATAAGCATCGCTCAGCCAATTAAGGAAAGATATTCCAACTAACACCTTCAAAATATCTGAATCAATTCGTGATCTTCTGGATTATTCCAGCATAAATCCCTGTGGTATTCATTATTACTTCTGGGAAAAGACCACCTAATCCTCCTAATTTTTTTCCTCTTTCTCAGACACAGCATAGTTTTTCAACTTAGAAAATTATTCCCTCTCATACGATATGCAGTAAGCATATATATATATCCCTCTTGGTTCACATCCAATCCAAGGCATTATATGTAAGTTTCAGTTCTTTTTCATTTCCATAAGTCAAGTTTTGATGCCCTGCATTTACCAGAAGCAGAGAGCACGCACAGGAGGTTACTACAGAACAGCAGAGGCATGGAAATCTGTTACGTTCAGGTAAACCCATCATATCTAGGACATTCAGTTCTGATTTCAGCTGATACCTACTTTCTGTAAAGGTAGAATCTTTCTTCAGTAAAGACATTATCAAAACTTGCTGAAAATTCTTATTTACCACATTCCGTACATTTGACCATCAAGCCCAGCTTTTCTTGAGCTTTGAAAGTCTATGACTTTCCACAACGCGGTGTATAAAACTAACCCATAGTTTGTTTGGTTGTTTATTTGTTTAAGCAAACTCCACATAAAATGCCTGGCTTTTACAAGTGACAGAAAACCACTTAATATTATGATGTCTGAACCGTACAGGTACGAATGGACACCAGAATACTGAAAGTTACTGGTATCTAAAGGACTCTTCTGGGTATCTGAGTATTCTAACCTTTTAATGACTTTACAAGTCTCCACTGGAAAGTTAGAAAGGTACAGGCTTTCAGATGGGCACAGGAGAATCATTTACCTAAATGTCAAGTTTTTCTAGCTTATTTTTGCAAGTCTATCACCTACAGACTTAAAAGTAGAGACTATGGTATGCAATTCATAACTCTCTTTGTAGAGGATTGTTGCTTTTAGCAGATTTCCTATACAACATTACCTACAAAATTCAACCAGCAATTCTTGCCTTGGTTGGGATTATTTTCTCTGTTTTCTACCAAATTTGTATTGCCTTTATTTTGTTGATTTCCACAGAGAAGTAGGAAAATGGCACCATTTCTTTAACTAAAGACTACGGATCATCACAGAATCACAGAATCAAAGGGGATGGAAAGCACCTCAAGAGACCATTGAATCCAATCCCCTGATAAAGCAGGCTCCCTACAGCAAGTCACAGAGGTCGGCATCCAGACAGGTTTTGAATATCTCCATAGAAGGAGATTTCACCAGCTCTCTGGGCAACCTGTTCCAGTGCTCCATCACCCTTACCATAAAGACGTTCTTCTGCATGTTAGTACAGAACTTCCTATGTTCAATTTTTAGGCCGTTGCTCCTTGTCCTATTGCTACACACCACTGAGAAGAGCCTGGCCTCATGCATTTGCTTCCCACCTCCCTGCAGATATTTATAAACACTGACCAGATCCTCTCTCAGTCTTCCCCTTCCCAGGCTGAACAAACTCAGGTTACTCAGCCTTTCCTCATTTGGGAGATGCTCAAGCCCATTTATCATTGTTGCCCCCTACTGGATTCTTTCTAGGAGATCCCTGTCTTTTGTGAACTGGGGAGTTGGACACAGTATTCTAAATGCAGCCTCATAAGGGCAGAGTAGAGGCATAGGATCACCTCCCTCCACCTGCTGGCCATACTCAATGCACCCAACAGCACCCAGTTTAATGCACTCCGTTGCAATGAAATATTTTTGAGCTACCATGTATTTAAGAAGCATTAGTCAAAATAGTAATATGGTATGAGAAGCTTTCTCTTCATCTGCACAAAGCATCTGCGATGTATGCAGCACTTCAGAACTAATATGCATCTAATACAAGATCATAAAGGTAACTACATGCTGCTCCATTCCAGTACAGCTTTAAGTGCCATTTGGCAAGAACTGAATCCTATCAGAAGGATAGGCAAAACACAGCTAAGGACTATAGAAGAACCACTTCCTGCTAAGACTGCTGTGAACAGCCAGTGTTGGGCCCCCTTCTACAAGAAAGGCATTGAAGCCCAGGAGTGTGTCCAGAAAAGGACAGTGAAACTGTGAGGGGTCTGGAGCACAAGTTTTATGAGGAGCGGCTGAAGGAGTTGGGATTATTTAGTCTGGAGAAGAGGAGGCTCAGGGGAAACCTCACTGCTCTCAACAACTGCCTGAAGGGAGGTTGTGGTGAGAATGGAGTCAGCCTCCTCTTCCATGTAATTAGCAATAGGACTAAAGGGAACGGCCTCAAGTTGTGCCAGGGGGGATTCAGGTTGGTCATTAGGAAAAAATATTTCTCCAAAAGAGGGGTCAGGTGTTGGAATGGGCTGCCCCGGATGGTGGAGGAGTCACCAACACTGGAGGTGTTCCAGAAATGTTTAGACATTGTACTGATGGACATGGTTTAGTGGGAAATATTGGTGATAGGTAGATGGTTGGACTGGGTGACCTTGGAGGCCTTTTCCAACCTTGGTGATTGCATGCTTCTATGATTCTACATACATATTCAAAATAAATTTACTTGAGTGCAGTGCCACCCTTAGCACCCTTAGTTAGGTCTTCTGATGAGCTGAAGTGACTATGTGGAGCACAAAGCTATCATTACTAGCCTACTTTTGCTTTCCAGACCCAAGCTAGTCTCTGCGCAAGGTGCTATATGCTCTTAGGAGGATGTACCAGGGTTATCTTTAATAAGGCATTTCACCACGTAGAGAAGCAGTTCTGCAGTTGGTGACAAGAAACACAGACAAGATCCAGTCACTGAACTTCAACACCTGCACAACCAACTCATGTTATCTCTGACTTTTCCCATCTGAAAGAAGAACCAAGCAATAAAATAACAAATGAAAGGGACATATCAGAAGGTGGTAAAATCAATAAGCAATTGCCTGATGACAGAGAAGTTAATGCATGCATGACTTTGGTCTGACAGAACTTAGGCACAGGCAGAGGAACTTTTGGAGGTCTGAAAAATCACCATGTTGCTCAGAAAGGATGACCAGATGATCTTTCTTTGCTGTGTATGTGCAATTCCTTATTGTGGTTTTTTTTTCCCTTATTGTTATTGGCATCTTCTCACAAACACCAGAGTTATTCAGAGTACAACAGCTTGTACTTCATTGAGTACATGGACTTAGCAATCTGCAGTGATGTCCCAGGTGAATACCCGTTGGCTTCCTCCACAAATATGACACAAATATAACAACACAGAAAGATTTCATGAGCCAAAGTTCAATCTATCTCAATGAAAAAAGAATGGATATAATAAGTTTCCTGACTCCTCGCTGGATTGAAAAATGATTCCCCTACTTTGTCGACTCAAGAGCATATATTGTTCAGTTGTCAGGGAAATGTATCCCAAAACAGGCCTGGAGCTTCAATCCTGTCTTTTCTATCTTAAGAGATATGAAAAACATTTTTTTTTTTTTTTTTTAATTTTTGGCTCTGTTTTTATAGAAGAGTTTCATTCTTACATTGAAAGATAATGTTAAACCACTGTATAAGCTCCGGTAAATTACATAATTCCTTTTTCTTCCATCCACATTTCCTATAGTCTTCCTTTTCTACTGTACCTCAATTGGCCTAAGATTCGCCCAGCTGTATCCCATCTTGTGGTTAATGGTCTCATTACATTTGGACAATATTAAGACCTTCCACAGCATGTGGTCTTGCAACACCAGTGACAAAATTCACATCACACAAATTCAGCTGTCTGAAAGTGAAACATCTACATCTATATTGGATTCTCTTGGCTCCCTTTGGAGTGAACAAAAGATGAGCAATTCACTCCAGCAGCACATGGGTTAGCCTTGCTCTGGAACAAGATGTACTTATCTTGGTAAACAGAAAGCCAATAAAGCACAAAACCAGTTTGGTTAGCTTAAAAGAATCTTGGGTTTAGTAGGGACAGTGCTGAGCATAGCAGAAGTATAAACAAAGGAGGAAGAAAAGCAATTGAAATTAAAATCAGTGTTGGGACAGAACCAGCAGAGAGAAACCCTGGAAGCATCTTCCAGAAAGAGAAGGATAGTCAAAAGGCTGCAGTTCAAAGAGGATGCTATATGATCTGAATATCTGAAATCTCCCTCTCAAACAGAAGGCTGCCCAGGGAGGTGGTGGAGTCACCATCATTCGAGGTGCTCAAAAAACGTGTAGATGTGGTACTGAAGGATGTGGCTTAATGGGGAAATATTGGTGGTAAGTGGATGGTTGAACTGGATGACCTCGGAGGCCTTTCCCAACCTCGGTGATTTTATGACTCCATGATTCTAAGGCAGATCTCCTTTCTTTGGACTGACGTAGCAAGAAGCAAAAGTGAGTTTAGAGAAAATGTAGGATTCTTCTTCCTTTTCTTTTTCCTTTACTTGAGCTTTGCATTCTGTCTCACAATGATGAGAGAATCACGCAGACAATCCCAGGCCTTTCAGAGAAGTTCAGTGGAGCTATTTACTTCTCTAGATTGTTTGTATAGGGAAATAATAATAATAATAACAATAATAATAATAATAAAAACAGGGACTGCAAATGCTTCTGTAACAAGCTGGAAATTACCCTAATATTTTGGATAATATTACAAAATTATTCCATGCAACAAAACTGATTTTCTAAGCCATAGCTCTCAACACTTACTTACAACGTCTCAGCTGAGATCCAATTTCAGAGTACCTTAAAAAGGTGCAAATACAGCTACAGTCTTACAGCTATAACAATTCTTACGAGAATTATGTTTTAAAAACTAAAATCTAGACAATGTAAATATTCCATTCGATTTCCACATCACTGCTTCACTATTACTCTGAATAGAGCAGCCCTACTACTGTCCTAGAAAAACTAAATGTAAATGAATGGAAGTGATTAATTCCCACTGAACCACCTTCTCAGCCTGTGATTAAAGTCAATTATTTCTACGTCTTCATGATCTGCTTGTGGATTTTGATGTGACAATTCCAGTTGATAATTCAGCAGAATCTAATCTTAATTAAATACCTGGGAAGGATGGAACAATTCAGGACCAAAATAGTTTACTACGAACGTACTTACACAAACAAACATCTGTACAAATGGAAGAAAAAATGTGGCTGAGATCTGATATGCTCTCTTATTAGCCCCAGAGGTTTCCAATAAAAAACACAACTCAAACCCTCACAACGAAACAAAAGAAGCCCGCTAAAACACAATTAGCACAAATTAGCTGTATTCATTATTGCTTTGGTTTTGTATCAGTGAAACCTCAGTTCATTACAGCAGAATTTTCTTTATATAAAGCATGAAAGCCGCATGAACAGCAGTCTGTAGGATCTTGAAAAAGTGGGTTATTGCGCTCTACTGAATGTGGCAGCTGAGATGAAAGCAAAAAACCCTGAGTAGGGATATTGAGATGTGTGATCCATCAGTTTGCAAAGTGACAGAATAGTCACAGAGCCACAGAATCACCAAGGTTGGAAAAGACCTCCAAGATCAGCCAGTCCAACCATCCAGCTACCACCACCATTTCCTATTGAACCATATCCCTCAGTACAACATTTCAACGTTTCTTGAACACCTCCAGGGATGGTGACTCACCCACTTCCCTGGGCAGCCCATTCCAGCACCTGACCACCCTCATGAGATCCTATGCAACGGAACTGCATATGATTCACATTAGGAATCATACACATTGTGTAATCAGAGCATTCCACGTAGTCCAGAGGGCAACCAAAATGTTACTCCTTTTCACTGAACAGCTTGGAGATATACTGTCATTCACACCAATAAAACCTAGGATTTAAGAATGTAAACACAATTAAGGTGAAACCTCTTCTCCAAAATTCCCACTGTTTGGTTTGAAAAAGATTGACTCATGTTTCAAGGGCACAATGAAAATATCCCCTCCCCAAGGACGGTCTTTCAGGGCTTTGGATGAGTGTCATTTCATTAAAATATATACATCTAAAACTAAGCTCATTTCCACAGATTCCTTCTACAATCTCTGAGACATATCCTGCACAGTCAGCAGAGTTCAGAATGCAAATCACCCCAAATGAGAAATCTCCTGAAATTACGTATCTTAAAGCACCATAAGAATTGCCCCCCTATTTCTCAATGTTTTCTATAAAGGAAGGTTTCAGACCAGTCATTGCTTTTTATATTAAGAACATTCAAATTCGGGTAACACTTGTCCCACCTGTTCAGTTCGGCAGTTAATTCAAATATTTGCTTTGTGTAATTCACACGTGCTGATCAAGAAAAGAGACCAATTTGACCTCCAGTAGCTTTATGGTAACACAGAGAATAACTTTAGGTAAAGTCGTTTTCTACATTTCATTATCACAATCAATGAAATCTGCAAGAGGAAAGCTCTTACGGACACAGGAGCACCATAGTCAGCATTTTACATCTGTTGGAAATGCAGCCTCCACCTAAAGTTGTCTCTTTTGACAGAGCATGTATTTCTGAAATAAGGAATCACGATTAAGGGCAGAGAATACATTCTTCATGCACCTATTTTACACAACACAGACCTCTTCCCTCTGTAGAACCTAACATGAAAGGCTCTGGTCTGAGACTGGCCTCCTGTGAACCACAGCAGTTTAGATGAGCTCATACTTTAAGCTTATTAGTTTCTCTCCCATGTTTACCAAGGAGACCCTAAACAGACTTGAAGGACTACACCATACGCAAGTGAGATTAATTCCATTCAGTAATAGAATCACAAAGGTTGGAAAAGACCTCTAAGATCAATCTAGTCCAACTGTCCACCTACCACCAATACTGCCCACTAAACCATGTTCCTTAGTACCACAAATAGTAACGTTCCAAGCACTCACTCATTTGAGGAAGCACGTATGAAGCACAAGGTGATTTTATCAAGGCATTCAGCATGCTTGTAGTTCAACCAAATTCCTGCTCTCATTCAAGCTGAGGCATGCTCTATCTGTATAGAAAGAGTCTTAAGTCTATAGCTCTGACCTTCTGGACAGACTGTGAATGTTCTCCGAGTGTATCCAAAGACATTCAGTCTAGAGAAACACCGACCTGAGACAGACAACATAAGACACACTGGCAGTACCAGAAGCCATCCTTTTGCTCCTCCGACCTTTTAATTTCCAATTCCAAGGCATGGAGATAATATTCTTAAATGAAGAGTCAAAAAACATGCAAGAAGCAAAAAGTTTGCTTTAGTTTTACCTTCAAATCGACTGTTTTATCTGAAATGAAAGAAGGAGGGAGGGAGGGAAATAAAGGGAGAGATTCGAGACAGACACACAGCATACAAATTTTCAGCCCAGACAGTAAAAGTTTGCCAAAGCTACACTCAGCTGATTAGTAGCATCTTATTTTGGGAAGCCAATTACGGTCAAAAAGTTATGAACCATCCAGCAAAGACTTTTCTCCTTTTCTCTCCAGTCTCCCTTTCCTATCCTTACATTACATGAGGTCAAGTCTAAATTACCTCCTGGCCTTCATTTTCCCCAGTATTGGTTCTAATGTCGTTTGAATGCAGCACAAAAGACACCAAAGAAACAATGCTTTGAGAGTAGCGATTGGAAGCAAGTTTATTTTCTTTAATTGCTCAAAAAAAAAAAAAATTAACTGAAGTCTGTGGTAAGACCTCGAAGTGGTAAGGTCCTACCACGATGATGACCATCATCATGCATCCTTGAAGCACTCTGAAGATAGAACTTCAATTGTCTGGAAACTCCTTAGGAGGATTTTGGCCAACATTTTTGCTGTTTCGTGGTAGTATATAACAAGGCAGCTCTCCATTATTCCACTATTTCTTGTATGCTCCACAGAGAGGATTTCCTCTGATCTGTTCAAATAGCTACAATACCATCGCTGGAGGCAAGCACCACTCCACAGGTTGGCTGCTCACGGAAACACAATACCTGCCCATCCTAGCCAGTGTTTCACAAAAACATTTTAAAAAGAAAAACAGTCTAAGAAAGAGAAAGCATTATCGATCTCCAGCACTGGGAGACCCACTTCAGCAGCCTCCAAAGGATGCAATTTATTAAGAAAAAAAATAAACGTGTCCCTAAGCCCTCATTTCCATCCGTTGCATTATTAACGACCCTCGTGCCTGCAGATGGTGAAGACCAATGTACAATCAGGCTTCACAGGTTTTCCCATCCCCAGAAAGGTAAAGAATTAAAGGTGGGACAGCAGGGCAAATCGAAGGAGAGACCACCAGTGTTATGGGAAAACTTGCCAGCATAACACTGGCTGGAGTTTAATGGTTCGTCTGTGCATTGGCTAATAGCCTGCTAACATCACAGAATCACAGAATGGTTTAGGTTGGAGGAGGCTTTTAAGATCAACCAGTTCCAACCTCTCTGCCATGGGGAAGGTTGCCATCCACCAGACTGGGCTGCCCAGGGCCACATCCATGGCCTTGGGCACCTCCTTGGGCACCCACAACTTCTTTGGGCAATCTGTTCTGAGACATCTCTGATTTTAAACACAACAGCAGTCCCAGAGTCTCCACAGTTGTAACACAAAGAAACTCTGAGTCACCTTTATTTTTTATTTTATTTTATTTATTTTTTGCTCAGCTCTCTTTGATATATCTCAGGCTCCTTTGCTGCTGTCCACTGGAACGGTATTCTGCCGCAAAGACCAGCATCTCACCTGAGGCATCAGGCAAAAGAAAAACAACCAACCAACACAAAACCAATAAGCTAACAAACAGAAAAACACTCTGTCTCTACATGCAGAAAGGTTAAGTTCACATTTCAGGGTATTCCTTCCACTGTGTTCCTAAGTTCACGTTTGTCCCAAGAGTTTGCAGCCAGATGGAAGAAATGAAGCATGGGATGAGTTTGTATGTTGCTCTGAAATGAGTCACTCGCTGGGGAGAGAAGGCTAGAGGCACCTAAGGGAGAGGGAGGAAATGCTCCTCTTTCAGCAGATAAAACTAAACATCTGATAACCTGAAGTCAGCACACTGGGAGTCTCTTTTGGAGAAACTGAACAACATTTATGATGGCGTCTGGATAAATGGCTGCTGTTTGACCTTCCTCAAGGAACTTAATGTTTTGGTTAAGACTGCCTTATTCAGGAAACAGCCCTGAAATGAAAGAGTCATTTGAGGCAGAGAAGAATTGTTGAAGTAATATTTTGCACATTTTATGTCAGTGCATGTCTACCAGTGAGATGAATCCAAAGCTTTGTGGCATGGTTTTAGACGTCCTTTTGATTGTTTAATTGAATCCAGCATTGCTTGGCTCTACTTGGTCCCAAAATCTGCACAGTATTGTTTCTGTTTCCTTGGTGGGTAACGGTCACAGGCTTTGCAGAAATAATTCTGGCTCATCTTTTGTGTGGGATGGCTGTATTATGTGTTATACTCAAGCCAGTTATGAAAATTAAAAACTATGTGAGTATGCAGAATGACATTAAACCAGCTCTTCCAAAAAAAAGCCCAACCCAAACCAAAACAAAACATATTAGGACTTGCAAGTCGTAAATATGTAGGTGAATAAATCCTAAGGGCAGCAATCCGTTATCCAGTGTCAGTCATCCAACTCCACTGCGAAAGGACAGAGTCCTCTGTGTATTCTAAAACAGATCAGCATGTCTCTAAAATGAAAAATAATATCATTTTTTCCCCCTTTTAAAAGATCAGTTTGACAAAACAAACAGAAAGCAAACAAAACATCCCTGTTTGCTCACATGTAAACAAACCCCATAGGCAATCCGAGCCTTGTAAGGTTATTTTACCTACAAAGAAACTGCACTGTTGTTCAAGATACAATGCCTATTTGCACCGGGGTTACCACTCCTATTGAGTGTACTGGTGAAGATAGGAAGCAAATAAAAAGCTTAAACTTATGAAGAGATAAGCAGAAACATCTGCTTGAGTGACTTGAGTGAGAAATAAAGACGCTTAGTACTTCACTTCTAGACAGCTTCAGTATCAGAGATAACCATGGGATTACTTCAGCTCTGAGTACTAAATATACCTCCACTGACCACCAATGCAGGCAGTAACACAGAGTTCTCTTTGTAATTCTTTCACATTGTTTTCCTTTTTGGCTATTTTCCAGCAAGTTAATATAACTTGTTTCCATTAACTGAAGGGCAGCTGAGATGCTTTCATAAAAACACGTGGTTTCTTTCCTTCTGTTGACCCTCTCAATAAATTAGTTGTCCACCACTGCGTCTAAATCCTGCACAAAAGCTGGCAACAGCTGTCAGCTCTTGACATCTGTGTTAGGCTATGGACATCTCGCTCTCTCCAGGTGCACCTCTGCCACAAAGAACATTTTATAGCCACTAACGCATGCCATGTTGCCACCAATATATTTGTTGAACTGGTCATATGAGTGTTCATAGAATCACAGAATGGCTTGGGTTGGAAGGGACCTCAAGGATCAACAAGCTCCAACTCCCCTGCATCAGGCAGGGCCTCCAACCTCCATATCTAATACTAGGCCAGGCTGCCCAGGGTACCCATCCAGCGCTGCCTAACCTAATTCCCCACAACGTGACTGGGTTAGCTCCAACAGTAAGGCTCTGCTAACCAAGGGAAATACAACTCAGCCAGGTTAGGAAGTGCTTGTATCACCAGCTCAGCATCATGACAAGATGGTGGGCTTGGCTGGAGGAGGTGCTGCCGTCAGACAGCTCATAGTCACTGCACACACTGAAGAGTTTATCGAACCCAGAACTTCGTAGGATAGAACTGCTTTGCATTTGTTTTCTTGTATGCATTATTTCTCACTCTTGATGCTCATAATTTTAACTACCTGTTGGTCAATTCCTTCTGCCACTCTTGACATAACTGGTGAAAATGGGTCCTGGGACAAGAAACATACTTCAGTAACAAAACAAGCAGTAAACTCTCTCGCTATTGCATCTTCCATTCAATCAATGTGCTCTTATCACGCACATTAAACAGTGTGTTGTCAGTTTAATTTGTTAAACTCTTGTCGTGGCCCTTTTTCCATTCTGCCTATGTCCCCCTTCCTCGATACATAACCAACAAATCATTTTGCATCCCAAAAGGGACTTCGGAGATTTAACCTAGTCAATCTTTTAATTCCTAATTTGGTATTCTGCTCCAATACGTTCACTCACAAAAGAGCCCAGAAGGCTGAAACTAAGAAAAATCACTTTCATTTTCTTAGACAGTACTGAGCGGTTTAATGTAAAATACACATGCAGTGCACAGTTTGTGATCTCAGATTTTATCACCCAATGCATTTCAGAGCTGAGTCAATCCTGATCAACTTTTTTGATGAAAGGATAAAGATTCAAGTCTAGGCTGGAACTGCTTAGCGGCGACGAGCTACAGAAAAAAAAGTAGTTGCATAAGAGCAAGGGACAGCTCACTGGAGAGGCTGAAATTCAGCCCCAAACCACTGATGTGAAACGTAGATATCAGCAAGCAGTCCAAAGCAGGATGTTAAGTTTAATTAACCTTCCTGCTTAGTTGCCACCAATTTCCATTTAAATTAATTGTTCCAATCGAAATGTTAAAATAGCAAATGGGCAATCTATGTATTAGTAAGTACTATTTCTATCATTTGCATTTTTAGCTTTTTTTCCCAAGGGAAGTGTTGATGCTAACTGACTCGTGACACGCAGTTTGGAAATTCTTTCTGATAACAGGGGAAGGTATTTCAAAAGATTTTAAGTGGGTGTGTATTTTAGTTATTACCCTAATCCATTTTTGCTGTATTACAAAACATGCCGTGGATGCGTTTTGATTTATTTATAAAAATTCAAGTTTTAATCATCATTTACCATGCCAGAATTGAAAAAGAAATTAGACACGTGTTTGGAAACGCACAAACCCATCCCCAACATTTTAAGCTCCAAAGCTCTAACTGCCGAAGGAAAAATGATATTCCTCATGATGCTCCATTTTGGTTATAATTACATGATGTCCCGAGCAAATTAGATATCACATGGTACAAGCAAACCGTCCGCCCTGCTCCTGGTCACCAGGCCTTGCGTTGTCGCCGCTTAAATACTGGTACTTAAATTATAAGCAGAGATGTTTTAATCGCCTACGGTCAATGAAGCAAGCCAAGCACATCCATTACGTGAATCGTATTTCGATGTCAGTCAATCTTTGGAGGTGTTTAGATCCCTTCTTCAGTCAAAGAAGTCTATGCTAACTGCACTCCCAATCTGGACATTACAACACAGTTTGTTCTTTGGCACCACCTCCAGGGATTTGCATCTTAGGACTTCCTTCTGCCATAGCTCATCGCTGCTTCCCTTGTTAGTTCTGCTTCTCCAGTACCTCGTAATATCTCATTGTTCTCCATGCTTTCCAACTGCACATTTTTTGTACTTGTGCTAATAACAAGATCTCTTATTAGCCAGTGTAAGCCACAAAATACAAGAGGAAAAAAAAAACCAAACATCAACTTTCTGCTGGGAAATGCCTGTTGCATACTTCGACTTCTGACCGTATCTAAACCACTACAAGTAGACCTGAAGAAAACAACTCTAAAATCATTCTTGTTATTGTCACTAAGGAAACAACTAAGAGTTTACATTCTTTGATATGCAGACAGCTGTTCCGACACATTTCTCAGCTCTACAGAAAATCTGCCCACCAAGCAAGCGCTTTTCTCCTCTACCTAAGCCAAGTGGTTACATCATGTGGAGACTGAACTCTGATGCTCCAGAAATGCCACAGTTCACGCTTGCTAGAACGTGAGATAGAAGATCAGAGTCATGACTCAGACAAGGGATGTCACCATAGGACACTCCTGCTGCGGTCCAACAGCTCTGCCAGGACACCTAGAATAGCACAGGAGCTAAGGAGCGTGCAAGGCACGAGACAGATCAAGTTTTTCTGTCTATTCACTTGTGCTATTTTCAGCCATGATTTCCCTGCATCCCCATCACAGTTTTGAGAAACAGTGGAGAAGTGACTGTAGCTTTTTCTGGCTTCGAGGCCAGGTGGCACAGAACAGACTACACCATAGGTTGCTTCATGTCTTCAGTCCTTCAGATAGGCTTCTCACCTGTGAAATGTCTGCTGGGAAGCATGTATATAACTCGGTAATATCTGAACAGTGCCCAGGCATTGCCAAGGGGAAATGATTTTAAGTGAAGGAGGGCAGATTGAGGTTGGATGCCAGGGGGAAGTTCTTTACTATGACAGTGGTGAGGTGCTGGAACAGCCGGCAAGAAAGGCTGTGGATGCCCTGTCCATCCCTGGAGGTGTTCAAGGCCAGGTTGGATGGGGCACCTGCTTCACTGAAGACTCAGAAGCAAATAGGCTCTGAACTCTTTGAAAAGAGATATAGCTTAGAACAGTAACCAAGGTACAGAATTATTCAGTTTAATCAGTAGGGATTCATCCAGGATGTGCAGACAATGGGCCAAATGGAATACATGGAAAGACTCCATCAATATAAAAATATTTCAGAGCACCTGAGCTTTGTAAATACTTTCTCATTATTGATGACAGGTGTCCATATCAGATTCTACCTCCGAATGCTCCTTGGCAGGAGCTCATGAAGGCTTATGTACTACTGTATTTATCGAAGACACAAAACATCTCCCAGTAGACAGGGTTGCTTCTGCTGTGTCCTTAGCTCCTAGCAGTCTCCAGTCTTCCACTGCAGAAGCATAACTTGTCTCCATCAAATTCTCCTTTGTGTGGTCTCTTGTCCAGATATGCTTAAAAGGTCTAAAAGCAAAGCTGTTCTGTCCAAGCAAACAGCTGGACCACAGTGAATCCATCTGTCAATGGCAACAGTTCAATAACCACTGAGCAATCCTATACCCATGTAAAAATCTATATGTGCAGCCAGCCAGGAGCCTTTGCTTTTACGCTAAATTCATCACCCATCTTTGTATCAGAAGCGTTTTATCAGCTACTAGCTTGTGAATAAGGAGCCTAGGGAAATTAACTTAGCATCCCATGAAAGCCAACGGAGTTTCATAGCAGTGGCAAGGAAATCAGAATCATAGAATCACCAAGGTTGAAAAAGTCCTCCAAGATCATCCAGTCCAAACCTCCACCTACCACCAATATTTCCCCACCAAACCATGTCCCTTAGTACGTTTCTTAAACACTCCAAATGTTTCTTGAACACAAATTAACTTTAATGTTACAAATACACTGCTATATAAGTCAAGTCTGGGACCCTTCTTTGTCCTTAAGGTTAAGTAATACGCCATCATTTTTTCCCATTCTTATATATTGACTGAATCCCAAATCAGAATGGCTTCATCCAAGATGCCTCTATGGGAACAGTTTCTGGGCTGTGGTCTTCCCTGAGCGCTATTCGAAAAGTTGCTGCTGGCATTTATTTATTAAATAGCTATTAAATGTTACATAGAGAGCAGCTCATTTGGAAATCAGATTCCTCAGGTATACAGCAGACTCTTCTTGTTTTCCTCCCTTTACAGCAGTGTAAATTATCTATTTTCCCAACCATTTCCAGCCTAATTGGCATTCATGCCAGTGCTGAATAAAGCAAACGCACCACTGCGTTATTGCAAGCAACTTCTTCCACATCAAGGGAGACTTATTTTATCTTGAAAAGACAACAGAAATTTGTGTTGTTACATACCATAAAAATAAAAAGACACATTGCAAAGCCTGAGCGTTTGAAATAAGTTTGAGGATGCCATTTTGCTTCTCTGAGCACATAAGAGCTCCAAGGTGGTACATCTTCTACAGATTATTCCTTATTAACCATCAGTTTGGGATAACTATACTTTTCAGAAATCTTTGGGAGGAAGAAAATATTCACAATTAATTCTATAAATCTATAAAGGATTATTATTATTACTATTATACTGAAAATGTATGAACCTTAATGAGTGGCAGACCCACTACTGGGTCTTGGCTTGGAATGCCTTGTTTTATAAATTCATGAGGAGAGTTAAGGGAATGTCACAATAGGAAGTTTAGTTGACTGAGGGGACTGAGGTGGAATAAAGGAACTGAATCCTATATTCTTATGATCCTTAGCAGAGGGTTGTTAGAGTTAGGGTAGTATGGTTTGGTTGCGGTTGGACTTTTGATGAACTTGAAGGTCTTTTCCAACCTGAGCAATTCTATGATTCTCTAAGAGATAACTTGCAGAAATCTGCTGGAATGCAGACATCTCATGTGCAGGGTGCTGTGCTTTCACAAGGGAGCTCTCACTGCTGTGGAACAGCATGTCCAAGACATCAACAAATGAAGAAATCAGTTTCACTATATGGCCTGATTCGACTAAATAATTTATTTTAAAAGAATGTTGGTGGGATATTTGCTGCGAGATGTTAAGAAATCAGGGTAACCTCCTGACTCAATGCTTTTGTAGTAAGGTCAAGCTGCAACAAGCAGGAAGAATTTGTTTGACAAACATCTCCGCACTGTTCCCATTAATGACACAGGTTACTTCCTGAGGCTCGTTGCACAACACAGAAGCTATTCCAAAACTGCTTGTGGTAAACGAAGAAGGGGATACTCCAAACAGCAGGTGGAACAAAGTGTAAGTCATACTGTACTTAGACTGATTTTTATTGTTACTTATGGGTCAATAAAGACAGCAGCCTGCTGATACAGACGATAAAGAATACGGTGTGGAATCATACAGAACATTTTGTAGAGCTTGGCACAAAAACATAGCCCTGCCAGACATACATCTCATCTTCATGTTAGTTGAAATCATGGCTTTAATAGAAAGAAATTGAATCCCAATGCCCAAAGAGGGCACATAGTAAAAATGGTACTGAATAAGCGTGGTACATGAGAGAGAAGAAAGTAGTCAGAGGAATGCATATTTGTTTACTCTTTTGCTCATCTGATTATCTAATGGGCTGGCCAATTACAATGTCTTATTTTCCTGCACACAGAGGAGCTTGTATCTTCTTTGGGAAGAAGCTACTTGTGGAAGGTCAGCTCAAAGAGACACCACTACTGGCAGCTCCATTTAGAACATTAGGTACCTATTCCTTCTTTGTGTTGTCTCATATCCATCATTTTTTTTAGCCTTCTTGATCTTAAGAATATCAAAAGATGCCGTGAAAGTTGCTACAATACTCAGAAGTGCTGCAAATCAAGGTAGGAAGGTGATGGGATGCCAAGTTGGCCCAGAAACCATGAAAACAACATTCTGAGATGCATTTTGAGGAAAAATGGAGATCACTGTATGTTGAGAGGGCTTGTAGAAATGCAAAACAGCAAGACAGGTTCATCCACCTCCAGCTGCATCTCTTCATCTTTGTCTGAACCGATGCATCGTCTCCTGTTGCACGACCTGTGGTCCAACCTTTTACCTATGGCAGCTAAATGTAAATACTGAGGCACTAAAGTTGGCCATTCTTCAGAGTCTCACTGAAGCAGCAGCACACAAGAGCGATGCATTTTGGAAATGGCAAGGACATAAATGAAACTGTACAAATATTTTGCAGGCTGGAACCAGAATATGAATCACAAGCTTTAATATTTTGACTTAAATCCCCCAAAACTAATCTATAAAATGCAACTTTGAACATGCTGTTAGAGAGAAGGCTATGGATCAGTTTAGACAGGGAGACAGAAATGCCTGCATCTTCTTTTGAATCTGGCCAGTTTCGATAAAATTGATAATCTTAGTTGACTTTTTAAGACTTTTTAATCTCAATTGACTTTGCCTGGTTTACCTGGCCCTCCCACATTACCTCCTACCCAGTATCAACTATGAAGTGATGGAGGAAAAGCGAAAAAGATGTTCAAACCACATGAATTGCCTTAGAAATCTACTTTGGGATTCCACTGCCTATAAAGAGAGCGCATGAAAAATGGCCATTATCTCCAACCCAGAACTCTGCAAACACAAAAAATTACATTTAAAGCAAGCAATCAGAAGCCAAGTGAAAGTGAAGTAATGTAAAATTATATACAAATGATGGAAAATTCAAAGAACTTCCGACTTAACTGAAATGAAATGTTTGAAATATCAGTGTTTCGGTGTGTGACATAGTATAGCATAGTCTGTCCATTAGGCAGAATATTAGCTGAGAGTTTCTCCAACAAAACGGATGTCATGTTGGCATTCAAGTCAGGTTTTTTTTTCTACCTTCCAAGAACACAGGTATGTGTTACAAGTGATGTGATGGAAGTCGTGTGGTTGAGCTATCACATTTCCATTCATATCCATATACTTCACTTGTTAGATTTCCGTGGCTGCGTGTAGATTTGGCAATGGGTCAGATCCATTGGATTACATACTGTGCATGGAACTGCTGCACAGCAGCCTGAGAATACACATATTGAGGTCTGTCTCAAGTCTCTTTGGGAGAGTAGCTGAATTATGCCCTCATTGCCCAATTCAGAAGGGACAGTGAAAAGGAAAGCAAGATGTCAATGTAAGAATCTATCAGGAAAAAAATATACTTAAGACAACGGAGTCGAAAGGGAAGCTCTTAGTCTGGACAGTCTTTTATTGTTTCTGTTTGGAAGATGTGAGGCTTGTTTTATCAGATCAGAAAGCTGCAGATCAAATGCATCTTCAAAAGTTAAAAATCTTTCAGGGAGAGCTTTTCTTTCAGAAGAGCTTTAAGACATTGGTCCTGTCAGAATAATATTAAAGCCTGATGCTTGGAAGCATTTTGCTTTAAATAGGTCATGTTTTGCTTTAAAAGCCTTGGACACAGCTCCATGTCTTTTGGAGACTGAAAACATGATGGAAAAAAATAAAGCAAAAAGAAAATCAGCCATCACCAAAACATGTACATCGGTGACATTCTCCATCCCAAACAGGAAAGCCTGGAGAAGCTGAGACAACCATGTAAGAAAGTCAACAACACTAAGGAGATGGATAACTGCAACACAAAGGTCATTCTGTACCAAAGATGGATGAAAGCTAAGGTACATAGAGTCAGCATGGTCGAGTGAGCACTGGAAGGAAACAGAGTCAAGGCTGAAGGACAGGATGGGATTACTTCAGCTGTAAATCACAAAGGGGGATAAGAAACCTTTTGGTTAGTCAGTCACAGGATGAACAGTAGCTGTTTGTGGTAGTTAAATCTGGAGAAAGGCAAATGGAGCCTCAGGGACGTTCCAGACAGTGTAATTCCAAGAGTGATCCGGAGCCAGGTAGAGATACTTGCAGTGCAGCCATTCATTTGTGGCACAGTGTCTTAACTGTGATATTCAAAAGTAGCAACAGCAAAAGGCATTCCCAAGACCTGTGTGAGACTGTGTGCAAATGAACACTTTGTGATAAGAGCAACAAGGCCAAGGGACCACTTTCATTCTAACCCATCAGAAAGGATTAGTAACCCAGAGCAGGATTTGGAGTGCAGATTAAACCACAACAGTGGTATTTATTCATGACTTTTCAGGCTAAAGAGTAATGGAAGTCACTCTACAGTAAATACCTGGGTTCACTGTCAAAAGGAACATACCTTTGATAGACACTTCAGAATACATACCTATCTTTACATGTCTCAAATCTGAAAGCTCTATCTCATTTTTGGTCAGCATTATAGAAAACACCACAGTAAAAGACCTGCATGTCTTCCATGCAGAGGACAGGGTGTGAAAATCCATATGGGCTGTACTTGTTTGGGAAACCAAAAAGGCTGTGATACTCATTTCTTCTCCTCTCTCGTGTAACATTCAGATTTGGATCTCTCCAGAGGCTGTTTTCCCTCACCGTCATTACTACAACCTGCTGTGGTGCAAAGAGCAAGCCAGAGGGCAACAAGCGATAGAATTTAGACTAGTGTCCAAGATTCAAGTGGTGCAGAGAAGCAACTTCATCATAGTTAATACCGGCTTTTCATGCCACTCTCTCCTCTGCCATCATCAAGCACTATTCTGTCAAATCAAGTTTATTCCAGCTGTTCACTCATTGTACATAATCATCTCAGTTAACTAACCCATTCACCAGCACAAAAACACCATCCGAGCTGTCAAACTTCATGCAACTCGAATGAATGAGTGTGGATTGTGGGATTCAAGGCTCGGGTGACAGCTGTGACACATTCCCAGCCTTAGTCATGATGAACTTAAGCATCTGCGGTATTTCTGATGCTCTCTCATCTCCTCTGCATCTTAAGTTGGAGCACAAAACTGGAAGAAATCCAAAGATCCAGCTCTCTAAAACACAGGAAATGAGTAACTTTACTAACTTTAACTTGGTCTTTTATATAATGCACTTGGGCTGACTTCTTTATATAGTTTGTTTCTAGGCCAACTCTAAGAAAGTCTTGCTCTGTGTCCAACATCTTAGAGCATACAATGTACTCACTCTTGGCTTTTGGCACTGGAGTAGTACCTCTTTAAGAATTTATATACATATATAAATGCCATCATTACAATGGCTTTTTAAAAGGAAATATATATATTTTTTTTACCTAACAGCATGAATGTTATTTTAATTCGTTAATAGCAATTTAAAAAACCCTTTGTAAACATACGCCAAAAAAAAGTAGGAGCAGAAATATCAGTGTTATACTTTAATAAAGCCTTACCATTCTAGGAAAAGGAATTTATAGTTAAGGATATCTTAGCTATTTTAAACTGCCTTTCCAAATAAATATAATCTCTTTCTGTTGTGGAGAAGTATCTGCTACTACTGCAACTTTAAGTCCAGCCTACATACCACTGTGCTGTGAGAGGTGCACGTGTACATTTTTTTTTGCTCATTATTTGGACTGCTGTAAGTAGTTTTACAGCCCATAGTTAAGGAGGAAGGAGCTAGTTAAATCCATATATCAACTGACAGTTGGATCGTGCTAGCTTAGGACAGAGGGTGGATGCACCATAACAAGGAAGCATTAAGCTATTGATTTATGGCAAAATCTGGCTTTCAGGTCATCTAATTTTAAGCATATCATGCACTCCAAACTGGCCAAAATGTATTTTGCAAGGTGCCAAGCTTAAGCAAAAGAGGTCTGGTCAGCATCCATCTGCATCTTCTTGCAACATGCAGTGTAGCTATTCACAAGAAGGGTGTATGAGATCAGGCTTGGAGCACTGCAGAGCTTCTGGCTGGCTCAGAAAACAGGCAGCACGAGCTCGCATCTGCCTGCAGAAAATCGTATCACCGTCCTGAATGTTCCCCCATCTTGAAGCATCCCCACCTGCTCACAAAACGACACACAGGCTTCAGCTGGCAAATCCCTCCTAGAAACTGAATGCGCTTTGAAGACGGAAAGTGTCAACGTGCCAAGGAAGCATCTGAGATCCAAAGTGATCAATGAATTAAAAACAAAAACAGACCCCCCCCCAAAAAAAAAAACAAGAGCTGCAAATAGATAAGGTGTTGCCTGGGACGTGCGAAATGAATTCTCCCTGCAGTGGACAGGCTGTGGCTGTTGCCAGTTGGATAAATGGAAAATGGGGGAGAGGAAGCTGGGGGGGTCACAGCTGCAGGTTTGGGTCGTTCAGAGAACTTAGCATTTTACAGGATTTGCTATCACTACGAGCTGGCAAAAAGTAAAAATGAAAGCAGTCTTCCTTCTGAGCAAGGATGGGAGCAAAAGAAGGGTTGTGCTTCAGAGGGTTATCTCTGAGATACCACGGGACCGCCTGACTGATCCAGCATGTACGGCTCTGCTCTGTAGGAGCCCCTCCAGAGGGATTCATCTGACCCACATCGGGATGAGACGATGCGCCCTCCCCACTGATAAACCAGGGATGTGGGATTAGCCTGGATGGCCCCATCTAATTTCAGATGCTTAAGTGAGAGTAGATAGGACCGTTTACATGCGTGGATAGCGATAGGACAAGGGGGAATGGTTTTAAAAAGGGACAGGGGAGGTTTAGGTTGGATCTTAGGAGGAAGTTTTTCACGCAGAGGGTGGTGACGCACTGGAACAGGTTGCCCAAGGAGGCTGTGGATGCCCCATCCCTGCAGGCATTCAAGGCCAGGCTGGATGTGGCTCTGGGCAGCCTGGGCTGCTGGTTGGCAACCCTGCACGTAGCAGGGGGTTGGGACTGGGTGAGCACTGTGGGCCTTTGCAACCCAGGCCATTCTGTGACTCTATGATTCTATGAATGTCAGCCCAGACTGCCCAACACTTGTGAGTGAAATGAATGACAGCTCAGTAAGGGATCCCTTAGGGCCCTGATTTCACATGGAGAGTGGAGCAATTTACACCTCATGATATGCCTGCTCCCCAAAAAGAAGCAACTCAATCTCGCCACATTTCCATTACAGGAGACATTGTCCTTAAGAATTCCCAGTAAATCAAATAGGACAATAAACTGCCCTTGGAGGAACAAGAAAGCAGCAAAACGTCTCATCCCGAGGAAACAAAGAACAAAAACCTGGGCTATTAACCCACCATACAGATTAAAAGGACTTTTCCTGCCTTAACCCACAGCTCTACTTAGCAGGCCCAACAAATCACAGATAACAGCCTATAATTATCCTTCCATTTGCAGCTCATAAGCAATTGTGACCGAACGTTCTCTAATCACAATGGCTTTTTGTGGACTACCTCAACAGCAGACAAGCCAACCTCCAAAGAGATGCGTGCTCCGTGTTCTGTATGCAGCTCTTAAGACTTCAAAATTTCCCGTTCCCAACACGTTATAAACAGAAATATTATAATCACTGATCTCAGTGGTTATTAGGAAGAAGAAGAGTTAAACCACACAACCACTTATCCCCTTTCAGTTTTCTAAGTGCTGGTTTTAAAGGGTGACTTATGAGTTAAAACAATGCAAAGCAGAATCGCTAATTAAAAACAAACAAAAGAAACCAACCAAAAAACCCACTGATTTTAAGTGGAATTGTTCACGCGTCTAAAAAACATTAATTAAAAATCTGCCAAATAAATAGATCAGAGCAATTGGAGATCACAGCCCTAACACACACCCTGATATCCTAACCCACCCAAGAGTGACAACTGAATGAGCAGCAATGAGATTGTTGGGATGTCCCCAGGGCAGATAAACTCTGATGTTAAACGCAAATCAGTTTGTTTCATGGTACAATTATGGCAGGAGAACTTGGATTCAACGCTAGCACGGAATCAGACCACCAAACAGCAGTTCCTGCAACTGCATCTGTATGTTTATGCGGCATCCTTTCCAAAAGAATATTTCCCAGCAAAACAGCCATGTTAGCTTTACATTCTACAATGTTTGCTCTTCTCCTTCAGGAAATGGAATGATTTGGTGCCTCCTAAATACTGCCCTGAAATTACTAATCCAGTTACTCTACAGATCAGCCCACCATCTGAATACAGTCGTAGATTCATAGAATCATAGACTGGCCTGGGTTGCAAAGGCCCACAGTGCTCATCCAGTTCCCAACCCCCTGTTACGTGCAGGGTCGCCAACCACCAGACCAGGCAGCCCTGAGCCACATCCAGACTGACTTTGAATACCAACAAATTGAAGTGAATTAAGTGCACAAGACTCAAAGAATCCGTCCTGTTTTACAAGAGTTCTCAGTTTGTTTTGTGGAGATAAAACTTAAAGCTAAAGAAGCTGGATGGACAAATTGCGAAAGCAAAAGGTGGTCAGAGAATAAAACACATGCAAAGCAAAGCGCGTGTGTGTGTGACCAGAAAAGCATTCTGAAAAAGGTCTGCCTTCCTTTCCATGTATTTGTGCCCACTCAACTACAATCCAATCTGTTTTCAACAGCCACCACAATTCTAGCACTTGTTAGTGATCCTCAACAACCCAATACCTTTCTGCATGCAAAGCACTTGCAGGAGGAGAACTGTAAATGTATCCCATCAGGGGATGCTGTATATATAGGATAGCGGTGCTCTGAATGAAGGTTAAGCAATCCTTGCCCACTTGTTATCAGTAAAAATGACTGCAGTCGTGGATAGGATGAAAGAGACACTTTCTCACTGGTGCATTTACACCCCTTTTGGTAGATCTGTTGCACTTTTGCATTGGTGTGGAAAGATCCTGTTGAGTTCAGTGTGCACTCAGTCACATCTCCGCTGCCTTCACAGGGGATGCAGGATGCTCAGATGTGCAAGGAGAACTGGGAATGGAAATAAAGGAACACAAACCCATGCAAAAACATTGATGTAAAGGTTGATGCTGTGGTCTCTGGGCCAGGTGTTGGAGTGAAGTAAACCCTTATATCTCCACTGACTGCTATATCCTGCCATCAGCTTACCTCTCCCGTGAATCATAGGGGGAAAAAAAAAGGAGAGTAAATGGGATATTTCTGCAGATCTTTCAGCCATATATGATAGACAGTGTGATCGTGTCCTGAGTTTACTTTTTCTCTGTGTTTCTTAACTCAAATATTCTGGTTTCATCAGAAGATAAACTGAGCTAATTTAGGAATTAGACTGTTTGTACTAAGTGTGCTCAGAAGGAAGGAAAGAAAAACAAAATCTGCTATATTCAAATGAATCAGCCTGGGGACATGGGGCTCAACTGATCAAAGGCGTAGGCACATATGGAACTCAACTCCAGAAAAAAAATATCTCCAGGACGCCGGCTCACTCAGCCAAATTAATAGAGATGCAATGAACAAAGGTCTGAACGTGACCATCTCAGACATCTCAGAGCTTCTCTCCCTGGTAGCATCCTACAGCAAAGCTCCTGCTTTCGTGTTTATGAGCTTCGCATGCACGCTGACAACGGCAGAGCTACAGGCGGCCGTGGCACCACCATGAAAACAGCAGACGGCAGAAATCTACAGGGAGATTTTAAGGTTACTTTCAGGAACCCCAAGGGAAGGCTGGAGTCGAGGAGCAAGCACAAAACCAGTCCCTGTCTGAGGACAAATACGTTGGGGTAACTGGCTTTCTGAGAAGCCCCCCACAACCTTTGAGCTTGCTCAGTGCCAGTGGTTATCCTTCCAGTCGCTGCACACGTGCCTTAGGTTGGAGAAAACAAAACAACACAAACCCTGCTCTCCGTGATGGCCAAGATAAAATTGCCACTACAACAACAGAACGATCACAGCTGTCCTGACTGAACAACAGAGCAGCAACCACTGTTCTCAGCACACCCAGACAGGAAAAAAAACGATAGAAAACCATCACCCAGAGCTACAACCACGATACAGGCATCAACTTTAACCCAACTGCTGTTATTGCGCTGAACAGCATTCCTTAATTATCCATCAAATTGGAGCAGCGTTGCTTTACTCGTCCTTTAGGACAACTTCATTCAAGGCAGCTCCAGCGTGTTTCATATCAACCAAGGATGCTTGTATAATGCATGTGGATAATTCTTCATCCATAGCTATACCAACACCACTTTAAGGAGTTTGCCTTCCTGCTATCATTGACAGTAACCTTAAGCAATCATACATTCACTCTGATTAGCCACAGAAACATCTCCCCACAGTACTGGACCGGCATTGCATAGGCAGCATACAGCACCGAGATGGCTGTGGACCCAAATAACATCAGATGAAAATCTGTTTGTTGTTTGTCGACAACGACAGATTAAAACAAAAGGAAAAAAAAAATAAAAACAAAAAGAAGAAACAGACCAAAAAACCCATCTTCAATTGCACTGCCTATTGCAGCATCGGTCCGACACACGCACTGTAATTAGCAAACACAAGACGGATGGCACTCCACAATGCCCTAGGAAAGAAGCAGGTCATTTTGCCACCTTCTTCGTTTCGGTGCCTATTTTTTATTACTATCATAATTACCTACAGAGCTATTCCGATGAACGCTTCAACGTTAAGGGCCAGGTCCTGTTTACCAGCAGATCAGATGCAGAGGAAAGCTACTGACTTCCAGGGAGTTCTTCCCAATGTACTTCTATGTCAGCGGGATGGATCATCTCCGCCACCAACACCTCTACGTCTCCAAACGCATCTGCTTCTCTCCTTTTTCATGCATTTTCCACGCCTGACCACCGCGCTGCATTATCCTTCTCTCCCTGGCAGTAAACTCTCCAGATTCCAGCACATACCTGAACTGCTCGCATGCAAAAAGTCTGCCTACCCCCTCTCCCTTATGATGTGCTGTGCATAAAATCGGTATTAAGAGCCAGCTGTTCCAATGCTGATAAGGAGAAGTGCCCAGAGCCATGCGAGCAAAGGTCAAAGGTACATTAACAGCAATTTTTACTATGACCCCGCAGTAAAAACAGAGAAGTCCTGGTGCACCGGCTGTAGGGTGAATCGGAGTTTGTGTGGCAGGTGAAGATGCAGAACTGCAAAGGTAGCCTAGAGCCTGAAAATGCCAACAGCAGCAGCGGGTCTGTTAGCAATCAGGTTTTATTTACCAGCCATATTGTGTTAAAATCAGACGTGATCCCCATACCAAGCACGTTAACCTGTCACCGCTTGCAAAGGGAAATTTATTCGTTCCGAAGGAAACCCATCTATCTCGCGGCCGCATTCTCGGAGCCCGGCTGGAGGCAGAAAGCCTGCGTGCCGTTCCCCCCCGAAAAGAAGCACTCCCAGGACATGAGGAAAATCGGGGAGAAGCCGATAAATCACTGTCACTCCGAGACGAGCCGGCTGCAAGAAGCGGCTCTCGGGCATCCCCGAACACAGCGGCTCCCCAGCCTTGGAGAGGCCGGAGGAAGGCACTTACCATTGCAGCAGGGATCCGTCCCGACGTTGAAGATGCTGCATCCCGCCGTGCCGTGCCGGGGCGGGGCCGGAGCCGGGGGGACGCGGAGCTGCTCCGAGGGAACGGAGCGGCCGAAGCCGGGCTGCCCCCGCCGGACTCGCACCGGCCGGAGGAGGAGAGGAGGGGAGGGGGGGGGAGGGGTCGGAGCCTCCGAAGGGAATCACAATTCCTCCTCCCTCGCCTGCCGGTCATGTCCAGGCTGCTTTGCTCAAGGGATGGGCCAGGTCCCGGCCGTGAAGGAATTTGCCATCGTTAAATCCAAATAATAATAATAATAATAATAATAATAAAAAGGCAAGAACGCAAACCGGAGATTTGCAAACTTTTTTGGGGTTTGGTTTTTTTTTTTGGGGGGGGGGAGGAGGGGGGAGGAGAAGTCTTTTTTTTTTTTTTCTCTTTTTTTTTTTTCCCTTTCAGGGGGTGTTATTCTCTCTCGGGAAGCGGGGGAGGAAAAGGGGATTCGGGCCGGATGCTGTATGCCTGCGGGTCGGGGCTGTGCCGTGCTCCCCCCGTACCGCCGTGTGTGGTGTGTGTGTCTGTCTGTCTGTCTGTGTGCCTGTCTGTGCGTGTGCGCGGTTCTCGTACCCACACAATGCTCCGCAAAGCGAGCGGCTCCTGCAGAGAAATGCAAACACCTCCCCCGAGTGCCTGAGGAAAGGAAAAGGGACGCGGAACCAATCGCCGCTCCTCGGCTTCTTTATTAATATGGAGGAGAACGAAGGCACCAATGAGGAGCAGAGGGAGGCAGGGGTTATTCAAATCGAGTTTCTTAAATCAAGCGCTTCTCCTCCACCACCCCCGTTTGTTTTGTTTTGTATCTTTATGGTTTTGTTTTGCTGGGTGGTGTTTTGTTTTTTTTTTTACCCCTTCTTTCTATCTCTCTCGATTCCTCCTTCTCTCTGTCCCCTCAGCACCATCTGTGCTGCCTCGCCACTTTATTTCGTTTTAATTAGCGGGGCTGGCTCGGCGGAGCGGGGGTGATGGGGTGGAGGGAGGGTGGCATCGGCCCTGGATGGGAGGAGGTGCGAGTGCAAGGTGAGGGGTGGCGGCTTCTCCCCGAACTGCGGAGAGTCGACAGCAAAGTGACAAAAGGGACCTCAGGGGAAGCGAAGCGGGAAGTTTGATGGAAGCAACTGCTGGGTGTATGTACAGAATGAGGAAGGAGAGGCCTGATGGCAGCCCAACAGGAGGGGCACTGGGTGCTGCATAGTGTATGTGAGCCCACAGTGTGTCCTGGACACAAAAGCGCCTCTAGGGTGCAGCTCCCTCACGGCCCTGCAGCCCCTCACGGCCCTGCAGCCCCTCACGGCCCTGCAGCCCCTCACGGCCCTGCAGCCCCTCACGGCCCTGCAGCCCCTCACGGCCCTGCAGCCCCTCACGGCCCTGCAGCCCCTCACGGCCCTGCAGCTCATGGCAGTCCTCCAGCCCACACGGCCTGCAGCCCCTCACAGGAAGCAAAGGGACAGCACTGAGCTCTGCTCTTTTGGTAACAGTGACAGCACCCATGGGAATGGCATGGAGCTGTCAGGAGAGGGTCGGGGAGAGGGGGAGTGGGGGTGAGGGAAAGGCTGTGCCCAGAGGGCAGTGGGCATGGAGCAGCTCCCCAGGGCACAGCCTCGAGTTGCTGGAGCTCACAGAGCTTTGGGACACTGCTCTCAGACATAAGGGTAGAATTCTGGGAGGAGCCAGGGGTTGGATCCTTCCATTTGGGGATATTCTCTTGTTCTAAGCAGCGTTTTCTAAATAGCATTTGCAGGTGGACATATAGTCCACATCCAGGACAGGCAATCTGAGCTGATGGAAAGGATGTCCTCCTCTCCTTTATAAATGGGAAAGATAAGGGTTTGAAGAATAGACTATTCAGTGGATAGGCAATTGGTTGGATAGTCACAGCCAGAGGGTTGTTGTCAATGGCTCTATGTCCAGGTGGAGGCCAGTGACAAGTGGTGTCCCTCAAGGGTCCATCTTGGGTGTCCTGTCCCTGTTCCCTTCTACAGAGAGCAGCATTCAAGGGTAAAGCCTCTCTATGTCTGGGAAATGATCAATAACAGAATCTGAACAGCTATAGCAGGAGTAGATGAACCCTTTGGCAGGATATCCCATGAAAACACTTTGTCGCACACTGCTTTTGCAGCTGTCAACCGTACTTTTCTCAGGACCCACAGATCCATGTCAGGAACTTGGTATGGAACTTGCATCCCAATGCATATTTCCTGAGAGCTGTGCTGTAGGAGCAGCTGCCCGCTGATGAGATTCCTCCAATCACTTCAGTATTTCCCAGTGCTGGGATATCAGTACTGTTGTTCTTCCCAAAGCAGGAACCCTTCACCGTCATTTTCTGTCTCCTGCATTCCTTAGAGTGCAAATTCATTTCAAATCCTCCTTGCCTTTACCGTTTTCTCAGATTAAGCAAAATAAAAACGAGGCAATTTATGCAGAGGAGCAACTATATCCATTACCCGTCCAGTGTGAATATCCCTGACTCAATTACCTACTTGTGTGTTTTGGTCCTTGTGGCTCTCAGTGTGTGTGGAACAGACTGAGGGGATGTAGGTCCAGAGGCAGAAGCACTGAATGAGGCAGCCCTGCTCTTATCCCTTGAGACCATAACGGCCCGGTGGCTGCATAGGTGCCTTCTCCTGAGAAAAGAATGCAAAGAATGCACAGACACATTATGAATGCATCCAGCTCCGTGGAAGCATCACAGAACGGTCCAAATAATCATCTAGACTTTTCAAAGCTCTACTTTGCACTTTCTCCACTTATACCAACTTCCCGAGCCACATCTCCCAACTTTTAGTAACTCTGCTAAGTATAACTGGAAAAAAAGAGTACGGATTAAAAATCTGATCACCTTATGCGTTCTTTAAATTGAAGACAGATAAGTGCTTTTATGACGTCATCTGTTGCACCTACTTTGAATGTCTACCGAGGATAAGTGCCCAAGCCAGATTTCCATAAAGTATAGAGAAATCCAAGAGCAAATAAATCAGACACCAATGCTATTTACTACTCAGAAGGATCTCATCAGACCTCATTTTTCTGTATCCTAAACCTGCACGTCAAAATATTTGTTCAACCCAAGAAAAGCATCCTGCAGAAATGAATAACCCTTCCAAACGAAACAAAACAACCAAAAAGCATTTACCAGATCCCTTCAAAACCCTCAGAATTTATGACAATCGTACCTGAAAAAAACAGAAGTCCTACTATGGAACATCCCTTTGGAATGCTAAGCATGAAGAAGGTTCCCAGCTGTTCGGTTATTATGTGCTGCTACAACATCTGCTCCCTGCCTTTCCCAGGAGAAGGGCAGCAGGCCAGAAGAACCATCTAGTGGCCAACATCCAACTACAGCTGGACTGCCGTAGATGATTTTGGCTGATATCCGTTTCAGGTTTCCTACTGAAGTCGTAGGAGAGTCTGTCAAATAATTTTGCTCTCCGAAAAAGAGAATTTTCTGTAAGAGAAAACAATTAAGCCATTTTCAGGCAAGCGGTGCTTTTTTGTTGTCCTCATGAGCAGTCCATTAAATAGCTCTTTATTATTTAAGTGTGCGTGAAGCATGATAGCAATTATTTTGGCCAGTGTTGAGGGACTGATGGGGACAGAAGAAGGCTTCCTGGGAGAAAAGCATGGTTCTCTGCTAAATGACCTAGACAGCCATCCATCTGTCATCCTACAGAGGATCAGGACACTGGCAAGCTGGCTCTAAGAGTATTTGCTGGAACTGGGGTGAAGGTATTGTTGGATGGTCCTTGTCTTTTTATTTTGACATCTTGGGTGTGATTTAGTTGACCAAACAGCTAGGTCTCAGCTGGTTAACCATCTCTCCCTTCATATGAGAACCAGGTCTTATCAATGCAGTCACTGGAATGCAAAGCTTGATCCACCTCAGCCCAAGGAAATATAGCTCAAAGGATCTGTGTCCTAAGTGTACCCATCTCTCTCCAGTGGGGATCTGATCAATGGTTATAGGTATCTAAAGTGCAGGAGGCAATTGGATGCAGCTAGACTCTTTTCAGTGGTGTATAGCGGTAGGGTAGGAGCAGTGGCCAAGAACTGGAACACAGGAAATTCCACACAAATTTGTGGAAGATCTTTATGGTAAGGGTGACAAAGCAATGGCACAGGTTGCCCAGAAGGGTGATGAAGTTTCCTTCTTTGGAGATATTCAAGACCCATCTGGATGCCTACTTGTGCAACCTGCTGTAGCTTACCTGCTGTAGCAGGAGGTTGGACTTGATGATCTCTTGAGGTCCCTTCCAACCCATGTGAATCTGTGATTCTGCCCAGCTTGCCAACCCTCACAGAGTAAGCTTCTAATGTCTGATGAGATAAATCCATCTTTCGTTATGAGGTTTGAGAAGCCTCAGCTACTCAACCAGTTGTCCTGTTCTCCACAAGGATAAGAGCTACACCAGGGCAGTGATCTGGTCTGCATTTTCCTTAGTAATTTCCTACCAACTAGTAGATTGCTAACAGTCAGAAATAGATGCCTCCTAGTTCCTGGAGGCAAGATCTAATGGAGGTAAAGAGTGGGAGAAAACATCTAATTATGTAAGGAAAGACAGTCGTTTATACCCTTTCTAGCTATGGAAATGAGCTGTACTGTTGAAGACATTTGTCTTAGTAGAACTATGTCCACATCCTGGGAGAACACAGTATGCTAAATATACCATCTGTATGGTTAACTGGGACAGAGTTGGTATATAGGCAAAGGTCTACAACATTGTCTTAAGAAGAGGTAACTTAAAGTGTGAACATAAAGAGCAGAAGGTATTCTGTTGTGTACCTACTTTTACCCTTCAGTCAATATAAGGCAGCTCAGCCCACATACATGTTTATCTCAGGATGCTGGGAAGAAGCAGAGGGTGTGACAGAAGCCATCAGTGAGAAGATGAGCTGCAGTAAATTCACCCTTAGTTGTCTGGACAGAAGTCTGTTGATCTGGACTCCTTGGTAGGGAATTAAATTGAAACAAAGCCCTTGATTCCTGTATCCAGGAGCTCTTCCTCCCTTTATCTGCCTCCCCTCCCCCCCTCCATTATGGATTTTACCCACTTTCCTCAATCTTGTTCTCTGCAGAAGATGCCATATTTGATTGACTACTCTGGAAAATGTAGAGGGGAAATGCCCATCAGGCTTGGTTTGCAGTTCATGGAGGTGAGGCTAGAAGTCCCAAGGGAATATTTGAGATACCTTTAGCCTGCTAAGAGTGTTTAGTTCAGGTGGTCAGTGCAAGGCTCTTACACTGTACCTTTCCTGAAGTCAGGAGAAATGTTACTATAAAATCAGAGCTATTTTCCCTGTTTTCTACTTCCCAGATCCATCAGCCCACTGGACACAAAGGCAGAATTTGCTCACTCCTCTTCCCAGGTAAGCTAAAGAACTGGTCCTCTGACAGACTCTTGTGACTCACGAGCAGCTGATTAAAGAAATTAAATAGCGTGAATCATCTCTCCAGTGAAAGTTACATCCCCACTAAGAGGAGACTACAGAAGGGAATATGTATGAGCATCATTGGTAGAGAGAAAGTGGGCAAGAGAGCAATGTAGAAAATGGAACAGGAGGTCAGAAAGTGAATTAAATGTATGGAATGAATCATTTATAAGAACTGGCTTGATGAGGATTCTTCAGCTTTCCAAAGAGGCTACTGAGAGGGAAAATGGTAGAAGTTTATAAAAAACAGCGCTGAGAGGGAGAATGAGGAAAAAATGCCCACTCTCCTTCCTAATGCAAGAATGAGAATGTATCAAACAAAATCAGGGACCTTTGGCTCAAAACAACACAAAAAATATTCGCCTAAGAAATTATACGACCTGGCAGATGCTAGAAGCTTCCAAGGGTTCAAAGCAAATCCATAGAGTAAAGGTAATTAAATACCAGAAGGCTACTTTTGCTCAGAACATCTCCGAGACATATTTCAGTTGCTAGGAGATAGATTAGGGCATTTGTACCTTAATGCTTGCCCTTTGCTTATATTTTTTTCTAGAGACTTTCAAGGCTGTCCATGGATTTCTGGTGGAGCAGTGCAGACATCTTCCATTTTCTACTGTCATGTACTGCCATACAATCCACTCTCCAAAAGAGGAAGATTCATGGACCTTTATTTTGCTGTTGTTATTCTCTGCTTGCTTTTTCTTTTTTTCTTATTTACTTAAAGGATTAAATATTTATGCATGTATAGTTCTAGATATCTAAATTGTGAGTTCCATCTGAGATCTTTCGGAAGTATATGTTGACGTCCTCAGTTGAAGTACCTCAACACTCAACTTTTTGTCCTTGAGCTTCATAGTCAAAACAACAAATATTTAAGACTAATTAGGACCAAATTAGAATTCTGGGGGACAAAATGCAGTTTTAAGATACAAAATTATTGTGTAATTAGGCTTTGTTTGATGAATAAGTGGAAAAAAAGGACGGAGAAGTTTCTTTTCAGTACTTTCCAACTGAAATGTTGTGACAGTTCAGGCTCCAATTTGACATGCTTAAAAAAAGGCTTGAGTTGATCTAGAAAGAAAATTTGTCTTTTGTTTTTCAAACTATGTGGGCAAAAAGATGCTTTGGACTGATGTAGAATGGTAAATATAATATAGATATTTATTATATAAGTGTATGTTATAAATTTATCTATCTCTAAGTATATATTATGTAATTTATTACATAAGTTGCTATTCAGATGTGAACTGAAAACCTCCAGCATTATTTGCAAGTCAACTTTATAACCTCTCTGTTGTTCTGTGGCTCTTACAGCCTCGTGAGATACTTACATGAGTGAGTTTCTTAGGACTTCCCTTGCTGCATGGCTCCTGTCTCTAGAGACAGATCTCTCCTATGAGTGTCAGGATACTTCTAAGACAGTCCTGTCTGCCCATTGCCCATATATAACAGCCCAGAGTGTCTGTACTATGAATCCTATTGCAGTAAAAACTCGAGGCAGTTATATGTGATGTATACTTTCAGATATGTGTTACTCTTGAGGAGAAAATGATTTGCAAAGATACCCTTTCTACAAGAACGTCTCACTCATTATTAGGCATGAACAAATTTATTACATTCAGTTCCTTGAATCTGTCCTTCACTTGATGCATTTTTCTGATTAAGAGCTCTAAAACATTCTGGGAATGGAACACGCTCTATAAGAATTCTCAATTTCATTTTTAGTTGAGTTATGGACTATTACTGCTCTTTGATGGGATAAACAAATGACCACGTGTGTGGATTTAAGGTTAATGTCAATGCTAAATTGAGATGCAGTCTTGAAATTTGACCAATCAAAGCTGCAGAAAAATCTGAAGGAAACTATGATTTTTGTTTGTTTATTTGAGTTTCTAATAAACAAGCTCGATAAAAAAATTAGTTGTTAATCACTATAGGGTGTATTTCTTGACTTCAAGCTCCACTTCATCCTCTTCCTTAATAAGGTGTTTTTTTGGGGGGGGGGTTTGCTGATCTTTGCATGAGGATGAGAAATACAAGTTAGGGTAAGTTAAAACAGCCAGATGTGAATGCATCTTTCTTTTGGACAGTAAGAGCTGCCAAATCACGCAGACTGACCACACTGCGATTATGTGAGGAGGAACATTGTGTCGGATGGTATTAAAAGACAGGGGAAAACAAAACTAAGAACAAAGTGGACAATTTCAAGAAATAATATCCATCTTCGACCACTCATTGCTATGCTGCTTCTTTCCCACGTGCATTAAACCCAGAAGATGTGTTATGTAGTGTTAGCTCTGGTCAATGGAAAGCACCAATCTAGTGCAGTTTTTAGCACGATATTTTTGTGTCTTACTGGCTTGTTTTGTTTGTTTTAGAGTGAAGGTTTGGGGAAGGAAAGGCAAGAGGGGGTGATAAGAGAGAGAGTTATCTTTAAATAGCACAAGTTGTCAAAGATTTGGTCAGATTTTGCAGAATATAGGAAAAATCTATAGCAATGTATTTATTATTTCTCAAAGCATAAATTCATACGCATTTTTCTTTAAAACATTTATGGCAAAATATTTATCTGTCAACCAAAGGATCAGAAAGAGCAGCAAAAATGGACATCCACGACTTCTCTGATAATTTAAATATCTGAAGCTAGCGTTCCACTAAAAGATTTATGGAGAACTCTCTCTGAATTTCCACCTCCAAATTTGATGAAGCTCAACATAGAAAAGGTTTTGTGGGTTTTGTTCGCTTTGTTTTTCAATTGAAATCGTGCAACCATAAATAAGAACATGTGCAAGGAGGATTCCCTATTCATATTTATCTTAGGAGGGTGGGTATCGTAATAGATTAAGTGCATAAACCAAAATACTAAAATAAATAGATGTCCACTGAAAACTGCATGTTAGATGCTTGCCAACAAGTATGGGAAGAGCCTTCCATAAGCACAAAAATACTCAGGGACATTTATCAGGATGTGGCTGATAAGCAGAAGACTCTTTTCAGAGGCTCACGCTGTATTTGCAGAGTGAAGATACCCATCAGAATTTCTAAATTCTTTTCTTAAGATCGGATCCACCCTAGAAAGCTTTCAACTCAAGCTTCAAACTGAGAAGGATGTTGAAGGTGATTCTTAACCTATAGATTACTACACACTGAGGATTTGTGGCATAAGCTCTGACCCTGACATTTTCTTCTTAATTATAGTATCATAAAGGCACTAGAGAACACGTTGAGGGAGAAGTCGCTGATCCATCCAGTCTCCAATCGATTCATACCTTCCACCATCTTTCAGACAGGTTCTTTTGCAATGGCTGAACTATGTGTCACATCCTCCTTAGGCAGATCCTGCAATAGTTATTTTAATGACCAGCTTGTTGCTGAATTAATAGGTCTCACTGTCTTGATTTATAAGCTGTTTTTGTCACTTTGCATCATTCTGCCTTGCTTTATCTGTAGGCATAGACAGATGGCTCCTCTAACCTTGCAGTCAAATGGCTTTCTTCTAATTTGTCTGACAGGATGTATTGAGTTAAATCTTTTACCGCACTCCTCCTTGTAAGGTGGGAATACTCCAAATGTTGTGGTCGGAGTCCCTGGTTCTGGCACTCAAAATGATCAAAGTTGAACATCTGCTGTTCTCAACTTGCATGAAAGACCTTGGGAGAGAGATTCTCTTCTACAGAAAGAAGAGAGCTGGAAAAAAATTCTCAGCTGTAGGAGACCAGGAGATCTCTTTTTCTTCAAAACAAGAGCTGCTGGAAGCAAATAGCATTCTAGTGTGGGCTGCAGTAGGTGTATGATTTGTATGAATTTCATTCTAGTCAAGCCATAAAGAAAAGGCATTCATGGCAGCGGGTCACTGCTATGTCTCTAAATGCAGCTCATGGTGTTTTTTCCTTACACTTGTTTTACCTGAGACAATTATTTATGTGGCATAATCCAGTCATCTTTTATTTAGAGAATGTAATTTGATCATTTCATGTTTCCTTCAGAACTTCTTCACCACCTCCATTTCTTACACTTTTTATTAACATTATTTTTCTTTCTCTGCTATTTCAGGTTTTAGGTGCTTCACAGCATATCACAGAATGGCTTAGGTTGGAGGAAACTTTAAAGATCACCTGGTTCCAACCCCTGTGCCATGGGCAGGGTTTCCAAACAGTAGATCAGGCTGCCCAGGGCCCCATCCAACCTAGGTTTTTCACAATGATTTATTGTACTAAAGATAGTACTTTCTACCATGAGCCATTAACAGGTAGGCAAAGATGGGCCTTTAACCATTACAGAGTCTATTCTACTTGCACTTGCATCAAAGGAATGTTTGTGACTATTATTAGTAGATTTTCCCCATTTCATAAGCCAAATTCTGTAATAGTGAATATACTTTGTTGCTGAACCGTAAAGGCTAATTATATTCAGATGTCTTCTTTTTCTTTTCTTTCCAGCTTTTTCAATGTATATGTGTTATTTTTCCTTTTCTATGTAAATTGTCTTCCTCTCCTTCAGCTGAAAGTTGACTGCCTTACATGAAACATGACAAAGCCCTTACCTAACCATGAAAAAACTATGCAAACAATCAAAGGCAACTTCATACAATTTTTTCTGTCTTCCTCTGTTGTAATATGAACATATGAAAGCATTAAACTAGATTACATCTTCACAATAATAATATACTTACTCCTAGGAGCCTATCAAACTCTGCAGAGGGAAGAAAAATAAAAGCTAAGGGTTGGAAGCAAAAGAACGTAGAGTAGCCAGCTGTATTCTACACTTGAAATAAAGACTTCCTCACGTGTTACTTATTTCACACGCAACGTTTGCATCTGCTCTCTGTTCATTTGAAGCGCAGGCTAATCCTAGCAGTTTGACACAGCATAAGGTAGGTGTAGCGCATTCTGGTCCTAAAGTACTGGCAGTATATGAGGTGTATTGCCTTACAGTGAGATTATCAAGAATCAAATGCCATCTATGTCCAGGACAAATCTTTTTTCTTCTTTTTTTTTTTTCTTTCTCATCAACATATTCATTCACTCAATCTCCACCTTACAATCTGATTATTTTCTTACTTAAATAGCATAAAACCCAATACAAAGGCTATAGCATCCTCTCTTCAGCCAGCTTAGAAATTTGTAGCTTAACCAATTACAGCTGTTTCCATCTCCCTTCTATTTCTCATTCCTCTGGCTTCCATCCACCCATGTTGCTGCTTTAAAGACACTCGTTTCATCCGCCTTTATATTCTTTTACATCCTCTTTTCATTGCCTCATTCTTCTGTGAGCCTTTCCAAAGAAGAGGATTAGTTAGGCATTCATCTGATTCCCTTGCATTATTCCAGAAGCCTGTGCAGCACTCTGCAGTGTCATAGCTGAGCATCTTTCAACCTTCAGGAGTAGTTCCCCACCTTCCTTACAAGAAGTGGTGAAAGAAAAGTTTTAGAAGTGCTGGCATGGATAAAAATCTGGGATTCAACCAATTTCCTCTTAGTGAAGAGATTCTTAAAATACTTTGCCTTTGCTGAAAGTGAATATATAGGATACGTTTGTTCTGCTAAGTGAAGCTGTCTGCCATATAAATGTTTACTGTATGAATGTGGAAGGGCTGCCATTACAGCCTTCTCCCTATGCAGACATATTCAGTACAACTAAGGTCAGTAACTCCTGTTATAACACACATTGCTCATGCTGCTTTTGAACACGTATAACAGCCAGAGACAAAATACACCCCTCAGACGTCTCCCATGATATCCTTGGCTTTTCACCAAGTACTTCTGTGCTTAATACTGTTTCATCGACGTACAGAGTGAATTTCCATATTGTGAAGTTTCTGTATTGTGTTTCATTTTCTGCAGTAATTTATCCACGAACCCTTTTAAGTCAAAAATACGTGCCCTGCAAATGCATTAAAAATTAAGCCAAGGTGGATTCTTTTGCTGGAGTAGGGCTATGTTGAGCTAAAGCTGTTGGTGATCTTGAGTGAATCATAGAATCCTACAATCCTTAAGATTGGAAAAGAGGGAAAATTGGGAGGGAGTATTGATCTGCCAGAGGGAAGAAAGGCACTACAGAGGGACCTGGATAGACTGGATTGATGGTCCAAGGTAAACTGTATGAGTTTCAATAGGGCCAAGAGTTGGGTCTTGCATTTTGGTCACAGCAACCCAAGGCAACTTTATAGGCTTGTGGAAGAGTGGCTGGAAAGCTGCCTGATGGAAAGGGACCTTGGTGTACTGATGGGCAGTCAGCTGAATATGAGCCAGCAGTGTGCCCAGGTGGCCAAGAAGGCCAATGGCATCCTGGCTTGGGTCAGGAATGGTGTGGTGAGCAGCACTAGGGAAGTCATCCTGCCCCTGAATGTTTAAGAACTGTTTGGATGTGATGCTCAGGGACATGGTTTAGTGGAGGGTTGTTAGTTAGGGTAGAATGGTTTGGTTGTGGTTGGACTTGGCGATCTTTTGAGATCTTTTCCAACCTCAGCTATTCTATGATTCTGTGATCATCGGGATCATCTAGTCCAGCCCCAACCCATCCCTACCATGCCCACTGACTGCATCCCTCAGTGCCACATCGACCCACTGTACTGTGCTCTTTCTCCTCCTATTCCTCTGTTTCCTCACATGAAAAATGATGATTAATGTACAGATCCTTTCTAGAAGGCACCACAGAATAACTATGAAATCTGTTTTCCACCTTCTCAAAAACATAAATGATAACACGTTCACGTGAGTTGCACAGCCCCTGGATGCTGCTGCTTTCTCTGGGACTGGCACCTGGCACTTGGGTTTGCATCAACCCACATATTAGAAAGGCTTTGCCATCAGCATGCAAGAGCCAAAATGAGAGCTGCTTCTCTCTATATTTGTTACTATCACAGGTCATTCTGAAGCATCAATTTTGCTGATAAATATTTGAATGAACCACGGAGGCGATGACATCGTGGCATTATGTAGTTTTCTGCAATAAGCATGAAAACACATTCCATCTGCAGCACCTCTGAACGCCGACTGTTCCTTTTATTCATTTCTAGTCCTTCCTTTTTTATGAGCAATAAAAAAAATCTATCATTTATGCTCTTTTACACTTAGGACCATAACGAAACGCTCCGAATAAACATGGATTGGAAATCTAGAGAAGAAAAAATGGAACAAAATGTCATCACCAGCAATAAAGACAACCCTGTAAGCTGTGGGGCTGCAATTTCTGCGGACATCTCTTTTGAGGTTTTTTTTATTATTATTATTTTTTTTTTTTTTTTTTTTTTTTTTTACAGAAAGCTTTCCAAATCACTCCAGACAAGCAGGCTGGCTTAACACAATCATTTTCACTTTGCACAGAATTGTCTCTGAGTAAAATTGCCGGTGATCGTTGTGATTTGAAACGCTTCATAACATCCAGGCGGAAATCATAGGCAGAAATTTGCGATATGAATCAGAAGTGGCTCTATGGGGGAACCAAACATCCTGGAGATTCCTGAATAACGAGCAAATTGATGGTGAAATAATAATTATCCTCTGTTCTTGCGGTGTGGTTCATCGCAGAGCCCTGCAATGCCCTCTGGCAGTCAATACAGGGTTCATATTCTGCGTCACTGAAGAAAAGCACAGCACCTGCTAACAGCACATCATCCACTTTCTCTGGGAAGAAATCTTCTTATCATGCAATATTTACTCAGCAGTGTAATTTAGGGGCCCGTCTTTGTCTCTTCATCAGTAAAACAGCTACGTATTATCCTATTTTGTTACAGCTCCATCTTTCCAAGGTCTGGTTACCTTTCTGCCACTTTCCATCCACCTTGCTCAAAATACCTCTGATCTCAAAGCAATGTTGAATTTCATTTCTTAGCATGTAAGCAAACTTCAGCTCACTCTGGTAGGTGTTTCTCCAAGGAGTGGGTGGCAACTTCTGTTTGCCTCTTAGCCAAGGGCTCCCAGTCATGGCCTGAAAAGTTCCTCTTCTTTCAAATAAGATTTTATTTCACAGAACGTTCCCCGCTGGGCAATAATTACTTATTCACAAGTCAACCTAGCATGAGGTGAGTAGCAGTGTGACCAGAGCAAAGGACGTGTAAAGAGTCATGACTCTTTATGAGGGTGGGCAGTGATAAGGCAAGGGGGAATGGTTTTAAACTGAGACAGAGGAGGTTTAGGTTGGATCTTAGGAGGAAGTTTTTCACTCAGAGGGCAGTGAGGCACTGGAACAGGTTGCCCAAGAAGGCTGTGGATGCCCCATCCCTGCAGGCATTCAAGGCCAGGCTGGATGTGGCCAATGGGCAGCCTGGGCTGGTGGTTGGTGACCCTGCACATAGCAGGGGGTTGGGACTGGATGAGCATTGTGGTCCTTCTCAACCCAAGCCATTCTGTGATTCTATGATACTATGATTCTGTGACATACATATGCACCTGCATCTCCTTTGGGAGGAAATAAAAAATAGCTTCTGTGAGCCCTGCAATGTTCCCCAAATCCCAAGAGTCTTAATTTGATTCCAGCAGTGGATGGTTGGAAGACAAAGGATGGAGGAATTACCCCTGCTATCACCTTGGAATAGCAAACAAGTACAACGTGCAGCAAATCAAAGCCGGGTTGCCCCTCAGTGCCTTGGATCTGTTACAGTGTGTTTTGCTTTTCTGGTTTCTGGCAAGTTTATAGCTGGGCTTGTTATCTCTACCTTGCTGTGTCCCTTGCTGCATATCATGCGCCTGTGCAGAGGAAAATACAGAAGAGCAGAGCAGTGGTGGAACAGAAGTGCTGCTTGGGATCCCCAGGCCTCAGCCAGGGTGTTTTTACCACCACACATCAGTCAGCGGCTATAGCAGCACTTCCTTGCTGTTTGAGGTGGTTCAGTGATGAAGGGCGAGGTCTGGAAGGCATGAAACACGTCACTGCCATTAAAGTGAAGTGGAGAGGGTTTTCTAAATGCAATAAGGGATGATAGTAAAATATTGCTCTGCCAATCCTAACTGGCAACAGAAGATACAGGCAGTCCTAAAAAAAAATCTATTAAAGCATTTTAGCTCATGAAGCAACAAATGTAGGTGCTTTAAGAGCTGACTGTACGATTCTTACCCAGCTCACTGGTGATAAATGTAAATATGATTTCATAGAGCACAGAGGCAACCTTTTCAGTCCCACACAAAGGGATTAATCAGGAAGGGAGCTCAGGACTGGAATAAAAAAATGCAGATGCTTTGTTTGAAATACAACCATTTTCTGATGTCCAAATCTCCTTTTTATCACCACTAAAGGTATTACAAGGACCAGCAGCTCTGAGTCTCTTTTTCTTTGCAGGCAATGAGACTAATTGACAGCTGCAGCATCCCATTAAGGCCTAGATGCAAGATGAAATGTAGGCTCAGATGCAAGATAGCTCTAATGACTAACAATAACAAGGATGCTGACTATTATTAAATCTGTGTTTTCATGGAGAGGAAATAATAATTAAAAAAAAAAAAAAAAAAAAGGTTAGTTCCATGGGAGGTTTATTTTACAGCAGATAGTTTAATGACAGCAAAAGGAGCGCTTAAATCTAGGAAGACCACTGCAATGATTTCTCATGATTTGGAGTTATACGTTTGACAGTTATAAATGAAAGACACAAAACGGAGCGTGTCTTGACAAGCAGTGATTTCAGAAAGGTCTTGGAGAGAAGAGAAAATACCTTGTGATCTTTTGTCCATCTATGTAACAGGAAAAAACAAGAGTGGAAGCAGTATTTCACCAAATCACAAAATCACAGGGGTTGGAAGGGACCTCTAGAGATCAAGTCCAACCCCCTGCTAAAGCAGGTACCCTACAGTAGGTCGCACAGGCCAGCGTCCAGATGGATCTCAAATATTTCCATATTAGAAGCCACCACATCCTCTGTGGGCAGCCTATTCCAGTGCTCCATCACCCTTACCATATATGTATGGAACTTCCCATGATCAAGTTTTAGGCCATTGCTCCTTGTCCTATTGCTGCACACCGCTGAGAAGAGGCTGGCCTCATCCATTTGCCTCCCACCTTCCTTCAAATATTTATAAACATGTATCAGATCCCTCCTCAGTCTTCTTTTCCCCAGGCTAAACAGTCCCAGGTCACTCAGCCTTTACTCATTTGGGGGATGCTCCTGGCCCTGTATCATCTTTGTGGCCCTCCACTGGACACCTTCTAGGAGATCCCTGTCTTTTTTGAACTGGGAAGCCCAGAACTGGACACAGTACTCCAGATGTGGCCTCACCAGGGCAGGGTAGAGGGAGAGGATCACCTCCCTCACCATGCTGGCCACACTCTTTTTAATACACTCCAGGTCCCATTGGCCTTCTTGACCACCAGGGCACACTGCTGGCTCATAGCCGACCTGGGGTTTATTTCATCTAGACACTCTCTGATCAGATCCACCTTGACCAAGGGGAAGTCTTCCATTCCCCAGACTCTCTCTCTTACCTCCAGTGTCTGGGATTCCCAAGGGACAGTCTTAGTAGTAAAGACTGAAGCAAAGAAGGCATTCAGTATCTGCCTTCCCAGGAACCCCTGTTAACGGGGCACCCACCTCATTGACAGTAGCAGACCCACATTTTCCCTAGTCTTCCTTTTACTACTGACAGAGTTAAAACAACATTTCTTGTTATCCTTGACTTCCTTTGCCAACTTTAATTCCAAATGGGCTTTAGCCTTCCTCATTGCATCCCTGCAAGGCCCTGACAGCATTCCTGTGTTCTTCCAAAGTAGACAGGCTCTTTTCCCACATTTTGTGGATCTTCTTCTCTTCACCTTGATCCACGAGCTCCTTGCTCATCCATGCAGGTCTCCTGCCACCCATCCCTGATTTCATACTCTTAGGGATGCACTGATCTTAAGCTTGGGAGAAATGGTATTTAAGTGTTGATCAGCTCTCTTACGTTCCTATGCTCTAGCACAAGGGATATCTCCAAGTAGGTCCTTGAAAAGGTCCAAGGTATCTCTCCTAAATCAGCTGGAAGAAACAGGAAATTTTCAGGTGCAAAGCAGATAGCCTATATAAGGTATTTATTTTAGGATGAGAAAAAAATGTGTTCTGGTTTCTGGTGTCTCTTTTCACTGGCTTTCCAGTGAATGCAGAGTCAAGAGGGACTAACTCTCAAGAGGGAGATATTTATATTGAAATAAATGTATAAATAAAATTCATTATATAAATTACAAAAAAAAAAAAAGTGTTGGTTTTTTTTTTTTACTATTTGTCATGAAGATGACAGAGACGATGATCTAATATTTCTATAGTGTATGGGAAGGAAACGGGATAGGAGAGACATCTCATACATCTCATTCTTCTGCTGAGCCTTATTTCTGTACATCTCATGAAAAGAAGGGTGGTTTATTATTTTGTATTATATTCAACCGGGGAAAAAAACACACCAATGGCAATACAACAAAAATTGCAACAAAAGCAGCAACAATGAGGCAGAGGCAAGTGACAAAAGAGAGAAGGAAGGGAGGAAAGGGGAGAGATCAGCTTTCCACCTGGAAGATGAGCTGGACTGCTCTATATCTGCTGCAGCCTCTGCTCAGAAGCACAGGTTTTGGAGGAATAGTAGATAATATGTCAAAAATATTAACTGCATATCCAAACTCCATTTAATGTTTAATTTGCAGATTTATCTCTTGACATTTTTCACGTTACAATCTGCAACATAATTCTCGACCTCCAGTTGATTAGATCAGTATATTTTCATGTATTTAAGAGAAGAACATGCTAATAGGAAGATAATCAGTGTGCTTTTGTAGGATCTTCTTCCCAAGCAGAACGGAGAGTCCAAGCAAAATAGCAGAGAGGAAGCTCACTGCAAAGCTTTGTGAATCCTCATCACTTCAGGATGGTTATCAGATGTTCACTTTGGAGATTAGGATCTCTCTTTTGCTCCAAACCTCTGACTTCTGACCGCCTTTGCAGAACACATAAACAGATCTCATGACTTCTTCAGTTCTATAGTTTTGATCTGCAATAGAGATCATATGATAAGGGCTCCAGCTCCTATTCTTAAAGGGAAAAAGAACAGTAACAAGAAAGAAAGAATGGGAATAAAAAAAGTACACAGACATACATCGAGACGAATGAGCCACAATACTTTTTGCAGAAGGAAATGGCTTCTTTTGTGGGTTTTGCATCTCCTTTCTTCTATAAAATGCCTACAGTTTGGCAGCACGGTTCTTAGTTATGGACAATACTCCAGACACCTCCGCGCTCTGTAAGTAATATTTGCATTGCTGTATTTTTCACATTCACAGGAAGTTTTTTATTGCCATTATTGTGATTCCCTTGTGTGCCATGTCTACCTTCTGACAGGCAGTCATTTTTATTGCTTTCCTGTGAAGAACTTTCTCTTATTTCTGACTTCTTTTCAAAATGAAATCCTGATCTGGAAGACAATGAAATTTTCAAGAGATCTGGATAATATACACAGAACTCAGTCACTTCCGCTTTGATTTAAGTTTTCCAGATAATTTTTACTGATTTTTTTTTTTCATAATCTCTTGCAATTGGGCTCCCAATCAGGCAATCAATCAGAGCAATCTTTGCTAAAAGCTTGATCTGTGTCATTAAATTTTCACTGCTTTATCCCTAATGCAGCTTCTAACGACTTCTCATCCATCCTGTGTTACAGGGGACATCCGCATGAGACTGGCAGATATCACTCAGCACCTATAGGAGACAAATGCCATCTAGACAAGCAGTTGGAAGACATTGGAATACCCTTCAGGAAACCAAAAAGTCATGAAGAGGAGGCTTATTTGCTTAAAAATTACATGTAGGGTCTATTGGTTGGCTGTTAACCAACTGAACATAAAGGCAGAGGTTTCCAATGAGTCCTGTAGAAAAAGTAAATTCCCCACAAATGTCCAAGATAATGGCATTTGGGCAGTAGTCTCCTATCATGTCCTTGGTGTCTTGTGGATACCTGTCCAGCCTCAAGCAAGCCACCCTAGATTTCTTAGATTTACCAAAGGGACATTTGTACAGTCTATTTAGGCATAGCTCAAGGCAAATATGCATAAGCAAAGGTGATAGGACATAGTGCTGAACAACCAGCCGACATCAAAGGCTAAATTTTTTATTAGCAGCCTGCAGTTAGAGCAATGTAACCTGACTGAAACTGTAGCCTTGTTGAGAGCTCCAGTTCCCAGCTGAGATGGGGTAGAATTCCTTATACAACTCTGTCTTCAAAAAGAGCGTAGCCATTCTTTTCGGGGTCTTTTCACCACTATTAATGGTTATGTTAATAACAACAGCAGCAGCAGTAATAATAATGATAACAATAATATCATGACCCTTCTTGAAATAGCTACAGGGGGAAAAAAAAAGAAAAAGGAAGTTGGACTGGTTATTTGGGGTAAAATTTAGAGGATTCTCAGTCAGACTGATTTTCACCCTTGTATTTCTGTTTATTTTGCAAGTTTTTTGGGGATAGCTTTGTCTAAACTGCTGGAAAGGTCCTCATCCTGATCATCATGGGTCAGTCATCCTGACCATCTCAACCTCATGCAGGGACTTAAGATTCTCTTTTTCATTCCCGTCTGTAAACTTGGGCTTACACCCAAAAGAAGCCATGGTGTGTAGTGGCATAGATTTGTCCCACCATGCAGTTCAGGTGTATAAATGTGCATCTCCTCATTATAACTTCATCTTCTGGCAAAACCATGGTGGTGAAGAGTCACATAACAAGACCCACAGGAACAAAATGAATCCTACACTGTGTAACACTACACTGTTGCAGTGTTATTCAAGCAAAATAGTGTATAGGTCCTAACCTCTCTACACAGAAATTGTTTCAATTAATTGTGTAATTGAATAATCTCGGGAGGTAATCCTAGGGTGTTCAGTCACATTTCTTTGTTTTACAATGTCATTTTTGGGGTTATTTCATGAAACACACTGAAGATCTCATTTTCACGAGATGGATGTCAATGTGATAGGAGTCATTTAACAATGTGAAAACAGTGATGACTCAAAAAGGCAAATAAACAAATAATTCCTCTCTTCCTCCATTTTTTTTTAGACAGAAATGTTTTCAAGAAGGAAAGGAAGCTGGTTAAAATTATAGCTCTATTTTTTTTTTTTTTCATCAAACATCTATTTAGAAACGCATTCCTTTATTTGGAGGAAAAAAGTCTTTTCATTGGAAAGATAAAATTACCAACATATTAATCCCATTTGTCGTTAAAATTTCAGTTTGTTTCCCATGTCATTCAGGGAGCATTTTGAAAAAGGAATAAAATAACATCTTAATTAAGGAGTTTTCTAATGTTTTTCTTCTGATAAAATAGGAATCTTATTCTAACCATTTGGAGCTGAATCAAAAGTAGACAGAAATGAGAATGAATTATCCCATGTGAGTAAGATTTGCCATCCTAAAGTTCAGGGGAAGTGCCTATTTACCTACACAGAAGGGCCCACTGTCATCTGAGATGATCTTATGTTGAGTGCACCAGACATTGACTCAGATATAGCTAACATGGCAGGATGTATGGGAGGTTTGTGCCCTTGCACCATAGCTGTGAAGCTGTCAGGACACCAGCAACAGTTTATTTAGGAATCAGAATCCTGCTCTACATCCAGTGCCTATAAATGGAGCAGCCATTGATACCCACCTCAAAGTTGAATATCTATAATACCGGTGCCCACATTTAGTGAGCTAGATCCTACTCATCCTCTTCTTACAGCTGTATTTAACATCAGCTGAAGATAACAGACCAGATTTTGGTTTAGCTTTGGTCTCATCATTCTGTAGCATCAGCACAAAGAGGTCAAAATTGAAGAAGCATAGAATCCTTGTATGGCTTAGATCGGAGGAGACCTTAAGATCATCAGGTTCCAACCCCTCTGCCACGGGTTGGCTGCCAACCACTAGATTAGGCTGCCCAGGATCCCATCGAACCTGGTCTTGAATGCGTCCAGAGATGGGGCATCCACAAGCTCTCTGGGCAACCTGTTCCAACTTTACCATCCCAAGTAAAAAATTTCTTCCTAACATTTAACCTGTAGTTAGATGCCTGTAGTTCCCCAGGTCTTCCTTTCTCCCTTTCTTGAAAACTGGAGTGATATTTCCCTTTTCCAGTCACCGGGGACCTCACCTGACAGCCACAAATTTTTAAATATGATGGAGAGCAGCTTGGCAACCACATCAGCCAGCTCCTTCAGAACTCTGGGATTCGTGACATCTGGCCCCATAGACTTCTACGCATTCAGCCTCACGAGGCGCTCTTAGACTTGCTCTGCTCTTACACTGGGAGGCGTTTTACTCCTCTGACCCAGCTTAGAAGTTCAGGGATACAACAGGTGCGAGAAGCCTGACAGGCCATTAAGACCAAGGCAAAGAACTCATTAAGTACTCCAGCCTTCTCCATGTCTGAGGGGGCCAGCTC